>CM077466.1:8333230-8933230 GCA_039654755.1 Calcarius lapponicus
TGATACCTTTCTCTCTAGAAAAATGGTGCAATTTCAGCAGTTAATATATTAATAGTAAGTGCATTAATATATTAATAGTAAGTGCATATCTCACTGCTAAGGATTTCAAATGTCTCTTTATCAGGTAAGCTTCCACATCCAGTGAAGGAACCTTTGAGTTTTTTCTTTTGCAGGAGAATGGAAATGTATATAAATATCAGAGTAAAATATTTCCTTTCTAGACTTGGGGGGAAAAAAAGGAAAAAATTCCCACAAAACCCAAGTATGTCTTTGATAATCATGTTTATACAGAGTCTGAACAGTAGTAGTTTTGTAAGAGAGATTTTCTTTTACTGGACTTTTTCTGTCTTGCACATTTTCTCCTTTTATGAAGTGTGTTTCTTTTAGACATCCTGGTCTCATAAAAGCAGCTTATTTAGAACAGACCTGGCCATCTGGGACTGCTTTGCTATAGGCTAAGCTTAACTTATTAGGTATTGTCATCCGAAGAAAAACAAAGAGGCTACTAATGCATTTTTCATCTGTTCTGTGTATTTTATATTCTCTGAGCAATGGAAGGAAGGAAGGAAGGAAGGAAGGAAGGAAGGAAGGAAGGAAGGAAGGAAGGAAGGAAGGAAGGAAGGAAGGAAGGAAGGAAGGAAGGAAGGAAGGAAGGAAGGAAGGAAGGAAGGAAGGAAGGAAGGAAGGAAGGAAGGAAGGAAGGAAGGAAGGAAGGAAGGAAGGAAGGAAGGAAGGAAGGAAGGAAGGAAGGAAGGAAGGAAGGAAGGAAGGAAGGAAGGAAGGAAGGAAGGAAGGAAGGAAGGAAGGAAGGAAGGAAGGAAGGAAGGAAGGAAGGAAGGAAGGTAAAATTGGAATGAGTTGTCTGGAATTTTCTCATTTCAGGATGAGCTAAATTCAATCTGTGGTGCTTCTCAGCTTTGTTTGCCTGCTGAGGGGGAAGAGGAAAAGGGGGGAATGTAAAGTGTCTGCTGAAAGCTCACCCAAAAATGTGAGCACCAAAAGGGTGAGATACCACATCTGCTGGGGCATGTTTGACTTAAGGAATACCTGCCAGCATCTGGAGCAGTAATGGCTGTTTAAAGGAAGCTGTAATGTCAGTTTCAGACAGAAAGCAAATTCTCTTCAGTGCTGCAGCATTTGGATGACATGGAAAAGTGATTGCTACTGGAGCTTAAGCAGCACTTTGCTGGGTATTAGTGTGATTCTGGGGGAGCTGGCTGTTTTTTTATGAGTGGTTGCTTTCCATCACCTTGTCCTCTCTACACGATCACTCACAGAGATTTAAAACCCAAATACCCAAGAAAGCACCAATGTGATTTTTTCCTAGAGATCCTGAGCATTCCCTACAGACCCTGCTGGCAAAGCCACACGCAGAGTTGGGGACCAACTACATCAGTTCATTTTTTCTTCTCTTCTTTGCAGGACAGTAGTTGTAGCCATCTTTCTCAATGTGCAAGCAATATTTAAAACATTCTATCCTCTAGAAACACCAGTTTTTCAAAGTAGGAAGAAGTAAATCAGGAAGTATCAGGTTATTCAAGTGGGCCTTGCCTGTCACTGACCCGGGCTGGCTGGGTCTGATGCCCTGGTTGTCCTGCCCATGCTGTGGGGTCACATGCAGAAGATCTGCCCCATGACTTTCCTGGCATAATGAGGTCACACTGACAGGCCTGTAGCTCCCAGATCCTCCTTCAGGCCCTTCTGGTAGATGAGTGTTACATTTGGTGACCTCCCTTCACCTGGCACCTCCCCAGAGGACCAGGAGGGCTGGTAAATGCCAGAGTGGCTCAGCGAGCCCATCCATGACTCCCTCAGTCCTCCTGGGTGGATCCCACCCAGCCCCACAGACCTGTGTGGGTCTAAGTGATGCAGCAGATCTCTGACCATTTCCCCTTGGATTATGGGGGCTTCGTTCTGCTCTCCATCCCTGTCTTCCACCTCAAGGGGCTGAGTACCCAGAGAACAACTGTTAAAGACTCTGGCAAAGAAGGCATTAAATGCCTCGCCCTTTTCTTCATCCTGTTTCACTGTGACTCCTACCCCATCCAATAAAGGATGGAGATTCTTCTTAATTCTTCTTTTCCTGCTGATGTATTTATAGAATAAGGGGGTTTTTTATGTCTTATTGCTCACAGGTGATCTGCTTATTGCAAGAATTTTTTTCCTCTCCAGAAACAGCCACTAGTTTCTTAGATTAAATCTGTGAGACTTTAGAGCTTTTTATTTTTGTATTTTTGGTAACAAAATGGCCTAAGTGTATATTGTTCAGCAACCACCCAACTTGTTAAACTCTTTACTTCATAACAGACTTTTGCCTTTGATGTGCTAAAATCAATTATGATTCACACTAGTGACATGGCAGACATTTTTGAAAGTATAAAATTTAATGTATTTATAAGTCTGTCTGTACTCAGGCACTTTGTAGAAACATGGGTGTGAGAATCCAGTCTGAAATATATTTTCCCCTGAATCTTATCAGGATCTCAGACATAAAATTCCTTCATTTCTACTGGGACTTCTCGCTGCTCTCCCACATTCCCTGGAATCATTTCCCAGCAGTTCAGAAATAAGGTACTATTTCCTGCAAAACTGACCTTGGTAAAAAATATCTTTTGAGAAAAAATTAATTGCTTATCCCTGATGAACCCCCCTGGTCTGAACATTCATTGCCTGTAGGAAGTGGGAGGATTGTGGAAGGAAAGTATCTGCTGCTGGATGCAGCTGAACATGCTGTGCCTGAAATAAAACACCGAGGGAAGATTTCTTTCTGCTTTCTCACTGGGGAGGAGAAGTTTTTGAGAAGGCTAAAGACAATACTGAGATTAGGCTGCTGTTGTTTCAGCTCAGTGGCAGACGTTGAAGCTTTGGCTGAGAGCCCATCAACAGGACCAGATGTTTTAGTCCTGCACTTCCTTTGCAATGGGAAATAATGAAAACTGAGCCTTGCAAACAGAATGGGACTTTGCTGATTTAATTTATTTGTTGTGTTGTTGTGATTCATATCATTAGAAAATCTCCCTGCCAGGGGTTCAGACCAGCAAAAGAGGGAGCTGCTAATGGGATTTCACAGGTGCCCTCTCCTCTTGTTTTCAGTTCTCCACTATCATCTTTAGTAGCTCTCACCCTCAGAAACATATGGGAATCCATCAATTTTCCAAAGGTAATTGCTTTCTGGGAGTTCATTTGGTGTAGTGTGTGAGACACAACTTCCATTTTATAGACCAGTCTATAAGAGCTCCCAGAGGACTGGAATTCAATGCTCAGAGAAGCTCTGAGCTCAGAGCTCTGCCCTGGGTGTGATGAGGAGTTTCACTGTGCTGTCTGGGTAACCTGGGCCACTCTTCATGAATTTTAGCTACCAGAGTATCCTCTGCGCACAGTGCAGAGAAAGATGCCTCCAGGTATGACTTAGATTTTTGTAGGGAAATCCTCTTTTGGAAGTGTTGGCTGTGTACAGAGTGTGGGCAGCTCAGAGCATAGCCACAGAGTGGGATGAACTCAGGGCCAACCCTTCTCAACAAAATACAAGCATTCTTTTTTCCCTGTTCTGCCCTGCACCTGAATATATATAGCTTTCTTCCTCTGGCACACTGTGCTTTCACACACTGGATTTCTTCATTAAGTGACCTCAAGTATAAGAAGTTGTGCAGTGGGTTTAAGCACCTTTCTTTTCAAACACAACCAAACCAAGGAGCTACCTAAGATGGTTGGAAACAGAGTTGGAAGAGCAAAAATCCCTGTATTTCTCCCTCAGAACAAAGTTTGTAATTTGTCATGACTTCCAGAGCTTTTTTGAAGCTACAACTAGAAAGAGCCACCACAACCACCTGGTTGAATCCCTCTGCTCTCTGTTTTGCCCAGATTTGTTTCTGCTCTGAAACATTTCCCTGCTGGGAAGATCAGCAATGCTGCTTCCAAAACCTTGGTTCCACCAGCCTGAGCCTGCCTGTGGTCACCAGTGCTGATGCTCTCCACAAACCCATAAGTTCAGCACAAAAACCTTGTGCACCCTGGAGCAATAGCAGCAAAAGCAACAGAGATGGGGTCATGTGAATAACTGAAAGGTAACATAAAAGAAATAGATGACAGAAACTTTGTACTTTGCAGAAGGCAAGTAAATTTCCTTTAAAAAAGTCAACATTGGACATGAGATGAAATTATATATATTGCTTTATATGTGCAAAAGATGACTTGTGGTTTTTTTGTTTGATGTTTTAATGACCCATATGTAGTTTCACCTCTATTTCAGTGTAGTAAAACCATCTTAGTAGCAATACATTCCTTAGAAAGCCAGAATTCTGCAGGTTGTATTCTCATAACAGAATAAAAAATTACAGCATTTCACTCCTATTAAACATAGTTAGAAATATGTATCTGTTTCATGAAGTCAAGTAATATGCTAAAAATATGCCTCAGAATATCCAAATTGCTAAAATCTTGAAATAGAGGCAATAAAATATAACAGATCTGAAAGAGGGAAAAGGCTGTAAATGAAAACCAGAGAAGGCCTGCAGTAGGAGTGTATGAGCACCCCCAAAGCCAAACTCTGGCAAATGTTAACCAGTTCAGTCTAACAGGCTGTCTCTTGTGATCCTAAGCTCAGTAGCTGAGATGAGTTATTGGAGGGTATGCTCTGGTTAGGGTCTGTTTTGTGGCAGATGTGAAGAATGGGATTTCTAACAGTCCTTTAGCTCCCTTCCCTGAAAACCTTCAGCTGCCTTCAGTAGCTGCAGCATTCAGTGGAGACTGCGGCTGTTGCTGTCTGCACATATTTGGTCACAATGGATATTTTTAAGGTGAGGATGCTAAGGACAATCAGTTATTGAGGCTTTGGAGCTCCCCCCCTATTCTACATACAACAGGGGGACAGGTTCACATTAAATACAGAAAATAGTCCTTACAGTAAAAGGAGGGTGGGATGCAAATTCCTCAATTAGCTCGGTGTGAGATGATTATATCACTCATTTTATTTGCCTGCTTTTCTGAACACTTATTTCTGCTTGTAATTTGCCTGTGGGACACGCAGATTCTCTGTGGCATCCCATGAGGTCCAGTGACAAGTAACACATTGGAAGAGGGCTTTTCTCCTGGATGTGAACACAGGGGCCCATAGACAGAAGCAGTTTGGTTGTGTGAAGGTTATATGTTGACCTGCATTTTAGGCATGATCATAATAAAAATAGAAGAAGAAGAAGAAGGAAGAAGAAGGAAGAAGAAGGAAGAAGAAGGAAGAAGAAGAAGAAGAAGAAGAAGAAGAAGGAAGAAGAAGGAAGAAGAAGGAAGAAGAAGAAGAAGAAGAAGAAGAAGAAGAAGAAGAAGAAGAAGAAGAAGAAGAAGAAGAAGAAGAAGAAGAAGAAGAAGAAGAAGAAGAAGAAGAAGAAGAAGAAGAAGAAGAAGAAGAAGAAGCGTCGAGTTCGGTAATCAGCATTGCCAATTTCCCAGGATATTTTGGGGAAGGAGGCGGAGAACAGAGATTGATCGAAGAAGAAGAAGAAGAAGAAGAAGAAGAAGAAGAAGAAGAAGAAGAAGCGTCGAGTTCGGTAATCAGCATTGCCAATTTCCCAGGATATTTTGGGGAAGGAGGCGGAGAACAGAGATTGATCAGCCTTGCAGCTATGTATTTTAAGGAAAAAATGATCCAGATTTGTTTCTCTTCTGTCCTTTATCATGACAGAGCCACCATATTAGACTGAGTAACTTCTACATACATCCAAATGCCTTGTTTCCATGAAGATTGCAACATCTGGGGGACTCTTCAGGAGTTGGGATCCTCCCATTTACTTTTGCAATTCTTTTCCTCAGACTCACCCACTCTGTTCAATAATTGTGACACATTTCTTGTTGGGATGTGTCTTTATCTAAATTTCAGTCATTCTGTGTTACTTTGAAAAGTCTTTTGATATCTGATATACACTGTCTTTGAAGAAAAAGTGTAGTCTTTTTGACACTGAAATCACATCCCCCCCTTGATCTTTTTGAGGACTTCAGAAGAGTGAGTGTCTGACATTTCTCTGCCAGGCACATTTTCACAGCTCCCCAACCATCAAGACTTGTGTGTGCACCTATGCTCTGAATTTTTGTGAGTGTGGTATTGAAAACATGTGTCCAAGATTTGGTATTACATTGTGTACAATAATTGTGTTTCTGTACATGCATATGTAGAAAAATAAGAAGATAAGATATAATATGTGTTAGGGACATGAATATCTTCATGCCTATTTAGCTCTTTGATGTTAAAAGATTTTTTTCCCCCACCTAAATTTTGTAGCACTAGATAAAGACACCAGGCACTGTTCATTTTTAAAGAAATAAGGAAAGCAATACTTTTGTCACATTCTTTTACCACAAAAGTTTTGATGTTTTATGACTTGCATCTTTCCACTCTTTTTTCCCCCAAGCAATTTGCTTAAACAATGTTTTGCCAGCTTGTGGTGTAATCAATGTTTTATTCGGATGGCTGACAAGCATCTGGGAGAAAATGGGCCACTGTGAAATATTTTACATGGTAATGTTTTCCTGAAGAGCTGGGCACCTGCCTGCTGGAGTCCTCTGTGATTCCCAGGAGAAGGCCACAGAAACAGGAGTCAAACTGCTGATTCAGCAACATTTAAATAACAGAAGTAAAATCCTCACATTTTCACATTGCATTTCAAAGAAATAAAGAAGGCCATAAAACTGTCCTCATGGCAGTGAGCTAGCCTCATGTGTGGGAACATTACACTGCTTCTTACACACAATTTGGGTTAGAACATTACTGAAAATTGCAAAGCCATTTGCATCCTGTCTAGCAAAAAAAAAAAAAAAAAAAAGGCAAAAAAAAGCTGCATTTTTCTACTTAATATAATCCAAAACATTCCAAGCCACGGACAAATATAATGGCAACACTGACAAGCATTTACTCACAGCGTCACTGGGACATCATTGATGATTTAACTGCAGCTAGAAGTGATTAAATATGCTGCTTCTAATAATTTCTCAGGGTATGGTGGCTCTATAATATTGCACACAGGGACATTTCAGCATGTGTGAAATCTTATCGCTACTAAGGGCATGTCAAGGTGAAAGTGATTTTTTCTATACAGAGCTATAAGAGATGTTATTCTCCTTGGCAAACAGGAGCAGCAAGACTGAGGGCTAGATGTGACTTTATCTCCATTAAATGCTTTAATTAGACAGACCCTGGAATGCTGTGTCTGTACTGTCCATGTTTTAGTAGAGATAGTAGGAGATGGGAGAGAGGTCAAGGGGAAAAAATAGAAAAGGTTTTATTGCAGCAAAATATCTTTCACAGCCAAAGAAAATAATTTGTAATGAGAGATTTATGAAGCAAGTTCTTAGGTTATCAGAAGAAGTCTGAACACAAAGGTCAAGAGATGAAGTAATTTCAGCCTCTATGTTCTTTCACACAGAAAAGTACTGAGACCAATCATACTTCCACTCTTATGGACAGACATGGCCCAGTTGAAGCCAGACATATTTTTACAGGAGGACAATTAACCTTTGTGAAAGTTTCCCATGCAAAATGACTGGTTTCTCCACCTCCTGCCATTCCTGGAAAGTGACTGAAACCAGTCACTTTGCTCACTGCCTGCTGGAAGACTGGCAGTGAGCAAAGACATCACTGGACCCACCAGTGGGACAAGAGAGCGAGTGTCTGTGTCATATGGACACACTGATGCAAAAATGTTCTGCTCTCAAAGCCCACAAATGAAAATTAACAGCAAACTTTCTGCCTCTGCAGAGATCCAACAGTTTTCAAGACATGAGGATGATTCCAATGTGGTGGTGAAACCTAGCATAGGTCTAGGTACTTCCCCTTTTGGGAGGAACTCCATGTGTCTCTCATCATTGCAAAGGAATCAAACATTTTAATATGGAGACCACATGAATCTCAAGAGAACTTTTCTGAATACAAAACTTACACATGTATCCCACTCCTTCATGAATTTATGGATTAACTTCAACATGGGGCAAAGGTGCTACATTTCATTTGTCACCTCTTTACTGATCAAGAGCAGCCCCCACGCCTAAGGAATATGACTTAATTCTTGACCTAAGGACTTCAGCAGTGGCTGAGGCAATGGAAGAGAGAAATCCATAATGACCTGTTTGTTCAGTAGAAGAACAGTAGTTTCTTTCTGTCTGCAACAGAAACAGAAAATCTTTGTAAGTATACACGTATACAAGGCAACTGCTTCCAACCAAACAGCTTGAGTGCCAATACTTAGAGATGGGACACAGGGCTGCCTTTTATTAGTCTGTTAAAACACCAATGCAGCTCCTAAATAAGACTGTTATTTTGGCTGTGAGTTCTAACCAGAGAAATTGCCTGAGCAATGAATACGATACTCATCCAATTTCTACATGTGAATAGGGAGTAACTATAGCTCAGAAGGAAAACATCCATGTAAGTGTCTGAACTTTGCAAGCGCCTATTTTATTTAAATATTTATAGTGCTTTGAAAAGTGTTGGACCAGTGTCACACAAGCAGTTTTCCATGTGTCTGCCTAGGATGTTTCTAGACTTCACAATGTCAAGCAAACAAAGAACGCTGAAAACTAGATCCTTATTCACTTTCCCCTCTGCTGAAAAAAAATATTAAATAATCTGAAGCAGACTTTCAAATGACAAATGAGACCTTCTCAGGGGAACTGTAATAGCTCCTTTTCCATGTTCCAATCTGAGATCAACGGAAGCTTCTTGGCTCTAGAAGAACATATTGTTTGTACCACAAGCACACCAGCAAGACACCAAAATGCGCAGCTGCTAAGTTGGATTTTCAAATTAGAAGGTAAGACAAGCTGTTTGGAGAGGAGTGTTAACTTTGTGTTTAATGGGTGAGAACTGAGGCACTGAGAATGGTTTGTCCCAGGTGATGGCAAAAGCCTGTGTCCAATCTGGGCTGCAAACACAAACCAGAGCTGGCAGCATGGGACTCGTGAGCTTCTCGCCTTGTCTCCCTGCAGGATCCATCTGCAAATGTGTAAAAGTGTTGCTCAGGTTTGCTGGGTAAGGTCTGTCCTTCTCCTCCCCTCCTCTCATCCCACCCCGCCACTGGAGGTGGGCAGCTCACCCAGTGTGAGGGATTAAGGTGGACTCCATCCAGTGCCTTCTCTGAAGGTCATATTTAGCATTTGCTGGGTCCCAAATGATGGGGTGTCCATGGTGCAGTACTGTACACAGTGGAGCTCCAGGGCAGAAGGCTTGCATGGATCCACACAGAGTTGGCATTGGCTGTGCCTTGCACAGCAGTGCTGGTATGACACTGAGAAAGGGTTGGACAACTCATGTTATCACTGTGGAGAGATGTCCTGGAGCAGGGATAGCTTGGAGGTGTTGCCCTGTGTTCTAGACTCAGCCTGCATTTGCTCTGACGTGGTGTGGCGGAGGGAAAACACTCAGTTAAATTGCCTTAAAGCCTCACAAGTCCTTAAAAGGACTCATTTTAATTTGAAATACTTTGTGGAATTAGGACCTGAGCTTTTGATGTTGGCATTCAAACACTGTGCACATCGGTGTTATTCATGCACAGTGATCCTGAGTTTGGGGTGGAAAGTTGCACAAATATATTCTTATTACAAATTTGATATGCACTGCAGCCCACAGCAAAAAACACACAGCTTGAGAGACTCTTTGAAAATGTGGGCACGTGTGTATAACTTGGCTGAAAGATCACGAAGGTGTTGGTACAATAACTACTGTAAATATTTGAAAGGTGTCAACATCAAGGTCTTGATTTTACACACAGATGTCAGCACAATGTTTCCATTGATTAGCTGTTCTGTAATAGAAGCCTGTGTATGGAAAACGTATGCTAAAAAGAATCTCATACAGATCATGCCAGGATTTCACTTCCCCTGCTTTTGTTGTATCAGTCTGAGCTTACTAAACCCACTGGAAGTTTACAGACATTTTTGTTGCAAGTTAAAATCAGGAGCTTAGTGTAAAAAAAAAAGAAAAGAAAAATTTCTGGACTGCCTGAGTCTCAGAACATGATCATTATTTGGGGCCATTATTTCCTGGATAATAGTCACTTCTGATTAACAAGTCAGCAAGCAACTTTAACTCACCCAACATTATTCAGGGTGTTAATAGGCCTTGTATGTGGATCCTGGAGTCTGTTCTGCCTGCAGAGCTACTTGCATTGTGTAGGTGTGCTCAGACCTCTTAGGAACACTTAGGAATTCCAAATCTTGGTTACTGCTCATGCTTTTGAGCTTCATTTGGTGCTGTTTGTCTCTGTAACACCCATAGGTACAAAAAGCCACCTGTGACATTTATGGCCAAGGCAGGAGCACGGATCAGATCTGAGACTGGGTTCTTGTGTTGCAGCTCAATAAAGCAGTTGACACGTGCTGCCTCGTTTGGTGGTGGAAAAGGGTCCTGTTAGTCCCATTAACTTTGTGAAGTTCTCTGTTTGAAGTGAGCCAAGTGCCATATCTAATGCTGTCCCTAATGGAACAGCTGTGCTGTTAATTTTTTTTACCCTGTGATGCTCACACATATCCTCACCATCACTAAAAAGCATTTTTAATGGAAAACGCTTTCCACATGCCCATAATTAGTGTTCCCTTTATTATAAAAGGATTAGTTGGAGAAATATGGAAGAAAAATAATTGGGTTGGAAAAGAAGCAAAAATTAGTATATTTCATGAAGGGTGGTCAATTATTTACCTATCAGGAAAAAAAATCATTAAAATATTACAAAATAATTAAAACTTTCCATTTGTACATTTAGAAATTGAGCCCACTTTCCTTCTTCTTTGAACCATCTTCAGATTTCTGATTTTTTTACTTTGTGTACAAGTAGCCTTTAAAAGTTGAAATTAAATGAAGTTTTCTAAAAAATATTTTTGTCAAAAAGAAAGATAATTTTTGAGATAATTTTTCACTCATGTAAAATCTTGCAGTATTTGAGGGTTTGCTCTGATTTGGGCAACACCCAAAATTCCATGTCTGGAATTTCCAAACTGCTTCACAAAGTGGAAGTTTGGCGCTTCTGTTTCCATTCTGCTTTATTACAAAATTACTTAGTAAAGCCCAGAGAGAGGAACCAATGCATTTTTCAGTTCAGTTTCCACTCGAATTGAGCCATGACTGAAGCTGTTCCAGGACAAATTGAAGAGAACTTCATAATAATGGTTTTAGTTAAGGGAAAAAAAAAGAATTAGAGATTCAAACTTTTTACAAGTCCCATCCCTAAAAGACAAAAAACCCCTTACTAGTAATTTTAGTGCTATCAGTCAACAATGATCTCCATCTAGTGTTATGAAACTGAAGATGGGGTTGTACTAAACTCAGTCACACAGTTTAATCTATTCAGCACTGAAATTATCCTTGAAATAAAATATTAAAGAACAAGTTATTTTGGGTTGTTTTTTTTTTTCTTTGTTTTATTTTATCTAACAGTAGTTAATACACCCACAGATTTGTACCAAAAAGAAATAGCATCCAGGTTTTACACATGCAGGGGAAATGCTCCATAAAGGCATTTAATTAAGTTGCAAATAGCCCAAGGGTTGTTAATATTTACCCTGTAGAAGATGGGCTTCCTTTGTTTGCAGACCTTGATGTGAAAATTATTCTGACCTCACTGGGAATAATGGGGGTGATATTTGGTTAATGGTGCTGGCACAGGGACATAACAGAGGTGTCTTTTTACTGGCAGGGTGACGTGCTGAGGGTGGCAGGGTCTGACTTGTCCTGGAGCGCATCAGGCTCTGTGTGAGGGATGAGGAATCCAGGGACAGCCACAGGCAGATGCTTTGCAGCTGCAGGCTGCAAACCTGCTTGGGCCACAGTAGCACACTTGAATTTAATAGACTCTTTTGAGGAATGTTATTTGTCTGTTAGCAAGAACATTCTCAGCTGGCCTCCAGGTGAGACCATATTGTGCCACAGCAGAGAAAACCCCAGGTAGGTCCCCACTGGCCTCTGTATTTTGAGGTGCAGAAGACAAACTGAATTTGGCATTTTTATGTGTGCTGTGTGTTCTTTCAGGTTGTTTTATTGCTCTTGGAAGTGCCTCACCTTCCCATAAAAAGCAGAACTCGCTGGGCTTTGTGCATGTGTTGGAGGAGAGAGAGAGTATCACCATCAGGCACTTCTTCAGCCTCTGTGCCCAGCAAGGGGTTCCTCCCAAAACTGTGAGCTCTCACAGCAAGGGGGACCATGCTCCTGGTCCCACCATGCCCTGGGGGACTGTCCTACCACACTCCTGGGGCTGTTTATTCAGTGGGGCCCAAGGCAGTGTTGTAGTGCTGCAAATGATGTGTGTACTCAGAGACATGTGGAGAGATGGTACCAACCTCTTGTGTCCAGTCCAAAAGAAGATGAAGACCTTTTCTGATCATCACAGCAATGAGAATACCCTTCCAGTCAGGGTAAAATAGATGAAACAGTCTGCAACGGAGGCACAAGGGATAGTGGAAGATACTGTGCATGGCTTGGACCCATGTCCAGAGATGAATGAATAAATTCCCTCTTATTTTGTGCAAGATGAGGATAACCAGGTGGAGAACCAGGATAACCAGATGAGGGTAACCATGTCTCTGATATGGCTGCATGAAAAGATAGAAATCTCTGGCGGTAAAGCTGAGATGATTCCACATCTAACCATGGCTGAGTACAAACCCAAATGTGGAACTAACATTTGCTTTGTTGTTTTTTTGCGTTAGTTTTTTATGTTTTTTTCAAAGCAGTTGAACTCAGTAATTCCAGTTTTTCTGAATCTTCAAGATTGCTTTCTAAATCTCTGCAAGCTGCAGAAAGTACCTGAAAATGGTGCCAGTCACCATATAATATATGTGGCATTTTCTCCATCTGAATCTGCTCAGAGCTTAGCCATTAGACAACCCATATCTTAGAAACACTTTCAGAGAAAATTAGTCTCTTTCCAAGATTAAATGTGCACTTAAAATGCTGTTTTCAGGTGGTATTTTGTTCTGGGGTTGAACTCCACAGTTAAATATGGTGTATTCCTTAAATAAGCATAAAGACTGGACAAACTTGTTCGGAGAAGTGATAAATCCTGGCAATAAATACCATTCCTGAGGAGAAACCGAGACCTTACTGTACTCCAAAGGAACAGAAATAGCAGGTCACTGGAAAATGTAGTAGAAGAAAATACATGGGTTGCCTTGGGAGAGGGGGGAAGGTGGCCCCTTAAATCCCTTCCTACTCCTTACTTCTGTGACTCATCCAGACCTGCCTGTAATGGGCTGTTGCATCGCCACATTGTTAGTTTAACTTCTTTGTATCCTGAACAGCCAGTGGGTCGGTAAAAGAAGCTCTTTGTGCCTTTGGTGGGAGAGAATGGCACGAGGGTTGTTCTTGGAACAGGCCCAGGGAAAGTGTGGGGTGAGGAGGGAGAAGGGAGTAAAAAACTCCCCAGTAAAGGGAAAAGAAGGAAAAGAAAAAGAAGGTGTCTGTTTCACAAACCCTGACCTTCGGCAGAACTGCCATTTCCTGAGACTGCACAAAGCCTCCTGTTCTCAGGGCTGGCACGGAGGGATGGAGCCAGACCCTGGCAGTGCCCCAGAACTGCCTGCCCCAGGCCCCAGGGAAAGGCTGAGGGGTCAGTGAGAACCTGAGATGTGTGGAGAGATGGTACCAACCTCTTGTGTTCAGTCCAAAAGAAGCTGAAGACCTTTCCTGATCATCACAGCAATGAGAATACCCTTCCAGTCAGGGTAAAATAGATGAAACAGTCTGCAACGGAGGCACAAGGGATAGTGGAAGATACTGTGCATGGCTTGGACCCGTGTCCAGAGAATTTAATGGTCCTGCCACACCACCTGAGCAGCGGTGCTTGGCTTGGTTGGGAGTGGAAAGAGGAGCTGCAGTAACCATGGCCTTTCACGTGGCAGCTGGAAAGGGCAGCAGTTCCAGAAGCTGTGCTGTCTTTGAACCATGTTGCAAACTGGCATGAACAGCAACAGGACCCGAAGGATGGTGTGAAGTTGTGTCAGGAGAAGGTTTAGGCTTGATATCAGGAAAAGGTTCTTTACCCAGAGGGTGGCTGGGCACTGAACAGGCTCCCCAGGGCAGTGTCACAGCCTGAGAGAGCACAAGGAGTATTTCAACAATACTTTCAGGCACATGGTGGAAATTTTGGGATTTTCCTGTGCAGGGTCAGGAGTTGGACTCAATGATCCTCTTGTCCCTTCCAGCTTGGGATGTTCTATGGTTCCGGGATTCTTTGGTGCTCCATGGGCACCATCTGCTGCAGAGAGAGGGAAAAAGGTTAAACTGCTTGGAGTATAGAGAAGATCTGGGCCTATTCCAAGAGGAGCAGCCAAGTCAGATGGGGACCATCTTTCTGGTAACAAAGTCCAAGCAGTGAATAGTTAGGGAGGAGCCTTATCAGTTCAGAATAACTTCATTCTCCCTGCCTTGGGGAACAATGCATTTATTTGGGTCAGCAGTGATAGTGCTGACACTGGGAAGGAAAGGTGGGAGGGAATGGCTACATGCCATGTTCCAACAGCCCTTCTTCAGTGCCAACAATGGACAACAGGGAATTTTTATCACAAACACTTTTCCCAGAAAACTTCAAGGGATGTATTTCATCCTAGACAGAAATGAGTCTTGAAGTGTTATAGAAATTGAAAGCTTTGTGGCTGAGAGGGAATTGGGGGTTATAATTACAGAACAAGCTTTATCCCCAGAAAGACAATGGAGCCAGAAGCTGTGGCACCTTGAGGGCAGCTGGGTCTGTCTTTTCTCCTTGAATCACTGGGTAAAATAATGTGCTTGAATGAGAGAATGAGTGGAATATCATCAGGAAGATCTCTTCTTCTTTCTTTCTTTCTTTCTTTCTTTCTTTCTTTCTTTCTTTCTTTCTTTCTTTCTTTCTTTCTTTCTTTCTTTCTTTCTTTCTTTCTTTCTTTTTCTTTCTTTCTCTGACTGTTTCACAGAAAAGTGATCCTTTTCTACAGAAAAGCAGGAGATTTCTTTGAGGGAGGGACACAGGCCTTGTCTTCGCTTGTGCCTGGAGATTCTGGATTGTGAGATCCTTCCAGAACGTGAGGTGTCTCTGTTCCAGTTCCAGCTCTGACTCAGAAAAAACAAATTCCTCATTGCTTGCAAGACAGAGCAAACAGAGAATAGTTCAGATGTCTTCCATGTTCCATATTTTTTCTTTTAGTGTGAAACTTGCATTTTTCCATGGCTCAAATTTATGGTGAACATCTGCTTGGCTAAGTTATCTGAGACACTGCAAGAGAGAGGTGTCATAATCTACATCCATCATGTATGCAGTGCTGCTATGTTGTAGTTTCATAGTTTTTGCCAAGCTTTTCACCAAAACCCTGAACTGAATGGATACACCCAAACGGTGGGATCCTTTCCCAACTTCTGGATCTTAGGCTGCAGTTACCACATCCTCATTATGCACTAAAAAGAGACATGTCTGATTGTCTACCCAGGTTTCTGGATGAGGGTAATATGGATAACAAGGCAACTCAGTATGGCAAAAGGCTGTGGAGCTCACCCTCCCTGCAGCTGAGACACATCCAAAGTCAGCACAGACAGAGATTTGCAAATCGTCATTGGCACAGATTTGCTAATTGTTATGAGCAGCAAAAAGTGAATATGTCTGTAAATACCAGATGGGAATTTGCCTGATCCTTCCTCTCTTCCCCTCCTCAATTAGAGAGACTTTTCTCCTCATAAAAAGCCTCAATAAGCTGTTTCTTGAGGGGAAAGGCTCTGTGTGTGTGGATCTTTTTTTCATGACTCCAGGGCATCTGGACAAAGGAAGTTTGGTGAAAGCCAAGCTTATTTTGCTATTTGTTTTCTAAGTGTGTTGAGTTGTTAGTGCTGTGTTGGCAGCACATTGATTCAGTCAATCAGTCTGGGTGTCTTGGCTTTAGTCTGTCTGGAGAGTTCTGCAGCTAGTAAGTCATGTCTCAAGTGAATGGTTTGACCAAAGCCATTAGTGAGTTGAGATATGTCTGGGAGAATGACTAAGGAAGGTGTGCAATAACCTACAGCAGGGTACTCACATGGGATAGGGAAGACGTGGTTTCCAGATCTTATTCTCTCCTTTGGCCATATAACTCTTGCCTGACAGGCTTTATTACAGCACAGGTTCAACAGGACAGATACAACATGATCTCTTTTTTCCTATCAGCCAGACTATTCTGTGTCTTGATAGCTCCTGCCAAAAGGAAAATAAATGATGGTTTGGGTTAGTGAGTTTAGTGAGAAAATGAAATTTTTACAATAAAGCACACATGGGCTGGGTGCTGGCTTTTTCTTAGACATGTTCAGGTGCTCACCAGGAGTCTTGCACATAACTTTGATTCCTAAGTCAGCAGAGATCACCCAGACCTTCAGCAAGCAGCGAGAGGCAGGAGTACCAACATGTGAGTGTATCAAATACCTCATAGGTTGCTTCCTGCTCTGCACATCAGTCTTTTGGGGTCCTAAATCCAAAGGCACCAATGATTTTACTTGGAACTGATCAATGACACCTCACTGTTCATTAATAGGGTTCCATTATCCAAGTTTGAGTTTTCATACCCCTGGTTTGCCATACAAGCTCATGTCACAATGCCTGCTCTGCTCAGGTGCCCATGCAGGTGCTCTGAGCTGTTTTTGTCACTGCGGCCTGTCCTTCCCTTGCCCAAACTCTGCATTTCAGCTGACACTGATGCCAACTAAACCAGAACAGAAACATTCAGCTGAGTATCCTGGCTCTTAGTTTGGTCCTTGGCACTCCTCTGCAATTGCACACTAAGAAGAACCAGAGGCTGGGCAGAGCTGATCAGTCCTCATGCCCTACTGCAGCTCAGTCTGCTCTTACCAGTTTGCCCTGCTGGCTCAACAGCCATATCAGAAATCACATTTTGTGCCTCTTTTATCTCCAAAACACATCATGAACATTAATCATAACATCCCTGTTAAGTACCATTAGGTTCAATGGTCAAAAGGTAACAACTTGCAGACAGTCTGTTATCCATGACAGCAGTTTCCCACTGTGAAGAGCTGAAAATAACCTGGCACACAGTGGTAATATGTGTTATATCAGTGTTACCTTATGAGACAGATCCTGAGCAATATCTTAGGACATGCATCAGTTTGGTGTCAGCATCCAGAATTATGTTTCATGTCCAGAGTATTAAAACCAGGTGCTGGAGTATGGGAAAGCTGAATTGGTGAGAAGACAATAATAAAAAAAAGATATTTTTTAAAAACTATACAGGTAGAATTAATATTGTTCTTAGTTTAACCAGGAATAACACCCTGATTACATTATTATACGCAGTCTTACATGTGGAGAGTTGTTGCTCAGGACCAGAGGAAAGCTGTAACACCAGAAGGGTGAATGTAGCTGAGTATCAGTGCTCAGCCTGGTCCTCCTGCGAGGCTGAAGTCTGATCTAAGCCAGCTCAGGTCACTGCAGCACCATGTGCAGCAATATTCTTCAGTGAGGGAGAGACCAGGGACTCCTCTGAAGCTAAAATAGACTCTTGATGCAATATGTCAAAACCCATCCTGAACAAATCTCCACAAAAAAGGGGGTTCAACACTTGCTGAACTGCAAAATGTTCGCCAGCTGGATTTAGCTCACTTTGGGCTGGCTGCTTTGAAAATCAAAAATCATTTTCTTTGATCCCAGTCCGAGCAATACTGTTGGACCTCTGCTGTACAATGAGCTCGAGGTCAGTAAAACATTTTTCAGTTGTGGTGGAAGCATTTAAGTTGGAATTTGTTAAATCAGGGGCACAATTCCATGGGTAGAAATTGAACTCTACGTGTGACATTTCTCTTCTTATTACACTTTAAAGTATTAAATGGTGCAGGTTTTTACTTCCATTAAAAACAAGTTGCCAGATTTAGCATTTTGTTACTTTGAAGTCCCTCTTTTATTCTTCCCCAAAGGGCTTTAACTTTCAGACATGGTTATCCTTAAAAATATATTTTAAATGTTGGTTTTGAAACCTTACAAAGGATATGGCATTGGAGAAATTCAGGATGGAATGACTTTCCAGGGGCAAACAGTCAGGGAACAGCAAAATATCTCCATTTTTCTTCCACCCCCACATTTCCCTTCAGTTTCCAGTATATTTAATTTGCTGTCAGCTCTTTCTAACTCCTCTACAGAGTTTAATGCTGAACTTTTAGATAAGCTTTTCTTAGGATTAATTTCTACTGAAACTGGTTCCAGAGGATTTGCCCATTCGCAGCACCAATCTGAGCTGCTGCTCCTTTACAAACAAACCCATGATTCATAGATAGACAAGGTTCCTAAAATATTGAAAAGCAAGCCAAACTCTCATAGAGTGTGATTTGTGATGGATAAGAGCAGTGCAGGTTCACTGTAAGTGGAGAGAAATGTAAAGGACGCTGCTACACCTGATTTGCCATCTCTAATGTTAATGTCCTCCTCTGCCCCAACCACACAGTGCCCTTGAATCTTATCCCAGCTTCTTCTATGTGTTAAGAGGACACAAGACCAGGGGTGATCCTCACCTTGCTTGCATTACCCGCTCTCTTCAGAGAAGCCAGAAACCTTCACTCTGTTTTTCTTATAGATTACCCTGGCTTAGCCCCAACCGTCTTGCTTCTGCTGGAAGTGTGAATATAACTTTCGTGGAAATGCCTACCTCAAAAGTCAACTGGAATATGTGTGTTTGTGAGCCAAGGCATTCTACACAGTCTGAAAACCTCAAGTGCCTTCAATGACATGACCATAAAGCCAGTCAGAGAAGGCTGGAAGTGCCATGCACCCCTGGAGTGTTTCATGGTGATCAGCTCCAGGCAGAGATTTCCCTTGCAGAGACCTCAGTGCTTGTGCCCACTGGAAGATGACCTGGTAGAAAACTTAACTGGAAAATTCTTGCCATCACCTTCCTTCCCATATCCTTTTTCCCAACAGACCTTAAATTTTTTGGGGAAATGGAAAACTTTGAAATTATTTACTCAGTGACAGGTAAAACGCTGTCTCTTTGCAGTTACCACTATCATTTTCTGTGCAATATTTGTGAAAAAAAAAAAAAAAAAAACAAAAAACCCCACAAATAGTTTCTGATTACACCAAAACAGGAGAAGAAATATTTATAGAATCATAGAATGGTTTGGAGCTGTGGGTGCTATAGATGAAGTTAATTTATATTTCTTTTTAGATAAAATAAGGTTCTAGAGGTACATAATTTTAATTATTTTGAACTCCCCTGAGGAACATATAGAGGGGAATCACTCTGCTTGTTGCCAGTTCTCACTTGTGAAATGTCTTCACAGACTTACAGTGTATTACAATATTTTGTTGTTTCAAAACTGACATTTTCCACTAGTTGAAACTAACCCCCAATTCAGAGAGCAACATCTCTTCTGCTCAGACTTGCCAAACAAATTCCTTTTGCAAACTCAAAAGAATTATGTAATCTCCTTCTATATCCAATTTTCCTTCCTCTTGCTAACGTCCTCAGTGAGGCCCTAACAATGAGTCTTTCAGTGTTAGCATTGTTTGACATGCACAATGCGGCGCGTGCAGAACTGTTCCTTTTGCCTTGGCATCAAAGCCTGTGCTGTTCCCTGACTTCATGTAAAGTTTAAGTCAAAAGTAAATAGGCCACTAAGTGTGCCTCACCTGATGGACTAATGGTTTTGGGGAGTGCGATTGTCTTTCTCATGGTGTTTTCTCCTGCTCTGTCTCTGCTTCTGAGATGTCACAGGTCCCAGGAACCTCACTTAAATTGAGTCTTTGACTTTGGCAAGCTCACTGTGATGTTGAAGATGGCGAGAAGTGCTAAAGGAAGATCCACATTAAAACTGTACAGAAGTAGTTCAGAAAACAAAATAAGATTATTCAGATTGTGCTTTGTACAAAGGCCCTTTACTGCTTTCATAGGGAAGATGTGATAATTAACAATAATTTTCCTTACTGGAATATCTACAATGCATCTCTTCTGTTCAAGACAGCTTTTTACATATGCAGGAAGTGGAGAGGTTGCTGAGTTCCTGGTTTGCTCTGTCTATTCTGCTGACAAATATTCTGGTCTGTCCTTGGTCTTTTTTAATTGATCTACCACAACTGTGCAAATTCCTGAAATGAGATTTTCATGCTTAAGAAAGGATTTGAGTTACTGAGTGATGTGGAAAATGAGAAGAGTAAGAGAACTGAGCAACATGGGGGGTGTACAAAAGTATGAACAAGAGGAAGAAGGTGAAATGTGGGTTTTTCAGAGGTGAGAGAGCAAACAGAGAGCCTGAGGAAGAGTAACAAACATCAGAATTTTGCACTTGGAAGAGAAGATAAAGAAACCCCATGGGAAGAAATAAAGGAAGGAGCTAGAGTTAGGGGAAGGGTAATTTTTCCTGAAGATTTGGAACACTTGTCCCAGAAGCAGATAGAGCCTTGGCCAAGCCAGAGGTTCTTGTACCAAATCAAAAGAGAAGGCTCCTGTCATGTACTAGGGACAGTCCATACTCCTTTAGGGACAATATGGTGCCATCCCGCCGCAGAACTAATGATGTGCTGTCCCTACTCTGAGAATGTCTCCTGCATATGAACACATATGAAGAGTGTTCTTCCATAAAACTGATCTTTTCCTGCTGCTCAAGGTGGTCAGGGGATCTTACAGAAGTGTTGAAGGAGTGTCCCTGACAGAAAAGGTAAATGCAGTTTTTGTTATGAAGAATTGCAACAGTTGTCCAGCCTCAAGGAAACAATTTTGAATGAGGTCAGGATTTTGCAGAATGACAGGCTGCTCCTTATAATTCAGGATATTATCATCAGCCAAGGAAATAAAAAGCTATTTTATCATTTTGTTATAGACTCTGAAGTTATGATTGTGTTGTTTGGATGGTTATCTAAGGAGCAACAGTCAAGCTTTCTTCTGCTCCCTAAGACTCAATCAACACAGAATTACTCCTGTAAATTTATAAGATGGTGGTGAATAAAAAAATTCAGCCCTAACTTAATTTGACTTTGTCCATTCTAGAGGCTCTGTATGCTTAAATATGTCCTCAGAAAAACTGACTTAAAATGAAATTGCTCATGCCAAGCCTTTGACCATGTAAGTCTGCCACTAGCTGGAAGCATGGAAATGGCAATGTTGACCTTTTTCTTCCCTGTGTCCTCAGCGACCATAATCTGCCATGCAGGGGGAATTCCATTTGCAGTTGCTGAGAACAGTCCCCATCACATAGCAAGAACTGGCTAATGAGCTATTTCATAATCTCCTCATTCCCAGAGAGTGTGAGGAAATGCATCTGATAAATTTTCCTCCTCAAATGCATTGTTGATGAACACCTAATGGTACCTTGACACAAGACAGTTGATAAATGACAGTGGGTACTTTCAGATGCTGTTTCCATTTTTCAACATGGTACTTTTGCACTTTTTCAAAGGAGCAACCAGGGACTGCCTCACCTTTGAAATGAAAAATATGGATACAGCAAAGTGGTGGATTTAACCTCTAAGCAAGTATGTGTTAATTTCAGTTCCTGAAAGTGTGCTGCATAAAACTGTTCTTGACAGATTTTAATAGGAATTTTGGACATTGTACATTAATAAATAAGTATTACCTTTGTTATTTTAAGTGAAGTGGTTTTCCTTAGTTGAGAAAGCCTGGCACTTTCATTTGATTTATATGATGCTATGTTAAAAAAAGGTAGTAATGATACGTGTGTTATTCGTGTACTTGGAAGTCTCAAAGGATTTTAAATATATCTTGACATGTATGCTTATAAATTCTATCTAAGGTAGACATTTTGGCAAACTGGATATGGAATTAATGTTCCTGAGACTTCCAAACACCATTGATCGAAAGTACTTTCAAAATTCTCCAGAATGCCAAACTGATTTCTTTTGAACCCGTTTGTGTGGTCAATGCACCATCTATCAAATTGTCTTCAGCTTGGAGTCATGGTCTGTGGGCCCAGACTGCATTTCATTGCAAATTCTTCACACCACAAAGGCTGGATTCCATCAGTTTGAGACGGAGCAGTTGAGTGTGAGTGTCTAACGAAGAAGTGAAACGTGAGTACAGAGCTCGTTGTTCCAAATGTGCATCTGTTTATGAGTTTCTCAGGGGGGAGTTTTTACACTCAATCCAAAGTGTGAAATGTAAAAGCTTTTGCAAACAGCGTGTTTACTTTCACCAGTGAGCCACTCGCTCTTTGTGGGGTGGATTTGGGAGTCTGTTTGGGAGAGGCAGAATCAAACACAGCAGTGGGCTGAGAGCAGGACTTTGGGTTTGCTTTCCCCTCTGTGTATGGGCTTAACTCCTCTGGGACTTCTGGTACAAATCTCCTGCAGCTGTTAATGCTATAGACTGCTTTGGGCACAAAGATTAATTTCTCCTTGCTATCTCTGTATGCTGACAGCTACAAATGTGGCCTTCAGGTGAGGGTGTAATTCCAATAAGCATTGCTGCATTCTGGTCCACACAGCTGGCCCAGCTGGGGGCCATGAAGGTTATTTACCTCAGGAAAAACAGATGACAACCTAGTATTTCTTTGGCAGAAAGAATTACTCTGGATGCAGCAATAACAAAACAGAAGTCAGTGGCTTGTGGTTCCAAGTCCTTGCCAGGCCTTTCTCCCTTCCAAAATGTGCCCTTGATATCTCTCCAGGTGCACTTCAAGGGCTTCCTCACCTGCTGCCTTTTTGATGCTCTCTGCAGCTTTTGGTGACCAAAAGCTGTTACTAGCCCTGGCTGCTCATGTCCACACCATAGCATGTTCCCTCTGTAATTTAGGGATGATAGAGATTTAAATATTTATAATAGGGTTTACTCAGATACACCCCTGTCCCCCAAGGCCATCCTAGCTTCCACTGATCTAGCCAAATATCATTCAGACTTTCTTCTTGCCTGATTATCTTTTCAACATGTGGAATGGGTCTTTCTGTCTCTGGTGGATCTCCTTTGTTCCTCCAAAATCTGTTCATTTTGGTTCCTGGAGCTAGTTTCTTTCCAGTAAAACTGTTTCAGTTTCTGAAATGATACTCTTGGCTCCTGTGGCAGAAACCTGAAATAGTACTGTGACACTTTTTTGGGTGACCCCACAGCATTGAGAGCCATCTTCCAAACTTTATTTAGCCTGTTCTTCCTCATAACTCTGCCCACACCAAGCAAAATACCTCTTCTAAAAGTTCACTGTTTGCATGTGTGAGAAACTTCTATAAACTGAAAATTTCTTCTTCAGCAGAAATGAGCATTTTTTCAGTTTTGCCATGTAGAAGGCTTGTTCAAGATCCACACTTCTGTGTTTCTTTTCAGGAACCACATAGGAGAATTTATGAAGGACCTGAGTTTACCCAGCACTTTGGAAAGTATTGTGATATATTTTACTGTCTTTTTAGAGTGCTGTTTTGGGTTTTTTCTATTCCAAGGAATGGAATATACTGTTCCCAGTCTTTTTTGGGAGTCTTGATGCACGTAACCAGATGAACTGCTATTGAACCTTACTATTACACGATTAGCTTGCTGGTACAGAGGCAAGCATGGAAATTCTAGATACACAGAATTTAATAAACCCGATGAAACACTTAGAATTCAAAGTTTAAAAGGCTCAGGGGCCATCTCCACTATTAGTGTACCTGTGTTTGCCTCTTTCTTTACAGAAGTACACATGCTAGTGCTTACAGTGAGAGGACAGCATTAATATATGAACAGAAAGGACTGGGAGCAGAATTTCATTTTTTTCTGGGAATAAATTTCTCAAGGAGAACTTGTTACTTTACTAGGCAGTGCCAAAGTCTGTATCACATTTTCTCTATGATTTGTATGTAAAGTCAAAAACCTGTGTAAGCAAAAAACTCCACAGAAAACTGAATGTTGAAAAACATTTGTAGAGGTGAATCTTCTATAGAACCTTTTTTTTTCTTTCTGTAAGAGGAGATTTTTTTTCCCAACGGGTTTCTTAGCAAATACCTGTTCAACCTAACTCACACTTCTTTGCTCTCACTTTCCTATTGACTGCACACTTGCTTGGCCATCAGAGAGCAGCAATGAAAATACAAGTTCTTCTCAAAGACATTAGAAAGCTTTGTGGTGTTATGTGGATTTCAAAAAAATATCCTAATGCTGGGAGCCTTAGCCATCCAAACCTGATCAATGGGTCACACAGATGAGACATGCTCCTTCCCTCAGGATTAAAAGTTGTCACTTTATTTTACTATAGGTCTTGTTCTGGTGTATTTTCCCCTTGTTTGGGGCATTTTCTATTTTTAAGACCAACACAATACTACAGACAGAGTGTCCCACCTTCCTAAACGTGAACAGGAGTCCCTTAGGTGGACTGTCTGTCCTTCAGGCTGAGTTGAAGCCAGCTCCTTCCTGAAATTTTGTTTTCCTCTGTCCAGCTCCCTGGGTAGAAGAGAAGCTTCTGCTGAAGACACATGATGCTTTGTCTGGCCAGCCAGAGATATATAATGGTCTTGGCCATGAAACAAAGAAATTTCATAACAATAACTTTTATCTGGTCTGTTTCTAAATTTGCTGCACTTGCCAGTTTTTCTCTTCTCTTCTCTCCTTCTCTCTCTCACTTAAGAAAAGGAAAAAGAAAAAATGACAGAACTGAGCAGAACTGAGTTTCATTGTTTCCCTGTTAGCTCAGAAGAGCTGTGAGCCAAATTTGAGTCCCTTTGCTGTAGACATTCCAGGGATGGAACATCAGGGCTCATGGATACCCTCTTCCAGCCTCTCTGCTTTGTCTTCCCACTAAGGGGCTGTTAACTGGAAAGCAGGAGCACCACAGCAACTTCTTCCATGTCCTGAGGTATCCTGGGCCTTCTTCCTGATCTAAGAGGCATGTTTGAGTTTGGGCAAGCATCCCTGTGTCGGTGTTTGTATCTTAGTCTGAATCCAAGCCCGTGTAAACTGAGATTGCACAAGACTCCTTGGACATCCATCCTGTTACTCAAGGTCTTCTCTCGTGCTCCCCACCCAGCTGTAACCCCTTACCTATCTTTTAACTCAAAAAGATTGAGATGAATTTACAGGTAAGAACAGTCACTGTGTGCAGTAGCTTTCAAAGTGGGATGCTCAGGGTGATTCTGTTCAGACATAAACCCCAACCAGTCTTTTGGGATGTGAGGTTGGCTGAGGTATGTATGCCTCCAGAAAAGCCTGGCCCAGAGCTGACACATGCCTTCTATCTTGTTTGGTCTTCACAAACAGAAGATCTTCACACTGGAGTAGGAAGAGCCACCAGTACCCTCTGAGTGAAAGTCCTTTAGATAATCTGAGTCCATCTTTCACTTATGTAGAAAGCTGGTTTTTTTTGTTGTTGTTGTTGTTGATTTCCATGTTCTTGAGCCCATGTGTCAGCTGAAGCGCATTAATAGATTCCAGTGGAAAAAGGTCTCGAATTTTAATGAGAAACTTTGTGATCCATCATCTTTTGTTGCTCAGTGTTTTGTCAACTCAAACTCCCTCCACAGCTGAGTGCCAGAATCCATGGCAGCGCAGCAGAGGTGGAAGAATCATCTTAGAAGGTCTTTTTTCACTCTTCTGTCCTAAACTTCTAATATTGTCTGTAGTTTAAAAAAGGATACAATTTTACATTAATTATTATTTTGTCTTAGTGCAGTTTTCTGCAGTTTTTTCTTCATGTGCAGATCAAAACTGTATTTATGTTAGCAGGGTTTTTCAATCTGCTCAGACACACTTCATTCTGCCCCCAAAGACATGGTCATATTTCTGCCTTTTCTGGGAAGCCACAGAATTTTGACTCTGATTCTTTATAGAGGGCTCCAGCAATTGTTTAGATCTTGTTTTAATTATTTTCTGGCCATTGTTGAGCTTTGTGAGTACCTCCATTGTTTGTTCCAGTTTGATTGCAGATATCAGCTTATCTTTTCTCTTCTGGGAAACTTGATTCCTCTGGTGATATTTGCCTGCCTCATAGCCAATATTTCTGGTGTGCTAGATTGTTTTCACTGGAAGGAGAGATTGGTGACCTGCATTTCTTCAATGCAATCACGTGTCTTTGCGGAGAATGTTTGCAGAGACCTGCAGCAATGATGTAGGAGTCATTGTCTTTGTTCACAAAGCCACATTCCTTCTTGAGTGATTCCACCCCTTTTTGGTGGTTTTATTTTATGTGTTCTTTGTGGTATTTTCTGCCTGCCACTGGTTGCTTCTGTCACTTTTGTAGACACATCCCAGGTCTGCCATGACATTAGCAAAACTTTAAAGTGTTAATTCAGTTCCCAGCCAACCACCAAAGACAGATCTATAAGACGTGTCGATTAGTTACACAAACAGTAATTTCTGTTGTTAAACAAAAGAGCTTTTTTTTCTCACCCATTTATCTCGAATAAAAAAAATGTTGCTACAAACCCATAATCTTCAGAGAGGTTTGGAAATATCCATATAACCCTTTGAGACTGAATCTTTTAGCTAAATAATGAGATATTTTAACTCCCATCACAAGCCTTTATACCTATTGGGTGGCGGATAGTGCCTAAGGCTTAATATGCCTGATTTTTCCTATTAGGAAACTGAAAAAAGCAGTAATTAATTATTCAACAGTCATAAAACTACAGACATTAGTGTCTATGAAGTGTATTTGGGTCTTTCACTGTAGTTAATCCAAACTGCAAAACTAAATTAATTAATCAGAATGGTACAAGCACACTTTTTACGTTATAAGCAAATACAGGCCTTTTTATTTTTTCATTTTATTTGAACTGGAGGAGACGCTGCAGACTTCAATGGTGGCCTCTTCTTTCTGAGCCTTCAAGTCTTTCCTCATTGAGCTTGTGGGAAATCTGTTTGTCCATATTTCTCTTCCATCTGGAAGAGAAATATTTGGGGAAATCAGATTTTGGGGGCTGGTCCTTGCATGTCTTCCCCCCTTCCATAATGAGCAGGTTTGCTCTGTTCAGGATATGCAAGGATAATTATGAAGTTATCAAAGAGGAATTAGTTAAAACAACTTGGCCACGCAACAGGAGAACAAAAGTGTCATTAAATGCCCAACTGGGGAAGTTTAGATGTTTGAGATGAGACCTTTGCTTTAGTGAAAATGTGAGTGTCTGAGAGGTAGGAAAACCAGAGGTGCTCCCTCAATAGGTTTTTTCTCATATGCCAGCAAGAAATAAAAATAATCAATACATGGTATATTTTCTAATGGCAATAGGAATTATACAAAGCTCTACATCTCTGTGCTGACCTGAGGGCTTGGGACAGCTGTCTGCTGATGCTTGGCAGATCCTTGATTTTGCAGAAAAAGCTGTGGTGTGACTTCCCACCAGGTGGGTGGGGTCTCTGCTGAGAATGCTCACTGGGGGTCAGCATGACCAGGGCCATGGCAGCTGCTGCACATCCCTGCCCAATGGCCCCAAATGGGCTCCTAGTCACTACAGCTGGTGGGTTTTGTGCTCTTACCTGACAGGTCCTTGTCATGATGAATGTCTTTAATCTTGACCCTTCCTTTCTGTCCAATCTGAACAGACAATTTTTGTTCAGCTAGAGAAATATGGAGGATGCTGTTTTGCCTCCAGTTCCTTGATAGCTCTGGAGCCACCCTTAAGGCTCTTCTAGAGGCTCTAAACTTCTCTAACCTCTCTCCTCTCTCCTGTGAATATTTTAGATATACTTCCATTTATTTTTGTCCCAGATTTTCAGCTTTATGTCTTTTCCCTTTTCTAGGATGCTCTTTTTCGCTGATCTGAAAACACCTTCTTTGCCTCTACTATTCTCTGTTGCTTCTTCAATCCCACAAGGACTCACTCACTTATCTGTTACTGGGATGTCTCTGAAAAATCCTTCTTTCTCCAGAATTATCTTTGAAACAAACTGGCTCTGAACCATCACTGACTTTTCTCAAGGGGCCAGGATATATCCTTGAATTTCAGTCAATTTATTTCTCTCTCTTTCAGTGACATTTTTTGTGGTAATGTCTCCCAAAACACAGATAAGTTTTTCTAAACTGCCTTCCCTAATTGTTTTCAGATATAAATTATCCATCTTAAAACTCACAAGTCATTATTAATTGAAGCAACTTTTGGCATGTAAAATATGATGTTTAAATGCTGAGAGGAATCTGGCAGAACATTACTGCTCTACCTTTCCAAATGTTGCAAGATATTCTTGGCTTATAGCATATTATATAACAGAGCCTTTAAACACAGATTATCTTTAGAAAGAGAGTCAGTGACTATTGTCAAACCACAGTGATGAATTAGCTGAAGCTGATGAGATGCATTTGCAAAAGGAGCTGAACAAGAGTAGTGAGAAGCAGTCAGCCTGTTTGGGGAATAACAGTGTTCCTAAAGATAAGTAAACAATGCATGTGGTCCCTCATTTATTGTTCTCTTGGAATGAATTCTCTGACTTCAGAGTAAATAAAAACTCTATTTACATTATGGCTGTCTGCTTGTCACAGGGCTAACTGAGGACTTCTGCCTGTCAGTATAGCAAAGCAATTGGCCCAAACTGGGGTCATGGCAAGATAAAATCAGCTTTCTTTTGGAAGTCCTGCCATACAAACAATTTCTGACTGGTGGAATGACTGTTGCTCATGTTTTTCTAGGACTCTTACTGGCATCAGAAGACCTGTCCTGTGAGCAAAGTTAGAGGAACAGACTTTTTATGCCTTGGTTTGCTCATGTATTTTAAATAGATGCTATCTCTGAGCACTAAGATTTTAGACTTCAAAACCATAAAGAATGTGTCTTGGATGAACATTCTCATGCTCTTGTAGAGATTTTGTGCCCCTTAATCAGACTTAAAAACATTGTTTCAAACCTGTTAATACTTTCCCAGTTTCTTACTTATCATTACAGTCTCATGATTTCTGGAAGGAGTAAACTACAACCCACTTCTCCTGTGAATATTTAATAATTCCACATTTTGTGAATATTTAATCTGCAGATTAAATATGAGTCCAGACAAAACTCCCATTCCTGTTGGTGAGATTTTGCCCTATTTGTAACTAGCAGCTTGCCAAAGAATGTGGTGGATTCTCAGTTGCTTATAGTCTTTAAATCAGACTGAATGTCTTTCCAAGAAAGATGCCCTGAGTCAACCACAATTTATTGGAAATAATTTAGGAATTGCTGGGCAGCCTCCTCTGGGCTGTGCTCTGCAGATGTCAGAGAAGGTGACTGCAAAGTTTCCATATGTTCTTAAAATCTACAAATACATGGCTGATCTTTGAAATACCATGGTCTTAAAGAAGTTTTTCTTTTTTTCATCTGGGATGTTTTAAGATCTTTGATGTGCTAATGATCCAAGTTGTCTGGCTAGATGATAAATCTCAGATGAAAGAAGTAGATGGTGAGTTAAAACTTCTTTCTCACCTCTGCCTGGGAGCTATGGCACATCTTAGTAACTTCCTTAAAAAACAGTATGTGTTTTCAAGGGATTGGGCATGATTTTAATTGCAGCTCTGTATGAAACTGTTTTTCTATTTTATGAAAGCTCTCTTGATTTTTCAAAATGTTCTCCTCTCCACATGGCTAAATCGTACCCACCTCACACGCCCTCCCAACATAAAGCTGAAGGTTTAAGGTTCTGGGATTATAATGCTGTGTCCCTGTTCTGGGTCAACAGAGCAGGAGACTTATATTTTGTCTTCTGAGATGTTCTGAAGGAGCTGGGCTGGGGGACTGTGGAGTCTTCCTTGGAAAAATCCATCTTCTTCTTGTTTTGAATAGCAGTTCAATCCTGGACCATGAAATTTTCCCTGGAGAAACTGGCCAGTGCTTTCTGGTGAAAATGTCACATCTGACAATTTGATATTTCTTGGCAGACACCTTTCTTCCCAAATATTAATATCTATAATGTCAGAAAATATAATTAATATCTATATTGTCAGAAAATTCATGCTAAATCTACTAGCAATGTCCATGAATAAAGCTGTGCTGGGATATAGAGATCACTGAAAGCCATGATGCTCCAAGAATCTCAAAAGCTTTGTGGATCACCAGATCATAGCAGCTTTGAAGGCCAAGATGAAAACACTACCAAAGAGAATACAAATTGTGTCTTCTCCTTTAAGTGTTCAGCAGTTTTTTAATGAGTACGTTTATATAATTTGAAATAAGGATTTTCTGTCAATGCTAGTGTATACACATGAGGGAAAAAAAGGAAAAACGAACAAAACTTTTTCTTCTCAAAATCAGATTTATTAAGTGTAAACAAATTTCGTTCCCAGTCTGTCTGAAGCTGGCAGTGCTAAATTTTACCTTTGCAGAAAGTATTTAATATAGTGTGTGTAAATATTATGTTAAAGGATTCATGTCCTGTTTTAAACAGTGGCAAAAAAAATTCCTTTCAGCCTTTAGGTTTTCCACTAATTTATTTCATATTAAATCAGAGCAGGCTAAAAAACTGCTGATCAGATATTTACTGAGCTTTATTGTAATGTACTTTAAGTGGATGCAGACGGCTGGTTTTCTTTTTCTTTATTTCTTTTTTTTTCCTCCTCCATGTCTGAAATATTATACAGTAGACTGAAGTTCTTGTGGCATTAACATGAGAGTCTCAAAATGAGCTGAAAAATAAATATTATAAAAATATGTCATCCAAATCAAATACTGTGTGAATAAGGGAAACTGGAGAGGTTACAATTGTGGTTCAAGGTTTAACATGCAAGGTACCTCAAAAGTTAGCTAAATACATTTCAGATGGATGTGAAATGCAGAGGAAATGTGTTAAGTGTCTCCTCTTGGTGAGATCTCGAGCGTGGCTCAAATAACACGCTCAGAGGTCAAGTTCCCACATGGCAACCTATGGGGTGATGGGAATGGGCTCAGATCCCCCTCTTCCATAATCAGCAGCATCCCCTTGGTAAAAAGGCCTGACAGTGCCCCATGATCATCCTCATGCTCATCAGCAATCAAAACCCCAAGAGTGCACAGGAACAATTTGTGGAGCCTTTGGGTTTCCTTACGCTAGGGCAAAAAATTTGGCTACTGACTACTCATGGTGCTTAACTGTGTAATTGTCTTAATTATGCTAAATTGCACTGTGTAGTCCCTTAACAATTATGTGGGTTGGCAACAGTATTAAATGACAGAAATGACATTCATGTAGTCACAGCATTGCCTTTCAGAAGCATAAAAGTCAGAAAATGGAGGAGTCTGCACAGGTTTCCCTTGAGGAGCCACCCTCACCACTGCCCATTCTGGCGGCTGCAGGAGACTTTAGCACAGGGGGTGATCATAATATCACTGGTTTTGTAAAAAATATTTGCTTATGGGACAGCTCTAGCAAAATTCTGACTTTGAAATGTTCACTAAAAAGTGAATATTTGGGCAAACAATTCTCACTCTGTGTTCACCTCAAAGGGCTGATGTTGGCTATCAGAACTTGACTGAAGGGGCTTCAGCTGCTTTGGAGTATAACTGTGAAATCTTACCATGACCATCACACAGCTGGTCCAATCCAATATTCCAGGATAGTTTCCCTGAGCAGATTACTTTCAGGGTGCAGTTCTGGTCATCCATTTGTCCACATTCCTTTGCCAGGGACACAGACCCCTGAAATGAGTCTCAACTGTGAAAACTGAGGAAGAACTTGTTCAGTAATTCTGGGGACTAAAATCTCAATATTTTGGGCAAGTGTCTAGCTTATGACTCTGCTAAGACCTTCCTATTCATTGGTGTTGCAATCCAGTTTCTTGCTTCTCCAACCCAAGGCAACAGAGCTGTCTGTGGCAGCCTCCCCATACAGGTGGGCTCTTGCTCTCAGGAAAGGTGCAGTTCCTCCTCCTTTTCCCAAAACATCAACCTGCTACAATACCTCCAATGTGGTAAAGAGGTTCCTTCCCCCTTGCACTTTTTGCAATATTATCTATTTTAATATAAATACAACAATCACATTTAATAGTGTAAAAAATGTAAATTTGCTGTTCCTACAGACATAATAATAATAATAATAATAATAATAATAATAAAATATCACATTTGGGCAGCAAGCTGTGATCTGCAAATGTGGACTCTTGTCATCCTCAACTTTCCATAGGACTTATCAGAAACCTGCATCATACAACCTTCATGGAGCTTACAGGGAGTTACAGAACCAAGTGCTATCTTTTGTTTGAAGTAAATAACTGTTTGAAGTAAAAAAAACAAACCAACAAGCAAAAAAACCCTGCACATGGAGTATTTAAATATTTGACAAGCTTCAGTGTGAAATAATATTAGGAATTAATAGAAAGGAACGTGTTTGGGTAGAATTTTCATGTTCATGTTCTTTAAGGGGTTATGCAGGATCCTCTGCAGCTAGAGAGCTTATTGAATGTCTATTTTTAAAAAGATGCTTTTAAGTTATGTGTATGAAATAGCATGGCCACATCAATGAATCCCATCTTAAACATTAGTGAGGCATTTATGCTTGTTGTCCTAAAGTGCTGCTAAAAATCAGAGCAAGGCCCTTCTTGATTGACTACATCTGCCACTGAACCCATTTGTAGAAGCCAGGAGTAATTTATATTATCTCAAAGTAATAACAACTGGTGGAGAAATATTTTTTCACATAACCATCTGTGGAAAAACCCATGCATTCCTCTTTTTGTGCTCTGGGCTAACCTATAAATTAATTCCTTAGGTATTTATAAGGATAGCTCAGTGTGTGTGGGATTTGCTAATAAACTCTCCTGAGTTCTAGTTTGGGTTTCCTCTGGTGAGGTGAGCAGGCATATCCCAGCTAAGCCATCTGGACAGACCCTGCTCAGTCTGAAGAATCTGACACTCCTGTAAGGTTTAAGCGTTCCTAGAAAATTTTGAATTCCCTTACAAATTGTATTTCCTTTTTTTAATAGTGTGAGTGTAGCCAAGATGGACTCTATCTGGAAGAGGTCTCCCATTTATCAACTGAATACTTACTCTTTGAGCAGTGAAGAGGGTAAACCCTAGAAAAGCAAAGAAAATCTGTTTGAAAGGAGGAAAGAGTGGTATTTTCTTAAGCTGGCATGCCTTCTTGCATTTGAAGTCATATCTTATAAAATATATGGCCAAAGTTCAACATGATGTGGTTTGAGCTTGGCTCCCTTTGGTAAATAAGAGTATGTATTCAGTGGATGAACTTTATTTAATTCTAAATTCAGACCCAAATTCCCTCCAGACTCTGGGGAATTGTCCTCCCAGGGTTATGACCAATAAAAGGAAAAAGGGGAGAGCTGTATGCAAAGCTCCAGGATCTGAGATTTTGGCTTAAGGACTTCTCTGCCATGGACAAATCATTCCATATACAATCTCTAGAGCCACAATCTACAAAGACTTACAAAAAATGTATTGCAAAAAGAAATGCTCTGGTTTTATCTAGGAGTTAGCATTCTAAAAATAACCCCAGTCTGTCCTCCTGGGCTCACACTCAGTAGTGCTTCAAAATGCACTCAAATAAAACTTTGCAGTTAAAGAAATGTTTTCTCAGCCAGAATTATCTATAAGAAACTTGAGGAATTTTCTTGTGAATAAAATATTGCACTGCAAATATTTGCTCTGCTTCAACTTGGCACTGCTCCTGCTCTGAATCTATTCACAACCTGGGGGAAAAGACACATTATCATTTTGAGCTGTGTCTCAGTATTCCTGATCTAGTTTCTTCACAGAATATGTTACAGCAGCAATTATCTATAAAATTGCATGTGATATTTTGATAGAAATGTAACAGTGTGTCAGCTCTATTTCCTTTCAAAGTACCTTTGATGTGGACATAGAACTCAGTAAGTGCAGCTCATTTAAAGTCAGAAACCTTTCTCTGGTCCCAGCATTATTCAGCTTCCCTATTTAATGTGTCCACCCTGACAATTACTGCTGTCCAAAATTAAATTATAATTAAAAACTGAAGTTACTTGTTGAGAAAATGGTTTACATCAAAGAACACATTCCTGCAGTGCATTGTAGGTATAGCTGGGGGGAAGCATGGTTGGGGAGCCTTGCCAGGGTCCCAAGCACAGCATCTCCATGCCTCATCTCACCTGCAGTTTTACCTCTTTGTGTCCCTTGTTTTGGGTGTCTCCTGCAGGCTGTGGCTCCCTCTGGGCTCCTGGCAGCTTCAGAAGGATCTGTTGTGGTCAGCCCCAACACCTGGGGCAGTGGGTAGTGAGGTGCACTTTGTTTTTCCCCTCTGGAAGGAACAACATTCAGCCGAAGAGAGAGCAGAGATTTACAGTCTGTGCTCTCTCTTGCCCTACCACTCTCAAAACATAATTTCAAAGGGCTCAAAGTTTAATTTATTTGTTTACAAGAGAATTCCCTTAAGAGAATGGGCTGGGCTCATATCTCACACCCCTGCAAATGTGGAATAATGGCTTTTGTCTTGGAAATCAGTTTATGCTGCTGCAATAAACCAGGAGTTGGCTACTGGGCTCTTTCCTATCATCATTTTAATTCCAGTACATACTCATATGTGCTCTGCAGCAAAATTAGATAAAAAAACATCTGGCAAACAAAACCATTACCAAATAAATGCTGCCCATTGGCCCTGAATTCACACTCAGGATATTGAAAGCAAATGTTCTGGTGCTATTGAGATCTTGACATGTTTGTGTTTAGCTTGTTGGGTCAGCTGAAATTGCTCGTGTTCACAGTGATCCCTGATGAGAGATACTTTGAGTCACAGATTATTTAGACTATTCTCAGTATGGGGTACAACTCAAAGCTCCTTAGCAGCATGACTTTCATAACAATGATATAACCCAACGGCAGGTCCCCTGACCTGACAACATGCCCCCCACTTCCAGGGAATCTGTGTAGCTAAACAAAATATTTGTGAACTAGAGGGAAAACAGGAGTCACCTGTCATGAATCTGTCTTTATTTAAGGACAGACAGCACTCTGTGGCCTGGTTTGGTTTCCTGGCGTATTGTATTAGGGTTTCCACAGAGTTGCTCAGAATCACAGAATATCCTGAGTTGAAAGGGATCTTCCAGTCCAGCTCCTGGCCCTGCACAGCCCCATCCCCAGGAGTCACCCCCTGTGCCCCAGAGCATTGTCCAAACACCCCTTGAGCTCTGCCAGGCCGGTGCTGTGAGCGCTGCCCTGGGGAGCCTGGTCAGTGCCCAGCCACCCTCTGGGGGCAGAACCTTTTCCTGATACCCAACACAAACCTCCCTGACACAGCTTCAGGCCATTCCTTGGCTCCTGTCACTGTCAGCCCAGAGCAGGGATCAGTGTCTGTCCCTCCTGTTCCCCTCAGGAGGAATTTGTAACTGCACTGAGGTCTCCTCTCTGTCCCCTCCAGGCTGAACAGACCAAGTGCCCTCAGCCTCTCCTCACACAGCTTCCCCTGCAGGCCCTTCCCCATCCTCGTGGCCTCCTTTGGGCACTCTCTGGCAGTTTAATGTTTTTGTTATCTTGTGGCACCCAAAGCTGCCCCCAGCACTCGAGGTGAGGCCGCCCCAGCCCCGAGCAGAGCGGGACAATCCCTCCCTTGCCCGGCTGGCCATGCTGGGCCTGATGTCCCCAGCACAGGGATGTCCCTCCTGGCTGCCAGGGCACTGCTGGCTCACCTTCAGCTTTCCACTGCCCAGGACCCCTTCAGGTGTTTTTCAATATCTTCCAGAATAATCTTCTCCATAACTTTACCAGGCATTGAAGTGACACAAACAGGCCTGTAGATACTCGGGTTCCCTTTTTGCCTTTCTTTCACCAGCTTGCAATCAGCTTCCAGTCAGAAATATTATTCTTCATATGCATCTTTGTCTCCAGATAATCCACCTTTTCCTTCAACTATATACTTTATATGGTGCTTTGGAATTCCAAACACACTGTCTAAAGTTGTCTGTACCCATTAATATCTGGCTCTGTATTGTATTTTTACCAAACACTTCTTACCTTTTTGGATGAGAGTCACAACAGTTCTGGATATTATTTGGTTTGGAGTTTTTGTCTTTATTAGAATAATTTCTCTATTCAGGAAAGACTAAGTCAGTCTCAGTAGACTTGTAGAGGCCTTAACCAAAAAAGAAAAACATGCAGCCTCAACTACTCATAATCAGTTTCATGGATCCATTATTCTACCAGTACATGCAAATTTGGTCAAAATGAAACACTTCAGAAAATGTATTGATTTTGTCAGCACTTTAGTTTAAGAAAATAAAAAGGGGAAAGAATTTCCGTCCTGTTGAAATGTGCTGTTTTTAAAATACTGCTATTTTGGGCTTGGTTTTGTTTCTGAGAAACTTTTCTTTGGCATTTTACCATGGTGTTGTTGAGTGGTTTTTTAACAAAATCCAAGTAAAAATCAGAAAATAAATTGTTTTATTGAATTCTGAAACCTTCAGCTTTAATTTTGAAGGAAAATAACGCATATCTAGTTCAGCAGCAATCAGAACTTGTTTCAGCAGAGATCTACTCTAAGCCAAAAAGCTTAAGAAACATCCTTACCATCTCCCATCATCCAGCTCTGTCTGGGGAAAGTGGGACTGCAGGGGATTCAAATAACAAATTAACATGGAATCATTACGAGTAATTTAACTTTTGAAATGAGATCTCTCTGCATGAACAATAGATCCATCTTGAGCCCCCTTCTTTCCCACAACTGTCAAACATGCTTGTTTTTATGAGGCCTGGGATAAAACTCAGTTTGACTTCTCGATAACATCTTCTTTGCATCAAAGCAAGTGAATGTATTCTGAAAAATTACTATGTTCATGTAAAATCCAAACTGATTTTTATGTCACATTTTTGCTTTCTCTATTAATTTCTCTTTTCCTCCCCTTTTATATCAAGATTTGAAGATTTTCAGTATAAAACATTTTATATAGAAAACTCCTATCAAAGAAAACATGGGTTTTTTTCATTAAAATCTGCTGATGTTGACAACATTTGATGACTTCTGACTGATCATTCCTAAGTGATCAGTTGTAATTAAAGCATTTGATCATTTTTTCAGACTCCACTGAGGAAAGTAGGGAGTCATATCAGCAATAATGGAAAGCACATATCTAATTTTTCTTATGCCAACACAATAAAATCAGTCATTAATTATAATGGTAGAGCAAGATAGTTTTATTATTCTTAGTACCATGACAGAGTGTGGGAAGCTAAAGGACAAAAGAAATTACTATATGAGAAGAGTTAGGTGTCTTTGAAGATCAAAAATGTCATAATTAGGAAAGTCCAGCAAGAACAAGGTGGTTGTCTGTCATCCTATTAATGAGCAATTAAAGTGTAATCACATGGATGTAAATGAATATGATTAGGAGTGAAAACTTACTATGCCCCAGAAAGAATTTTGTTACAATTCATAAAGGAACTGGTTGTTTAATTATGAACACACAGAGGATCAGAGTTACAATCAGATTCACTATGTATTTTAATTCATGAATCAAGCTTTTGTGTAACTGAAAAAAAAAAAAAAAGAAGAAGTTGTGATTTAATTAGTGGCATGAGAGCTGGACAACCCGATCTCATTAGGACTAATCACTTTCCAGGAAGCGCTGGGCACCGTCTCTCACAGCATCTCCCAGAAATGATCACTATTCTGCAGGACTGAGCTGTGTTTAATGCCACTGTTGCAGGAAGCTGTCATTAGCTGTGTTAGGGAGGACAAAATGGGGACAGAAGGCTGCTATTCTTGAAGTGAGTGTGGCAACACAGCCTCTCACAGCTTCCTCGTGCTCATTAGTCTCATGATTTGCCATGTCCTCCAGTACAGGCTTGAAGAACAAACTGGATTTTGTTAAGAAGGGAAATAACAGAGGATAACTCCAAGCAAACAAGGAAGTTGGGCAGGAAGGAGTCAGATTTGGAGAAGGTGATGCACAGATGTTTTCAGGAGTTAATACATCCACATGGGAACAGCCATCAAAAGAACCATGCAGGGCAACAGAGGGTGCCATTGTGCCACTGTGATACTGGTGTAAGCCTTGGTGGAAATGGTTTCCCTCCCAGATCTAGTAGATAAAGAACAATCATATATACATTTATTTATATGATATTAATATAATATATTTATTTATAAATATTTCAATTTTTTTCATGACAATACAGGCAGGAGGGCATCACACATTTTCATGTAAATATATGTATATATTTTTTTATATATGTACAAATAAATAAATGTATTGTTGAGGGGGTGAATAAAAATAAAAAGCTCAAGTCCTAGGTAGGCTATGATAAATGGCTTCAGAACACATTCTTTCCTAGCTTCATCTGCAATCCACCCTCTAATTTCTTGATCTGGCAACACACAGGCTCCCAGCTGAGCCCTGTCCCTTCCCCTCTCACAAGTGCTTTGTCATTGGAATTATTTCCCCACAAATCTACTCTGGCTCGTGGTCTATCAGATCAAAGTACTCAGTCATTGACAGCATTTGTTTATAGTAAAAAATGCCATAGCTTCATATCCAGATTTAGCCCCTGTCTCTCAGTGCTGTCAAAAAGGGACATTTTTAGATATCGATGCTCATTCCTGGTTCTCAAGTTATCAGAATTTACAGTTGTAATGTTCTTATGAACAGAGTAGGCTATTTTTGGTCAGAATGAAGGCACTTGATTGACCAAAGCAATTAGGGCCCCTTACTTTATTAACAGGATGGTAAAAAATAGTCCTAATTAAATATTTTTCAGGTCTCCTAAACATTCCTAAAATAGCCCTTTCTGCAAGGGAAGGGGCATAAGCAGAGGGTGTGACAGGGCGGTGCGGGTCTCATGGCACTCCTCTGGCTGTCTGCATAATTCATAGCACTTGTTATGTGCCCAGCCCAGCATTCATCTGATAAAACCCTCTCCCCCCTGCCGTGTGCTCCTTACTCACGTCCCAGACAGGCACTTGTACGCTCCGTGTGGGATTTGCTTCATGCGGCAGGAGACGCTCGGGGAGTAAAATCACCGATGCCCTTTAGATCTCTGCAAAGCAGGTCAAGGTCTTAAAAGCTTAAGGGGAGAAACTGAGCCGTGCAAATGTTGGTGTAAAAGCTCCATTGTACAAACAAGAGCCGCGTTCCAAGGATGCTGTCACCTTGGATTTCACTAAAAACCACACCCCCTGCTCCTTTACAACTGCTGAAATATTTAGACTGTGAATCCTCAGGACTGGCAACCTTTATCTTGAACCTGGTGATCCTCCAGGCTCACAATCCCTTCTCCCACCAGGGCACAGACTTAGGTACATGTTGTGTTGTTGAAATGCAGATCTGAACTCAAGTTTTGGGTTCTCTCTGTGTTTGAAAGACAATAAAGACCCAGCAAATGACAGGTCCCAGTTGTTGCTTATGGAATATATATATATATATATATATATATATTCAATATAGTTTTTTGAGCTTTCAGAGGGAACAGCAATGAGATCAGCTAAGTCCTAAGTAGTTTAGGAGCACTGAAGTTTTGACCCTGGAAGACTTTTCTTTAGAACAAAACCATGCAAGTTATTCTTGCTCTAAAAAGGGTATCCCCTCACAGTGCCATCAATTACAATGGACGGAAAACTGTGCAGAGTATTTCAGTGAAAATCAACATGAAAAACCTAATGGCAGAAAAATAACATGGCTCTTTTTGTATCAACTGATTTGGAATGACTTTTTCTTGAGTTTTGCTTTGAAGGTGAAGAGGATCAGGTCTGCAATAAAAATATCTCATGGAAAGAGAAGTAGAATTTATCAGTTTGAAAAGGTTCAAAATATATGTAAGAAGGACCCCAAAATGTTTGGGGGTAGAGGGGAACACTTCTGCTCCTATGGTGAATGTCCTAAAGAGGACGGAAAAGCTTTCAAACTTGAAAAATACAGAGTATTTTGAATGCAAATAAGAGCGATTAACTTCTAAGCAGCAAAAATCTCAATGTGACTGGGGAAGCCAGAAGAGAAAGACCAAGGCTTCTTTTCCCACCATATGCCAAACACCAGTATCTGGAAGATGAACAGTAAACCCAAACCCTAAACTCCTGTGGAACAGTCTCTGATGGCCAGGACAAAAGAGAAAGCAGCATTTGCTGGCAAAGCTCTCCCTGGAAGTGTTCAAAGCCAGTTTGGAAGGGGCTTTGAGCAAACTGGTCTGATACAAGGTGTCGCTGTGAGTGTGGAACTAGATGGTCCTTAAGGTCCCTTCCAACAAAAACCATTCTGTGATCCTATGAAGTTGGTTGTGGAGAATGTTCTACGTTGCTTTCTTTGCCAGCAAGCAGTGGTGTGTTGGGCCAATCAGCAAACTGACCACTGCCACAGCACCACTGGGCTGCCAACATAAGCCACAGTGTGAAGGAGTAACCATGGGGTTTTTTTTCTGCTGAACTTCTTGAATAAAACTTGTGTTGGTGCAGGGGAGACATGAACCTCCACCTACTGTAAATTCATAGGAGCTGTCATGATCAGCCACATTTTTCTTTGGAACAAAGGAAATTCCCCTTTTGAGACCTTTATAAGTTGCTCTGGTGTCTAATGTTGCCACTCTTGCCCTTCCTGTCCCCTCCCCACCTACCTTTGATGGTGAGCCAGGTATTGTTTGAATGACTTTTACACCGAGGTCTGTTAATTCCGCATTGAAATCAGCCACAACAGGTCAGCTCCTTTACCTGAGCACATTGTGCGCATGAGGACAGATAAACTTGCTCATTTTCCATAAGCTCCATGGAATTTATGTTCACAAATGCTCTCTGTAAACAAAGCAGTAGCAAAGAGTCACCATGGTCCCTCTGAGCTAGCAGCAGGGACAGTCAGTGCAAGAGAGAAACGTGGCCTCTTCTTGGACATGTACCCTTGAAAGAGACCTGAACAACTCTTAAGGTTTCCACTTGCACTTAAAAATTACTTGAAGACTAAAGTGCCTGGATTTATTCTTTATGAGTGTTTAAATTCTATTTTACTGTAATTTTAATCTTTATTTCTCTCTTAGCAAGAGAGTTGGAATTTCTATCCCATGGAAAATTCTGCCATTTCAAATTCTGTTTCCATTTTCAATCAGAATTAAAAGAATGTGTTTAGAAATTTTAGCTTGGGAAAAAAACGCATCCCTGTTCCCCATCACCTGAGACAACCACATTTAAGTATAGCTGAAATATTTCTGCCAAACTGCTTTTATTTCCTCTTTCTATAATAGATAAAATAATTTTTAAAGTTTCTATAGTCTTCTAAAACAAGTTAAATTTATCAGAAGAATTTTTTTGACAGAACAGTACTATTCTAACAAAAGAAAAATTACTAGTTATAACAGTTATAAACTATATAAATATAAGTCATAATGTAAGTCTAGTCTTTTCCTTCCCTCTGCCAAGCTCATGAGAATACAGAGACATGGAGGAGACCCACACTCTTCTTTCTAAAGATCTTTTTCCCTCAGAAAAATCTTTTGCCACAAAAATATTTTGTTGTGAATGAGGCCATTCATTGATTTGATCTTAACTCTCTGCCCCAGCAAAAACAGAGTCCATAGAGAGCTGTTCCCAACCAAAGGGGTTTGTAGAGTTTGGGAAACAGCTGGCTGTGGCCAAGATGCTCAGACTTTCTTACCTAGACAATTGCACCTTAACTTGAAACTCTAGCACTTAACACTGCACTTAAGTCTGTCATGCTACATCCATCCTATGATCTGGAGTACCACAAAAACCCAGACAAAGTGCTGTGTTGCCTCTTCTGCAAGAAATGCTGTGCAACCACTTCCCAGAAAGGGCTGCTGTCATTCTGTGCAGAAGCACAGCATGTTGTTTTCTTAATCCCAGAGGTACTCTTGCCCCTGCCCTCCCATGACTGGAGGAGAAGAGTGGTCAGGAAAAACAGAGGCTACGGCATGAAAAGATTGCACAGCACTGCACTTATAATTTTCAAATGGGATAACAGTAAATGACATGAACAATGTACTAAAATTGCAAAACTGCAGTTACCACTAATTTTTGTACTGGTATACTTCACCCCTGAATATACATCTGAAATACACCCAGATCATGATGCCATTTCCCACTAGCACAATGATTTGGCCTTTTTGCTCCTAGAGTTGAGAGAGAAGGTTTTATCCTAACTAAAAAGGGAGGAGAAGATCCAGATAATTTTTCTGAAGAGAAAGGTATTTAGGAAATCCTCTACTAGCCATAATCACAAAATTTTTCCAGCACATTCAGGTTAAATATTAGACAGCTGCCATCACTATTGAATAGATAGGGAAAAGTGTAGCTGACCCTGATGCATCCATGTGCATTTCCCACTGATAATCCTGGAGTTTATAGGGTGCTGAAGTGAGACCTCTGTGCTGTTCTAGGTGTTCCCCTGGAAAATGGGCCTCTGATGGTGAACCTTGCAGGCCAACCCCTATCACACACACTTAGCCAAAGGGTCAAACATGATGTGACCAGAGCATGGGGACACTGAGACACCCCCATGAGTCTGACAGTCCTTTAGACAATTATCTGTTAGATCTTGAAACTCTCAAATCCCCTGGGGCTGCCATGCAACAGGAAGGTGGGTACCCTTCCCATCCCATCTTTCAGCAGCAGATCCATGTGCTTTCTCTGGAAGATTATCCACGTGCCACTGTCCATCCCTGCATTAATCACATGCCATTATCTAGCTGCCATTGGCTGGAGTCCTGTCTCCAGGGTTTTTTTGTGGGAAAGGCCCCAAATGACCTAGGTCAGGATCCAATCTTAGTGTAAGAAAGAGGCTTCTCTCAATTGCTCTTGTTTCAGGTGTAGTCCCTCATTTGACACACATGGAAGATATTTTAATAATAATTATCATCTCCTGATGCCAAAGTTTGCTCTATAAATTTCTCAAAACCAGCTTTTTAGCACAGTTTCTCTTCAGTTCTCTCTCTGTATGTATATTTGCATGTACACACACACAATTACATGCAGAATGAGACCACACACTGCCTAAACAAGGCTGTGTTGTGTTTTCGCCACGTAATACAGTAAGACCTAATCTCATCCTTCAAAACTCAGCGCTTCATCCAACTTTCTGTCCTGCACAATTGCTAAGTGACCTCCTGAGCTGTGGGATTAGCCTCAGTGTTACACCATAGGGCTCCCAGGTACAACTCCCAGGCCTAGGGCAGGAGGAATCACTGCTTGCTCTGTGGCATCTGTCAGCATATTGCCACGAGCTTTCATTCTATTTTTATGAAAAGGTGCTGAGGCACAGCAGGCATTATGCATGATCTTTGCCATAAAAAAGGATCATGCCCTTATCAGTTTTCTGCAGTAATTTGCTAAATGTCATTGGTGTTACCCAGGTCTCATTCTGCAGAGCCCTGGCACGCCGTGGTGCTGCTGAAATGTGGTGCTGTCCTCGCACTCATGTGAGTGTTTGCTCTGTCATGAGATCTCCCAAATGCTGGATGTTTGATAGGCCAGTTAGCTGCCTGAATAAATATTTTCACTTTCTTTTAGTCAACACTAGAGCCAAACATTCAACTGAAAATAGCTTGGGGTAAGCATTGTTGGTTTAAAATTAATTTTGTAATAGATTCTGTTTGTAGAATCATTGATTAGTGTTCCTGTGCTGGCTTTTAAAACACAGCTTAGAATATTGCAGAGAAATAACATTTTTACCACTAGAAGTATTATATTTTAGTTGTGTCTGTTTTTGGAAGGCTATCTGAAACTGCTCATGGAAAAGTAAAGCAAAACATTCTAGCCCAAAACCAGAGATATATACCACTAATAGAGATTTAATTTTTTTTTACCTTAATGGCCTATTTTAGTTACCTACAGTTAGTTTAGTTACCTACCTATTTAGCTACTTACATTTTCCGAAGCCTAAAGACATTGTAAATTAAAAAAAAAAAAGAGAGAAAAAGAGAAAAAAAGAATAAACTTCACCAGCTGTAGATTTAAGGAGAATATTTAAAACCTCAGTAAGGGTTTTAAAAGTAAATAACAAAAGGTAAGATTGTAGTTTGGACAGCGAGTTATTTTTGACATTATTTGTTACAAGAACTCAACATGGATATTTTTGAAGTATGGTTCTCATTAACATTTGGATAGAGTGCATTTCCTTTTCTTGATTCAATCATGAAAAAATTCACTTACAGATAGTCCATACAATAGTGCAACCTCTTTCACACATTACTACATCATAATCCATTTGGCTGCACTTGCTCCAAAAAGGTCCACTCTACTCATATGGCCTGGCTTCAGTATTTCTTGCTCCCATCTGTTTTAAGTTATCTTCTTTGGGCTGTGTTTTACTGAGGGATGCTCTTCAGCCACATGCAGAAAGGCTGTTTCTGAGAGAAAATGTGAACAACAGGGGACTTTTCTGCTCTCACATCTGTGGGAGTTCATTGGAGTCAGCTGAGCCTACTGCTGTAGATTTTGGCTCTGCAGAGTCTGTTAAAGCCCATTTTGTCTGCGTGCTCTAAGTTTTCATTACAAAACCCAAGAGGCCTGGTTTGGAAATCCTTGATTCGTGTGAATATTCCTGCTGAAGAGCAGTCCTGCAAAAAGATGTCTTTTATTTTCCTTTCCCCATTCACCTTTTTCCCTGTAGGACCATGTCCTACACCCTGGAGAAGCAGCAGAACAGTCTTTGCCCAAAGGCTTTTTCATCCTCAGCAGACAAATTAAGTCAAAATCTACTAGAGATTTCTACTGTCTTTCCCAGCCTTTGATGAGTCTCAGGGTGGGCTGGGAAGCCAGGAGGAGCAAATCCAGCTCAGAAGACCTTCCCCTACCCTCCAGCCTCGCTGCATGCTCATGGAGTGGTGCGACCATGGAAGTCACTGCCTTGTTAGGAAGTCCACAATCTTCTCCTTTCTTGTTCTGTCCTGAAACTCGATGTTCCTGACACAGTGATGCCACTTGACATTACTGATCCCTCCTAAACACCTGCTATCAAATGCATCAAATCTTTTCTTGTCAGCTTGCGTAATGCCCCAGGTCTTTGCAGCATCGAGCAAAACTGATACCACACAGCTGTTGTAGAGCCTTATTTTTTGTTTTGCAGACATGTCACTGCCCCATGCTTTTGCCCTTGAATTTATTTGCATTGATATTCACCTTATAGTGGTCAGGCTTGAAAGGACACTGGATGAAATCCAGGCAGAGTGGTCCAGAGTACTGGAAATGGGGATAAAATATGAACCCTGCCATGACTGTGACTGACCTCAGAGAGGAAGGACAAAGCCACTATTTCCTTTCCTCAATAGACACAAAGCCATTATTTAATCAAGAGCTTTGATGTTTATTTCTAGTGAAAGCTTCTATGTTTAGGATTTTTCTTTTAAGGTGATCACTGGCCTTTGGGCTCACCAAAGATGAGCCAGAGGATTTTCAATTCTTGTTAACACCTGGTCATATGTTTATGAGTACCTTGAGGAAAGGGGGACAGAATGCATTGGATCTTAAACAATGTATTAAGAATGAGATATGGGTTTTCTTTTTCAGAAGTGAAAATTTGTGATGTTACTGAATTTATTGATGAAGTTCTGCACCAAAATTTAGAAAGAAAATAACACAGAGGGAAAAAAAAATTGGAATTAAAACTCTGTGCATAATTGTTTTCATTTCTCCAGAGGTAGTAAGACCATTTATCACAATTTTTAAAATACTTTCTGACTTTTTTAAAGTTACCTAAAGGATGCAAAAGAAAACCGACATAAAAAAATCTTCTTGATTTTTAAATTTACCTTTCCTGAATTATTTTGTCTTCTGTTAAATCTTTCTTTGTCTGAGTAAGTGTGAAACAATAGAAAGGTGTGTGTACACTCCTCCATAATATTGAAATAATTTGTTACAAATGTAAAAAAAAATTTTTGAAAAGGCTAGAACTGTGTAGAGTGTATGTTTATTTTTCTTTTATGCAAATTCAGGAAACCTCCACATGGATTACAACCAGACTATTCCAGCCCATGTAGGGTATCACACATATTCAGTAGAGGTAACATTATGTAAGAAAATAGAGAAAAATTCCTTCCTAAAATTACAGAATTTTATGAAAAAAAATATTAATGATATAGGACTTGGACATAGAAGCCTATAGTAAGGACAGGCCACTAAAAAATTAACCTATTCCTCAAAATTAAAGGGGATAAAAATAACAATATGAAAATATAAGTTAAAAATAATATTTAAAATATACATATTAAAAGTAAAAAAATATTGAAAAGTAATAAGCAATTTAAACACAATTTTGTGGTTATATTTTATATATGTAACATGTTGTGATAATATATATTTAATAATACTCTTCTTCTGATATAATAGAATAATATAATATTTTTCTTATATATTAATATAATAATTATAATAATAGATCAATAATATACTTTAAAAATATTGGAACAAGTATATAAAAATAATTTTCTGTGAGTAGTTCTATATTGCTAATTTTAAAGTATAACATTTTTACATAGTATAATACTGCATACATTGTATTTAATATTGTTAGCTATTAAATGTAGGAATAAATTCTACATTTGGCACTGCCACATTTCTGGTGATTATCATAAGGCTGTATAAAATTTGTGTGTAGTTTAATTTTTTTTTCCTGCTTCTTAAAAGCCATGTGAACATAAAACTATCCTGTATCAGATTATAATTCATAATTTTCACCTAACTTTCATTAACTTATACCAGGTTCAACTTTATGAGAATCCTGAAATATTTTTATTTTCCACAGAAATAACCTTACCATGAAAATAAGGCACAAAATACATTGAACAGTTCAACATGTTAACCTTTACTGTCACCAATTTTCACTTTGCTTTTTCCACTTTGTTTGTTTGCTTGACTTTCTATTTTACATATCTAAAAATATAAAAATGGAATTAAATATAAAAAACACATTTGAGAAGTTATTCCTTATTTTCTAGGTAGTTAAATGAATTTAGGTTGAAAATTATTCCAGTCTGATCCACAAAACCTCTGTAGAGCAAAGATTTCCATTCAGAGGTGTAGATATTGTAGCTTTGTTGTTGTTTCTAGATTTTAGTCCCAATGAAGACAGAAGAAATACATTCATCATGACTGTAGGAATAAAATCTAACCATAAACAGATATGAGGTCTTGTACTGTTTTTTCTGGAAAACTCTCTTATCAAAAGATTCAAAATATTTACTTCTTGAAAGTTAATAACTAAAATAAATCAGAATTTTAAAACTTGTTCAGCCACTTGATTTGTAATTTTAAGTAGCATTTGTTCGAGGGAAAAATATTAATTTCACCCCAAGGAATAAATAATATGACTTACCAGTACTGCAACTCTGATTTGCAAATAAGTACACATTCTTCCTCTGTAAATAGTGTGCTTTTTAAAATAAAAGTCACATTAATATTTCACCTCTACCATGTTTTCTTTACAAAATGGAACTCTTAATTAATTCTGTAATTCTTAAATCCCACCCTAGCTGAATTTGCTTTGAACCCGACAGTAGCACTGTAATGACAAAGAACATTTCAAAAGCTTTAAAACGTGGGCTGGCCACTGTACAGAACGTGTCCCTTAATAGCAACAGTGACAAGAGATTGAGGTGCCTTTCAAGTGTCTTTTCATTTTGCCAAGACCATGTCAAATGAACTGAAAGGGGACAAAGTGACAATGGGCCTTTTTGTGTCAGGCCACCATTTCTGGGCAATGAGCAAACAAATTCTGAGCAGGAATTACCTGTGTAAAGAGCAATAACCCAGGTGATTTTAACTGCAGCTTCAATAACATGCAACATGATATTTCTTCACTGTAAATCATGAGGAATTTTTTGTTTGGATTTTTTCACCCTCTTCTTTATTTTTTTTTAAGTTGAGGACTGCCGGATATGTCCAGAAAAGCAGCACATCCCTGGCCCAGCCTGGATGCCATGACTACCCTTAGTCTGGAAAGAGGTCTTTGCATCCAACCGGGCTGGGGACTAACTCAGCTTAGAGAAGACAACAGATGAAATCCCACCCCGAAATGAGGGAGCAGCACAGTGAAAATGGTACAGTGTGTCAATGAAAAGACACCTCAGTCTCCAGTTCTGGAGGATGACTGAGCTGCAGTAACTGCTCCACCAGTGAGATGAAGATGTTGGATTTAGGAACATGAAGCTTCATGAGCCCAAGAGCGGACAAACCTTACTGCCATCAGGAAAACTTTGATTTCTTGCAGAAATGAGTTTGGAAATACGTAGACATTATGGACACTGTGTGCAGAGTGAAAAATTTGATCTAGAATAGCATAAAAGAATATTTCTGTGTGGGGAATGCAATGTTGTCCAGCTGAATTGCTCCCCAGGGCACAGTGAGTATGGACAGGGCTCCTCTGTAAGGGCTGCTGACCATAAGGTTGGTTGGCTGAATCACTGCCCTCCTCTTCATGGGATGCCCTGCCAGCTTTGATCTCTGGATCCAATGCTCCCATGGCTGAGCAGCTGCTCACAGGGAATTTTCCAAGAGGGCTCTTGTCTCTGAGCTCGTTAGCCCTCCTGAGCTCGTTAGCCCTTCCTTTTGGCCTGAAGCAGCCAAGCCCCAGTGACATTTACTGCTGGTGGAAAAACCCCACCCATTACTTGGCTCTTACAGTGGAGGATGAGATTAAGAAAAATTCATGGCATAATACAGCCCTGTGGTGACTTTGGATGGATAGCTGGAGTAACTTGGGGAATAATGCCATGTGTGATAATTTTGACTTTGCACAAGAAGCCTGGTGAGCTGGAGGCAGATAAATGGGGTTATCAGCTATGACACAAAACTTGGTCTTAAAGTTGTTATATTTTCATGTGAATAAGGCCATAACACATGCTCAGGCAAGTATCACCCACTAAAGCAAAATATAAAGCTTCACTATGTTTCAAACTGCTCAAACTTTGTCTTCTCTCCATCCCAAATAGGAATATTTTAATGTAGTTTTTTAGTTCTTTTTTAAAATTTATTTACCTGGGAGACCCAAAGGGAGCTAATTTGAAACAGGCAAACATGATTGATGGATTGCAAAGAAATGCCATAAAAATAGGTCCTAAGATACTGTAGCAGAGAAAAGGTCAATGAAAATTTAACTGAAGCAATTGGAACAGAAGTTGTCAATGCAGAAAAAAAATGCCATCAGGATAAAGCAGCTCAGTACGCCTTTACTCACAGCCACACCATGGATTAAGCTAGATAGAAATATGGATCTCCAGCTCCATTTCCAAACTCTTCTTTCCCTATTCAGTATCCCACTGCCACAGCCCCATACCCACCAGTGTCCTCTCCCTGTGCCAAAGATGTCAGCAAGAGCTGAACCTTGGCTTTACTCCATTCCAAAAATCCCATGGGACTGAGAGAGGAACAGAAACTGGCTACTGTTCTGGATTGAGAAGAAAGCTCTGAGGTCTGAAGGAGCAGATTTGGTGCTGTTGCTCTTAAATGCTAGAGACACCGGGGTCAGACTCTGGAGACATGGTAGAGGAATTATGTTCTGTGAGTTCTGCCCTGCAGAGCTTACTCAGGTGGACAGACTCATTAACAACAATTAACATCCCATTTCCAGGCAAGGCTTGTAAAAGTACCAAAGTAATCACTGACTCAAAGCTGAAGTAACATTTAAAAATCAGGTTTCCTGCACATCCAAGCCAAACAAACCAGATTTGAGTTTCTGCAGACACTTGGTAGTCTCATGTGCTGTTTCTGGGCAACAGGGAGGCTGTTACACAAGCAGCCTTGCTACAGCTTCCAGTGGGCTGAAAACAGGCTTTTCCAAACCATTGCTGAATGCCTCCCAATTGCATTTTACCTCCCTGTTTATTTATTGTTTTGCATTAGGTGACCCTGCTAGCAGCGCACCATCGCATGGAGAACATCAAAAGGAGGGTCAGAAGTTATCACAGCTCTCACCTCATGGCCAACATAATTTCCCAACCACTGCACATCTGCCTTGCATTTTGTGAATTTTAGCACATTGAAATCATTGTGGCTCAGAAAAGCTTTCCTGGAGCCTGCTTGGTTGGTTTACGCTCAGATCACTGCTGGTTCATGTCCTGCTCTCCAAGAGCTCCAGTACCTGAGTTACTTTGCACATCTGAGCAGTGCCAGTGAAACAGGGCTGAATGTCTGAGTGGGGGAGTGTCTGCAAGCCCCAGACCCTAAAGCTGAAATGAGGCTGAAAAGCACCAGCAAAAAGGGGTCAGAGAGAAGGAAGAACAGGACAAAACACAGTAAGTAGTGAACAAGTTCAGGGTGTGAAATCTGGTGTTACTATTTAACTTATAATAAAACAGTAAGGAACTATTTGCAGAACAGGTAAGAGAAAAGACAGAAGAAAATATCAGCCTTGAGTCAAATGACATAATTCTTTCCTGATCACAATAAATAATTCACGGTGGAAATTAATAAAAATGCAACAAGGGAACTAAGCAAGGAAAAAAACCAGTCACAATAATGGGACAACTCTGCAGCATTGACTGGAAGATGTTCTAAACTGGATGACACTGATTTTAGACACTCACTACCACCTACAGCAGGTTAAAAATAAAATATCACAAAGTTTGGGTTTTGAAGAGAAAACAGTAGCAGCTGAGACACAGCAATTTGTACACACGAGGCTGGAAAGCAGTTTGGGGCAGGGATTTGTGTTGTGATATATTTCTACACCTGAACCCTATTACCAAGAAATATTATTAAGTCATGAAAAGCTGGTTAAAAAAATCAAATCAATTTTTTGTAAATAAGGCTGTTGAAGACCTGCATGCTCAGGAGTACTGTTGCTCATTCAGAGTCTAATTTGAGTTTCCAGGATCAGAGACAGAGCAAAATTAAGCCCTTCCATTACCTCAGGCAGCCTGCAGTGAAATGCAAGGGTGACTTGCTTTTGACCTGCTGGTCTTGATTTTAGTATCATGTCCTGATTTGAGTGACTCACTTGTATTTTACAAAAATACAGTTTCTGGTTGTTGGGTGATTAGCTGTTTGTCCTGCTGCAGTCCTTCCTACTCTCTCTGTCCCACACTCCAGAGTGGCAGGAGGCATGAACTGGAAATTTGCTGGAACAACACCACCAGCAAACCCAGCACCCCGTGACTTGCATATCCTAAAACCACAGTGTACTTTAATTTAAATTAAAAACCCCACACTTTCTCTTTCAATCTGAATGACTGCCATAATAGAGACACTGAGGAGTTAATGCTGAACGTGGCTCTGGATGGTGTCAGAGGCTTTGATATCCCATCCTGTGTCACTTTGGGTGTTTCTGAGTCCCCCATTTGAGAGCCCGTGGGGCTGGAGCTGATGAGCACAAGCAGACTCTCGGCTCCTGGCATCAGCAACTGCCAGGGAGACCCAGTGAGATGGGAACAGGGAGAGCAGCAGCCTTCCAGAGGGGAAAATGCTTGTTTGTCCCAGCTGAAATGCTTTGCAGCAGCTTTCAGACTGTGACAGCCACCTAGGGAAGCCTGGGGGGAGTTTGGGGGGATCGACTTCACCTCTCTTCTGACCCCAAACAGCCACTGACGTGTTTGTGCATAACAGCCCAAACAACCTTGTGAGGTTTTTTCCAAGAGGAGCAGTAATCTTGGTGGCTCCATGCTCTGGGGATCACTTCTGGATGCCCCAAGGGACAGAACATCAAATCTTTGAGTAACCGGGGCTCAGCAGAGCCAAGCAAATTCAAATCCTTTTGCTTGCTTGTTTGGCGGGTTCCCCATTAGCACAGATCCATGACACTGCCTGGTTTAGGTCCATGCACAGAAACTGCCATTTCTGTGCATGGACATAGACCTTCAAGACCTTATCAACACCCTCAAAATATTCTCTTACTATCTATTATTTTCTTTCCACTCTGTAGGATTTTTTTAATGGCATAATTTTGTTTCTGAAAATCACACTGTTATTTAGCTATTTAAAATTGCTATGTACCCATGAATACAAATCTCTTATCTATTTCCATATTATCTGAGGTATTTCATAAGTTTAAAATCTTAAATTATTGATTACTTTGTCAGCACATCATGTCAAACATGACTGAATAGCTGAAATACAGCATTTAAAGTTAGGACACTTCAGGGCTTTTTACCCCCGGTCTGGAGCTCTCCTTCTCATTTAGATAAGGTGCCAGGCAGGTCGCTATAACTTTTTTCACTCCTTTTTTTTTTTTAATTTGTTTTGCAGAACTTCAATAATTTATTTCTTAAAATGTTAGTGTGCAGCTTAATTTATTAACTTTCCTTTGGGTGATGGAACACAAACTGTGATCTCTTACTGAGCCTGGTAATCAAATATAATTTGAATATAATGCGGCCTCAAAATTAATAGCCCTGAAACAAATAAGAATAACAGACTTAAAAAAATTACCAGAATAGGAGCCCAGCAGGCTCTCTTTAAATGTGTCTTTAAAAAAATTGCATACTAATAATCCTATTATTCAATGGGGAAAAAAAAGTATCTTTCTATTTATTATATGCTCTGGAAAAGCCACAGCCTTTTACAATTCTACTTCTCACAAATGACTTCAGTTTAATGATGTTACTGTACATTTCATCTCTCATTTGAGTAAATATGTTTATTTCATCCTGGAGAGAGATTTTATTTTAACTTCAAGACTATAATTTCTTAGAAGTCTGTCACAGAACAACATGAGCTCTGCCAAATGGAAATACATACCCACCCCCCTGCCGTATGTTTAAAAATTAAGGATTTTTTCCTCCAGCACAGGAAAATACTTATTTATTCTGACAAAGAAGCGAAGGACAGCTATCAGAGAGACTAAAGTTAACTGCTGCCTGAAGTCATAAACATCTGGTGGCTATTTTAATTGCATTGTGAACTAACCACAAAATCCTCCACTAAAGAATAAAAATATTTCCCCTGTGAAATACTGTATTTTAGAATTCTTCTCTTCTGAATCAATGTCAGACCTGATTACAGCACAATGAAGTCTGTATTTCATGCCTGCATCTTCTTGAAAACACCACACACTCTTATTACAATTGCAGGTTTACTCAAAGCACCTCATACAGACAAATTTTTCAGGTTACTTTTGCAAACACTGACTTAGAGATAAAATATAATGCTTAAATCCCTGTAGTTTGTTTGCAAGTACATTAGACAGATCAGTACATCTGCATAGAAATGCTGGACATTAGAAAGCACACAGATAATCACACAAGCACACAAATTCGTGTATATGAGATATGTGTGTGAACATATATGCATACACACACACAAAAATGCAGATATTCATACATATATATGCATATACATGTATATATAAGAGGAATTTAAGTAAGTAGTAATACCACCTACCTAAATGTGAATAGAAACTGTTGTTAATAAAATACTTGCATGAGTTCTACGGGGACCTTCTAAATGTCTGTGCTTCCTGGGGAGACTAAATGACCTCTTTTTTACAGATACCAAGATCAAAGCTCTTGGTTTAGATACTCCAGCTGTCCCTCTCGTTGGCATTTGACATGCTACCCGGTCCATTTAAAATCAGGGGGCATGTAAACATTTTAACCCTTGGCAGCAGTATCTGAGAAAGATGCTGGCAATAAATGGTCGTAACTGCCTGGGCCAAATCACATTTGGTGTTCTCCCTTTGAAGTCCATGCAGGCACTGTACCCTATGGTTTTGACAAAGAGCCAAGTCCAAAAAAAGGATGTAGGCTCTGAAGCTGTCCGGATGTGGACTTTGGGATCCAGAGTGGCTCCGTGCTGCTGAACAGTTGCCTCCAAGCTCACTGCAGGACTCCCTGCCTGACCTTGGAGTCTTTTTGCCTTGGCTCTGCTCTGGTGCACTTTCTGCATTGCCCCAGAACTCAAATCCCAATGTTTTTGTACAAGCAGAGGGGCACCTTCATCCCTCCTGAAGCTTCCTTTGGTGGGTGTACCCAGGGCTAACACATGCTGATAGGATTAGACCCTGCTCTGAATTTAGTCACAGCTATTTATTTTATTTTTTTTTTAACCATAGCCACAGGAGGGTGCCATTTTTCTGTTTAAGCTCTGTTTGAGCCACGGGGTTCAAATAGTCTGGATCCATCATGCCCCAGGAGAGCAGGAGATGATGGATGTGAGCCCAGGACAGGTGTCCTTGCATGCCCACACCCTTCCCACCAAAGCCAAGTCAGGTCCATGGAGATGGATAAACAAATAGCATCAACAAGATCCTATGGGTAAAAGTGTTACTTCTGGTCCCCACCAACAGGTTGCTTTCTGTCACATTTTTAGAAAAGAGAGGTAGCAATTGAAAACCAGGACCCTTTTCTTCTGCAGGCTTGCTTTGAAAGAGTGAGTCCTCTCTCTCTCTCTCTCTCTCTCTCTCTTTCCAGTCTCTAAAGAAACAGTGGTGAACCCCATTCTATTTAACTCCAGAAGGTACTTGGCTTCTGCACTTGGTACCCATGGTCTGGAGAAAGGATGAGCTCCACACCTGGATAAAGTGTGTCTCACAGGCCTGTGTGTGGCCTGAATTCCATTCTCCCGTGCTGAGAGTCCAGTTGCTTGACCCACCTTCATTTTGGGTTCAGGTACTTAAATACGTTGTCCCTTGAAATGCCAAAGTGTTTAAAGTGCCCCAGGGCAGCAGTGCAGCAGAGGCAGTGAGGCAGGCTGATGTGACACTGGTTATCAGAAGTTAGAGATGACCTGGCACACAGATGCCTCACAAGATGATGCAGAACTTGTTCAACACCACATATTGCCATGGGGAGGAGGAGGAGGGCACTGAAGGCAGGGGTACATCCCTCCCAGAGACACCTTTTTGGTAAGGAGGGTGCTGAGAAGCCAGCTCTGATGGTTGCTGACTGGCAGTGGAGTGGGGAGCTGGATGAGTCCACAGGAACTGGTCCTCAGGGGAAAACCTGAGCTCATTTCCCTCTCAAAGAACAGTTCATGTAGTCAGCTGAAATGGCAGAAATAATGCCAGAGGCAGAGCCCCAGGATTTTTCCTTCTCTAACTACCAAAGAGTTTCTGCTGCATCCACTCATTTGGTTTCTCCAAACATCTCCAGATGTTCTTTCTCCTGAACATCTCAGTTTCAGGCCCATTCCCCTTCTGGCTCCTCCTGGTGCCATTTTCCCTGTGGACAGACACTTCCATGAAGGATTTGCCTCCTCAGTGACTGGGCAGCAAACATCCCAGTTCATCTGTCCTTGCACTCCCTCCTTACCCCTCAGGTCTCTGTGGAAAGCCGTCAGACATCCTCAGGAGCATCCCTGTGCCTGAGACCTGATGTCTATGAGCAAATCCCTGAATTCAGGAGCAATCCCTGAATCTCAGAGCAAACAAGGCCAGCTGCTGTGTGCCCATGCTGCTCTCCTTCCAGTTCTTATTCTCAGGGATTCATCCAAGTGGAAGCTGCTTCAGCCCTGGACATGGCTTCCCATGACGTGCTCACAACTGCTCAGGCTCTGGTGGCTCCTCCATTATTAAGTACATAAAACTACACTCAGAAATGAATTAGCAATATTTAAGTCTGACTGCAAGTGACTTACAGCACATTTGAGTATTTAAAGGCAGTGGCAGGCACTTAGCACAGCAAATAAAGATATTCATGCCATTCTAAGTAGTGGAGAACACATTTGCATTCAACATCTTTTGTCAGTAATCGTGTGAGCATTTTATAACAATAGAGATCTCAGCAAATGTGATCTAAGGGGGTTGTTGAAAGGGGAAACTACAAAACAATGCTAAGCTCTGAAGTTTTTTCCCCAATTATTATTTCTTACAGAACAGCAGCTATTAAAGTGTCTTGTTAAATATGTGGCCTTTAAGTAAGCACCCACTTACTCTGGGCTTAATATTAAAATTTACTCTGGCTTAATATTTTAAAGTTGGGTTTTTACAAAGAGATAAAACAATCTAACTGCACCATTTCAGAGTTTAAACAAATACACTTGGAGCTGTAGTGGCAGGATTTGGTTGTTATTAACTGGTTGTAATTGTATCATGCCTTTATTTACACTTCCAGATGATGTTACAGAAAACTGTTGGGGGAGGATTTCCTAATAATGCAAGCATAGATGGAAATATTGAAAGAAACAATGTCCAGAATGTCTATAATTAATGCAGAGTTGACTGTAGGTGTTTGTAGTCAAGGAATTGAAGAAATTTATGTAATTCCTTAAATATCGGTGCTGTTTGAGAATCACTACCACACCAGAAAGGCTGAAACCTGGATTCCAAGCGTACCAATCCTGCACTCCCTATCAGTCGCTGATATGGATCACTGGTCACAGCTCTAATTGACTGATTACACAAAAGCTCTTTGCAAAATCAAGACTAAGCCTCTACAAAGTAGGAGCTGCAGTTCCTAGTGACTGGCTCCAACCAGAGCTTCAAAGTTCATGTAGAGTCACCAAAATTGAATTTGCAGCCTGAAAAGAAAAACCTGGGGGATTTGTCCTGTGCATTTATAGGGTCTGAAGGAAAAAATGAATAGGACTAGAACAGTTCAGATGAAACATTAATAGCTAGGGTGTAAATTGAGCAGCAGAGTTTAAGAGTATATTTTGTGTCTGGCTTCAAGTATAAAAAGGATTTAGATCAGAATTTATGTTAAGTTTGCAAGATCAGCTTTGGATTTCCTGATAACAAAACTCAGATGAATTTCAGGAAAATAATAGCATGAAGTAGCACACCTCTGGAATATTATTTCAGTGATGGGGCTGTAAGCTTGTTTTCCTTTTACCTCTTTCAAAACCAATTAAATTAACTGGTGCTGTAGCTCTTTGCACCATAATCTCAAATTTAATTCTGCAATTGGCCTTGAGAAATCTTTTCATCTGTTGCCTTGAAAACAGGAAGAAAAGTAGGGGCAGAGAAAGGGAAGTGTAGTCAAAATTCCTGATAGCTACTGGATCTGAATATCAAACTCTTCATTGTCACAATTATTTAGAAACAAGCCATCTCACTTCCAGTATGTGCTATGATCTCACCTGGCAATGGTGGAATATCAGATCAGGAGAACAGAATGTATGTAATAAATTAGAATGCATGTAATAAATTAGTCACATCAAGCACAATCAGATTTTGTGTTCTATTTTAAACCCTATTTCAAGACAGCTAAGGTATGTTGGAAAAGACCCTCAGAGTTTTGACATTTCAGCAGACCAAGAACAGAAGCCATTATAGCACTGCATCCTAATAAATTCTACCAAACCAATGGGTTTCTCCTTCTCCTTCTCCTTCTCCTTCTCCTTCTCCTTCTCCTTCTCCTTCTCCTTCTCCTTCTCCTTCTCCTTCTCCTCTTTTGAAATTCAGAGAGAAGATAAATGAGTTAAAGTAACAAGGAATAAAATTACCTTCCTGTAAATCTTTGACAACTTCTAGTTTATGGGAAAAGACAAATGTAATTTGGGACAGCAGATTTGTATTAAAACTTGACCCTTTACAACTGGAATGTCCACAATGGGTGGCAGCTGAAAGATCTGTTTTATAACCCCAACACTTCTTTAACAGCCTTGCATGCAATAATTTCTGCATTCAATTTCCTGCACACGTGTACAACAGCTTGCCCAAGGGAATTGGGCTCCCCTACAATCCTTCTTCTTTTCCTGAGCATTTGCAATTTCTGGTTACTGGAGGAATAAAGAGAAAGAAAAAAAATCCCGCTAAAAAAAAACCCTCACTGTAACACTTACTGTATTTATGAAGCAATGAACAAGTTTGCATTTCTTGCTCCCAAGGAAATGGAAAAGATCACAGCAAGATCTCACCAGGCTGTTCCACAACTCCAATGGCTGGAGGACAAGCCCTCCTCATTGTGAGAGCAGAGCTCTCCCTCAAAAAGGTGCATTCCCCTTTTATCTCTTCCAGCTGAGAATGGAAGAAGAAAGGGAAAAACAAGAGTTAAACTCAGCCTTGCACCTACTGGGGATAGTCCTGAGCCAGCTTTGACAAGAAATGGTGAAGATGTCATTTGGTTTTAATATTTATCTTTTTGCAGTAGGACTGGTCTGTCATGGCACACACTGTAAAACTTAGAATTTATTATTTGGCATGGGAAATCATAAGGAAATCCTTTACTTAACAATGGAAAGTGTTTTCAGCCCATTTAATAACTGACACTTCCTTGTCTATTGTTGCTGGGTTTGATGTGGGAACTGCTGGAGGGAATCAGTAGCCCTGGCTTTGCCCAGAGGACTGACCAGACAACTGATAAATCTCCTCTGGCTGGGTAGTTCTTCAGAGCTTAAAAATAAATCAGCTACTGAACTAAATAAGGAAATTTTAGGCACTTGGTTATCTCTGTTCAACTAAAGCTCCAGGCTTTTGGAGCTGGCTTTTGGCAGACAGGGAGCCTTAGTGCTTTCAGGAAAACCATTTATGCCCTGCTCTAGGCAGAGCCTCAGCCTGGCCAGGGCTTTGAAGGGACATGTCATGCAGGGCTCGTGGGCTTGAGGTCATCTCTCTTGGATGATAGTGCTCCCACCCAGGCACTGCCAGCAGATGGGATGGGAGTCACTCCATGGATGGAGGTCATCTGTATTTAAAGTCTGTGTGTGCATAGAGCTCCCTATCTATATGTATGAAGCCCATGACATTTAACAGCTCCTCAGCCTGAAGTGTAATACAGGTGCTAAAGCTTTGAGCTAAGACTGGACCCATTTCTGGGTCTGTAACGGGCATCACCTCTGGTTTAGGAACAGTCACATTCTCCTGGAGCAACTTAAGGACCTTTTGCCCCCTTTGGAATGAGGATAGTGTCCTGGATGGGTTAGCATTGCCCTTGCAAGGGACTTGTAGGTGCAATTGTGGCATAGATGGTGGTGATAACTCCAGAAAATTAAACCCACTTTTTTTTTTCACTTTTCTTCCTATTCTTTCAACAGACAATAGCTACCTTAAAAATCATTTGACCAGGAAATGCTGCTCACTGCACCCAAATACAATAAGAAGTCCAATTTTTCCAATTCATTAAAAAAAACTTTGAGTCGTGTGGCAAAATAAACTCCCATCTGGATAATTTCTGTTGACACAATAGTGTACATTGTGTAGAGAAGCTGCCTTCTTTGATTTGTTTCATCCAGCAGCAAGGTAAATGGCTCTTAGCTTTCTGGATGCATTATCAGGGAAAGCATTAGCATAGCTGCTGTGCCATTTATCTCCTGTGCCTCCTGACATGTCCCTTGTCCTGCTGTCACAACAGATATTTCTGCAGCTGGAGACACTCTGCAGTGAGCACAGCAGCCCAGAGCAGGTACCTCTACTGCAACAGGGGAGTGGGAGGCCTTGCACATCCTGAAAATATAAAAGGTTGTTTCTCCTTTACCTCCTGAGAAAGGAAGAGCACATTGACAGCACTCCTTGTATCACAGAAAGTGCTTGTGCACCCAGGGAGGGCACTGCTCAACCTGGTCTGAGCCAGAAGACCAGGAGCAGTATTATGCATGACTTTTTAAAATTCTATTTTTCAGCATTTTGGCAGCTGTAAAGCCACATAAGCCTTCTAGCTGGCCAGTCACAGAATCACAAACTGACTGAGGGTGGAAAGGACCTCAGTAGATCATCTTGTCTGAATTCCTTGCTTGAGAAGCAGCACTTAGAGGTGGTTGGTCAGGATTGTGTCCAGACAACTTTTGAGTATCTCCAAGGTTGGAGACACCACAGTGTCCCTGGGCAACATGGTCCAGTCACCCTCACAGTAAAAAAGTGTCTTCTGATGTTCAGAGGAGCCCTCCTATGTTTCAGTTCGTGCCTGATGCCTCTCACTCCTTTACCACCAAAAGAATGCTGTCTGTCTTCTTTGCACCCTCTCTTTGGTTATTTATTTATGTATGGATAACAACCCTCAACCTTCTCTTCTTTAGGCTGAACAGTCCCATGTCTCTCAGCCTTCCCTCAGGAGAGACCCTCCAGCCCCTCCAGGCTTTTCATGGCCCTTTGCTTGATTACCTCCAGCATGTCCATGTCTCTCTTTCACTGAGGAGCCCAGAACTGGACCCAGTTTTCCATGTGTGACCTCCCCATTGCTGAGCAGAAGAAAAGACCTTTAAGAACCAGATGGCCCTTTCTTCCCTTTCTTTATGCAGGCTTCCATTTGGTGCACTGCAATAATAGAAAGGCTCTAGAGTGCCAAAAACTCCTCTGTCCATAACACTTGCAAGTTGTCAGTCCTCTTGCTATGAGCTTGTTTTTCTTGTCAAGGACAGCGCTGACCACTTGTGCTGGCTAAAGAACTGCAGCACTTGGTGCCAGAGGCAAACCTGCAACTGGATTAGTTACAGCTGCTGAGCCTTAACACCAAAAATCTCCCTTTGCAGAGGCGCTGGAATACAGCTCACATCCCTGCACTCTGCCCTATCACACCATCACACAGGTCTGCATTTCCATGGTGGCATCCATGCAGTCAGTGTCAGCTCTCTGTGTTATTGGGCTCAGCATCACCAGACCCCTCCCAAGCCCTTACAGCAGGGTCAAAATTCAAACTTGGGCAAGATGGATTTTTTTTCAAATTCTTTGCTATCCAAAACATGTTAATTGAAAGCCACATTCAGATGATCAACAAGCAGGTTTCCCAGGATGGATGTGTAGGTAGTACAGAAGCAGAGCTGGCTGCTCTCTCCACCTCACCTGGAGCCACCAGAGCGCAGAGGCTGCAATTCCATGAGGATCCAAATGCTGTCTCTACAGTTCTCACAACTTAAAGTGCACAGATTTGCCATATAGACAGAAGATGTCAAGGTCTCAACCACCAATTTTATGTCACCAGCGAGGCAGTGTAGCACTGAGAGAGACTGGGCACATATTTACAGGTAGGTTACAGGTAGATTAAAAAAAAAAAAAAGGCAAAACCCCCACCCTATCTTGATAAAATTCTTTATTTCTGAATTTAAAAACCAGTGTCCTGAGCACTATTGAGCAGACTAGGTCCTGCTTACGAAAGCAGCAAGAATTAAAATGCCTGAGTAAGTGACAGGCACAAAGCATCCTTTTGCTCCTAGGCCTAAAATGCTGTTGTTACAGAGGACTGACAGCAGACTTACTCTGGGAAACTATTTCTTTAGTGATTCTGAAGTGTTATATTTTGTTCTGGTTGTGGATGCATCAGTGAAATCAGAAGGGGCAACCTGCCTTTTCCACCATAAATTAAACCCTAATGTTCTTTATAAAGCAGTAGGGAGGGATGATGTAGGATTTAGCAGAGTTTGGTTTATTTCACATTCCTTCTTAAACTCTTTATATATTTATGAGCAAATCATCTTATTAGTATGAGACTTTATTGCCTAAAATATAAAAATACGTCCTGTCTCTGCAATCCTTTGTGTCTCTTGTCTGTCCAGCTTGTAAATTTTCTCTGTGTAAATGCAGTGTGTAGTACCATTACCAGGACTCCTGTATTAGATGGCAATTTGAGCACTACTGCAACAATAATGTAGCCAGCTCACATTAAATCACTGTATATTTGGTGTGGAAATGACAGTTTCAGTGGAATTAGGAGAGAAATTTATCCAAGAGTCTAGCAGTGGTTTAGACATGAATGCTCTTTTTATGTAAAGCGATAGTTGGAAGGATTAAGATTGGGAGGTTAATCTTTCCTAACGGCTAACTCATTGTTTTCTCATGGTTCCAAAATTCTTTGGTGGGAGACACGGTCTGCACAGCTCACCATTAGCAATTTTGGAATGGAACGCTGACCGCAAAACAGTCAGAGCTGGATGTCTTGCAAAACTCACTCAAATACTGATTTCCTTCTGAGTCTTTTCTTCTAAAGATGCCAGACACATTCCTATCCATGTCCAACAGCTCTGTTTTCTGAGGCAGGAAAGCTTGCACACACACATCTCTGAGCAGAGACACACTCAGAAGAGGCAACTCTAAGCCTCTGCCAAAGAACACGTATGCTGGAAAATATATTGATTAAATAACTTGTTTTCTTATCACAGGCTAAGAATGCTCCTCCTTTGTGAGAAAGGCTTCTGCTCATAGGGGAGGCTAACATCAAAGTTAATATTGATTAATGAGAAATGTTAATGATTTTTCTCTTTTTCCTTTGGTTTCTGAAATGGGAGGTCATTCCAACAAATATTTGGGAAAGAAGGCAATTGTGCTGCTAGGCCCTCCCAGAAGGAGAAATACTTTCTGTCAGAGAACTGGTGGAAAGCAAAGAGGGAAGATGCCGTGAACACTTTTTGACTTAAATCCCAGTGTCTGGAATTTAAAATGAAATCTCTTGGTGTTCTGCTCATACATACTCCGTTCAAATCTGCTTCCAAAATATTGCTGTTAAATCCAGCTATGGAACAAGTTAACAAAACATTTTTATTTCCAGCAGATTTCTCCTTGGTCCTTCTCAAACAAGTTTGTGGTTTAATTTTGTGTCCATCAGATACCCTGTACATCTATATTTCCTCTGGGACACTTTAGTTATGGTCTTGCCATTTGGTGGTTTCATGGCTGTGAACTCAGGGGACCCTGGTCCAGCCAGAGTAAACCTTCTGTCATAAAGATCCAAGCACTTATAGTCAAATATAGAGAAGTCTGTGTTTTCTGGGGGGTAAATCTTCCATTTATTGGCTCTGATGACTTCAGGGCATCTTGTGTTCAGGAGTGACCCAGCATAGCAGAGGCTGCTCACCTTTTCACCTGATCAGCTCAAACCAAACATTGAGGGGCAGGATCTACCAAACAGCCTTGCATTAGGCAAAATCTTCCCCAAAAACTCTTCTATCTGGTGATATCTGTGGGGTACAGCACATAAATGGACCATTGGTAGGCCAGGGAAGGGCGGTCTTGGAAAACTGCCAGGCTACAGAGTTGTGGGATGACATTTCTCAGTCATGCTCCAAATTCTCATATTCTTCCATCCTGTTAGAAGTGAAAGTTCTGTTACTTGGAAATTATTAGTTAGGCTTCCAGATTCTAAACAATTTTAAAAGGGCTATCTTGTGTTATTTATGGCACAGCTGCAATTAGAAATAAATGGCTATAAAAGTGTCATTGTTGGTATCTGGTTCAGGAGCAGCTTTCTTCTCTCTGGTTTTTTTTTCCCTTCTCTCTGTTGTTGGGGAGTTTCAGCCTCTCAAGCTCAGCTGTGGGGCTGAGATTTAAATGGGGTAATTTCTGGCTCAATAACCATTAGCAGTACTGAACTTTCCACCAGATAGAATCCTCCATCTAGACACAGATTTATATTGGTGGGATCAGAGCCTCCAGCATATAAATTCTTTCGAGGCCAGTACTGCCTATATTTATGTTTTTAAAGTATCTCACTAAAAGGGGCCTTGGAGCCACATTATGTTGGAATTAAATGTTATTTTTAAATCAATGTGTTCCTGAATCTTTTATGCCATTTTGGCCAACCCTAGGCATTACTCTTGATAGAAAAACAACAATTTAATTTTACTGGTTAAATCATTCCTGACACCTTTCAATGAGGCAGTGACCAGAGACAGAGAAAATACAGCAATGAATAGTGTTTGAAACTTCAACTAGGAAGTCCAAATTAGGAGGAATGGATTTTGTGCCATACAAATTTGGTTACTGCAAGTTTGAGACTGAACTGTATCATTATATTTTATAGTACTATAAAATGAAAAACTGTTTCTAATGAATCCAGTCCTAGCTGTCCCTTTTGGCTTGTCCAGTCCAAGCGTGCTGTGCACAGGATATAATTAGCTTGATGCACAAACTAGTGAAATAAATGGCCTTTTAATGAAGCTCAGGGTGTGCAAAGAAAAGAGTAGCCAAAGCAAAAAAAAAAAGAGAGACATAGACCAGGAAGTCAAATAAATTTTCTTCTTTCAAATGGCTTTTTGGCACTTTTTTTCCTCATTTTGTCTCTGGATATTTCATTTTAATTCCCCCCCTTTTTCCTTGATTGTTCATCTCTTTCAGGAAGGCAAACATGCTGCAGGCACAAACTTCCCTGGTGGGGTGAACTTTCCATCATGTCCCAGATGGCTGCCATTTCCTATGTTCCCTCAAAAGAAACAGCCTTGCCAGCTCTCCCTGGCCACTGGCCTGTACCCTGGACTGCTTGGAGGGGGTGCCTGTGGGCCAAGAGGGCTCCAGGCTGAGCAGGCTGAGCCTCAGGATGGGAGTTGGGATCTCTGAGCTGCCCCCTCTTCACTGTGCAGCAATGTCATTCCATTTCCTGCCTTCCTTCTTCCTTGGAAGAGAAAAAAACTCCTCCAGATCCTGCTGACTTCTGATTCTGGATCTTTCTCTCCAAGAAAGTGCAAGTTCAGTCCTGAACTTCACAATCCATTTGCTCAGGAACTGTCGTTTCAAGAAGAACTTGTCTGGCTTTAAGTGACTTCAGTTCTTAAGGGCATATAATTTGTAAAGAGCAGAAGTCTCATGCTGACTGTACACATCCTGTGGCTGTTCCTATTGAAAGGCCTTTCTCCTTCCACAATGTACTGAAAAAGGAAATTGACCACAAAACACCAGTCTCCATGAGCTGGACAGAGTGCAAGTGTCTCCTTATCTTTGCTCAAAGAAGCTTTGGGCTCTGAGCCCGGGATCATTTCAGCTCGTGGCATCTCTTCCACTGCCTCCAGCAGCACTGAGTTTGGCCTTTGGACATTTATGATGCTACATGGAACTAAGAATCCTGGGTGAGCCAGCAGAAGGGTCCCCTCCAGCCCACAGGGTCACAGGGTCTGATTCTCACTTCGTCAAACACACAAACAGCACCAAAAGCTCATAACAGAGACAAAGGTTGGAGGGTAAAAGAACTGTCTGCCTGTTTCACAGAAATCCAAAAGCCGTTGCGCAATTGCAAACACATTAAAGTGTGAGTCAGCCCAGCATTTGGAGGGAAAACAAATCCCATGGTGGACAGACACAGTCAGTAGATGGATCACACGGCCCACTGCCAACCTGTATTGCTGCTGGTTTAGGTCTCTTCTATTATATCATTTGTAAAACCACCTATTCAAACCAGCTCTCGTGCCATGAAGCGGGCTGTAACCTCCCAGTACGTTGGGGTTTTGCCCCAGACCTCATTACTTCTCCTGCTTATTTCTTCTCATTATTTCTCACAGTTTTTTACTTTTCTATGACTCAGCTCCTGTTTTTATTACCACTGCCTACTTTTCCTCTCTTAAGGTTCCTCTTCCTCCCTGTTCACACCTCAATCCCAATGTTTGCAGTTCCTCTCTTGTTACTTTCCCACCTTGGGAATCCTTCTGACAGTCAAACAAGACATTTAGGAGCTCTGTTGTTTTCTTTTCACACAACCCCGCACTCCATGTTTCTTTGAGTCAGTGCAAATTATTTTTGTCATTAACTGGTCTATTTAAATTCATATTTATGCTAGGTTTTTCCCCAGTTCAATCACTACCCTCACCCACCCAGTCTGATGAACTCCTCCTTTGCTTTTTCTAAGGAGCATCTTTGTTAAATGCTCTTTGCCTTGACACCTTTGTGGGAAATTCATCCTGGTGGAAGCTCAGCTGCTAAAGACCTGCTTTCTTCACTGGAAAAGTGAAGGTGAGTCAAGGCACTGATGAAAGATTGCTTTAAAGGCAGCATTTGACCCTTCACCTTCTACTAACAGGTGAAGTCAGCATCCCCTTCCTCACCTTGTTACACACAGCTTGTGGCAACATTTACAGTATGTGGGAGAAACACAATTTCAGCTCGAGAATTTTATACACTGCAGTTATGAACTGTGAAACCATAGCAGGCTTCCACCCAGAAACAGCTGGACTTGCCTGTGGATGAAGCAAGCCCTGTATTTTACATTTATACTTGTCTTATCTACCATAAGGTAAGGAATTCTGGAAAATGAATCAGTCACTGCATTAATATACAAAAGCCTGCTGCTATCTTCACAAGAAGTGTCATGGAAAGCCATGAAATTATCACACATGTCCCATGGTACATTTGCATGCAGATTTTCAAACCCAGCTTGGCATGTTTTCTTGGAAAATGTGAGGTTTCAGGTGAAAGAGCCATTTAGTTGTTAAAATATTGCCTTTTCGCAGAGAAGAATTAAATGTGTCTTGGATGTCAATCAGCTCATTCAGTGAAGAGAAAGAGCAGACCAATCTCTTGGAGTGTTAAAAAGCTCCTTAGCTGCTATCCACCTTCCTGCTTTCCTTAAGGAGCCAGCCTGGTGGGGAGCTGCCTTTTCTCTCCTTGCAAAGACACTTGGACATGTGCAGTGAATGGCTTGAGCAAAGCAGCTTGCAGCAGGAGCCTGTGGCTTCACCCTGGGAGCAGGACTAAACTCAGTGGAGACAAAAATGAAAAATGAAAGGTTGATATTTTGGTTCCAAAGCCTTTCTGGCAGACTTGGGATGTGTCAAGAAAAATTTTCAGGACAAACCCCAGAGCCAAGGATTTCGGAGCAGTTTTTGGGAAACTCAGCTGTGCAGCATCCAGCTTCAGAAAGAGGGATCTGATGGTTCACCCTGTGAGAATTCGGGTCCCTTTGCAGGGATGGAAGGAGTTAACTCAGTACCCCACTTCCTACACATAAGAGGAATGAGCAAATCCTTCTCAAAGTATTTCTCCCCAGCAAGATATCTCAGCAAGACTATTCTCATTCCAGCACGAATGTCTGGGCCACGTTATCATTTGAGATGTTTTTGTGTTTCTGCTATTGAGCTCTAATTGCTTTCAGTGAAATCACTCCCAGTGGAAAATCAGCGAAAATTTTGTCACTTACTTCAGTTGCACTGAGATTTTTCACATGTGAGAGCTTAGATGTCAGCCTGCCTCTTCAGAAAGGCCTGGGAAACCACTGATGACATGAGGACACACCGTGCTTGCACATGTGTTCATCAGTCAGACCTCAAAGCTGGCTTCATTCAGGATAAAACTGTTCGCCTTTCCCTGTAGGGAAAATGTGTTCCTTACTGAAATCTGTGGGGTAAACATAGCATAACAGAAGAGAAAGTCTGTCGAAAAAATCAGCCTTTAAAGTGTACTCTGATTTTATAGACATTAGCTCAGATCCAGAGTGTGCTGAAGACAAAGACTCTGCAGCTTAGAAATTGCACTTAAAATGTGAAGGGAGATCTTGGTAGTTTGGGACATAAAACTGAAAAAATCAAATTGAACACTGCCATGCAGTTAGGTATGTAACTCAGCTGTGAATCCTCTGCTGCTCTGTCTTCAAGGCTGGTCTGCCTTTTCTCCAGCCCTCTCACTTAGCTGTAGGTTGAAAACACACACCTGAAATGTAGGAGATCAAACCCTAGATTTGAAAACAATATTGCTCCTCCAGCTCACCCTTCATTTTTTCCACCAACCTGATGGATATTTGACTGTGTACTGAAAGTGATAGGAATTCAATAGGGTGTATCTCCTCAATAACCTAAAGGTTATCTGACCTCACAAAGAAAGCATGAACTGATAGTCCAGCCTCAGATGAGCTGGAGGGGAGGTTCTCTGGAAGGACACATGTCTGCAGCTGATCACAAAGAGCCATGTCCCAGTTATCTGAACATCCCTCTGGCCCATAGGTAGAAGTGGGAGAGGAGTGGCTCTTCTGGGAATCCCATGAGGTCCATGCATGTCTCCAGGTATCTGAGCTCTGCCAGGTCTTGGCAGGTTTGCTTAGACTTTCTAGCAGAAAATTAGGCACCTGCTGTGTCAGATGGCAGCTGAGAAGAAGTTTGGAGCCTGTGTGCAGAATTCAGGCACCTCATCATCCAGACCATTTCCCAAGGCCTATCTGGAATTTAATGCCTTCATTTCCCTGAAATGCTGCTCTGAGCTCAGACTTGCAAAGAGGCAGAGCTCAGATTCAGATGGTAAAGCCTCAGGGAACTCTGCTGCACCAACACCTCTCCAAGTGCTGTGGTCCAGAGGTGTCCAGCATCCAGATGTGCAAGATTCACACTTCTTCAAGCTGGCTGTGGTCTGCCCAGCGCTGTGTGAGTTAATTACACTTTTTTTCACTGGAAAACATTCTTTCCACTTGCTAATCAGGGCAGGGATAGCTGCATCTGTTGATTAAGGAGAAACCTGTGATTAATTGATCCTTTGTGGATGGATCAGGGCAATAGCAACTTGGTTGTTGAAGGAACACACAAGCTTCAGACTCCAAGTTGGCTACCTCCCACTTCTACTACACCCTCGACACTCAGCCTGCGAGAGCCTTTTTTCACCCCCAGACTTTGGCAAAAGAGCAATGGAAAACAGAACATTTTCAGCATGTAGGAGTGTTTACTCTTGTCATGACACAATTTGGGATTTTCCATTTGAGCTTGAAAAACAAACCCTAAACAGAATTTATTAGGAAAATAGTAGCTATGAGGTAAACTTGCATCAATGAACGCCAAGAGGTCAAAGAGACGACACATGACATTTTGGTTGAATATTGTGTGTGTTCCTAGAAGCAGTGTGAAAATTGTCTCACAAAGTATTTGCTGGAACACTATAGTGGCTGGGGAATAGGGTGAGTTCAGAAAGTTCCTGAAAGCAAAGCCTTATTCTGCTCACTTATTACAGAGGCCTTTTCTTTATCCACCAACACTGAGTGCTCCTCATGCCAAGGCTGGGCATTGCCAGGGGAGGCAGACACTGGCATGGCCAAGTTGCCAGCAGGAACCAGAGGATGCAGGACAGGCTGGTGTTGCAGACATCTCTGCTCCAGCCTGGGTGGAGAATGACTCTGATTTTTCCCATGCTGCTCCCAAATTAAGCAGTCATAATTCCTCCTGAAAGCAGCCCTAACCACCCTGCCAATGCAGGGTCACTTGTGGTGAAGGTGCTCTGTTCCCATGAACTGGGGCAGAAACCCACTCAGCCAGCAAAAGGGGAAGCAAAACTGATGGTGAAAGCTGAATATGAGGAAGAGCAGGGTAACCATCCTTCCTTGTTCCTAGTAAAGTTCTGTCATAACACAGAATCATAGAATCAATCATTAAGGTTGGAAAGGACCTCTAAGACCATTGAGTCAAACCATTAAACTGTTAACTGATTGTTGCCCTCTGTAATTATGAACTTTCACAGTGCATATCCCTCATCTTTACATCATACTCATTTTTACTCTTGCCTTGTTTTTTTAACTCCATGAGTTCTGTGCTTAAGAAGAATTTCACATGCAATGAGATTGCTAATGAAGATCACAAACCAGACAATTCCTTTACTTAGACGGCTGCTGAAAACTGGGTAAATCCTGTATTGTCAGAGCTCTGCATTCCTGGGTTACTAGCTGTCTACCAGAATCCTTGCTGTTGTCCATCTACAGCATGTCTTGGCATCTTCTGTATAGAAATAATAAATACATAAAGTATCATACATAACTATATGTTTCAATAGTTACTCTGGCTTAACATGGTCCAGTAACTCAGCAAAATTTATATGTATTGTTATGTCCCCTTTCTTCCAATTCTGCTTATTGTTTCAGTGCTAATAACGCAATTTCCAGGTCTGCATTTCCAGAAATTATTCTCCCTGGTTTACATTGTAGTAAAGAGTGTTTGCAGATGATGAATGAAATGTACTGAGATTATGAGAAGGGAATTTGAAGAAAGTCACCACCTGAGACAAACAGGGCAAATTATCATCTCTATTATCACTAGAACACTCCAAAAATATTAAGGTTTGGATATTGTGTAGAACTATTTTGCAAAGAGGTAAAACACTACAATGTGCCCTCTCCCTTCAGTAAATAGGGAAAGCACTCCTACAAACACAAGCTATTCATAGACAATTGACTGAAATCCAGTGATTTAGGAGAACTCACATACCAGGATTGAGTGTGCTGGTTTTCATGGCTGTGATAACCACACTGGGATAACCAACAAGCCTCTTTGTAAGCTGCAAATGCTACAGAACTCTGAGGTGTGCACAGGGGGCCCTGGAAGATATCACAATGTGATAAAACAACATTTTTCTGTGTATCTCTCGTATGAGATTCAAATTCACATGCTTTCTGAGATTTAATTTACAATGCCAGAAAACAGGAAAATAAGTAACACCAGGGAGAACGAGAAAGGTGGTTAAGAAAAGATGTTTCAAATGATGGAAAAAATTTCCAGCTGCATCCAAATGACCTTGGAGGGTAAAGCCACAACTCTATCAGCACATTTTCATGGACTGGACTGTAAACAGATCATCATGTGTACAGGCTACAGGTCACATCATGATGGCTGACTGGGAATGTTCTGGTGTGACTGATAACCTCAGCTGCTCTGATTGACCTCACACGTTAGCACAGGTAAGAACATTTACCCAGAGTTAGAGGTGAAATGAAGCAATTCCCCTGCTCACTCTGCCACACTCTAAATCTCAATTAATTCTGAAAAATATGAGTGTGGACATTTTATAGTCATTTTTTCTTTGCAACATCTGTGATAACTTAAGATGCCCAGTAAGATTTCAAAGTTGAAATCCTGTTAGGATCAGAACGTATTCAAGCATCCAGACTCCAAAAAGAACACAGGTGTTCAGTTGTCCTTATGTGCAAAATTTAGGCAAAATGAGTGCTTCAGATATAACCCTAAAGTTTTTCCCTAAACACTTTGACTGGTACTGTCAGCTACATTTCTAACAGCAGCCTTTCTACCAAGCGATAAAATCAAACTAAAGCCTAGGTTCAGGGGTGAACCACTGGTCTGAGCAGAGGTCCAGTGGCAAGATCCTACTCAGACCAGTGGGGATGCAAAGGTAAAACTGGCTTTCCCTGATATTCCAGTGGCTGGAGAATAATCTTCTACAAGAGAAAAAAAAGCTTAAGTCCTGGGCTCTGGTTTGGTTTTCCACATATGTATGTCATACAGATTGACATGTAAGGATCTCCAGACTTTAGATGAACTCTTAACTGAGATGCTTCAATTGCTGGGCTCTCACTACCCCACATTTCAGAAGCTGCAAAATTGCAAACACAGACCCATATTTAGCCTTTCCTTGGAGTTAATTAGGAGGGCTCTCCATAGGCTGACTGGTTCACACCCTTTCTTAAGTGGTCTGTGAAGTGCATGGGCTAAAGCCCCCTGATCACAGGTCTGGCTCTCTTTCTAGTAATTAAGCATCTCAGGCTGAGCATCTGTGTCTGACCTTTTTCAATCTAAATCCCTTATTAGTTCTAGCTCTGAACCTCCAAATACACCAGAACATTTGATAATTAGAGTCTGGGAAAATCTTATTCCATCCCTGTGAAGAGCCACATCTGCACCTCTGCACGACCAACAGCAAATAAGTGCCTGGTTGAGGCATCTGTCAGTGGCAGAATCTGACACCCAGATGTTAGATGTTTGTGATGAGCACTCAGTTTTAACTACAGGGCTTTAAAATGTGGATTTTGAACAACTAGGTCTTGCTGACACAGGGGAGCATGGAGTTCTAGGGACTGAGATAAATAGGATAGAAGAATCCAGTCCTCTCTGCTCTCTCCCAAGAGAGCCCAAATCCTGCCTTGGGCACTCTGGCCAGATTTGACTGGTGTGTGGAGGCATTCCTAACAACCCCACAGCAGATCCCAACAAAAAGACAAACGGAGGTTAAGGCAGCTCCCCACCCTCCCATTCTTTGATGCTGCCCCCTCCCCATGCACCCACACCAACCCTTGATGCAAATGGGTCAAGACTCACTCTCCATACGGGGCAATGAATGCTATTTTTAATTTTTGAAAGTTAAACCATCTCTGAAGCTGGATTAGTGGTGGAAGATCCCCCTAAACTACAGGCACGTAAACTGAGGGTGGACAGCTGCTCTGAAGTTCCTGGCTGTGAACCCAAGCCCTAAACACACTGGATGCACATACATGGCTTCTTGGCTGCCCCTTTTGTGCCCATCTGTCACGATGGCACACTGCCTGCTTAGGAGTTGGTCACATCTTTGCCCTTGGGTAAGATACCAAGCAAGGGTGGATGTATAAGGACAGCCTGCATGTGGGGGCAAGAGATCTCCTCCCCAGGAAAGGCCTTCTCCTGCTCAGCTTGGTGTGGTGGTGCATCCTCACCCTCCAGGTACACCTGTTTGATTGTTGCCCTACTAATAAATGAGTGAGCCAAGGAGATGAAAAGGGGACTGGAAAGTTCTGGCTGTCAACAATGAGCCAGGTTGTATTACAGAACATTCCTGAAATACATGCAGTCACCAATGGGGGCATCACCATGATGGTCCCACCCACTGCAGCTCTGCATGACAGGCAACAGGACCAGGGGACAAATCAAATTTCAAAGGATTGCACACATCTGAGCCCAAGATACCACTTGTACATTTGCCTCAAGAAGAGAGCCAAGGGACACAGCCCTCCCTGATCTTTAGTAGGGCACACGGTGCCCTTTCACACGGGAGCATGACAGAGCAGCCGTGCCAGAGAAAAGTGGGGATTTTATGATGTGCCTTTCAGATATATACATTTCCCTTTGTATAAAATGGGGGAACCCACTTAATTTGAAGACTGAGGGTTTATGGGCTTCTCTTTCTCCTTATCCAAATGATTTTTTTTTCCCCAGAAGCAAAGATCTTGAGTTTTTGAGACAAGTAATTTTTGGCTTGATGCTGAAACAGGCGTGCAGTGATCTGCCTTTGTATTTGTAACACTCAGACGCCTCAGCTGAGATCTAAGCCCTGGTCACTCTTCAGGGCAGTTTCTGTCCTGGGAAGCATAAAATGTAAAAATGTAATATGGACGAAGGCAAAAAAAAAAAAAATATCCTGCAACTGACTACCAAGAATTGGATAAAATGGCTTATCTGTGCTCACAATGGAAAGTTTTATTTTGGTAAAGCCAATTAGATATCAATGAGACAAGCCTTCCTCTCTTAGAATCATCTCAAATATATTTGCATCACTTCAGGCTGGTAGAAATGCTGCTTTTGCTGCTTTTCTCTCTAAACTTTTCCCAGCACCCCACGATTATATTTCAAGTCTATCTAAGTTCAGCAAAAGCTTAAGGAAAAGAAAACTGTGTTCATATCCCCTGGGAAGTCGTCATCAGGGAAGCAATCCCCCAAGATCCAAGATCCTGGCTCAGGAGAGCAGGACCACGTTGGACCCAGTGAGGGTGCTACAACCCCCTCACCCACTCCCCTCTCCCAGCAAATCTGCACCAATTTCCACACTGCCAGGCAGCCCCCAAGCCCTGTGCGAGCTCCAGTGCCCAAATGGCCTCAGCAGGTCGGGGCAGGCGGCTGGCAGCCCTTCAGAGGCCATTCCTGCATGATGATACACACGTCCCCAAGGGTAGGGCTTGGAAGGGCAACTGAAGGTCTGGATCCCACTGAAATCCTATAGTCTCCTTGTCCCCCCAGGCTTCTACATAAATTGGGAATAACAGGAAATCTCTAGCTTAGAGGAGGGCTGTGAGGCTCTTGGATGCTGATGTAATTGCATCTATTTATGTGCTTCAGGTGGACGGATCTGACGCATCGCCCGCCATGGCCCTCTCGCAGCCCAAACCAGCCTCCAGCCTGTGCACACTTTGCTGGAACCTGCTGGCCCCCATCCCATCACTAACAGCTATTTAGAGTGCACTTTGAGACCCTCTGGTGGAGCCTCTATGGCTCTGTCACCAGCATGAGACAACATTTTAATGAAAGCACATGTTTTTCTCCCCACCAGCAGCGAGGAGCCCTTGGTGTGAACTGCTGGCTCTGGGATTGTGGTGCAGGGTGCTGTCCCACAGACCTCTGAGTCTGGCTCAGCCCCAGGAGCCAGGAGTGGACAACGTGTGCAGTTTCTGACCGTAGGCCATTTCCCTCACTCTAATTAAGTCTGACAAGCCCAGTTTCTCCTTACACATTGAGCTCATGTGTTCCCATATGAGAAAATTTTATTCCAGCTGCCATTGTATAGTCAGAAGTATTATAGGTTTTGTTCTTCCTTGCCAGGTAGTGTTTTTTCTCTAATTGGATCCATAAGAATGCCCTTACCTCTGAGATGAGTCAGACTTTTGCCAAGTCTAATGTCTGCAGAGGGGATCTAACCTCATTTATACCTCACAAAGTCATGCTTCTAATCCAGCAAAATGATTTTATCATTGTGTTCTTTGGAAGGGTGATATGAGGTGGAAGCCACCGAGGTGACCTCATAACTCTTAAGTAGTTAATGACATGAACTCCTCTTCCCAGAGAAATCTTCCTTCAGTGTTGCATCTGCTGGCTGTGTTTTGTAAAATGTTGGTCCTGACAGGTGCCTAAACACCAGTGGGTGCACACCTTGCTGCTGAAACAGCCAGAGAAATGCCTGTTGTGTGCAGGCTGGCAGGATTTAGCTGTAGGTGAGATGTCTGGCTGTGCAGCACGTTCCAAGTTTAGCTGCTTGTGCTCAGAGTGCACTTCTTACATCTGTGTGTATATATATACACAGACACTTTGGTGCCCAGCAAGCCATCCTTATCTTCTCACAAAACGTGCCAAGGAGTTCAAAATAGATCTATCCCAGCTTCTCAGCCTTTCAGTGTCCCTAGGCACAAGGAATATTCATGTGAAGGACCCTCCTTCCCTGTGATGGTGCCTCTCTAGGTTTTGACCACTGTGAAACGTGTCACGAGGTGAAATCTGAGGTCACACATCCAAGTCCTCACAAAAACCATGTCCCCAGACTTCAGCTGCACACACAGACAGCAGCTGAGCCAGGGCTGGAGCATCTCACTTTTGCACTTAGGACTACAGGGAGTTTCCTATTCATTTTGTGGAGTGAAGTCAAGAGCACAGATACTTCTTTTCCAAAATGCCTCCTGCTTGTTAAATCATATTTCTGTTGGCAGCTGAGAGCCTTTGACCTCTCTGAGCAGCAAGTTCTTTCCAGAGGAAAGTTTATATCTAGACTGTCTAGTTCATTACCACACAAAGATCACTTCTTTGTTAAGAATGGGTAGAGCATGGTTAAAACCAAAGGAAATTGGTCCTTTTGGGGCAGGAAATCATGGAAATTCAGCAGAATGAAGTCACTGAAATGCTGCTGCATACAGTGACATGAGACAGGAAAGGCACAACACAAAGCTTCAATGTGATGCTGCCAGGTAATTGCCAGGGCTGAAATCACTCCTGAACCAAAGATCCAGGGAATCCAAGGCTAAGGGCTGCCAGTGCTGTCTGAACCCTTTCTCAAAGATTTAAACACCAAACTAGGAAAGCTTTTTGAGTTAATGCAGGTTTGAGGAACTCTACCCTACAGAACACTTGCAGGCAGCTATGCTGCAATTTCAGGCTGACTATTGGGATGACACAGAAAGAAAGGGGAGAAATACAGGGATATGTCCATGATGTCTGCCTTACACAATACCTTCCAGAAAAAAGGCCAAGATTTCTAACTTCTTGGACATACTCACCCAAAAACTTGCCAAAGCTTTTCATTCTCTGTGCTGTGAACAGGAATAAGGTAATGGTATCGGGAGGTGAAATTCAATTAGGTGGAACAAAAGGGACCTTTTATGGATTTTCCATCATAAATCCTTTACTCAGATTTTTTTTTTTGGGGAGGGGGGGGTGGGAAATCATACTGTTTAAAGAAATGAGGCATAACTTATAAACCAGTAACGGTGATTAAATGAACATAAATCTGCACTTAGTGAAAATCTGGTGCAAATGCAATAGCAGCACAATCTGCCATTGTCCTTTTGCCAGGAAGACTGCTTAAAAGTAATGGGTAAAAAAACTGCTCTTACTTAGGCATCATCTAGGCACCAGATGGATGCCAAATGGCATTTGGGATTTTAAATCACTGTCTATGTACTAAGTTCAATGAATCTCAAGCAAGGGACCACTTCCATTCCAACTTCTGCACTTAATTCATGCTGACTTCCATCTTTTCCTGTCCCAATATGATGAGGAATTACAAGGCACAAATCTGGGCTTTGTCCATTGAGACTGAGAGGATGGACTTAAACCCTATTGATGTCAGGGCAGTTGCTGTAAATTTAGACCCTGAATACTCTCTTCATTATATTATTTTCAATTTCTCCCTGGCACATCTCAGAACATTTTAACTATATAAATATTGTCACACTGATGCTTTTATGCCACTGTATAAATCAGTGGTGCTTCTATTTCATCTGTTTTCCTCCACCCTCAAAAACCTCAAATAGTAAAATGAGGAAAGTGAGCATGCAGAATCCAGTATGTCTGTTTTCTTTCCTTATCCTTGAGTTATGGTCCAGAAAGATCAGGGTCACGATCCCACCAAAAACTTCTGGTAGGTGACCCAATTTTACCTGGTGCTGTGGCCAAAGGCAATGTGGGATGTCTAAAGGCTTTGGGGCTGCCAGCACTGGAGAGTTTTCTGCCCTCCCTTTGAACAGACCCCTGCTGGACCAAGGAGGAGGAAGAATCTATCATGTCCTGTATCCCACCATCCAATTTCACATTACTCCAGTACCAGTGATGCTTCTCAAATACCTTTGTCAGAGCCATGGCCTCTATGCCCCCCTCTGGAGCATTCACAACCTTTGGGTTATACATTTTCCACTGCACCCCCACCAAATAAATGGTTCATTGATTAGCACCTTTTGCATAAGCAAGGCCTGCCAGATCCCCTAGTACTGCAGCCAGACATGGAGATGAAATGAACACTGGATCTCTTTCTTCAGGTGGTGGATGAGCTGGAGCCATGGCCCCCAAGAAGCATGCAGAGATGTTCTTTCCAACTCAAGATGCTCCATGATTCTATGCTTATCTCCATGCTGGGTCCTATCTCCCTCAGGGGAAAAAAAAATGGGTTCTGCACTGATTAGTTAGCTTAAATTCCTCTTCCCTGAAGAAGAGAATATGGCAACAAGGATGTCTGTCTTCTTGTAGGGTCCAAATCCCTTAGGTAGAACAGCTTTAGGACACAAAAAATAACATATATGCTTTATTACAGAAAATCACACCCCACCCACTTCAGAAGAGGGAAACACATATTTTTCCTTTCCTTCAAAAGCCCACAGCAGCTCAGGCCTTGGAGGGAGAGGATGTGGCCACACCAACCACCCATCATCAGGCAGCAGTTGCTGCTCCTGCTCCCAGACATGGTCACACGTACACGAGAGCTCAGAGAGTGGCCCATGGCAAAGTGTGCAATTTAAAACCCATCCAGTTACATTCCTGGAAACATTCTCCCCCAAGTCAAACCAAGAAAAATATCTGTTCCAAGCACCAATAAAAGGCACAAGGAATTGCTTCACTCTTCTATGGCTCCAGGGTTGCAGCATGGCCAAACAAAGAGGGAGGTATGGGATGGGCAGGATGCAAAACTGCAGCACTTATTTTCACCTCAGAGGAGGTTTGGGGGTCCTTGGGTTCAAGGAGGAGGTCAGAGCATCAGAGCTCTCCTCAGCATATCACCTATGAAGATGGCAAGCTGATCTCACACAGGACTCAATCTTGTTCTTAGTGAAATCTGTGTTAGGGCTTCTCCTGACCCTCACTGAATGAAGGCTCCTGCAGTGACCCCAGAGTACAACAGGACACCAGTGTGTCCCAGTGTCCAGCTGTCCTCCCAGCAGCACACCTGTGCACTGGTGACACGGTGAGTCCACCACAGACACATTATACACCCACATATTCACAGGTGCTAGGTCTGCAAAAATCTGGTTTTAAACGTGATGATGGAAATGAACCGTTTATCTTTAAGAAGGTGGAGGCTTCTCTTAGAGAAACAATGCTTTTTTTTCATCTTTTCAAAGTGTGAACAAAAGAGTAGTAGGTTGAATTAATGTTCTTTTTTGCAAGGGTCATTATTTGCAATTTCAAGAATAGAGATCTTAAGACAAAATCAGATTCAACCTGTTCTTTAATCGGCCTTTCTTAGAATCTCTCTTTTCTTTGTAGACATGTCCACTAGTCCTTAACCTGATTTATGTGATTGGTCAATTGTGAGTTAATGAAGGGGATAAAATGTTTCCTGGAATGCTAGGGTAATCGACAAATAGCACTGACCAGTAACTGGATCACAGCCAAGACAGGAACTTAATCCCCTGAAGTCCAAGGGTATTGTGAAGTTGCACTGAAGTGGGAACTGAAAGAAACCAGTTACATCATTCCATTTGCTTCCTTAGACTGGGACAATGCACTCACTCCAGAAAGCATATTTGAAGACTAATTATACAGGGAGAAAACAAGCTAGGAAGGAATTTCTCTACTTCTAGGCATATGTGGTTTCAAGCTCAGTTTAAAGGGTTTAATCCTCTTCATTCCTGGCAAAATTTTGTTGTTTGATGCACTCAGTGCAGGTTGTTTCTCTCAGAGGTCACAAATTCTCATACCTCTGCCTTCCCTAATGATGCAGAGCAGCTCCCTCACCCTCTGTTAAACATCTTTCCTGAATTCTCAGTGGCAACACAACAGCTGAATGGTTCAGCTGCAAGGATTAAAAAGGTGGGTTTAAAATGCATGTGTATCCATTGAGCGTAAAATTTAAATCAGAATACAGAGACACTCTTGCTTGCTCTGCCGTGGATTTCATGTAAAGGTCAGAATTCATCACTGCTGGAGCCCCACTGAGCTGAGCAGGGATGAACTTCAGGAAAGCCAAGGTTTCTCAGCCTGGCTGTTTCTGGTTTTGAACACCCACCTCAGGACCCGTGGGGGAGAAGGGGGACAGAGGATATTTTGTTGGTCAGTGTGAGGTCATTGAATTGAAAAGTTGACACAATGCACCCTGATCAAAGCTCAGAAGCTCAGCAGGGACTGAAGCCCAGCCCCTGCAGACAGCCAAGAAGTGAGTTACCACACCTTTGGTGGGCAGACTATGGGCGACCCATGAATGACAGTGAGAGGACAAAGGGGACACTAAAATGTCCCCTCTGCCTGTGGTGGCTGTCACCAGCACTGAGGAGCTGGCCAGGAGCAGAGGAAAGACACCCACTTTGCCCTCAGCCTGTGGTTTTAAGAAGTTAGAGCAGGTTCCCAGAGAGTTACACTTTATATATCCATACAAAGAGGTTTGTTGATTCAGTCCTTGTACTTAGAGTGTGCAGCACATCTCCAGAGGGGATTTTGGGGATACTGCAGGATGACCCCTTCAATGTCCAGTTAACAACCAGATGTTCAGCAATGTTTTCTCAAATACACATCATCTCAGATCTTGCTAGAATGAAAAAAAAAAACCCTACAAACAAACTGAAGTGACAGAAACTCTTCATGGACTTCCAAACTAACACCCTTCCATGTGTTTCTGTGCTGTTTAGGATCATTTATCTTTTAATGAGTGGTTAATTTTTATACCATTTTAAGGATATTTTTTCCAATGAGAGGCCCTGGAGAGCCCAGGTTGCACATGCAGGTGGATTGTGAGTTCTCTGGGGGGAGGACTGAGGTTTATTTGCCTCATTTGCACCTCAGACAGTGGGTCCTGATTTCACTGCTACGACTAATTCATGTAATTGATGGGCAAATAATTGAACAGCTTAAAATGCCTGGGGAGGCCCAGGAGAAGGTTCATGTGGAGCCATTCCTTCCCTTACAGGAACAGTTGGGGTCTGTAATGATGTGAGTGTTGAAGGGAGCAGGAGATGATGTTTGTGGTAATGAGATTTCCAGAGTCAGAGGCCAATGGGGAATTATAAAGGAGAATGAAGTGAGACATGAGGAGTGAGAAGAGATTAATTAGTGGTATGAAACATCCTCTTGGGACACTTTAATAGGCCAGAATCCTCATCTATGTAAGAGCTGTGTTAATAACCCATGGCAAAGCCCTGGACAGGCCAGCACCAAGCTCTGCATCCAAATGTAGAAGTTCTTGGCCAGTCCTTGGTCAGTCTCTTCTCCCTGTCTGGCTCTGACCTGAACTTGTGGACAGCTCACCACCCCAAACTGGCCTTGAATGAGTCAGGTTCCTCTTCCACATCCCCCTTGCTCCTCAGCACCAGCTCCTTTATGCATTGCTTCAACAATTTTCCCTCTTCATTAGCATTTCAGCAAGCTAATTGCTGCTCTCCCACGAGCTGGCTAGACAACTGTATGGGCCAGGCAGCTGCATCTCTCTTGTGTTCAGGGATTTGTTGATTAAAACAGTTACCTCATGCAGTGTGACCCTAGGAGCCCCAGCTTCCCTTGCTGCTGATGAGAAGCACATGTTGGTGGGTCTGGAGCCTTTCACAGCAGAGCTCATCCACAGCACAAGGGGATGGACAAGGAGCAGGAGGGTGCTGGCAGTGCAAATTCCTTCTTGCCCTGGGTTCAGGACAGATCCATGGAGGCTGATGGCAATCAGCATCATAGAAAACTCTGCCAGTAGCCCAGGATCTCATTTAAGTCAAGATTAATCAATAGATGTCTTCAGAAGACAAGGTCCTTCTCGAGAAAGACTGACAAGGATGGTGTTGGCTGGGGGAGGTCTGGGAGGTTAAGGGAGAAGAGGTGGTATTTAGCTCTAATTTCTAAGATAGATTTACAAGGATGATTGTAGAAATGCCGTGGGGAGAAATAGAAATAAAAACTCTTCTCATCAGGTTTGTATGTGGTGTACTGAGAACATTTACTTATACGTTGCATAAATCCAGGAGAGTTCTGTCTGCTCGGTGTATCACAGGTTTCAGAAGAAGCTTTTGTTACTCATCAGCTTTCCAGTGCCCTGAACAAAGCTGGAACTCATTAGGTTACAGCCCAAGGTGCTCAGCCTCATCCCCACACACTTTTAATCACAGAAAAGACTTGGAAGAGACACCCAGAAAGGTTTTAATTATTCCTTTGTTGTCAGTTCTTAAATGCCATATTAAGGTATAGCCTATTGAGGTCTAATCTGAATTGAGTTTAAATCAGGAATACAATTGGCCTCAAGCTGCACCTGGGGAGATTTAGGTTAGATAATAGTAAAAATTTACTCATGGGAAGGATTTTCAAGCACTGGAAAAGGCTGCCCAGGAAAGTGGTGAAGTCACCATCCCTGTAAGTGTTCAAAAACCACGTGGATGTGGCACTTGGGGACATGGTTTAGTGCTGGCCCTGGCAGTATTTAGTTAATGGCTGGACTTGATGATCTTAGGGGTCTTCCCCAACCTTAATGACTCCATGATTCTATTAATTTCTCTTAAAGGCAATAAGCAAAAAGCTGTGTCTATGGAAGTTCAGATCAAGGCCTGATTCGCCTATTTCAGGTCTCTTAAAACCTCCTGTGGGTGATTTTCCCATATTTTCTCTCTTGTGATTTGGATTTCGTGCGTCTGGAGCACACATTACTTGGGCTGTAGGGTCTGAAGCTGAGCAAAGCACTCCACAGAAATGCCTCTCCCAATTAACAACATAAACTGGAGCTGCCAAGTGGTGACTTAACAACAAATCTGTTAATAGTGACTGTTATCAGGGAAATAGGAAGAACAGCAGACAGACAGAAGAAGGAAAACAGTATTAAATGAGACATTTATCTGAAAATAGACTCCAGTTTACCCACAAAATACAGCCAGATAGCCTACAGCATTATGGCTATGGTTGTGTGGGTGGTAAGTCTCCCTTCAATTTTTGCACAGGAAACTGTGTTTCAGATTAACTTTTCAGAAGTGATAACAAAAGTGATTTATTCCTACATGCACAAAACCCCACACTAGCATGTTTATGCATTGCCATGGGCAAAGTACCTTCCAAACCCTCAAGATTATTCTCTTCTCTAGGCATTGTGCATATCAAAGGCTGGTTTTGTTGCTAACTAGGCTATAGCCGTTTATTAAGTTTGAAACAAAATCTCAGGTAACATAAATATTTAGAAACAGCAATCCAGGGGGATTAAACCAACACACAGCCAAACTCTGACAGGATTTATAAATCCCTGTGTTGTTATATAACATGCAGAGATAGGGAAGCCAGACTCTGTAGGGCTGTGTTGATTAGAGCCAAGGACTAAATGCACATATGAATGGTACTAGATTCAGGAGAAGGCTTTAAGGATCAGAATTAGACCCTGCTCCTAAATCCTAATTAGGCAACTCCCGAAGAAGATAGTTCACAAACCCCAGCACTCTGAGCCTCTGAGCTTAGCCTAGTGCCTCTTTTAAAAAAAATTAAAAATGCTGAAGGGGATAAATTTCATGTGGGATTAACAGCTGAAGTTTTTTTTTGTTAAATTTAAACACTAATCAGGTCAGTAATTCCTCTCCCCCCCTCAAAGAATACTGGAATTGAGGTGTCTTGCACAAAACTCTCCTGTCCCAAATAGTAACCTACACATCTGTGACATGAGAGACCCCCTCCAATGTCCACATCCATCTTATAGCTGGATCATTATATCTTCTGGTGTAATTAAGGGTTTTCCTGCAGAGGGGAAGGGGGTTTGGTGTGGTGAGGAGAGCAGGGGAAGGTCTCTCTGCAGTAGCCCATGGAACATGCCCTTCATTTCTCACATGCTCCTCCCATCTGTGGCCTGAAGAAAACCCAAGCCCCAGCTCAGAGAGGGGGAGGCAGCTTTACGTGGTGAAATGCACAATGAACCCTGTTTTGGATGGAAAAGCTTCAGCTCCAGCTCCAGCAACACGCTGGCGTCAGGGGACTGACCAAGTTATAATTGTATCTCTTTGTGTTATTGGTCCCTTGGCCTCCCTAAGCTGGAGCAAGCTACATTTGATTTCTTTGGCATCATCCAGAGCATGCTCTGCCAGCACTTTGCCCTCGGTGCCTTGTGTAAGCCAAACTGGCCACTGCTGTGACCTCTCGTTCCTTCTATACATGGAACACATTTCAGTGAATTCATAACTCCTCAAATAAGGTCTCTTTTATTCTAATCTGAATGCCCTGTTAACTGGGTTTTGGATCCTCTCCCAGTCTCCAGAATACCTGGTGCTTTATATTTTGGATATACCAGACTGCCTGCTGCTCCAGGTTATGACAGAGAGTGTCTGGTTCATGTACTTCCACCTTTAGATGTTAGGTTGTTTATTCCAGTTCCCCAACAATACTTAAAAATAAAAAAAAAAAAGGAGTGGGGGAAGATCATGAAGTCACTGAAAAGTTGCCCATCAGCTCACATATGTTGTCTGACCACCTAGCAACAAAAAATCCCTCTTGCTGGTCAGTTCATCTTGTCCAGCCCATGAAAGGGGACAGATTCTGAATAAAGAAAGCTCAGTGTAAGTTTCTTCCACACATGTCTAAGGGCAATGTCCCAGGCATGGATCCAGAGATGAGGATCTCCCAAACAGTGCAGGAAATTGGCACGAGGGAAGCCACATTTCCTGAAAATTGCTTTGTCAGAATCCAACCTGCTCAGAGGAACATTTGAGGAAGGAAAACTCTCCAGACCAAACATTTTAAAATTACACTTTTCAATTCTGTGTCTTTTTATTTTTTCCTTAAATGAAGAATTTCTTTTTATTCTAAAGTACCTTTGAAATTGCAGTATGCTTACACTTTCCAAGAGTTTTTCCTGATCTTTAGATATCAGAATTGAAATAAACTGATCCCACATGCTTCAGATTAAAATTTTTTTGTGGAACTAACCTGAAATTGGAGGGGAAAAGTTTGGCGTGGAGAATTTTACTTGTTCTTCTTATTTTTTTACAGGATAGGAAAAGCAAAATCTCTGAAACTTCTCACAGGATGGGGAACAAATTTCCTACTGACTTGTGGTGCCAAATTCTCCAGGCAGAGGTTCTCTCACAGCAAACCAGCCCTTGTGAAGGTTTCTTTCCATCAACAGATGGAGAGAAAACACTCCCCTCTCAACTGGAATATGGTCATGGAGGGTATAATGAAAATTGTTGAGTAGATTAAGCCAAATGATCAACCCATTCTCTCATTTTCAACTCAGCTTCCTCCTATTTCTCCGAATTAATTTGGGTTTTTTTTTGTACATCTCCTGCTTAGAATCAAGCATGAAAGCTGTAGCTCTTGTGGAGGTCGGAAAGGAGGGTGCAGTTTTACTAAATTATAGCAACTGACCTCAAACTTTCCCTACTTTTTATGCTCTTACGTTCCTTTTGATTTCTCCCACTGTCACTGGCTTTGCTCATTTATTCATAGCACTTCACCCTAAAAAGGCCTCTCAGTTCCTGAAGTAGCCTCTTGTGTCTCCCTCAGCTGCAGATTTTCCAGTTGAAGCATCCCAGACCATGCCAAAGTTGATGTTTTAGAAAAGCCTCCCAGAGAGAAGATTCAAGTGTTTTCCCTGCTCTCCCCTGTTCCTCTTCACACCTTTTTTTTCTTGGTTTGGACTCTGGGCTGTATCATCTTTGCAGCCCAGTAAACTATCCAGAATTCAGCATGTGGGTTCCTGAGTTTCTGTGCCATGCTTTACTGCAGCAGTCAGGAAAAAACTGTGATTTCAGCAGGGAAAATGTGAGATTAGCAGCCCTGAGTGTCTTGCTGGTCCTCTTCTCTTGAGATGTTGGGAGATGTTCAGCAAGGGCTATTGGACACTCAAGCCTTCAGTTCTTTATGGACATGACTGATGAGTTTCCAAAGGGTTGTGAGGTCTCAGAAGTGTGGACAAGGCTGTCTGCCACCCTCATGAGCTGCTGGAAAGCTGATGTCAGTCTCTTTTCAGGTGTTACCACAGAAGCATATGGTTACTCGAGTATTTTCTTTCCCTCCTGAACTTTCTTTTGCTCAGATAACTTCAATACAGCTTTTTCTTCCTATTGCCTGTCCCAGGTTTTCAGTCAGAAGGAAAATGACCTGTAGGGACAAAATGTCCCTAAATCTGATGGGACAGGGAAATTTCTCCAGGTGCCAGATGTGAGTGGACAACTCCAGGCCGGGCTCCAGAAGCCCTGCCATATTTGTAGAGGAGGAGTAATGATGTGTAAATGCAGTGCCATCCAGTGCTCTGGGAGCAGGTGCTGCTCATGAAGTGCCATGATTGACACTCATAATCCTGGGCAGTGGAGAAGCTGAGGTTCATTTAAGGGGCTGGGGCTGTTTAGCCTGGAGAAGAGGAGGTTTGGAGGTGACCTTATTGCTCTCTACACCTTCCTGAAGGGAGACTGTAGACAGGTGGGGTCGGTCTCTTCCACCAGGCAGCACTGACAGAACCAGAGGACACAGTCTCAAGCTACATCAGGGAAGGTATAGGTTGGATATTAGGAGCAAATTTTTCACTGAAAGAATAATAAAGTACTGGAATGCTCTTCCCAGGGAGGTGGTAGAATCACCATCTCTGGATGTATTTAAAACAAGACTGGACATGGCACTTGGTGCTAGAGTCTAATTGAGGTGTTGGGGCATAGGTTGGACTCGATGATCTTAGATCTTCCAACCTCATTATTCTGTGATTCTGTGATTCTGTTTCCACAGAAGTCCTGTGAGCAGTGTTGGTCAATAAGGAAGCCCAGTGACTTGACCAGTCCCGGTCATTGCTCATTCTTCATTGCTGTAATTTTGGCTGGTCACAGGACCAGCAAGGTCCCATGAGCAGCAGAAAATATTTGAAAATGTATGCCTAAAATCCAATTTGCCTTTTCAGCTCTATATCTTTTCCTTTGCAGAGAGGGGGCTTTTCTGGGCACTATTGCAATGATCCCAAAGTGGGAGGGAGGTGTGAAAGCTAAAAGGAGGCCAGGAACAGAAAGAGATGGCAATTTGGGACTGGTCTGGACCAGAAATACAGGACAACTTGGAATAGTAACCTTACCCTAATCTCCCAGGTAAGAAAAATATCCAGGTTTTACAAGTAATCCCTATTCAGAAATAGGAAAAATAGAGATTTGCAATCAATCTATCCCTACATGTCACTGATGTTCTGAAGCTTACAATAATAGCCTATAATCCCAAGTGAGGAAGCAATTAGTAATTATGAGTGCAATATAGAAAACACGTGTAAAAGAAATCCCAGTTCCTCTCCCCTTTCCTCAGAAATCATTCCCTGGATTTTGTATAGGTGGTTTCTATTAATCAGCCTTCAATAAAGATTTTGAGCAGTAACTGTCAGGATGCCTGTGGATTGCTCTGTTAGATTTGTCTGCATAATTTCCCAGCAAGAGGTGCCCATGCTGCCCTTTGCAGGGCCAGAGTGGCTGCTGCAGCTCCCAGCAGTACCTGCACAGGATTTCAGGGGTAAAATGCCCTGTTCTACAGCATGAGGTGTGCTAAAGGCTGAATGAAATTATTCTCATGAAATGGGTGGTTAAAGAGATTAAAATATTTTAAGAAATCCCCAGTGGCTGCCCCACGTGTTTGTAAATAGGATATTTGGTTATTTGGTGGGCTCTGGGTTTCTATGGGAACCTGATGAACTTGGAGAGACACAACAAAGTGAGGCCCTTGCACTCAGAGCCACAATGTTTTTGGTCCCAAGCACTTCCCAGTGCAATAAATACAATATTTCAATGCCAGCAGAGCAGTGATATCATGCAAAGACATGACAGATCACACTTTTCTCATGTTAGGAGAGAGGGCTGGAACATGTGAGTATGTGTACAGGAGTCTGTTTGTAATGAAACTGCCATTATGGGGCCCTTGTGTGCTTGCAGTCTCATTTCATCGAGTTAAGAGTGCTCACTTTTCTTAATGCTTGCTTAATGTGTTTACTTAAATATATTTAATATCCCATTGAGTCCATTTCCATCTACGGATGGAGCTTTTTTAGAGCATCATAGTGGCAAAGCTGAATAAGATACCTGTGAAAAACATCAGAAATTTTTACATATTGAAAGCACTAAGTGTAAGAGGGCAATGTTCGGTTTTTTAATTAAAATAATTAAATGAGAAAACCCTTTGGGACACACTAAAATAGAGCAACCAGACAGGAAGGTAAGAAAATTGTTCTGCATACCCAAAGGGAAACAGTGAAAAGGGCCAGTTTCTTTTTTTATGATGTTGCTCATTGTAGAAATAAATGATGCCCAGTTTGGGAAAAAAATTTAATAATAGTACAAGCTATTGCCCTCTGTGCTCCCAGTTTGTCATCTGACCTCATCAGTATTGTATTCTTGGATGCAAAACAGCTCAGTTTCAAGGAAAATACTGGAGTTCTCTGAAGAAACCCTATGACCTGGTAGCTAGGAACTCTCTTTATCTGGAGGAAAGGAAAGTGTCGGAACCCAGGACATTCCTCTGGCTGCCCTGGAGGACTCCGGACCCTGGCAGGGGGCTCAGAGACCTTGGCATGGAGTCAAAAACACCTGTGCCTTTGATTTTAACCCATGGAAACAATTACCAACTTTGTGTGAAGATTTACAAGCCACAAGAGTTTGAGTAGAATGACAGTGAATTTGTCACAGGGTGAAAAGGTAAAATTTTGGAGATTTAGAATGGGGGCTCAAGAGGCAAGATGGAGGAATCTGGGTGTGTCCTGTCCTTCTTCTTTCTTCTTCTTTCTTCTTCTTTCTTCTTCTTTCTTCTTCTTTCTTCTTCTTTCTTCTTCTTTCTTCTTTCTTCTGCTTTCTTCTTCTTTCTTCTTCTTTCTTCTTCTTTCTTCTTCTTCTTCTTCCTTCTTCTTCTTCTTCCTTCTTCTTCCTTCTTCTTCTTCCTTCTTCTTCCTTCTTCTTCTTCTTCTTCCTTCTTCTTCTTCTTCCTTCTTCTTCCTTCTTCTTCTTCCTTCTTCTTCCTTCTTCTTCTTCCTTCTTCTTCCTTCTTCTTCCTTCTTCTTCCTTCTTCTTCCTTCTTCTTTCTTCTTCTTCCTTCTTCTTCCTTCTTCTTCCTTCTTCTTCCTTCTTCCTTCTTCTTCCTTCTTCTTCCTTCTTCTTCCTTCTTCTTCCTTCTTCTTTCTTCTTCTTTCTTCTTCTTCTTCTTCTCCTCCTCCTCCATCTTCTGCTGTGATGGTGGCACTTTTGCATTGGTTTAGAGACAAACATAGGTGATAGGTATTGTAAAATGATTGTAAATAAAGTACATGTAGTTCCTAGTATAAAAAACTAACACTGCCCCAAGGGTGGTCAGTGTGCCTCAACCTGGACAGATCTCAGCAGGTCAGAGAGAAAATGTAATAGATAAGAGAAAATAAACAACCTTGAAAACCAGAGCTGAGGAATCTTGACTTCTTCTGCGGTCACAAAGCTAAGAGAAAGAAGGCTTTTCAATACCTTGGGAGCCATTTCAATCACAAAAGCCCAAGAGGAAGGCATAGCGCCTCTTGGCCTCAAGGATCACCTAAAATATCCTCTTTCCCCCTAGATGAAGTCAGCTGCATGCAAGCAGCAGACACTGGCAAGGGCAGTGCTGTCCTGCCCATGCTCTGGGACCTTCTCTGGGAAGCTCTGGGTTGGTGTGAAGCTCTGGATGGCACTGGAGCTCCAGCTGGGACATCAGCACCTGGCTTCACCACAACAGGTCCTGCTGATCCTGCCTGAGGACTACAGGGAATAATGTCCAGAGATTCCTGGCAAATTTCCTGCAGCCACTCTCATTTTCTAGGTCAGTATAAAGGAAAATCCACACTCAGTGACCTGCAGGAAGAGAAGCAGAGGAAGAGGCTAAAAGCCCTAAGGCAGAAATACTAAGAAATTGGGAATCCACCCTTAAATTGCAGAAATGTTGAGGGGATTTTGCATTCACCCTTCCTGTGTTTCCATACTGGGAGTCTGGTTATTTCTGCTGGAGGTATCTCTGTGTTGGAAAAACAGGCCGTGGGGGCAAGGGACACAATGATCTCTTCAGAGGGGTCCCAGCTGCCTTCCCCTGCTCAGTGTCACTCATGCTGCCAGGCCTGGGGAGCCAGTGCTCATGCATGCAAAATCACTCTTTTTAATTTTCTGTTTCTGTAACATGACCTGTTGCTGCACTACATCTTCATGAGGCAGAGCTGTCTGGAGAACATCTGTTGCAGCCCCAGCTGTTCGGGTACTTCCTCTGTTTCTGCCCTGTTTCAGATAAGTGCAAATCACTGACAGTAACACATCCCCCAGTTCCTCCTACAAATCCTGTTTTCTCTGCTCTCCCAGGGAGAGGGGGGAGAAAAAAGAAAAAGAAACTTTGCATGGTTAAATATGGGCTAGATGCTTTATTCTCACCAAATCGCACCAGTGGGGTCATTGTGGACTGACTCATACCAGACAGACAGTAAAAACCATCCCAGTGTTTATTCCCCTTGGAGCCTATATAATTAAAGCTGCCCACCTGCTGCTGAATTTTGCTGTCATTTTTTGATGCTGTGGGCAATGTGATACTCAGTTATTATCATAAACTATGTTAAGCTCTACCCACCATGGGGTTTATGACAACAATCCTTGAGAAAACTGTAATCCTCTGTGCTCAAGTATATCTCCTTGTTATAATGCTTATGATTCTTGGCTTGAGATGATGGCAGATGATGGCCATGAAAGACTTCCAAATATGGGTCCTGGCAACTTGCTCTCTGCCCAGCATGCCTGCCTTAGGTATGTTGGATGAAGCCATTTCCAGCCCTTCTCTTCCAGCCTTGCAGCACAGCCTTCATTCTTGATCCAGGATGCATGACTGAGAGATTAGACAGCCCCAGGGGAATAGTGCCCCTCATCTCCAGCCACACAACCCTGCTGAGGGTCCAGGGGGAGCCACAGTGGCTGCAAGGAGCTGGAGGTGCTGGGGTGTCACCTTTGAAGTCCCTTGCCTCCTTCCCCTGCCTGTCCACAGCATTTGTTTTCATCTCCACACCACGGAAAACCTCAGGATGCCCGGCTGAGGGTGCTCAGAAAGCCAGGATTTGGGGCAATTCACAGGACTTTGGATGGAAAATTTGCAAGGGCTGCACATTGCAGAGCCCTTCTCTCGCACCTCGAGTGAGTTACCAGCACCTGATTATCACATAAAAAGGTGTCAAACCCTCTGGGTGTGTTTTAAAAGGAAACGCTGATTGAGTTTTCAAAGGAAGGTTGGACAGAAGAGCACTCCAGGCTGCCTGCCCCAGGCAGACTCACGGAATTCGGGTGCTTCCAGTTTTGATATTTTGCCTTGGAAAAATGGGAATTATTGACTAGTCCTCCTTACATACTGCACAGGCATTGCCAGAGGCAAAGACCAGAACATGTCTCTAACTCTACACATTTAATCTGCTAAATAAAAAAAAAAAAAAAAAAAAAAAAAAAACCCTGGCTTCTGAGTTCCAAATATTGTGAAATATCCTAGGGACATTGACTGAAAGTATTAAAAATACTACCAGGGGACAGCTCAAATATTTGACAGTCTTAGAAACAACAAAATGGCTTTTTTATTGACCAACACTGGTGACACATATATTAACCTGAATAAAATAACTGTAACTTCCTCACTAAATACAGCAGTAATAGATTTTGTCTCTATAAACTCTCTTCATGATTTCTGTAAAATTAAAAAAGCATCAAGAACATATCTTTATATTATTTTTAATAGCACACACACTGAAAATTTTGGAAATTCATATTTTTCATGACCATTTTTTAGAATTCTGAGTAGCCAAATATTGAAAATTTAACATATAGTTAGAAAAAAATCCACACCTGGTATACTTGTCCCTGTACTGCTATCTTCAACCACAATCTCAACAATGAAAAACTATCAAGATTAACAATCCAAACATGTTTCCTGGACAGCCTGGTCATCCATAACTGTTGGAAGCAACCACTTCTCTTTACTGCCAAAATATTGTCTATCATTTGTTGCCTGATAGTCCTGGAGGGACTTAATAGTGTTTAATAAATAATTTGAACCTGCTTGGTAAAATTTCCATTTAGTGTTAGTTGAAATGTGAATTATTTATCATGATTTTGCCCCCCAGCTTTCTTAAGGACAACACATGGTCTTAGATAGAAGCTTCTGAATGCTTGACATGCATGAGTTGGTGCCACACACAACTGAATTTCTCTAGTAGCTATAGGACAAAAGTTTGATGTTGACACATCTTGCACAATTCCTCCAGGATGGTACAAATTTCCCCTCACATTTCTCTTGTACATACTTGTCCAGAAAATAAAGGGAAAAAAATTATATACCAGAGTGCTGATGACAGCAGTTGTCAGAAGGCTGCCAGCTTCTTAAAGGAAATGAGCTTGCCTCCCAAAAAGTCCAGCATAAGAATCCCAGTGACTTCCATGAAGCCAAGTTTAACCCAAACCACTCTGATTGTTTCATCCAGCACCTGGGGAAACAGCTTCACCTTTTAGACAATGTTTTGGAAGAAAAAAGGACAAGTGAAGACCCTGAACAGAGTAACAAACTGTCTGTGCCTTCCACTGACGGAGAACTGAACTTGGAACTCAAACACAGCCACCCCCGTGGGGCTGCCAGTATCCCCATTTTGCCACCAGCTCTAATTTGGGGATATAATTGACCTTCATCTTCCTTTGCTACTCCTGATGCTCTGAAAGACAATAAAACACAAAATCATAGAACTGCCAAGGTGGATAAAGAGCTCTGAGATCATTTAGTCCAACCATTAATCCAGCACTGCCAAGGCCACCACTAATCCATGTCCCCAAGTGCCACATCTACATGTCTTTTGACTTCCAGGGATGGTGAATCCACCACTGCCTTGGGTATCCTGTTCCAAGGCCTGACCACCCTTTCTGTGAAAAATCTCTCATAATATTGAATCTAAAGCTCCCCTTGTGCAACCAGAGGCCATTTCCTTTTGTCCTCTCTCTTGTTCCCTGGGAGAAGAGACCACAGATGTCCTGTGATTTCCCAGCATCAGAGCAAGCACTGCTGACATAATGAGGAAGGTGATGGCTTTGGACAGACACTACTTTGGTGCATGGATCCAAATTCAAATTTCTGCTCTTCCTGCTCTATAAAGACATTTTCATTTATCTGTATTTCAATTTCTCTTCTATACAGTGAGAGCAATTATTGCTATGATTCACAAGGATGTAGAAATTTTTAGTGGTCAAAAATGTGTAGTGTGAAGATAATCTGGAAATGGAGAGTTACCATTTACCTACACAATATATATAATATTTTATCTTAAAATTATTTAATGAGTAGGTTATTTCTAAGTACTATTTTGACATTGATTCACCCATGTGATTTTCCGGCTTTTGGTTTTTGGGTCCATTCCAGCAAAGATGGAAAAAATCAGATCAAATGCTGCAGGGACTGGCACTTTAAATGCTGACTGCAGAGTCATGTTTGCACAGAGGCCCCAGCAGCACTGTCAAGGAACCAAAAAACAAGTGCAAACAGAGCTGTGCTGACTTTATGGCCCCTTACAAATCTTTTCTGGCATATGGGAGTATTAGGCCCTAAGAACCAAAATGAGAGAAAAGTGTTTTATCACTTCTCAGTGATAGCGGGCTGAACCTGTCCTTACACGCAGCCTCTACCATGAATGCACTTTTGAAGGGAGTTCCAGATAAATATCAAAACCCTCCTCTTGTGATGTCAAGTGGGAGAGCTCTTTGCTCTCACTGAACCATGGCAGAGGCCAGCTTGGGTTCCCCAGCAGGCCAGGGCTTTGGCCAGCAAACAGCAGCTGGAGCCGAGTGATGAAAGCTGGGTCTTGGAGGAGCAGGAGACCCCACCCTGCCCTCCTCCACCCTCTCATCATCTGGTTTTGTTTCCTATTCCTACAGACAGGGAGAGTTCAGGAGACCACCAGCCTCCCAGGATGCACAACACAGCAGCATCAGGAAAGTCACCTCTATTTGCAAGGTTTGGGCAAAGGTAACATAAATGGACACTTCACCAATTTGCTGCATATTTCTGTATTTTTTCCAGTGTTGCATTTCATTGTCAAAGCCAGGTTCATCCTTTTGTTTCATGGTACCCGGGTAACAAACTCAGCTTATCTTGTTGACTTTAGTGGATGATGAAACAACATCAAGGGTCTTCTTCTCCGCTGAGTAACCAAACCACCTTTGGGAAGTGCCAGTTTCTCTTCCCTGCTTGAGGAAGCTTATGATTACTCTATTGTTAATTTCACCAAGTCACTTAAAAAAAAAAAAAAAAAAGATTAATCTAAACTTTAAAACATCCTTCCTTGTCTTTGCAAGCCAGGCAAAATACACACTTTGAATGAAAGATGTTCTGCAGTGATGGGCCCAAGAGAAATTGCCAGTTACACAGTGGGCACTGAGGGCTCTAGCTTGCCCTGGGTCAGAGGAAGCCCTCACAGGTACTCCAGCTGCCTCCTGGGATCCAGCACATGTGGAGTGGCCAAAGCCTTGACTTGACTTGACCCTGGAAACCTCTGGTGACATGACACCCTCCCTACCTTTTTTTAATTGCCCCTCCCTACCATTCATGACTTCTCTTTTCACATTCACCTCCTGTCTCAGACAGCATTAGTGAATATATTAGTGTATTCAATTTTCAATATTTATAAAATTAATATTGGGTTGAACCTGTCCTTACATGCAGGATAACATTAATATTGAAGTTACAAATCAAAATTTGCCTTAAACCCTTACCCAGGTCCTCATTAGTATTTCAGATCTGAGCTCCTATTGGTTCCAGAATCTGGACCTCCATCCTTATCTCTCTGATTAAATCATTAGCTTTAAAACCCTTCACAATTTTCAACCCAATAATACAGCACAGAAAAAAAAGTGGCTGTAAGCTTCATGAATATTTATTTTTTCAGCAAAGAAGGAGCAAGTTTACCCAACAGCTTTTCTAACCGATTGTCTGCAGCACAAGGAAGCTGTGGCCACGTTAAGGCAAGCAGTAGTAGTTTATTGTTTTAGTAGACACTTCTTTTTCCTTCCTTTTGAATAAATACACCGCGGGGTCTGGGAGGACGTGTGCCAAGAGCATTACTGGGCGCAAGCAACGGCGAACAAAGCGCAATCCTAATCATAACAGAGCGAGCAAGTATTGTTACAAATGTTCTCTTTAGTATGGAAATGAGCCAGGGGTAATAAAAACACCATAAAAACGTCAAAATGACCGATCACCGTGAAGCGCTCGCCTTTTTATAACCAAAACTTGCAATGAACTTAGGAAAAATCCTGCCTTAAGAGAGATGCCATTTTTACTTAATGTTGTTGCTCGACTTCTTCTCACTTGGCTGCACAGTTGAAAGATTGCAGAAGAGAACAACTTCAGAAGGGCATCAGTGAAGTCCTGATTGATATTAAATGGCATTCAAGCACGATGGTGGACTCTGGATGGGAGCAAACTGTTAACCAGGGCATTAACATTAACACTGCTACTGCCTCTTTATGAGAATACGGGGCATATTTAGGTGCTAATTGTTTGGACAGCATCAGTAACACATAATGCTTAATAAGATACAAATGAAGAGCTGTGTAACTCGTGTAATTCCATCAGAAAACGCTCAGGAACAGCAGCTCGACTTTAATTACTCAGATCAAAGGAAAAAGGCATTTTGAAGTCTGGTCTAAAATGTTATTTATTACTCCTTTCACTAAAGCATAGATCAGCTTGGATAGAAATAGCAGTTTGGACTGGATTTGGTTAGTGAAAATGGGGATAAAAAGAATATTCATTGCTTTGCTGATGTCCATGCATATTGGAGGATATGTTAAATCCTAATTACAGCAAACTGACAGAAAGGAAAAGAAAAAAGAAATAAAGAAAAAAAGCATAAGCTAAAATGAGGACAAATAAAGGTCATAGCTCCATATATTGCTCACAAAGACCTGAAGCTGGTAAGCACACACAAAATGTAAAATGGGCATTCTCTTTTCTCCAGACTCCACTCCATAAATAGACAATATATATGTGCCACCTAACAGTCAATATAACACCAGTGTTTTAAATGTGGTATTATCAGCCATTACTGCCTATTTCCAACTACAGTAATCCACATTTTTGGTGCTGGGATTTGCTCATGGCTTTTTTATGTTTGTAGCAAACTTTTAAAAGCTGAGAATCTTGGGCAAAGAAATGCTCTGCTGGTAGGAAAAGGTGAAGAGAAAGTCTGTGCCTACAGCTCCCTACTTAGTAGCATTTTCTGAGAAGTCTAGAATACAGAACTGACCTGGCAGGTGGATGCTTCCCAGGACATTTGGATGACAGACCCTAACCTATCCCAGAACACTTGGATCACAGATTCACAGCATGGAGTGGGTTGGAAGGGACATTTAAAGATCATCTGGTCCCATCCCCTGCAATAGGCAGGGACATCTTCAACTAGATCAGGTTGCTCAGAGTCTTATCCAACCTGGCCTTGAATGTTTCCAGGGAAGGGGCACCCACCACCTCTCTGGGCAACTTGGTGTTTCACCATTCTCATTGTAAAAGAATTTTTTCCTTATGTCTGGTTTGAAATTTAAAGATTTAAAGGGCATTGAGTAACTGGAAGATATTCATTGGTTGGTGGTGTTGAATTTTTCTCACCAGTTTGGTTCTGTGTCTTGGTGCTCTACAGGATCATCAGGGTTGGAAGAGAACCTCAAGATCATCCATTCCCACTGTCAAACCAGCACCACCATAATCACCCCTAAACCATCTCCCTAAGTGCCACATCCAGTCACCTCTTGATCATTTCCTGAAACAGTGACTCCACTACCTCCCTGGAAAACTTACTCCAATGCCTAACCATTCTTTCCGTGAAAAATGTTTTTCAACTATTGCATCTGAACTTTCACTGTTGCAGTTTAAGGCCATTTCTCCTCACCCTCTCAACCCCCACCTCACTACAGCTTCCTTCCAGGTGGTTGTGGAGAGCAATGAGGTCCCCCCAAGCCAGGCTCCCCTTCTCCAGACTAAACCACCCTGTTCCCTCAGCTGGTCATCAAAGGACATGTGGGATGACAGACTCTAACCCACCCCAACACACTGGCTGACAGCCCAAGCCATGCCAGCACATTTGAAAGACAGACACTACAAAGGAGGGGTGTGAGTGCCCCTGCTTGCACAAAGGGCAGTAAATGTGGGTGCAGAGCCCCACTTTGTGTAAATAATGTCATGAGCGCAGCACTGGGCTGGGAGGGGCTGGGATCATCCTGCCTGGAGGCAGCTGGAGCTGGGTGAGCAGCCTGGGTGTGCAGCCCTGTGCCCCTGGTGCTGTGAGGTCACCCGTGCAGCCTCGGTGCTCACTGCCAGCAGCTGCAGGGACAAGCATCTCCTTCTCTCTGCAGCTCAGCTGCATCTCCTTAGGGCCAGAAGGCACCAATAATGACCTCATTTGGGGTCCATGAATCCCTTTATCCCAGTAACATTCCCAAAATCTTGCATTCAGCCACATGCTGTCCACAAAGAACCCAGCCTTGAAGATTTTGAGAGATGCAGCGTCTACATCTTCTTTGGATAGTTCCTTCCAAAGAGTGTGCATTTCCCATTTATGTGTGTCTGGCTTCACACTGGGGAATTGGAAATTAATTCCATTCATTTCTGCCCCATCTTTCTCTTCCAATGGGCCAGCCAGGGAAAAGATGTAAAAACCTGGGAATGGCTCCATGTGTCTGACTGATTTCCCTCTGGACATTGCAGGGATTTTTTTCCCACTGGCATCTCTGAGAGCTGGAACAAGTTCTGTGTGGGTAATAATTCCATGACTGTAAGGATCTTTTCCAATGATTCCATGTTAATCATCAGCTTTGAGCAGTCTGGAGTCCTGGGCATGCTCAAAGTTCCTCATGTAGGCAGAGGTGCTGCCCAGGTAGGAAAGCCATGGTAAATTCCCCATCAATATCTGACCACCTCCCAGGGTTTGCTCAACTCTGCATCTTCCCCAGGTCTTTATTCCAATATTTCAAGCCTCTCAAGAGTTTCAGACAGCCGTAGAAATGGAGTCAACAGAGAAATATTTCCTCTTTCCTACCCCAAGTGTGCAATTTCTGCACAGGGATTTTTGGGTCAGAGGCCCAGGTCACGTCAAGATGAAGTTTGGATGAGGGCCAGCTTTTCTGAACTTAAGATGTCACAGCTCGGACATGTACTGCCTCTGGAGTGAGTAGTGAGACACTCACAGGTTTGCTTCAAAAGAAGTGGAGGTGCTGAGCTTGACCTTGAAATCTCTGGTCCACTCCAGGTACTCCAAAATTCCATCTTGCTAATTAAAATTTGGCTCCTAGTACAGTTGTAGCATTTGGCTCTAGAAGTGAACAGATTAAAAACTCCCCTTTTTCACTAAAAATCAGAAACTTTTCCCAAATCATTAAAAAAAATAATGCCTCTGCTTGATTCACAGAACCCACACAAAATATCAGACCAAGCTGTGGCACACAGGTAACTTTACAATTCTGTTTGTCCTGCCAGCACACACTCCTGATGTGTGCTAACACACACACCCCCACACAGAGCCACACTTCCCTTCAAAACACAGAACTCCTAAAACATATTAACACAATTCCAGGCTTTTATTCCTTTTTTTCTGCAACTTTTATTACAAAGCCACAGACACACTGTGCCATTCTGTCTCCTTTGATGTGTTCAGTTATTGTATTTGTCACCAAATGAAAACCACGGAACACTTTTTATCTTTAATGTCTGATAAATTTTCAGTTTGAAAGGGGCTGACCACAAAAAGATTGTCCATACAAAGTTAAAAAATGCACAAACTGTAGGTAAAGCCATATTTGATCTGTAATGCAAATAAAATTAATAAAGATAGTGAGTTTTAAGCCTAAAATTCCTTTGATCTTAGAAGCTCCATGGTTTTAAAAGTACAACTGCCTTCTGTATCACAACTTGGCACGCACATCTATATGCCTATATGCATACAAACACATAAAATGAAAAATCTTCTGTGTTCAACATAGGGTCAGTTACCACAAACAAGACAATGGTTTTCTTTGAACACCCTCTCTTTAGGAATGAAGATGCATCCAAATCTTTTCCCACTGAATAAAAAAACATTCATACACAAGTATGACCTGGTTGAATTTATTTAAACAATGGAAGACTTTGCAATATATGCAAGGCACAATCAAGCCCTAAAATTCAGTGGCATGCAGTAGGGCTTGGGACAGAGTGACTCAGAAAAGGTCTTAGAGGTACCTTGTGAAGGAAAAATAATTCCTCAAAAATGTGAAATCCACCCAGGCACAGCAAGCTAGTGCAAGGCCCAGACAACAAACACAGACCCTCCTAAACAGGGCATGTGATGGTGTTTCCCTGGGGGGAAATCTCACACCATTTCTGGTGGGCAAGATGGAGCAGACAGCCAAGGCAGGATGAAATCCCCATGCTCTCTGCAAATCAAGACCTTTATAGCATCTCTAACGATGCATCCAAAACCGGAGCTGCATTCCCAGTGCCAGAGCTGAGAGCTGAAGCTGCCCTGGGCTGATGCATTGCCCACACAGGGTAGTTTAATGCAACATTTGCCTTTGGAGAGCTCCGTCAGCAGCACTAGAGATTTATCTTTGAAGGGCAGGAAGAAGCCACTCCTTCCACTGGAAGGACAAAATGTGAAGCTTTTGCCTGTGCGATGCAGCACTATGGAGCTGGATCACAAAGGGCAGGTGGAGAGTGCTACACACAGCCTGGAATTTTGTGCTGCCTGGGAAATGCAGGAGTGCTTCTCTTAACCCATCAACCCCTCTCTGAGGCTCAGAGCTGCCACTTGAGCTGGTGCCATCAGGAAATCTCTCGGGGTTTGCTTAGGGCTGAACCCCACAAACCCCTGAGTGCTCACCTCTGAGGCTGGCATTGGTGCTGCTCACAGAGCATGGTCAGAAGTGTCTCCTTGCTACAACACTGGCCAGAGAGCAGAGAAGGGCCATGGGCTCACAGGGGAATCCTGCCCTTTGCCATGCCCCCAGTGCTGCTGGAATGTGCAGGAGTTTGGGACACACCACGGTGCAATAAGTCGCTTCCCACAGGCACAAGGTATGAGATGAAGACTTTAGCATCTCTCTTACACTTCCTGTCTCCTTGAAATAAAGGCAATGCCCTTAGTGTGTAGAGGCTTTTAAATTTATTTTTCAAAATGAAATGACTCAGTAAACTTCAGCCATTAAGAACTCCTGCCTAAATCATGCCTTATATGCATGCCTTCTATCAGTGCTCACACTTAAGCTCCTCTCAGCTCCCCCTGAAGCTGAGAGGATGCATATAAATATATCCTTAATCTGAATTTTAGGAATTTCATAAATTTGTGTTGAACCCTTCTGCTGAAAAATACTAGTTATCAATGGGTTGCTTTATTACAACCTCTACAGGAGGACCATCATGAGGGATGGTCTTCCTCTAGGAGTTATCACATGGATAACCTCCTCCTAAGGCAAGGAAGGGGCTTCTTGGAGCAGAATGTTATTGGTGAAGAAAGCAGGAGCTGATTCAGTCTTTCACTGACTCGGGGCCCCATCTCACAGCACCACGGCTGAGCAAACAGGGAACTGTTTGGTTTGCTGGTGATTCAAACAAACCACCAGAAAAAATCACTGCGGGTCAACACAGAGCAAATACCTCCACAAATGTTCAGAGAAAAGCAAAGCCTAAAGCACAGCTTTGTTTCAGATTAAATAAAGTGTTTCACTTTTAAATGGAGCAGCTGGTTTGGTGAGGATCTCTTTTCATGGAACAGGCTTGAGAAGGAAGTGATTCCAAACTTAAAAATTAGCATGTTTCAAATTTTCTTCTTTTTATAAACCATCAAACTCTAAATGAAGAGAAACACTTGCATCATTGCTGAACCTGCCTTCTCCAAAGAAAATGTTGTCCCCTGAAGAGCTGGGTGCCTCTGTGTGGCGTCAGCAGAAGGAAGGTTCAAGCCTCCCTGAAGGGGAGCAGCTCCTGTGTTCTCTCCTCACTGTGCCCAGCTCACCCTCCACTGGCTCCTAAAGCAGCTGCAGCTACAAATTAAGTGTTTCACCTGCATTTCATGATTTCCCCTTCCAAGCACCCTGAGGCCAAAGTTCCTTTTACAGCCTCACAAATTATTATGCTTTGATTTACAAAATTTTCTTTCAAAAAACCCAAACCTACAAACCACTGCAGGTCTGGGCATAAAAAAACAATGAATCATCCTCCCCACACCCCCCAGAAATGCACAGTGAAACAGCTTTCCCTGTGAGAGAAGAACTCTGCTGCTGAAGATGGCTGGGGTCCTTGAGGAGTGATCTGGGCACTGCAGACCCCCCAGTCAGAACACAGACAGGGGGAAAGGTCAATTTCTGATGGACAGGATGGCACCAGCAGCACCTGAGGGGACAGGAGATAACACCTGGCTAGTGTGAAAAGGCATAGAGACAGGTGGCCTCCAGGTTAGGAGTAGCACAGTTGGTCACGAGCTACATCAAGTGTGTTCTGAGCATGGCATCTACAGAACCTGAAAAAAAAAAATCTTTATTTTCTTTGATCAAAAATACATATAGAAATGCCTGTTTCGAGGAAAATATCATACATTTTTTTCTTGTTTAACAAAATAAATTAAATATACATGACTTCTGTTTAAACTCTATATAGAATTACAAAGGTTTTATATTTTGCAATTGGATTCATTCCCAGTCCATATAGGTATTTAATATGGTCCTTATTTATTCTCTCTTATTTCTGTTTTTACTGTTGTTTGAACTGCAATGCTTTATCACTTACGAAGTGATATCTGAGGGGAGGGGACAACCACACACAACCTAGGTGGATATTTCTCAAATGCAATTTTTTCCTACAAGATTATTTCACTCTCTTTGCTTCTTACTATTTTTTCTAATGCTTTCACGTATTTTGCATTGATGCAGAAAATCCAGTAGCTTGTCACTCTAAGCCATCAGAGAAGGACAGTGTGTTTTGCTTTCTTCACCATCAGCAGTTCAATTATTATTATTAATTATTATTATTTCTTAAATATAAATATAAAGGTGTTCTGTACAATGTTCCTTTTTCCTTCTTTCCTTTTTTCCTGGCAGTGGCACTGAGTCCTAGGACCAGGGGAGTGGAGCTGATCTGCAGAACATCCCATGGGAAACAAGATGCCTTCACCTTGCAGAAACGGAACCAACCAGCTTGGTTAGCTGATTTTGCTGACCACGACTGAGAAGCACGTGGCATTTCACCTTGTGAACAGAAATTGTTTTTTTCAGACCTTCTTGTGTTATTTTCTTTCCCTGGAAGAGATGAATGGGTTATGTCTCCTGGTGCTTTGGCACTAAACCGCAAGCATGTCAGAGCTTGAGTCACTCAGAGCAGGAGAGGCCAGGGGGCTTCCCACCAAGGCAAGGGATGCCCAGCAGGTATCCAGGCCCAGCCAGAAAAGTACCACACACACCTCTTGCTCTACCTGCTCCCTTCGGTAACACAAGGAAGGAGGTTCTGGTTCACATCCCTGTGTCCCATCTCACTTGTCGCCACTTTGATTAAAATATCCAGGAAGGCTCTGCTGCTGGAGACAGCTGCCTCTCTGCTGTGAATTGGAGTTCCTTCATTATTCCTCAGCTACATCCTGATTGCAATAATTAAAAAAAAAATCTCTTTTCTCTGTCTTTCTCTATTATATATATATTTATATAGATAGATATAGATATATACACATATATATATACACACATACACACACGCATATACAATTATATATATATGTATATATATATATATTTAAAATTACACATATAACCTTTTCTGTCTGCTTTGCCTGTTGCTGGCAGTGCTGAGCTGACTGGGAGCAGTCTCTGCTGAGGTACCACGAGGAGAAAAGCCCAAAGGAGCCGCTGTCCACGGGGCCAGCCCTCAGCACTGGTACTGGATGTGCTGGTGCTGGTGCACTTTGCCCTCCACGTGCGAGTGGGTGTGGGTGTGGATGTCCGTGTAAATCTTTGGGTACATTTTGGAGGCCATGGCAGGGGCCAGGCCGGGCCCCTGGGACAGTAAATGCTGCTGCTGGGCCACGTACTCCTCGTAGTTGATGGAGGAGATGCAGTCCTTGTCGGGGAGCTGGGGCACGCAGGCGCGCTCGCGGGGCGGCGGGCGGTGCGCGGGGGCGGCGGCCGGGGGCGAGCACGGCTTCTTCTTGGACTGGCACAGCCACAGCAGGATGGTCCCGAAGATGAAGACAGCCCCGGCCGGGATGCCGATGATGACGGGCCAGGGCAGGCTGCTGGCAGAGGAGGGGGGCACAGGTGCGCTGGGAGGCTTGGGATCTGGGCGCGGAGAGACAGAAAGAGTTAAGGGAATGCAGGCAGAGTGGATTCAAAACACATGTCGCACTCGGGCTGGCTGCTGGACAGACTGTCTGGCAACTCTGCCAGACCAAGGAGCGAGGGAGAAATCAAGCCAGCGCATGATGTTCGGTAACTGCTTTGCTTTTCAGTGCTCCTGGAAGGACAAGCAACTCATTTTCTCTGGTTTAGGGGTCAGGAGGGGAGTCTTTGGGGGATTTTATAGCTCTCTTATCCAAGCTTTAATGGATGCACACTAGAGCCAGCCTGAGAGAGTTTCCTAACGCTCTCACTGCCCAGACTGAAGGACACAACACAGGATATGCCAGTAAAACCTCACTGACACCAGCCCAGGAGGCACAATCAGGTTGCCACAGAGCCACAGCACTCTGCCCACCCACCCACCTCTGCCAGGTGTAGCTCTGCCCGCAAGGGCTTCAGACACTCTCTAGAAATCCTCTCTAGCAATCCTGGAGCTACCCAGCAGTGCTCCACCACGGCTGGGAGAATGAATGTGGGGTTTTGGAGGTGTTGGCTTGACTTTTTTGTGTGCTTGGCAGGAAGGTTGAAGGATCGGAAAAATGTAGGGGAGCTGGTGACCCCTCCTTGGTTCCAAGCCATGGAGACCAGAAAGTTCATTCAGCATTGAAGTGTGTCCCCAGCTTCCTACCCCAAATGGGCTCTACCTCCACCAGTCTCTTTGGAGCTGCTGCTGGCATTTCAAGGGCAGTAAATTCAGCTACTGGAGGAGATAAGATGCTTTGAACATCATCTTTCACATCTACCTCCCCCTTTATCTCTCTGCAGCTATCCCTGGATAGCCACTCCAGTATTTCAGCCTGATCTCCTGATTTATACACCCAAAAGGAGTCCTGGGATAGGTTTCTATCTGTGAAAATCCTTGCCTAGATAGCTACCAGCTGGAATATCCAATGCCTTGAAACATACCCAGGCACAGAATGCAGCCTGCAGGGAGACACCCAGAAAACTTCCAAAACCACAGGCTGTCTTAATCATTCAATATCTTATATTCAAACATTTATCACTTAACTTTCAAGCTAAATTTCTTTAAGACACTAATGTCTTTTTCTCTCCTTGACAAATAATCCTATGGGTAGCTTGAAATGTTAAATATATACCATGTGGTCTCTTTGAAGTTAGGAGGACCTATACTTTGACCTTAATAGATGAAATTTTGATTCACCAGCCCTGGAAATTACAGGATAATTAAGGCTGGAAGGCGACTCTGGTCCAGCCCCCTGTTAAAAACATGACAAGATCAGAGAGCTGACCTATCAGCTGACCACAGAAAACAGAAGTCTTCATGCTGGTTGGCAGAAATCCTATGCTGGACTAAAAAGAAAGTGTTTTAATATTCATCCACGTTCCTCAGAGCTGTCAATGTCAAATCTGGTAGATTTACAAGCAAAATGGTCTTTTTTAACTCATGGCTTTACAACCACATCTTTGCATCTCAGGGCAAGCTGGGTTCTCCTTTTCCATCACTGCCAATATCAACAGCCCTGCAGGCTCTGGTTCTGGCATGAGCCCTCACTACAGTCCCATTTAAATCCATGGAAAGTCTCCCCCTGATTTCAGTGGGAGCTCGATCAGACTCTCATAGGTCAGAAACTCCCAGAGGCTTTGAGTTATATCCCACCCATGCTGCCTTTTCCTTGGTATTTACAGGCCTTTCAGTAGTTCTAAATCCAAAATGTTTATCAGGGTAGAACTGCACAGTCAGCAGACAAAGGAGCAAATGACCAGGCAAGGATGGTGTGTCTCAAACACAAAGGATACAGCCTCAGCTGGATGTGGCCACCAGCTCTGAGGCCTGGGGAGGGAAGGCAGCAGCTGCGTACAGGGGCCCCAGGGGACCACTGGATAAAAATTTAACCAATCAATCATTCTGTTTTTCACACTCATTCATTTCATTTCTTTGTGACCCAGACAGTTTTTATTCTTCTCTCATTTTATGGGCCTGTATATTGTTTCCTTTTATCAGTAAAAGCAATATAAATAAGGGCAAGAGAAAGGAGGAATTTTAGGGAATGAGGTTGCAAACTGTGATGTTATTCAGTTCCCCTCTCCCATCCTGCAGCCTGTCACTGAAGTGATTTAGTGTCTGCAACTGCAATATCTTTTCTCAGCTTGCTCCTCTCTCATACAGGAGTAGATAATTCACCTGGATGACTGACAGGGGCCTCAACAATGTCTGTAAGTATCTGCAAGGAGGTGTCAGAGCATGGACCAGGCTCTGCTCCATGATGCTGAGCAATAGGAGACAAAGAAAGGGCAAAAACTGATGCCCAGGAAGTTTCACCTGAACATGAGGAAGAACTCTTTTACTGTGCAGTGACCAAGCACTGAACAGATTGCCCAGAGAGGATGTGGAGTCTCCCTCACTGGAGATATTCCAGAACCACCCTGACACAATCCTGTGCCACATGCTCTGGCTTGTCCCTGCTTGAGCAGGGAAGTTGGACCAGATGACCAACAGTGGTCATCTTCCAACCTAACCCATTCTGTGATTCTGTGGTTATTCCCCACAAAGGGAGAAAAGGAAACACCATCAATAGGATTTCAGCAGGACTGACTTAAATCAGGGCTGATTTAGCCCCCCATTCATTCTTATCAGAACTGGGCTAGCCTAAACCAGCACAGCATCACAGAGGGCCAGGGAGCCAATGGGCAACAGCAGCTGAGTGAATAAATACCATGATGACACAGACATATTTTATGAAAAATCCTTTCATATCTTTTCTCCTGAGAAGCTGAGAGGCCTCAGAAACAAAATGCAAACAATAATTATCTGCTGCTGTGGAATGCAACAGGTGCATCTTTGATTGGACTCATGTGGTTGTTTTTAATTAATGGCCAATCACAGTCCAGCTGTCTCAGACTCTCTGGTCAGTCATAAGATTTTATTATCATTCCATTCTTTTCTATTCCTTGCTAGCCTTCTGATGAAATAATTTCTTCTATTCTTTTAGTATAGTTTTAATATATAATTTTCTTTTAATATATATCATAAAATAATAAGTCAGCCTTCTGGAACATGGAGCCAAGAATCTCATCTCCTCCCTCGTCCTGGGACCCCTGTGAACACCACCACCACATTTGGTGAGCCTAGTGTGAGGAACATTGCCACACCATGACACAGAAGACTGATAACAGAGCGGGGGACAACATCACAACTCACCAGGCAGGACTGTGAGGAAAGCACTCCGGAAGCTGTAGCCCATGGTGTTTGCCCCGAGGCAAATGTACATCCCTGCATCCTCCTCCTTGGCTCGAGTAATCATCAGTTTGTTCAGGTAGGAGCCGTCTGGGCGGGACCAGACCTCCCCCGTGGGCAGCACGACGAACTTCTGCCCGCCCACATCAATGGTGGAGTTGTACTTGCTCTCCGTGCCGTACTCCACCCTCTTCAGCCACTGGATGACGGGCTTGACGTCGCTGCGCACTTTGCACTGGAAGGACGTGGTGCCACCGTAGTCCACCGTGGTGTTCACGGGGTGAGTCCCTGTCAGGATGGGCTTGGACCTCGTCCTCTCTGCACACAAACACAGGGAGCTCCGTGGGCAAAGGGGTTCGGCAGCCTCAGTAACTTGCAGTTGCGGAAACGTAGGGGAAAGGTGTAGGAGGGATGCAAAATCATAGTCTAGTCCAACTCCCTGCCCCAAGGCAGGCTGAGATTTCTGCAAAATTCTCCTGATACACATTCTGCCAGCCTCTTGCCAAAGCCTCCAATGGTAGATGCTCTCCAAACAACTCCTTCATTGTCTGAGGCTTTAACAAGTCTGCTCTCATGCTCAACCTGAATCTTCCTGTTTATAACAAGGAAGTTGCTTTTCTACCTGCATCAGACCTGGAGAAAAGGATGGTTTCCCTCTGAGCCCTCATATTTTGGAAGAGCTTCACAAGACCATCCTTTCCAGCATGACCGTAAGTCTAAGGTTGTGTCAACACCACATAAAGTGAAAGGAAAAATGTACGCCTCATTCTGAGGAATGTGTGGATCTTTTTTAGTGTTAGGATCAGATAAATCAGTCACAGTTTCCAGACAAGGAGGTAATGCAAACCTCTGTCCTAGGCACAGGAGAAATTATGGTATCAGAGTGGGTGGTAACTGCTGGCAATCATCAACTCCTTTTGATGGCAAACACTGTTGGATTGAGCATGTAACAAAACAGCTCCCACCAGCACTGGCTTTGGAGTGAAAGGAACGAACAATGGACCCTCTTTCAAAAACTAGGGATACTTTCAATATTGAGGGCTCTAAAGATGTGCTTAGGAAACAAAAATACCACAGTAGTCTCTGTAGGCTTTGCCTTTGGACTGTGAGCAACAATCACAGCTGGGGAGACTGAGACTCAGATAAGCAGGACTTAGGAGTGGAGGCTCAGGGGAGGGGAAAAAAAGGAGGAAATTGAATAAAACCTGTAATGCTCCACAGAATGATGTTAAAAATAGAAAGATGTCTGAAAACTGCTTAATGCCCTTATCTCCTTGACTCTGGTTCCAGCTTTGGTTACTGTTTTCACTCCTAGCCAGCAAAAGCTAATGAAAACAAAGGTTACATACATCTTTAAGTTGATAAAAACCAAGATAAACAGGGACACAGAAAGGGGTTTGTTCCTGGTGCTGTCTGGTTTTGATGAAGTGAAAATGCCACAGCTGCCATTAGGATGGGGCTTGATTCATTTCCCTGCCTCTGCTCCTGGTTTTAGTGTAAACACATGTTTTTACTGTCTCCACGCAGCTGCATCTTTATCAATCCCAGATGTCCAGCAGGTTTGTGCCTTCAGAGCCCAACAGAGCTTCCCACATGTGCTTTTAATTCCTGTGATTCTAGGGAAAGGACTTATCAGAGAACAGATCTTTACCTTTAGGAACAATCTTTCACACTGGGATAAACTTTCTCATGCTAAAATGTATGCACAGACAAACAACATGATTTCCAAGTGGCTGGAAACAGCCCTCCATGCCCCTGCTCATTAATGAAGGCTATTCAATCTTCCCTCCACTCAGCTCATCTTCTCTTTCTTGAGTTGGCTACTCTGTAATCATTTCCATGACAACTTATGATGATGTCATAGGCAAAGCACAATGGTTTAAGAATAAGAGCTCTTCTCTGGTAAACTTAGGAAGGATTTGAGTATAATTATCCTCAGCAATAATAGGGGAAACAGAAGATTAGAGAGCAAGACTCAGCATAGCTAGATAGTAAGAAGAGCAATCTACCTCACCACAATGCAGGGTAATCCCCCACAGCTCATCTTCTGAGGATTGAACCTTTAAAGCTATGTAGGCATCTAAAGATACAGACAGGATCCTGGTGGATGTTTTTAAGGTTTGGTTTTTTATTAGTAATTCAATTGCACCTGCCTGGACCTTCAGATGGCCAAACCTTTTTTAGAATCTGGCCCTACAGCCTTGTCTGGCTAGTCACCCTAATCATAAGATTTCTTGTTTTTCAAGTTTCTCTTAGGAAACTTCTCAATCAAATTTAAAATTGACTGGTTTCACCCATTCTAGCATACTAATCTGGGCTATCCTAGATATTTCCCCCCTTCCCCCATGGTACTTGGAAGGACTTTCTCTGTTAGTTCTCTGTCTGTCCTTTAATTGATTCTCTTGTGGAAGACTGAACTGGGCATGACTTTCACCATGCAGGTGCCTGTGGAGATGATTGTTTCCCAAGTACCTCTCCTCGTTTCAGCTCCTCAATTGTCTTCTTGCTACTCTGTCTTGCCCAGGTTCCAGGTTCATTCTAGAGTTCCAGCAGTGTTTTTTCTAACGTTTTTAGCACTTCCCCATTTCCATGTCCAGACATCAGTATCTGCAAGGAGGTGTCAGAGCATGGACCAGGCTCTGCTCCCTTGCCACCCCACACTGTCTTGACTGAGCCAGTCCCCTTCTCAAAGGCCCCGCTCTGCTCTCCCTCCCAGAGCCGCACTTACGGATCACTTCGACTTTGTACGTCGCGTTGATTTCTCCCACTTTGTTAAACACCCTGCAGGTGTACTTCCCGCTGTCCTCTGGCTTCAGGTTCTTCAGGTTCAACGTCCACTTCTTCTTCTTGTTCTCCCCAATCTCCTGGGGAGTGAGGGGCCTGTTGTCCTTCAGCCACGTGATGTCAGGCCTGGGGTTGCCGCTGGCCACGCACTTGAGGCGGATGGAGCTGCCGACGGGGCGGGCGATCACTCTGCGTCTCATCTTGGCAGGCTGAGTGAACCTGGGCCGGGCTGCAAAGGCATCAGAAAGGACTGTGGTGAGCGCAGGACATGAGCAGAGAAGGAAACTTGTTATGTCTTACGGTCAAATTTGCTTGAGAGGCAGCCCCATACATGCCACTGTATGCTCTCCCTCATATCAGCTCAAACTGTTTTCCTTAGGGGGGATTCACGACCCACCCAATGCATTTGAATGTCCACTGGACTGCTCTGTATTAACGTTCTGCATAGCACAGTCCCAGAATTTCTGTGTCTGTAAGGCAATTGCACCAGACCATCTCGCAAAATAATACCAAAATCACGCTATTGCAGCTGAAGGCAAAATGCGGCCCCATAATCACACTGTAATTGTTACCATATTCCACAAACTCCTTGGCCAAGACCAAAGGAAAAAACTCAGATTCCTGTCACGCTGACCATTTTCTCAATTTTTTGCTTGTCACATGAGGCTTCATTTCCTGAAGATGTTTTGCCTCTTAGTTCTCAGTGGCTTTATAGGGACTTAAGAGTCAGCATCTTTTACATGCATAGGAAAATCTCAGAAATATGACAGACTTTTGTACATTGGTCTGAACTTAAATGTATGCAATTAATTCAGCTCCAATTTACAAAACATTCATGCTGAATGGTCCAAAGAAGTGAACAAAAAAATGGAAAGACACAATAAAACTGTATGAGCTTCTTAATAGAGGATACCCCATGCCAGTCCATCCCAAAACTGGAGAATCTGAAGCAATAGGTGCTGGTGGATAGAAGTGTGGGTCATCAGACAAGAAACTTAAAGAAATGCAAGGCCCTCATCTGGCAAAATCTCTAATTTAATTAAGAATTTAAAAGAAATACCATATTTCTCACAGTTACTTTAACTATGCTAGTCCAGGGGCACTTCTGACTAAGCCCATCGTAGAACTGATCAAGTCAGAAAAGACCTCTAAGATTATTGAGTTCAACCATTAATTTAACTCTGCCAGCTCCATCACTAAACCATGTTCCTAAGCAGCACATCTACATGCTTTTTAAGCACTTCTAGGGATTCCCTGGCCAGCTACAGGATGGCCTAGTGGAACTTTCTACTTGACAGCCAGTCCTGCTGCCCAGGGCTGAGGGCCAGAAGCTCTGGGATGTGCATTATAGTGGAGTTTCCTGAATGGAAGAGGCTGGTCTGCAGCTTCCTATCTCCCAGCACTGGGAAATGGCAGCCATTGCCCTGTGAGGTCTGTGAGCACACCCCTTAGCCCTCACCTCCCTGCAGCCTTGGCCAACATCCCTCCCTCTGGAAGAGGACACCCTTTGGCATACCCCTCTCTGCACAGTGCTTTTCCGTAGGGGGAACCATCTGTCTCCACAGCCTTCCCTTGCCCCCCTTGGCTGTCATTCTGGGTCCCAGCCATTTCATGTTATTTCAAACTCCTGCTCAGAAATGCTTTGCTCTCCATGCAGAGGCTTTCATGTGTAATCCAATGAACCGGAGTAACTCCGGCACTGGAAGTCTTTGCCGTGACAGCTGAGCAGCAAGTGTGACATACTAACCCCCTCCGCAGGTCCTGGGGCCTGAATTGCTGGGCTCTTTGGGGTCTTTGCTGCAGGAGGCCCCCTCACAGCAGACACAATCCCCTTCCCTGACAATGAGCCCTGTCAGAGCTGCACACTGTGGGCAACGACATCCCAAATTTTAGCCTGAGCCGAGGGAGACGTGCTGATAAGGGCTGTCACTGTGGAAATTGAGAAAATGTCTGCAAGGCTCATGGAGAGGTCAGGAATCAGCCATGCAATGGGTCTGAACAGCTACTCTGTAATATGGCAGTAATTTACCCAGAGACCAGGTCTAAGCAGAGGGGAGATCCTCATGGACAGGATTCCTGAGCTGGGACTAACATACCAAAGAGCAAACTGGAGCCAGCACAGTCACACTCCCCCAGCAGATTGAAAAGTCAAGTTAGTGACAATGAACTCTCAGAAGGACTTGCTGGCACCCCTGCTCAGTAAGGGCATTTTAAGACAGAAACCCTTTCCACCCAAAAAAAGCAGGTCTTTAACATTTCTGGTTTTCCTCCCACTGTGACTCCCATGAGTCTGTCTGGAGTTCTGCATTCACTCCTAGCACATGGTTGCCCAAATACATACTAAACTACAGGTAAAGCTACACTTTTTTTTTGATCTTTCAGCCTTTTTTTCTTTCTGTTTAAAAAAGGTTAAGTGATTATGTGGTCTCAAAAGCTACTCCAGGCTGTGTGCAATATGCTGAAACCAGATCCCATTTACACAGTCCTGAATGTTTCCTTGACAAAAGCCTGAATTGGACAAGTTTAGAAAAGCCAGTTAACAAAAAAAGGAGAGAGAGGGACATACACATTAGAGAGAAAAAAGAGACCCAGCAAGCACAAAGGAGAAAGAGGAGAAGCAGCACTGTGAGAGACAGGAAGAAAAGGTCTCTTTTGAGTTGATGCTAAATGTCTGTCCCCAAATCTGTTCCATTTACAGAAGTTTTGCTTGTTGGAGTGCCAGCAAAGGCAATTACAAAGTGCCTCTGTGTTATTCACATGCTTGTTCTCTTCCACATCACTTGGCATTTGCTTCATAAACATGAACCACACATTTGTACAGTATAAATTATGTCCCACTCAAGAGCAAGGGAAAACACAAGTGGATGGGGACAAAGAGACAGTGTTGTGTACGGGTTCCTGGCTGAAATGCTGTTTACCATAAAGATTTATTCAAAGCTAATGAAAATTAAATGCAGCACAAAGACCTGTGAAGGAATTCAGTGGTGTCCTCTCCCTGTGGGACACCTTGAGAGGCATGGATCAGCACCTGAGGCTCCTGTCAGACACTGCTCACACAAGGTGATTATCTGAAAAATGTTGTCTGCAGTGATGCACCACCATTACCCCATGTAGTGACAGTCACTATCACTTCCAGATTTCATGGTAATTACAAAAAAAGTGTCACAATAGGACTATGGATTGAAATATATTTCAAGTCTTCTGGTTAAGAGCTCAGTCAGTTGTGGGAAGACATGGATGGAGGTCTCTGTCTTTCCCCACATCAGTTCCCCACTCTCCCCAGAGATACCACTCTATGATGGTAGATGGAAAGTGAAGTGGAGCTTTTATTTCCACCATGATTCTCCTCTCAGACTTCTCCAAGGGCCCAGGACTGTGACAACACCAACTGCTTCTTCACCCATCATCCTCCAGAGACCTGCAGACACACACTGACCCTCCTGCACACCAGCTCACACCAGCAATTTACTGGTGAGCAGTGCTGGATGGGCTTAGGTGGGTGCATGGCTGGCCTCAGGCATTTCTCTGCTTGGGGAGAGGAAAGGAGACAGGAGGGATGAAAAGAAGAAAAAGCAGAGGTTCAGGAACACTCTGCAGCACAACAGACTGGACCAGAGTATGACACAATCTGACAGAGATTGTCAATGCCTAATAATTTTAGTAGGGCTTACATATTTTCTTCATAATTTTATTGTTGTATTGATCCATCATCCAGCAGCTCTAACAGGAGCACAATGGCAATGAAAAGTGGAGAGATGGCAGCTGATGAACCCCTCCTGAAGTAGTCCTGACCTGTAGTTTATCTAAGACACCCTTCCTCCAGCTCTGAAATGCTGTCATCCCTCTCCAGAATGAGTGGAGGTTACCTTGCTCTCCGCAGGCAAGCCCAGCCTGAGATAAATAATGCAAGTGTAGCCTGGACTACACCACAGGACACCACACCCCTGTCTGCCAGCTGCTGAAGAAAACTGGCCTCAGCTTAAGTGGTGGGGACTCACACAGCAAAAGCCTGTCAGGTTCCAGCCCTACCACTACTGTGAGGCTCTCCCTGGCCACAAATGTGGTACAAAGCCATCTCTGTATTACAAAATTAAAGAGAGGGATGCACTGCACGAGCAAAATGAAATGCTGTGCTTCATCCACTGAGCTCATAAACTCACATCACACTCCTGTCAGGAATGGCCAAAAGCTGTTTGGCATCAGCCTGACAACTTATTGTCCTTCAAGGAGTGCTTGGACCAAACTGGGCCTGCAAGTTTGCAGCGACTCAGAGCCTGCTCTGAGTGAGATTTTAGCAGTTCCCCAAAGCTCTGCAACAGCTACAAAATCTTATGCCTGACCAGTCCATGGCTTGGAGAAGCTCAGGCAGGTGTCTGAAAGAGAGGGTGATCTTAAAAAATACTCATCTTGGCTTAGTGCTAATTCTCCTGAAGTGAAGTCAGACCTCCCATTTGCCCTCAGTGGGAGCAATGTTATGCTGGCACTGAAGACTTTTGGAAATACTGCTGTAAAAGTCAATATGCTTTTTACAGGGAGTCTATGAAAGCTGTAAAAGCTGCACATGCAAAAGAAAAGTGGCTGCCCAGAAAAACAAATACAAGGGAGAACCATGCTGGGGTAAATGGCAGGGGGCCCTAGGGCCAACCACAGGCTGCATTTTGCAGGACCCTTGGATGGGATCCATTCACACCAACACATTCAGCTGACACTCTGTTTATTATTTGACCATATGTAGGGAGAACTCACTCCAGTTGCTCTGCCTTTCCCCTCCTTCAGCAGCTGAGAAATGTGCCATGTGAACCAAGGGCTGAGGAAAACCACAAAACACACACTGCTCCTTACCCCACTGCTTCCCAGAATGGTCTTCATATTCTCCATTGGAGCCTTCAGGCACCTGGCTGTCCTTTCCTGAGCTGGCATCATCTGTGCAGGAAAAGAAAGGGAAGATGTTAAGAAGGTCTCCTGCAGGATGACAACAGGAGTTTGCATTTCCTGCTGGAGACACCATGCAGCTGAAGCAAACTCAACATACAGTTGCCAAAGCAAACTCAACATACAGGGCATCCACATCCTGGCACCTACAGCCCGGCCAGTTTAATGAACAATTTCGTTTTCTGCTATATGGGCTTTTCAGCAGGCTACCAAATCAATAGGAGTTTAATCAATGTTGCCATTGATAGCTGACCAAAGCCCCTCTGTCTATGTTTACAGGTTGCTGTTCCATAGGAGGAGCTGATCTGTGGTACCATCTAGGCAAATAATGGCATAAATCAAAATTAAAGATAATTAAACCTAGGAGGTGGGGGAAGACTTATGTGATCAGTCATAGAGAGCATAAGCAGTATGATTGTGGCCACTAATTCACCCTTCAGCTTCCATACAAAATCACAAAAGCAAGCAGGTCTGGGGTCAAATGAGCTCTCAAGGGATACTGAATGCAAATTTATTGCTGGCAAAAACAATATTGATTTGGAAAGTTGCTTGTGAGAATTTCTTTTTAATTAAGACCACCCATCCAACTGTATCAACACACCACTTTGTCCCTCATCACTCTTGTTGTCTATATCACTGCCACACAGCAGCACCAAAATTGCAGCTCTGCCCTGGAGAAATAGAAATCCCTACAAGGTGAAACTCCCATCCCTCCAGCAGCCCCACCTCAGATTGTCACAGTGATGTGGCCACCTGTGAGGTGAGGTCCCCAGGAGGGCCAAGGGGGCAGGAAAGTGCCCTGAGCCTCCTTCTACAACCTGGCTGATGCTGGTGGCCTCACACATCTGCAGCGCCCAGATGTGAGAGTTTTTTCTTCTCCAGCTTGACCTCTACTGCACTGATTTTCAGAGACAGGTCAGGTGAAGGCTGGGAAAAAGTTTGCCTCCATGAGGCATACAATGGTCTAAAAACCCCAAACAAATAAAGAGAAGTGGAAACATCTAATTTAAGGACAGAATCCCTACAAATGCCCAACTCCTGAAACTCATAAGAAAAGGGTCTTGTGAGCAAAAGACAGGACAATTATTTCTGTCATCTCTGCAATAGAGAGGAAAAACTGATCTCAACTTACATATAAGCATGCTCCCTCCAAAAGATACAAATAGTAAAACTTCTCTTTACAGTTGTTTTACAAGTTGGATTGTGCTTAATACAGTATTTAGTGTGTAAATTTGTATGCAGTCTTTGAGAGAGTAGAATGTGTCTTTAACCTATCCTCAGCCCTCTGCTATTTTGGAAAATCATCCCATCTCTTCAGCACAGGGCATTTTATGCCAACAGATGCTCTGCTCTCATTAGCCCTGTCCCTTAAGCAGAGAGGCTGCAATGCTACATGAGTTTGTCCCCCCTTGACCCTGAGAGATTTTTCTCTTCTCCTTTTGGCTACTTCAGCACAGTTGCTCCTGGAAATGTACAGGTACAGCTATGTACAGCTGTCACTTCAAGGGGAAAAGAAAATCTTGTGGGCGGCAGTGCTGTGCTCAAACCTCAGCAGCTCCTCCAGCTGATTGCCCCATCCCACCTGCTGCCACCCTCTGCTGGACACCCTGAGCCTTTCCTGGGCGCCCCAGCCAGCTCCCAGCCCAAAAACAGGGCCCGCTCAGCAAACACCAAGTCTCACACCGAGCCTGAGTGCCAGTGCTCTGCCTGCAGCCTGTGTTACAGAGGAGTGCCAGTGCCTCCTGAGCTGCACTTTGCAAGTTTATTTTTACAGCCTTGGCAAACCAAATGCAGGGAATACAAAAATACACATTATAGATGATGGCTTGCACATGACGTTGTCTCCTTTCAGTCAAAATACCAAATTGACTATCTCCTGGCACTTTACAGTTTTGCCCATAAATATCCATAGCGTCACGAACGAGCTCTTGGATGCTGTCTGACAAGAGAACTGAGTAAATCCCTTAGCACATTTAGAAAAATGTGTTGTAAAGGAGAGGAAAAACTGTGGTCAGAGATGGGGCATTCCTGTCCATTGTTAACTACTGAGTATCATGGAAGTGGTTATGAGATTTAAGTGGCAATGTTCTGCCAATTATACCTTAATCCTGCTGAATTTGATGTACACAGAGCTGGGCATCTCCCTTGCCCGCTGCCTCATGTTACAGAAAGTCAGCCCCTGTGCTCTCCTCCTGCCAACACACAGCCACTGAGCGTGGCCTCCACACCTCTTGGCTTGCTGCCAAGCTTTTGATGTGAGGAAAACTGCTCTGAATCAGTTTGATCCTTTGAAGATGCATCCTCAGTTGTTATCCCAACAAATTGCAAACCTGTGGAGTCACCTACCAAACCCAGAAAAAAAACATCTTTGGGGAAAGAGGTCAGGCTAACTTAGGCCACCATGCTGAGCTGATGGAATAAATGGTTTGGTGGAGGAGCAAGACTGAAATAAGTAACTGCATGCATTTAGGCACATTGCTTAGCTACACTGGAACTTGCTTCACATGTGTTGGGAACGTGGTAACAATAACAACAATAGCAGAAGTCTTGAGGTGGAGAAATGCCATAAACACGGAAACTCTTGTAGAGCAAAACTGCTCCTTCCCATCCCCAGAGCTGCCCATGGGGTGAAGGATGTTGCAGCTGCAATGTGCAGTGAACTGGGCTCCTGCCTTCCTTGGATCTGAGCAAACTCACACTTGACAGCTGTACCAAAGAGAGCTGATTCATGACAGCCAGAAACTGGATGGAGCTTACTTGGGGAAGACTCCCTGAAGCCCCTGAGTCTCCAGTTGAACTTAAAAAGTATGAATGAGGCAGTGGAGTAGCCAGAGATATAAAGTGCTAATCTGTGATGTGACACAGAGTCAGGTATCTCTTCAGCTGCATTCAGAGGGGGTTTTGAATCTCCCCCCTTGCACCTTGGGTGAGCGTCTTAAGCTCTGACCTGTGGCTGCAAAGAACAAAAAAGAGCTGCTTTTGTACTTGGGGAGAGAGAAAACTCAGGAACACCCTGAGGATGGGAAGTCCCTGTCTAATTCAGACATCATCAATATTTGACTTCCACCTGCCTCAACCAAAGTCCGTACCATGGCTGCATGGAGTTTGTTTCTCCCTGCTTTGAAGAACTTTCTTATTTTTTCAATTTTAATGTCAAGTGGTTTCCAAGGGTAGAGAAACACTCTATGGTGTTTCACAGGGGTCTGTGATGCTGAAAGCAAAGCTAAATTTCCTGAAAGTTCAGAGGCATCTGGTTCAGCCCAAACCTGCAGTCTGAAGCCTGGTTAATGGTGTCAGATCTGAAGACCTGCTGTTTGCATTTCACTCCAACTGACACAAACACAACTGGCCTGGCAGTATTCTTCTTAGACAGAGAGAGGATGTGGAGAAAGAAGCCACATCCAGCTCTACAGGAGCAGCATACAAAATGGTGAGTGAGTAGCAGAGATCATGAGTCTTAGCTATATTCAAGAAATGACCTAATAAGCCGATTGCTTATTCATGCTCTTGTCAGCTCCCCACAGAGGTGGGCAGCTCGGGGTGATAAGTACACACAGAAAAATCAGCCTGCAGTCAAAGGGCAGCTGGGAGCAGCTATGCAGCACTGCCAAATTTGCTGCCAGCAGATTACCATGAGAGGCAGTGCTAAGAAGGATGAACTGCTGAAGTATCCTACAAGCTCCCTTTTCTGTGACCTATATTGGAAGGTCATCCTGCACTGGACTTCTTGGACAGTATCACACGCTAAGGATAGCAGCCAGTTGGAATATGAAGTGGAAAACCTGCCCTGGAAAGCAATCACTGACTAATTTTATGTCACGAGTATCTGATGCTAAGAAAACATACACATGATTTAGGTGTCCTTAATGTACAATTTGGCTCTGTGGTGTTACAGAGCATGCTGGCTGGTGGAGAAACCTGAAGGGCAAGGCTCCAATATCGTGTCAGGTGACAGACTTGGAGACACGGGACAAACTCGTGTAGGCCCTTCCCCTCCAAATATTGCACATGGCCACGCAAAGCAGAGCCAGGACAGACAGAGGCATCACCCCACTCTTCAGGAATGTCACCGCAGTGGCATCATCCTCAGCTGTTCTCCAGCCACTGCCTCTCTCTTGCCTCAGGATCTCATTCCAAGCTGGCTTTTAGGTCTGAGATGCCACAGGACAGAGATGCTGGTGGTGCTGGGGAAGAGTGTGGTGTCCCAAAGCAGGCTGGATTTCTGCAGAAAAGGGATTTCTGTATGTAACTCCATTAGTTGACAAAGCCCACTGAGGAGCCTATGGGTCAAAGACGGCCACATCAGTGGGATATGGTTACTGTTTATTACCATGGAAGAATTGCTCCATTGCCTCTTAAAAGTTAAAGCACATGGAAAATTCTGCATAACAATCCAGCTCTGAGAGCAACTGATGAGAAATATTTAGACTGTTACTGAGTCAGGATCACATTTTATTTACCCACAGGCTCTCCATGAAGGCTACATGTTTCAGCCAAAAGGGTATGACTGGTTTTCAGGCCAATACCATGTGCTGAGCATCCAACCACAAGTCAAAACAACAGCCCAATTTTTGAAGCAAAAATCTAGCCATCATATTTCCCCATGATTCACAAAGTTGCTTCAATTTGTTATAATGCAAGGCCCGTCCCTGCTCTGACTTGACGGGACCAGCTTTGGAGTCTTTGATGTCAGAGGCCTTGAAAGCCCCATTTCACAGATGAGCCAGCTTTGCATAAATAAACAAAGTGACCTCTGAACTGGAGCCTGAGACCTGAGCACACTTCAAAGCCCTGGGGGAGGCGCTGGGGGGGCAGTGGGGAATGAAGCGATCAGCATCCATCATTAGGGCAGCCCCCACTCCACACCGCTGCTGAACAACGGGTGTCAATAAAAGGAGAGAGGCAAGTGGGGAGGCAGTGAAATGAGGGGGAAAGTGATGTAATCCAGTCAGGCTTGAACAATTATAATGAGGCCTTCTCCTTCTCCCATGGATGAATGAAAGAAATCTCTCTGAACGCCGGCTGTACGAGCCGACTCTCGCGTTCACCCAGACACATCGCATTTGCACACCATATCTGCTCCCCAATGCCCTTCACTGCTGCAGAATTCTAGGGAGGGATCAAACTCAGGTTGCTTGTGGGAGGTGGACCTTGGGCTTTTCTAGGAGTTATATCAGAGTTTGTTCTGTTGAGCCTAGCCAGGAAAACTTAGACCATAAACTTGGAACAGAGAACGACTGGACTTATTTTTCAGCAGCCTTGAAGGTGCAGTAGATGGTGGATAAACACTCCCAAAAGCAAGTGTAATCTTAAAAAGTAGGTCTCTGCAGCTTATCTCAGATGCATTCAGGTTTTCCTGTAATACTTGCTGGAATTTAAAGGGAAACACAAGGCAGAGATCACTCTGTTTTTTAGGGAGTCTTCTGCTATCCCAACTGATTCATCTGATGCCCAGGTGAATGGTCCATGAGGTACAAGTGAAGGAAGGCAGCAACAACTTTGTCTCTGGGATATCACAGGGATTAAGGTGCTTGCTTGCCCCAGATCTCCTTAATGTGGGGACTTTAATTAACACTCCAGGTTTCATTAGAATTTTAGGTAATTTCAGAATTAACCCTCAACACTTAGGGAAAAACATCCCAACCCACCAGCTAGCACAAACACCATCTGAGAGCTACCACTGCCAGCTGACAGGGTTTTATTGCTCATCTTGTGAGATTTGGGATGTTTCTGGAGGACCTTGAACATGATCTTGACCTTGAAGTCACTACTTTAAAACACAGGGGTTTTTTGTCACTGAATAAAAACTCTTAACACCTGTGATTCTGAAGAACTCTGTGCAAATACACTCAAATCTTGGGTAAAGAGGAGCAAAGCAGTAATTTTTGAGTTCTTGTGATTTTTCAGCTTGTTTTGTGTTTTTTGTGAGGCCTGAACTATGGCTGCAGGACCCTTGAGACAGGCGTATCCCAAGGGTGACTGGAAATCATTAAGATGCAAAGTCTTCACTTTGACTAATTCTGAATTTTTTTTACCATCATTGAGGTCTAATTTAGCAAGTGTCCACTCTGAAGCCTCTTTCCTGCCGGAGGCAGACAGGAACAAACTCCAATGAACTCATCCCATTGACACAAACCTGGTATAAATATTAGATACTATTTTGAATGTTTTTTGTAGATCCTTCATTAAACCTCCATCTCATGCTCACCATTCCTTAACCTACCTCTATTAACAGTGTCACCTACTGTATTAACAGTGCTGATGTTACGAAAAGACATGAAATCTGTTTGGAGTCTGTTTGGAAGGGTTCAGTGAAAGCAAAGGTATCAGGAATATTTGGATAAAAAAGACCTCATGGAGGAACTCCCTCTCCTTGGGTCCAGTCAGAGAAAACACCTCAAGAAACACTCTGCTTTTCTAAAAAAAAAAAAAAAAACAAACTCCACAAAACCAAAGAAAAAAAAAACCAAAAAAATACCAACAAAGAGATCAAAACCAACCCCCAACCCACCCCCCTACCAAAAAAAAAAAAACCCACAAACACCAAACTAAAACCAAAGAACCCACAATAAAACCAACATGAAGTTAAAGGTTACTGGCAGAGAATTTCCCCCTGTGACAGGCACTGGAGACTTTACTACCTATTGCCTTCAACTGCAGTTGGGCCAAAAATAACCAGAGGTATTAAAACTGGAATTTCCTGACAGTAAAAATAAAAAACTATGTGTTGGTGGGGTTTTTTTGTATTTTCAGCTCTGGCCATTTTCATGAGAATTTCCATGCAAAAATTTTCACGGATTTCACTCCAGGCCCAGGGAATCTGTTGTAAGCAGGATGCTTTGCAAAAGGAACATTTGCGGCCCACCTGCCTCCTGAAACACTGGAGAGACTCCACAGAACACAGACAAAAGGCCTGGCTGGGAAATGAAGAAATGAGGCTTGTGTCCAGAGCTGCATCAGTAACTCACATTTCTGAGCTGTGATGATGTGCAGGCCCATTGTATTACCTGTCAGGGACAAAGCTCTGAATTGGTGCTTATTGCTGCATCCCACATCTCAACAACAGGTGAACATAATCAGAGATGACAGCTTTGAGACCAAGGAAGACTTAACTCTTTTCCACAGAATGAGAAAAAGGGGGACTCTGGGGTAGCACAGACTTATGAAAATTGGTTTATTTTACAGGCTGGTACCAATTGAGCTCCAACAGCATAGACAAACCAACCCTACTTCCACTGAGAGTTCAGCAGCCCAGAGAGAATATTTCACTGCTGCCCATAAGCTGCTACCAGCACCTGGACTAAATCTTTTACTACCAATTCCTACTTAATACTGCAATCTGTGCTGGGAGACCAACATGGACATATCCCTGCTCTCTACTCCTGCATAAAGAACGCTCTGGTTTATTGCTTGGGCTTGATTTAAAAACTTTAGTATGGAAAGGGATCGCTTATTTCCTTAGAGAGGTAAATGTGGAGAGGTGAACTTCAGAAAAGTGGAGTATTTTAAGGGTATAAAGGGATTAATACATTAAAAAACTGAGATAAAAAATGAAAGCTTTTAAATTGAACATACGTGAAGGCTTCCCAAGAGGGGCATCTGCTTGACTATGGAACAGTCACTCAGTAGAAGAGAAAGAAGCTCTGTTTCACAGAATCATAGGATGATTGATTCCAACTACAAACCTAACACTGCCAAGTCCCTCTAAACCATGTCCCTAAGGGCCACATCCACATGTCTTTTAAATATCTCCAGGGATGGTGATTCAACCACTTCCCTGGGCAGCCTGTTCCAATGCCTGACAAACCTTTCCATGAAGAAGTTTTTCCTAATACCCAATCTAAACCTCCCCTGGTGCAACCTGAGGCCATTTCCTCTCATCCTGACCTTGTTACCTGGGAGAAGAGCCCAATCTGGCTACATCCTCCTGTCAGGGAGTTGTAGAGACCAAGAAGATCCCCCCTGAGCCTCCTTTTCTCCATGTTGAACACACACCCAGCTCCCTCAGCTGCTCCTCATGGGATGCGTATTCCAGACTCTTCCCCAGCTCTGTTGCCCTTCTCTGGACATCCTCCAGCCCCTCAATGTTCCTTCTGCAGTGATGGGTCCAAAAATGAACACAGAGATGTTCATTGAGATGTGGCCCCAGCAGTGCCCAGCACGATCACTGCTCTGGCCCTGCTGGCCAGGATCCCACTGGTCTTCCTGGCCACCAGGGCACAATCTGGCTCCTGTTCAGCTGGCTCTCAACCAACACCCCCAGCTCCTTTTCTGCCAGGCAGCTTTCCAGCCTCAGACTTTAGAACATGTAAAGTTATAATGATCTAACTATGGCTGAACTATAGGTTTTACAATTCCACTTGCCAGAGTTGGCTCATGTAGCTCTCAAAGAGAGCTTTAGTAACTCCTGGAGCATGGTATGATTGATAAGAAAGAAGACACACAATAGAAAGGGATATTAGTGAAAAAGGAGTCCTTGAAGATTGAGAAATATTCTCTTCTGGCTGTATTCATACAGAGGAATTCTGGAGTTCTTCTGAGTTCATGCAAGATATGACCTGTGCCTACCACACTGACCTCTCTCCTCCCCTTCTCTGTGCCCATGACTCTGAATCTGGTTTGGATCTGCATCTGCTTTATAACCTTCCTCCCCTCCTTCCCAACCACTTTCCATAGTGCTGGGGAGGGAGAATCCTTTCTGAAAGTGCAGCTCTTCCTTGCTCCTTGTGGTCTCTTGCTGCCCACAGAGCTCACAAAGTCATCCGAGACACATTCTCAGTCATGGCTCCATCTGCTCATGGGGATGCTCCAGCTCCTGCTGCAACCACACAAAGAACCACAAGGAGAAACAGCTGGAGTTTTTCACTCCACCACTGCAATTCCCTGGCCTGCCATTACAACAATTACATTACAAAGGCAATCACAGCCCTTCCGCCATGCTGACTCCTCCAGACACCAGGACCTCCCGCCTCACTTCAGGTCTCCATTCCACAGGGGGCAAGAAAACAATCCTTCCTCCTTTGTTGCTGTTGTTGAGGTTGCTTTTTTATCAGCATGCTCCAGCACACACAGACAGCAGCCCCGAGAGCTCTGTACCACAGGCACCAGTCTGTGGTCACAGTCTTGATCTGCTGCTTCAGAGGATGAAAGGGAGAAGAAATCAGAGAACAAGATGAGTGGTTAGGCTTCTGCCTTGTCACCAGCACTTTCTGAGCATGAAATAGCAGCCCCCAAAAGACAGCAATTACCAGCCAGCTGTTCCAGGCCCAGAACAAATTGGTAATATTTCCCAGTATTTTTTAATGCTAGCATCAAGGCCTTCTTAGAGATAGGGTCCCAGTATATTAGAGGCTGTTCACAGCACAGAAGACAGACCCTGTTTAAAGAGTTTACTGCCTATGTAGTGCAGGCATGGAGTGGATATCACACATATGAAAGTTCCTTCAAAAACATATTTTTAGCATCCACCCGTTTTGGCCTGGTGGGGGAATGAGGTGGGTCTTGCACTTTACAGAGTTGAGGAGAAAAGTTTCATTTATAACACCAACCAGCCTTTTTGAATTATAACCATTTCACTGCAATTTATAAGAATAAGAATATTTATAAGAATAAATCACTAGTTACTTACAGAAAGTTTATAAACACTGGGAAGAATTCTGTGATTTTAAGTGTTATCTGACAAATAAGTTTAAACAGTCCTTACTTTGGAAACCTCACTCTAGTGGCCAAGTCCAGAGAATGAAAAGAAGGTCAGGGTGACACCTACCTCTCTTCCCTGACTGTGGAAGAGATGATGGCTACGTAGAGTGGGTGCCAAAAGAGAGGTGGTATGAACACTCCACCCAAAAATACAGGCCAAAATTCCATCTTCAACAATCCTAAATTGCTTAGGGTTGGGGGAGGGAGGCATGCCACTGAAAGGACTAATGCAAGGTTAATGATAAGAAGAAGATTACAGCAGCGCCGAGGATAAACTGATAAGACCTGGCTCCCAGCCTTCTATTTTAACCACTACACAGCTGCTGTCCCCCATAAAATTATACCTCTATCACTCCCCTCCCTACCAGCACTGATCGATGTTTATTATTTTCTTCACCAAAATGTGTAGAAACATCACTGATACGTGTTCCACCTCCCTGGAAATTCACATGGCCAAAACAGGCCAGCACAAAGAGATTCCAGAGGGGCTGGAAGGAAAAGAGAGGTCACACATGTCAGTGACTGAGCACAGGCATTATTTTTGGATGGCATTTATAATCAAACAAAAATAATCAATTGTACAGTCCCATGCCTTCCAAACACTGAGATAATTCCTTAGTGTGGAATTACCCAATCCATCACGATGAACTGGGAATTGCAATACTGGGCTTTACAGCCAGGAATGTGGATCCAGCTGTTTCTTCCACCTCAGAATGAGAACTATTGAAACATTCTTTATGGGTTTACATATTTCATAGTCTTCTGGTAGAAAAGTAAAAATATCTCCTGTGGAAGAAAATGAAACATCCTATGACAATTACCAAATGAAGCAAAATCTCAGAGAGGACTGCTGCTCAACATCTTTAATGGGAAAAGTGTGTTTGCTAGAGGTGAAAAATCACACCTCATCAGGATAGGTCAATAGGCTATTACAGTTTAACTTTGATTTCAAAAAAATAACTGCACCTGAAACTTGTAGAAGTGCTAAGACATCAACAGAGGATGATAACTTTTAACGGGACATTGCAGATCATATAAGAGTTTAAGTGTCTAAGATGTTCATTATGTTCAGTGGGGCACAAGGCATTGTTAGGGAATCCTTCCTCTCATATTTCAGAAGAGAACTACTTCAGAAAACAGTCCATATATGTAATAAATACAAATTTTAATATGTCATTGGCAGCAGTCAGGTCCACATCAGTCATCATCCATCATCCCACAACTTTATACTCAAATCTCTTTTGATAAATAGACTTTCTAAAGGTTAGGTAAACCATTAAGTCAGAAAGTAAAGAAAAGGCATTTGAAAGGGGAGAGAGAAAAAATAATTTTTAGCTTTTAGCTTTTTAAACTTAGATTTATCTTTTATAAGCAAACTGATATGCAGTATCAGTGTAACAGAAATATGGAAGTGATGTAATCTCTCTGACTACTACACTTTACAGCATCACAATAAGGTAAAGAAATTGAGATTTTGGGGTCAATGAAAGATACCCTTGGTGTCTGATGATAGCAAGACTTGCAACACTGGTCCCATATGCTGTTAAATACATAATTTTATTAATGAAGTGCCATTTACCTTCTGCCTAACATTCAATGAATGATACATACATCTCCAGGTCATTGTCAGACTAATAATAAGCTGGTTTTAGTAGCAAAATGTTACCACTTTCACAATTCTGTCCAAGAACAACCCTGGACAAGTGGCAATTTTGTTGGCTCCCAAAACAAACTGAATACTTGGCACCCTACCTAACGTGAGGATTACAGTATATTACACAGGATAATACTGGCCTATGTCTTGCCAAAATTAAACCTAACCTAATTACATGGAGTAAATTATAGCTTTCCATGTGGGGTAAAACACAAATTGTAAAAATGGTTGCTCCACAATTAACTATATAATCCCAATGCTGTCATTAGAAATTTCTGAAACATGCTTCAAAACAATGACTAGTGTAGTACAGTCATTCCTGTGGGATGGAATTAAATTCCTTTGTGTGTTTCTGCATTTTTTTTAATGCCTGTCCTGGCACATGACCAGCAGCCTGTAAGAACAACCACCATCTTAAGATCAGAAAGAACCAGAGACAGAAGCTATCTAAGAAAACAGGGAATCGTAAAATCATAGGACAGCCTGGGTTGAAAAGGGCCTTTCAAGAGCATCTAAAAACATATGAAACTTAAGAATTATTTTAGGTAGAATTCAACAGATTTTGAGTGCTCAGTAGCAAAGTTACTGCATTTTTTTCAGAGTGAGGATACAGCTCTCCCCAATACTGGAATCCTCCATGGTCAGAGACAGAACATGGAAGCAGGGGCAGGGAGTCCTCATAAACAATACTGAAGAGAGGAAAAGACATTGAGGAGACAAACTAGGGTGCAGGTGGAATTCAGCACTTGTCAATGAACCACAACTACCTAGCACCTAACTAGAGTTAGCTGTCACCTAGGACCTTGCCCAGATGATCCACAAAAAACTTTTTCCAAGAGGTATTCCACCCTCTGATATTTAGAAGCTAAAGCAGGTGCAGTTTATTAGCTTCCTATGCAAGTTACCCCATATGGACTGCTCTTGGAGAGCACTGGAAGTCACAATCTGCACCAAGAGGCCAACTGGGAACATTTAAGTCCTGTATTCAAAAAACAGAGAACATCTCAGTATTATCTGTGGAGGGAAAGTATTTATTTTTTTGACTAGCAAAGAGTGCTTTCTCTAAAATCTCTAAATATTTACTCTAACAAGCAGTGCAGTTTACACACCTTATTTTTTTACTGTGATAATGCATTTTATTATTAACATACTCACATGAATATTTCATGCTAAATGTATTCCACACGCTGCTGGCTATTTTAAACAACAGATGTGAGAGGGATTTAAATGCCAATTTTAAAACTGTGCAGTTGATTGAAATCCTGTGAGCCATTCATAGATTGCCAGATATTCTATTTACATGATTCCTCCCATGTAAAATACTTCAGGGAATACTCTAGACTCTGGCATATGGTTTAGAATGATGATGACTGATGTTGGAGATGCCACACAGACAACAGGACATATTATCTGGTTACATCTGTGCGTAAAATGCTTCGAGATTTTTTGATGGAAGGGGTTATGAATGTGTGAGGCTGAGATGCTGCATTTATGTCCCTCTAAATCATGCTCAGAGATAACAAGCAGTTAGAGCCCCATCAGTGCAAAAACAAGCACTTTTATGGATGCATTTCATTGCATCCATGTGCTGTTATCCCCCTGGGCAATTATGACTTGTGGGTGAACCTTGAAAAATTGGGGAGGGTCGGCTGAAAAGGAGAACTCCAATGCCAAAACACATCCAGAGGTTGAAAACAGAAACCTTGTGAGAATTGCCTGTGCACAGTCAGATTGCAGGGCTTACTCTTCCCTCCTTCCAACACCGGGGAAACCCCTGTCCCTGCCACAAATCTGACTGACTTCCACTTCTGCATCTGCAGCCTCACAAATCCCACGGGCCTGAAACTCCCACGCTCTATAGCAGAGGCCCTGCCTGACAGATTACATGCAAATGTTACAAATACATCACAGGCTAGAGCAGAGGAATGTTCACAGTGCTGCAGACACACTCGGGAGGAAAAAAGATCCAGCGAGACCCCTCGGTGCAGTCCCCACAGTAATACATCCTGAATGGGGAGCTCTATCATGTGAAAACATTCCTAATAATTCCTCCTGTTTTCATTAATAATATTAAATTTCCTGCTTCTGGGGTATCTTTTGTTTTAACAAGCACAGTTTTTTGTCTCATCTTCTGAAAGACTGCGCCACTGTAAGTCTATTATTACTATTTATGCTGAAGTCTTTTAAATGGGCCAGGCATCCATATCCAAAATCAGCAATTTGCAAGCCATAATCTCATACCAACCAGATTAACATGACACCTGAGATGTGTTTTCTTTCAAGACACAGGAGTCTGAATGGCTGAAAGTAACAGAAATGCATGAAAAAATTGTCTTTCTGCTTCAGAAATATATGTGGTGGATTCTGTGGTGCTCGTGAGTGACCTTTGGTGATTTTTTTCTTGACAAAGAGTCAACTAAAATTTGAATCAAATTGTAATAGTCCAATGGTTTGAAATCACTAGGGAAAAAAAAAAAAGAAAAAAAAAAAAAAAAAAAAAAAGAGGTGTTTTCTTGCTATCTGAAATACCTCGTTCTGGCCCAGAAATAATTAGGGGTGGATAAATTATCTGGCCTGCGATTTTCTCTGGCATATTATTTTACTCATGCCTTTCTTCTTCCTCTGCAGGGGGTGCTTGTGGTCACATTGTTCTTTTATTTATGGCTCACAGCCTTTTCAGTGGCAGCACGCACACCCAAGTGCAGGCCCAGGACGGGAATGCAAATTCCTTGGGAGGTAAATGGGAAGAGAAAAATGTCCACACCATGCCTAATCTTTACAAGGAAGGCAGTTAAACAGAAAACTACACCCTTAAAACCCAAAACCAGGGAAACAGCAATGCTTAATTATAAAATCATGATTCGTATATTTATGAGCTTTGCATATAAGACCTGTGGAAGCCTAACTGGTTCTTTTGAAATTCTGCTATAAAACAGCACCTTTCCAGCTGATGCATCCCCCATTTACTTTGCTCAGTGGTGACTTGCTTCCACTCCGAGTCGGTCGCTCCCAGGAACCTCTCTCTGGCTCAGCTTTCAAGCTGATTTCTCTGACAAGCTGGCAGCAATAAAATAATTCATTCCAGAGGCTGAGAGAATCACCCGCAGCATATACTGTGAGGATTGCCTGGCAGCAGTACAGAGCCTACGCAACGGGAAGCCTGGGGTAAACCCTGTGCTGGGAGCCCTGGATGCCACAGGGAGGAGGGAAGGCTTCGGTAATCCGACCAGGAATAAAGGCAGCCTCATGGCAGAGGGATGGGAGGAACGCCAGAGAGGGGTTGCTCCGAAGAGGACTCGCTGAAAGGAAGAAGGAGCAACCACAGAGAGGAATATTTTTAATAAAATCAGAATTTCTGTGAGAAGTAGCAATGGGAGGAAGCCTGTGATGTGGCACAGGTCTGTGTATCCATGACTGCTTCTAAAAGAACAGGGAAGATGAGTGAGGACAAGTCAAAGAGCCATGCTTTTGCAATGATTTGGTATAGTTTTGTCTGTCTGGAGATGCTGGGGATCCACAAGCTGGAAAACAAATAATCCCTGTGCTAAATAATATGATGTAGGAAGTCCAGTAACTCTGAAAATCTAAAAAATACAAAACAGTGCTACTTCTGTTCAAAAGAAAAAAGGTAAACTCAGAATGTAGGAAGAGCACAGGGTTTTGCATCACATCTGTGGATGGGGTTTCTCAAAGAGAAAACAGGCTTGAGATACATGCATGTCCCTGTGGAAGCCACTGGATCTCTGATGTCCAAGGCAAGCAGGACCTCCCCGTATCAGCATGACATGGAATGAACAGCCCAACATCCCACTAAATGTCACCATCCTGTTGCAAGGAAGTCTGATTACACATCCCTGTGTACTCCCCAGCCAATCCCATCTGGACAGAGGTTTGTCACTGTTTCTTTACTAAACTCCTGGATTAGGATCAGCTGTCTGATCCATTTGAGGGCCACTGCCTTTATGCCCTCAAACCCGTATTAGCACAGCCTCAGCTGACTCCCACGTGCTGCACTGGAGTCCCACTGCAAATCAGGGTGATTTGGCAAGCTCCCTCTGAGATAACACAGCAGAAAAACAATGCTTGACTGTGCTGGCCTTGCCCTCTGAGCACTCAGAAATTATCCTGCTGGAAAACAATCTCAGCCTCAGCAAGAACCTCCCTTAATTTGACTCCTGGCTGGTGGAGCCATAATTTGCCAGCATTTCACACGGTGAGGAGTCTCCTCAGGAGGCCTCCTTGTGACAGAGAGAACTGCCCCTCCTGTACAGCCCAGCTAGTTGGGCTCAGAGGGCAGATTTCCATTGCTTCCATTCAAACTTGCCCACATGAAGCTGACTGATCCTTAAGGATTCCCTGGCCAATGTCAAATGCCTGGCCTGAAGCTGGGATGGCTCCACCCAGACCCTGCCTGGGAGGTGATGCCCCTTCCCAAGCAAAAGGCAATGCAACCCCACTGTCAGTCCAGCAGGGATGCAGGGCAGGCTTCAAAACATGACATTCAATCCCATGGTGAAACCTTCCAGTTGAACTGGCGGGCTGGAGCTGGCAGAATTTAGGATTATGTTTCTAATTAAGCAGAAAATTGCTTCTATTTTATTTCTAAGCTACACGTTACTCAAGTGACCAGCTATTCCAAATGAAAACTGCATTGGAAAATTCCCAGAAACTGAGGTGTGGCATTAATTCTGTATAAAGCAGAGCAGAAGGCAGCTGTCTCCCTTCTATAGCATGAGCAGTTAGTTGGTGCCCAGCAGTCTTAAGAAGATTAAATATCACCTAAATTTCAGAAGCCTTCTGCTTTGGCTGTAAAAATGCTGTAACTGCAATAATAATACAACCAATTGTAAAACTTCAGTGTTTGGCTTGGATTAATACCACTGCTACTTTATTCCACAGGGAAAGTAGTGCAGTGAATCTTATGTGCTACCTCCTCCAGATGAGAAGGGTTAATTACCCAATATTCATTACAACAATTATGGTTTTGCTTGCTCAGTGGAAAAAAAATTCTGTTTTCTGCTTTACAAACAACGGGTTAATCTTATCAAAAGGAAAAAAAACACCTCTGAAAGCAGTTTTTTTTTCCTATTAGCCCTTTTGAAAAAAGAAAAAAAGTGGAAAATATTTTTGGCTATTCATTGGAAAAAAAAAAAGTTAAAATAGCTACTTTGGGGATAGTAAAGCTGGGTAACATATAGCCATGTTTGTAGGTAAACACACCATGGATTGTTGTTCAGGACACATCTCAGAAGAGGCCTTCAGGAGCTGTTATCTCAAAGTTATCAAAGCCTCTTCCTTTCCTTCAAAGGGGAGATGTGCAGCAGACAGCACAGCACCAGCCAGGCTCTGGGCTCTCCTCCACCCCTGCAGAGGTGACCTTCCCTGCTGATGGCCCAGGACCTCATCTGTGAACCCAGGAGCAAGGGGTTCCCACCAACTGGGAGTAACATGAGGCTCAACAGAGCCAAATTGTGAGCCTCTCTTGGTACAGGCAGGGATGCAGAGAGAGAAGCATGTTGTTTTAGTGTGTGTAACTCACTCAAATTTACCATGCAGTTTCAGCTTGCAATCCCATATTTCCTGTCCTAATCTCGTACACAATGTGGGTTTTGTGCTGTTGAACAGTTTTTCTCTGTGGATGTTCCACAGGGATGGGCAAATGGATTCCTGTATGAAAGGCCAGACTCTGCTTTCAGACGCTTCCAGAGTTTCCAGTGGTCTGAAATGGCATAGCTGGTGTGTTCAGGAACAACTGGTGGAGGATAAGGCACAGGTATGAGGCACAGAGAACTGACTGCTTCTCACTTCTCCCCAGTGCCTCTGGGTGAAAATGAGGAAGATATTTACTCCTCTTACCACCTCAAAATTTTTAATCATAGTAATGTTAATTCTGCATTTTCTGCTGTTACCAAAATTACATATTCTTTGGGTAAGGACTGCACAACTGTTCCCAACTATTTGTGCAACAGCACCCCTCTACAGGGAACCCCTCTACAGAAATAAAAGCAACACTAGCACTCCTTTAGAGGAAAGGCTAAATACAAACTCCTTTTAACAACATGTAGAGCATGACAGCAACACTATACAACCATCACAGGCCTGATCAAAGGACACTAAAGCCAATTAAAATGTTCATTGGCTTCAAAGTAGAATGGATGAAGAATATTAATGTTTAAGGATGGATGTGAAAAACACTGAAAGACCCAATAACCTGAAAACGGTCTCCAATGGCATCTCCCTGAAGGGCTGAACTGCTCTCCATCATATATTAAGGGATTATATCAAGACTGAAGCAATGCCAAAAAAAGGGGGGGAAAAAAAAGCCATGGAAAGCACAAATTGTAAAAGGTCCCAGGGATAGGAACAATACAAATTACTTAGGAAAAAAGACTGGATAAAATTACCACCTTCACCCTTCAAAGCTGTTGCCTGAAACCAAATCCCAATCACACCTTTGCTGCACAGGGGTATTGCTGGATGGGAAGGTGAAACACCTCGTGAGCAGCTGCAGCGCAAACAGCAGCAGTGAAAGATGCAAACCCATCTGCTTAGGAACATGTTTGCCTTAGGACAACATATGTTGTGTGGTTATTTGTGTGAGCTCTTTGATACCTTATTTCATCTGCACCTTGGGGTATTTTTGTGAGTTTAACAAGTAGTAGGCCTTATGATGAATCCTGATCCTTACATGCAGTCAATTGACCCATAGGCAATTTGTGTTGGAATTTAGAGAACATTGCTTTAAAAGTTATCCAGTTTGTCTAAATATGTTCTGGCTTGCCTGCACACAGTGGATAAGCAGACCCAGGTTTGTGCTTCTGTCATCTAACCAAAAGCCAAGCTCCCAGCACCCCCTATCAAATGAGACAGCACACAAGCAGTGTGCCACTGGGAAAGGGACTACTCCATGTCAGATTAACACCACCCAGCCCTGAGTGCTTCTCTGTGCTTGGGATTTCTTAAAACATCCCTGCCATGGCCAAAAAAGTGTATTTTTCAGGAACCTATCCAAAAATTCCTGCCTTCCAGAGCTGGAGAAGTGACAAGTGCTTTACATTCAGCAACAATTATCCCGTTGGAATGGTGGATAGTGTGAGGCCACTCCAGCACAGGCAATTCACCTGACAAAAGGATGACAACCCTGCAAAAGGGACAAGGAGGCAAGGTTCCACTGCGAACAGATGAAATGCTGCTAGGATTGTAACTCAGCAAGTTAGTGCTAGTGAGAATGTAATTATTTAGACAGCCTTACTCCATGCAAGGAGAGAGACTGGACACCCTGTGAAACACCTCCCACCTCTGCCATGTCCTTAGGGTGAAAGGTAAGTTGAAGGGTTGCCTTTCCCAGCAAAATCACTGCATCTCACTCTGGGTCTCAGATGCTGGACTTTTTGATCATATATTCTCAAGATCCAAGAGCAGGAGCTGGTTATTAAAATGGCAGCAGCTATGACTGAACACAGTTGACAAGTGTAGCCAGGGAGGGTGGGGAGAGCTGGCTTTTATGTCATACATTACTGCTTCTGAGCAAGGAAAGCATAATTGGCAATAAATTAAAATAAAAAGGAACAAGCTGATCAAATACTAAAATTGTCATCAAGAGGGAACTGATATTATAACCATCTGCAGTGCACTGCATTGGGACACAGGAGCTTTGCCCCATGAAAAGCAAAGGAGATGCTCTTGGAAAATGAGCTGAATGCCTCATAACTTACAGAACATAAAGCAGAGACACCTGTAGTGTAAAGTCACAGCTAAAAACGTTTTCAGCAGCAAAGCCAGGCCCATGAATAGCAGGACAGAATCCAGGTTTCTTCCTATGCCTCAACTGTTATATAAATATATACATCTGCCTGAGAAGTTGGTACCTGCCTCCTTCACTCCTGTCTAGCCAAGCTCAGAGCCAAGTGAATGCTCAGAGAGAAGTGAGGCATCAGTGAGAATTCAGCTACACAAAGACTTGTCTTAAATCCTCTGGAATAATTGAGCAGGTCTAAAGGCTCTGATTCACAGTTCAAGCAAGGTAAGATTAGCCAAATTCTACAGAAGCCAAAAAATAGCAGAAGAAAGCAAAAGAAACCAAAAAGCCAGTTCAGTTGCTCCAGAGGAAAGGCTGTTTGTTGTACTGGCTGCCTGTAAAAGCAGCCTCTTTGTCCAAAAATTGTTGGCAAATAACTTCCTAATATTGCAGAAAGGATTTCTCTCTATTACTGCAGAAAGCATTGGCAAGGTGACAAAGTTCAAGACAAACCTTCCACCCCCAAAACTCCTCACCCCTATTATAATAATTCCTTATCTTTCAAGAGATTCTGCCCAGAACCACATAACCAACCCTGGATTCTGGGAAAATTCAAATCTGTCACTACAGGACACGAAATAAAGTGGACACACAGCTCTCCAAGGTAAAAAAGAGAGCTTTTAATTTCTGACTCTAACATTTATAGATTTCTAAAAGTGGCAATGGATTGGAGGGTGCCACCTCTCCAATGACACTGGACAAACCAACAGTCCATCAAATTTCTCTTCTTCCATAAAAAAATCCAAAACAGTAACTTATTTACATAAAGTGTGTAAAAACGTTCGTTACAAGAATGTAAACCTCAGAAAACTTAAAAAAAAATTTAAAAAACAAAGCGACACAAGCCTATCTAAAAAATGGAGCAGGTCAGACCTGCCTGCCTGTACCACCAGCAGTTATCTGCCCCTGAGTGCAGCTACAGCAGCTTTTCTCTCTGGAGCTCTGTACATGGCGGGCTCCCCAGCACAAGTGTCTATTAGCGCAACACGCAGGGAGTGCTGCGGCACAAAAGCGGAAGGATTATGCTACAAACAGTTCAGCAGCCTTCAAAAGCCTTGACTATGTTAATAGCCTTTAAAGTGACATTTCAGAGCACCAGTGGCACCTGGTCCAGCTGCTCACAGCTCTGCTTCCATCTAAACCCCTCTCTGCCCATCTCCCCGCCCCACGGGCCAAGGTGAGGAGGGCTGGTGCCTGCCTACTCAGTGCTAAAATTTATAAGTTAGGCAAGAGGAGAGGACACAGGATTCTCCTTCGGTTTCTTGTGCACATTCTCCTCTACAGCTGCTGAACGTAACTTTAGCAAACATCAAGGAGAACAGGAGGCTTTACTGAATTAAAATATTTAACATACTGGCTAGTCATCATTCCCTTTGAAACCAATACCCATCTGGGATTTGACTTCATGAAGACTGCTACAATCTTTCCATGCCATGTCCCAAAAAAGTTCAGAAGGGAAGCACATTGTTGTATACTTTATGTAGGCCCACAGAAAGATTTGGTTTGGAGTGCACATGGACACAAAAGCTTTTCATCTCCAAGGACCTAACCTTTGATAACTGTCATTGCAAGCATTTTATTTTGCTCACTTAAGTAGAGCTATCAATAACTGCCTTTTGCTCTGAAGGCAAACGTGGTCTGCTTTTCCAAGCAAATGAAAACAAATTAAAGACTTAAAACGCCCATCAGTTGTTCACTTCAGCAATTTGATCACTATCTTTTTTTTTTTAAATTTATTTCCAGAAGATCCTTCAGGCCAGATAACAGCCACTCACTGCCTGCAATGCTGCACTGCAGTCCACAGCATGTGTATTTTTTGAGAGCTTCAGTGAAATATGAGCAAGAAGCACAGATTAAATCTGGCCTGGAATTACAGTTTGAACTCTGCAAAAACGGATACAGCAGGTCAAGTTCTCCTCTCAGTTACACCAGAGCAGCATTCCAACAAAGAACAGAAAATCCATGTTTTTTGCCCTCAATTTTTAGGTTATTTATACAACCTGGAATGATGGGGGAAATTGGAAGGATTAAAATTGTTTGTAAGAAATCAGTGGCAAACTGCATGTGTTCAGATCACTGGGGCATCAGCTGAATGCTTGACTGAAGACTAAAAAAGTGAGTCTCAGTCATTTGGGAGAAGGCAGGTAGGTGTTACTGCCTTGCAAGTCCTATGCCTCTCTGTGGCAATTTTTGGAGCCTGGATGAGTGCAGAGAAAGCTTTCCAGGCAGCAGAAATTCAGCTACAGCAGCACAGAGGCCAGCAGGGTGATTTTACTCAAATACTCAAGATTCCTCAGTTATTCTGATTTACTCTGCCTAACAGTACGATAAGACACACAGGCTTTCACACCACCAGGGCTAGGTGGAGGCTGCTCCCCAGGAGATCTGCTCTAATTGCATCTGTCAACACTGAAGACAGTTGTGGATGCACACTCAAAAAAAAAAAACAGCGAGGGGAATTTGACATTTACCTTTAAATGGAAAGAACTGACACAAACACAGTGGTAAACAGAACCCTGTGCAATGCAGCCTGGGGAGTGCTCACAGGGGAGCAACTCAAGGTATTTCTGATGTGCATTTGGTGAAAACAGCATTTGGGGCCACAAACATGTGTGAACATAAGTGGATGCCAGAGAGTTCCACTGAGGAAGGGAATGGGGCATTGGAGAGACAGCATTTACTGCTCCTCCACTTGCTTACAGTGGGGACACATCGGGCAGAAATTCTGTCCTGTGATTCCAAGCAGCTGGCCAAAACCATAAAGTTGCAATCTGTAAACTTGCTGGGACTTTTTTTTTTCCTTGCCCCCCCCCCCCAAGTTAATAACTCCCCCTCACATACACACATGCACATTGTTCAGAAATATTAGCCATTTCTCCCCTGCTCCAGCTCTGGTAAGTCAGGTAATTGAAGCTTCAAAGGAGAATCACAGTTTAATGGAGCTGTGCTTGCCAAAGAAGACAAAGGACTTTGATTAGATTTCTTCCAGCTTATTTACATGACTTATCTTTTTATAAATTCAACTTCCTTCCAAAGTTGATAATGAGATGCCTTGGAAAAAAGGAAAAAATGGAATGGTTTGTTTTGTCACAAGACAAGTGATTATTTTTTTGATAGACTATGTCTGGTGTAAAGTTCAAAAACAATGGAAGTAATAGTCTTTAGGCAAAACACATAACTGTTCCTGATAACAGTCTGCGAGGAAAAAATGGCAATTTTCAGAATTCTGCATAATAGCATGGACAAATAACCTTCCAGGAGCAGCTGTCATGGTTAATTTCTGCTCTAAGATATAAAAACAGGGATGGCTTTTTGATTAGATGTTATTCATAACTTTTTTTTTGCATTGAATTTCCTTTGCCTGAGTAGAGAATGGACATTTCCAAGACAGGAAAGACCATTAGCATACTAGATTAAAATGTTTCCATGCATTTCAGCCCCTGTCATTCTGACTTGGACACAAATATATCCAATTTCTCCACTGTGGAGTCCTCAGAAAAGCACAGGCATGCTGATATTTTCCTAAAGTGGCCTATAAAGTGTGGCAATGAGCCTTGTAAATACTGAGATTTCAGTGAAGGAAAAAGAGAGTAATTGCATAATTTGAAATGATGATGGAAGTTACTTTCTAGGCAATAAGTGATACAAAAATGGACAAGGTGATTTGCCCTGATTTTCTATTCAGCAGCTGGGATGCATGGGGAAGACTTACCCAAAAGAACAGAAGGATGGGGACAGATGATCAGAAAGAGGATGGAGCAAAGCATCCCCCCCTGCAGGGAGTCAGCTTGAACACTTAAACTAACTGCCTCTTTAGAGTTTGCATAAAACCCTGACAATTAAGTACTCACCCAGGGCATCTGACAATTTAATCTGGGGGTCTACCCATGTGAATTTATCCCAATTAACTACCACAGTTAAATCATGCCTTAGCTGAGTCTAAATTCTCTTGAGAAGCACTCACTTCTGGCCTCAAGCTTTTCCAATATATACATCAGCAAAGAAAAGGCTTGTATGCTTGAGTTTCACTAAAAAGAAAATATACAGATATATATTCCATGTCATTAAATAAAAACAACATTAAAGCAAAACTATGCGTGCAATAATTAAACAGAAATAAAAAGCTCCAGCATACTTGAGCAGCAAACCTATAAATAGTTTCCAAAGAGATTCTCAACATTTCTAAAAATAAAAGCTGTCATAATAAGAGCATGTTGCAATAGCAAATCTTGCTGGAAAAAGTTCTGAACCTTGTGTCTGTGAACTAAGAGAAACCAAAGCAAGAATTTTTACAAGTCACTTGACTCAATATTATGGTACATTAACCTTGATTTTTATTACCGCTCAGCATTTTTGCTTTTGAACCAGACCAAACCTCAGAAATACTGAAGAATACACACATGGGGGTGGGGAGGAAAGAAATGGGAGGATTTGGGCTGTAATCACTGAAAAAAATGCAGCGTGAGTTCTGTGCTGAAAACCTGAGTGGGATGTCGTTTTATCTGACTGATTGGCTCCATCCATAATTAAAGCCCAGCTTTCCTCCCCACGGGCTATGAATCAAAACTTGAGTCTGAGAACCCTGAGGGAGGCACAGCCCAGGATGGGATGTGGGCTCAGCCTCTCTCCATCAAGGCTAGACTCCAGGAGGAAAGTAACTTGCCAAAACATCCATTTAACTGACCACCTCTTATTCAGTGGAATATCACATGTTTGCAAATAAAGTTGCTAAAAATAAAAAGTGTAACTGCTCTGCCTTTGCACTGATGGGAAAGGCAGATGTTGCCTGTAGCTCTTACCCACCACAACTCTATTTTCAATTTATGCACACCCCCTGTTTTATGGTTCACCCTGCAGTAAGATACTGGAAGTCAGAGCTGCTGATTGCCAGTATGAACCTTGTTCTGATCTTTATAGTGCCTTGCACCAGCAGCCTTTGCTGGAAAACAGCTTGGAAAATATTGGGCAATATTCTCTAGTCATTCCAGGGGGACCACATGAGAGCTCAGAATTAACCTTGGCCAAAAAGGAAGCAAAAAGGGAAATAAAAAAAGTAAGTGAAGATAGCATCCCTGATAATCCCTTTAATTTATGTGTCTAAATCCTGCCCTCTGATAGAAACAGGCGACCCAGTTGTTAAACAAATGCTTGAGCAAAGAATTTGGCACTCACATTTCTAACCACAGGTCATGGCAAAGCAAATCATCTTTGCTGCCCTTGGCAGAACTGGAAAAGGTCATTTCCCAAAGATGCAGAGCCCCAGGGATGTTCCAAGGGGGCCAGGACCCCCAGAAGCCCTGTGCCAGAGCACGAAAGGCAGCAAGAAGGAGGAGCAAAATCAGTTCATCTCAGTCTCTTAAGGCAACTGTGCCTTTCTGCATCCTTGCAAGTATGATGAAGCTCATGCTTGACAGAATGGGATGCCAGTGGTGTGGCCAGTGTCCCAACCTTTCCAGGCTTTCTCTCATCCGCCTCATCAGGAGTCTCATGATCTCATGATCATCTCAGAATCATCCCACTTTAGACTTAAACACAATGCAGATGCCCTTTCCCACCCTACACTTGTGTCCCTCCTGGCTCAGACACACCTTTGCATTTGTCAGCAGTCAAATGTCACAGTGTTACCATGGGACTTTTCTAGAATAAATATTTGAATTGTGATTTCTAGTAACAGAGAGCTCCTGCACTGACTTGTGAACACTGCTCTTCTACACTGTGTAAGATCACCAGCAAATGGGAAGGTGCCTTTTGAGGAAGCCAAACAGCCTGGAGCAAACACACTGGCACCCAAAACTAGGAGCCAACATAGCAACAAATCAGGCCAGATTTCTTTAGTCAGACTGCCATGTGAGGGCTTCAGCTGTGGCTCACCTCAAGTGGAAATGCAGCATATGCTGAGTATTTCAGGGATGTGGTGAATGCAGTCAGGGCAGAAATGCAAGCCCAGAAAACACATGGCTGGGTTTACAGGAGAAGCAACATGGTCTCGTCTCAGGCTGCCTCCCTCAACTTCAACACACCTCCATCTATCCAAATATTTTTTTAAAATGCCAAAATTGCCTAATAGTCAATCCCCTTCCCCATAAAAGGGTGCACGCAAATCCCTTTACCTACAGAAGTGTGCCTTTCCTAGCCAGGAAATCACAAGTGGGTACACACAGGTGAAAATAAACAGTTGGAAATTCTAACTTGAATTTCTTTGTATTACTCATTTGTGGCTCTCTCATTAAGCTAAATGATTCAGATGCCTTTCTTGTATGCTGCCTGGCGTGGTGAGGCAGTGAGACCGGACCTCCAGGCCCACCAAAACTCCCACTGCTCCAGAGGAAATAGCTCTGACAGCATCTGTGCTTGGAGCTGATTCTGGAAAAACTGTTTTGCCTTCAGTCCCGTGGCAATATTCTTATTCACGAGCTCTCAGTCCAGATGAGGAATAACTAGTGAGCTCAGACCTCTGGAAAGAGGGGTTTCCACTCCAGAACTGATGTTTAACAATGGATGTATGCCAGAATATCTTTTCCAGAATTTCCAAGCAAGGGAAGCAAAGTGGGCTCCCCAGATGGCTCTCTGTGCCAGTGAGACCTGCAGTAATTCTGCATGTGATCATATCCATCTGAAAGAACAAGGAATGTTTTGACTGCAAAAGGAATTTTCCAAAGGAATAGCAGGAGGCAAACCATGAAGCCTAGACTTGCCTGTTGTAGGGGCCAGTACCCATCCAAGGTTCCCAGCAAGGACAGAAGGAATTTACCTGCACACAAGTTCCATATTTTGGCCCCAAGGGACTATTGATGCCAAAAAACAAAAGCCTTTCTGCCTCCAGAATAGAAGCATTTGGGAATCAAGGGGAAAACTGAAAGCTCCTACCGAAAGGAAACATTTCTATGGAGAAACTCTTCGGGGCAAGCAAATTAGAAGTGGAAAAATATCAAAGCGCTGGAGGGTTTTATGCAACAGTAGCCAAAACCTTGAAAGAAAACATTGTTAAAGGTTTGGTTTTTTTCTCTTTTCTTTGGGGGGACTGTTTCTTCTGGAGTGGCCTACATTCTCAGGCTTGAATGCTCCCAAATTAATTGCTTTGCGTCCTCTTCCCTCCCCCCATCCCTTTTCTTTCTCTCTCTTTAGCCCAGTCCCAAGCCAGTGAAGACTTGGCTGGGGCTTGTAATGAACTGGCAGAATGATAAAGAGATGCTGGGCTAGAGGGAGGTGGGGGACCCAAAGCCCACTAATAAGACCAGGATCCCCTACTTACACCGTGCCCCACCGCGGGGAAGCCATTAAAGACCCACAGAATAGAAGAGAAAAGGAAGAAAGTTCTTACAAGGAGCCCTCCCCTCCCCGGGCCCTCTCCAGCCCTTTTTGAGAACAGGGCTCTCGACATGGCTAATCCCTGAGCCGCTTAATGAACTACAAGCTTCCCTTTCACCAGGACAAAAGTTTCTTTCCTTTCTCGGGCCTAATCGCAGACAAATGGTCCCCCCACCACGATGCCTGTTAAAAACCCATTCCCTTTTTTGAGGCTGCGAGGCAGGAGGAATGCCACTGGCAAGAATAGGTACCCTTGAAATGAGCTCCTTCTGCACTTCTGAGAGAGATAAGTGGGAGATGACATTGGAGCTATAATGGAAAAAATATTTTCACAAGGCAGCATCTGTTGTTTCAGTGGATGCAGCCCCATTTCTGTTCCAGAATGCTTCTGTGCATCTGTCTATATCTTTTCTGTCAGTGAAACAATTACTGCCTGCCCACCCTCTCTCTACACACACATACATTACTGATAGGAATGTTACATGGCTGCACAATAAAGCTGCCACAGCCTGTGCTGAGTTTTGTATGGACAACAGCTTTCTGCAAGGAACAGCTTTCAGTTTCCTTCCCAAATGAAAAAGTAGGCATGACTTGTAGTGTTTATTACTTCACAATGTGTGGGTGAGCTCAAATATTGCCAGTTCCATACAGGAACAGGAAGATACAATGTCTAATTGCATACAGAATCCTTGAGCATCCAAATTTTATTTTGGTACATAAATAATTATCCTTATTCCAGGATAATAAAGTGTTTGCAGCGCTCACTTCTGTTAAGCAACAATGAAACCAAGCCATTTATTTTAGTGTCTGACCCTCCAAATATAGTATGAATCTTTTGTGTTGGATGTGGTTTTAGATGGCCATTCAAGGTTGTTTTGTGCAGGTTTACACCACACACGAGTACTGGACCCAGGAATGTGCCAGGTCTGCCAAGCCTCTCTCCAGAGCTATGTCCTCTCTGTGTGACAAGAAGATGTATGGGCTTTACACAAGTAGGGACTGTTTGAACATCTAATCTGAACTCCCATCTAGTCAGTGCTGCTGTATTTGGCAAAAGCATTTTCCAGGAAAGCTTCCAGAAATGAGCTGAAGACATCAAAAGATGGAAAATCCATGCTTTCCCTCAGCAGTTTGTCCCAGAGGCTTTCACCTCCACTGCCTGTCTAGATTCTACCTTGCTTTTGTCCAAACTCACCTTTTAGTTCTGCTATCAGCTTATGCCTTTCTTCTAAATTAAAGAGCTGTTTAATATCCTGTATCTTCCACCCACGAAGTACTTACAGACTGCAATTAAGTCACCTCTCAATCTTCCAGTTGATAAAGTTTACAGCTGAAGGTCTTTAAAACTCTTCCTTCAAGGCCCTATCTTCATCTTGTCAACATATTAGTGACTTCTTGTATAATCCCCATGATACATCAATGTGCTTTTTAATGCATGGGCCCTTGGTTGTGTTTAACATTCCTCTGTCTCACCACTGCTGTTCATGTAGCAAAACAACATCTCAGTCCTAACATACAAGACCACACTAGATGCAAATTCACTGCTTCCTTTCCCATTACAAACCATCCCAGAAGCAGCAACTGCAGTTTCCTGACAGGCCCCTGAGTAGATACCCAGAGTTTGGAAATGCCACCAGCAGCCCAGAGCCTGTCTGGGAACACACAGATGAATTTTCCCCTGCAGCTCTTGCTCCTGGCTCTGCTCTACTACAGCAACACTTCTGCCTGTGCTCTGGACAAACCCAAAAAATGCAGAAGCAATCGAAGACAGAACAAGTAGGACCAGTAACATCTTCAGAGCTGTGTAAGGTGATTCCACACCACTGTGTACTGCAGAACAGAGAGAAGCTGAAACCTGCTGGTGTGCAGAGTAGCACTGTGGCTTTGAGCCCACCTTGAACCACCACATTTATCTAAAACAGGGGTGATGACACACATTTGGATGAATGAGGCTTTAAACTGAACTAGTAACAGCTACACAGGACCAGGGAAATGCGTTTTTGACAGAAGAGGTCTCTTCTAAGGGCATTTCCCATTACAACAACATTGAATTATGGCTCTCCTCGGAGAGGGTCTCCCCATTCCAATGGCAAAGCCCCCCTGATATCTGTGTTACTCCAGTAGCACGGAGCTTATCATCACCAGCTTGCAGCTGAATTCACACCCCAGTCCAGGTGAATCTTTGCCAATGTCTCCAAAGCACACGAGCTATGAGAAATGACAAGCAGTAGTACTTTCAACCACGCATTTCTGACTCCCTGGAGCAGGCTCAGTTTCAAAGGGCTGGATTCTGTTATTATTTCTCTCAAGCCTGTCTGCCCATTAGTACTTGCAGGGTCAAGCATGGGAGGAGGGGACTTCTACTCAGAAAATCAAGCAGCTACAAAACAAAAGGAATCCCGTTCAATTATTCCCAGCAAGCGGATTAAGCAATGAAAGCAGCATATGAGTCTTTTGTGTGGTATTTTTGCAATTATGTTCATTTTTCCTACATTACTAATATGCTACTAGAAACCAGACACCATACCCAATAATGTGAAAACTAGGCAAAAGAATGGAGCCAAGAAGGGGAAGAAACAGAGTGGAAAATGCAAAACAGTAAAGTATTCCTCTCAGCATTTGTTAAGTATCAGCAAGGGCACATTATAGCTGGGTCCCCAGACTCAGGCAGCACTGAACTAAGAGCAAAGCAGCAGATGGTCATGCAGCAGACTAGAAATTGCTAATAACTGCCTGTCTGGAGGGCTTTGCTTGGGATTATGGACTTGATGGTAGAGTAAAAACCTGTAGTGACAGTCATCAAAATGTAGGCATCCTTGAAATGGGAAGGGTCCAGGCTTCATGAAGATTTAATCTGCCTGTGTGTACTCTACCCTGCCAGTGTTGGAGAAAGCAGATTGAAAGGTTTTGTGAATGTGTTACTAGAAAAAGTAACAAGATCATGTTACTGTTGTGAATCAGTGCAGCTGTGCTGGCACCAGCAGATCTGAGTCAAAATGTACTATCTGAGAGTCAGGCTTCAGAGACCAGGGAAAACCTCATGAAAATAGCAGTCTCTTAATATGTTTACAAAAGATTGGAAATTAAGAAACCCATCATGGTCTATGCCTGTTTTAGAAGGAAAAACTAAAACCAGTTTGTTTTGTTGTGGTTTGTTTGTTGTTTTGTTTTTTTTTTGTTTTTTTTTTTTTTTAAGACCACTTAACATCTCTGACCAGGTAGGACTGAAGCAGCTCGGACAGGTCTCACAGACCTTCTCTGCCCTTTCATAGAGTGTGGAGTGTGTGCTGAACTCTCCATGTACCCCTCTGGTTTCTGGCCACAAGGATTCAACACTTTTCTCCTCAAGTGTTGATAAAACGATATACAACATTTGAAGGATGATCATCTATGCAGTTGAGTGCTTGGAATAGTGACTGCAGCACAGCAAGGGAGAACAGAGAGAGCTGCAGCACTATTTAGTGTGTGGTGAGTGTCTAAGAAACTATTTCATTCAGAATTTCATTCACAAGGTCACCCTCATGTTAAATGGTTCTCAATTAAATTCCTGATAACTACCAGCAGCTACTAGTTTATCAGTGTATCTCTAACTACAAGGTGACAGACAACACACATAAGCGTGAAGTGAAGAGGGCGAAGGCACTGGCTTCCCATTTTACTGGGTATAGCCTTTCCCTTGTATGACCAGAGGTATTTACAGAGCAGAAGTCAGATGAAAGCTTGGGAGATGAGAGCTACTGTATCAGGATGGGCAAATGTGCATATATTTATCCCTGCAGTCCTCCCAAGGACTCCCTGCGCCTTCTGCAGAGGATAGAGTTTCTTTACTGGGTGATGTCCAAGCATCAGCTTCTGCTGTTGGCTTTAATTAATGAAAGGCTCTGACAATAAACTGCAGCAAGCCACATGCTGCACCCACCGTGCTGAACCAGTGTGTGGTTTGCACATGCATTTTTGAAAGCCCATTTTCCTTGAAGTGCCTGTAATTTGACTCAGTGGGTCAGTGCAATGTGCACTAGATGAGATGGGAGAGTCCTTCACGGTATCACTCACATGGCCAAAGATCTGAAGCAAATCTATTAAACACATTATGTTATTCCAGATATTTAGCTGTGGAAACAAGATCAGGACCTGGCTTATGATCACAAGAAAAAAGTTCCTTATGACCTTTGTCTTCCAAGAGTGAAGGGGAAAATCTGCCACTCGAACATATATAAGGTTTACTGATATAGATTTCAACCTGGAGCAAAAAAAACCCTAATGAGTGGGCCAAATGTTAAATCAAAGTAAGTATCTTACAGCAGTTCAGATTTGGGGTACCAGTTGTCAGTTCAACCACATGCTGACCCCTTTCTATTCCAGCATCTTCCAACCAAAGCAATACAGGATTTCCAGTCTCTCCTGAGAATGTAAAGCTCCAAATAGCCTTGGAGCTTTACTGTACAATATCTACATTCATATACATTTCAGAATTGCAACTTTGCCTCAGTATAATACCAATTAGTCCGCAAGAAAGTATCTTCAAAAATGGTATTTTTAAAAGTGTGATAAAGGGAATCTTGTTGCATAAATGATGAAGGAAGCCCAGACCTCAGCATGAGTTGTCTTCATTGTAGAGGGCAAAAACTGTCTAGTTTAGTACTATTTAATGCCATATATATATATATATGTATATCTTGTATATACACAGGATGATGTGTGTATTTAAATCCAATGGTTTAATTTGAGACATTTTACATAATTTTCCCTCAGTGCAGGTGCTCCAAAAGCTGGCATTTTCATGCTGTGTTTGTCAACTCAGTAAGCCTTTGCTGGGAAATAAATAATGGACGCAGGCTATCCCACACTAATGACTTTTCCAATAAGATTGGTGACATCACCAGCCAGACCTGTCACCACTTGCAGCCATGGGGCACAGCTAGTGGGGCAGATCCTGCCATGCAGTGTGCCCCACCAATGCACACCGGGAGCTGTGGGAAGGGAGTACTCAAGAGCTTATTTCCATTTCCATGAGGAATAAACCCTGGCTAGGCAGGCCAAGGTAAACACTGGCTTGCCCTCCCACCTGCCCCAAAGGTCAGGGCTGGTGGGGCCCTGCCAAGTGCTGGCTGTCATCTGCTGAATGAGTGCCATTCCCCATGCAGACGAGGCTTTTCCAACACACAGCTACAGCCAGGCCTGGCAGATGCTCTTCCTGGTGATTCCAGGACTTTTGCCTTGGCTTGGCTTCTCCCCTTTGGATGGGAGTCATCTTTAGCTGCAGACAGGCAGACGCCTGAGGAGGGTCTGTCCTGCAGGCAGGATGTGACCCATCAGGGATGACCAAGGGCTCCCTTTCCCATGGCCTCCAAGGCCACACTGCAGCCCCAGGGAAGGAACAAGGCTGTGCTGCACAAGGGTGCTGGATCTACCTCTTGCTATTCAGCAGATGAAGGTGTGAAATGTGGTCACCTCATCCACTGCAGAGATCTCAAGGCTGTAAAACAGCAGAGCTGGCAAAGTTCCCTTTAAAAGTGCTGCTCTTTGTAATGAAGGCAAAAAGAACTTGTTAAAGAAAAACTCAGATTATAATGGTCTTTCAGCATCAAAAGAAAATGCAGTAACTTTGTTGCTTCCACAATAACAGCAGAAAAAGAATCACTTCTCTGGGGACACAAATTAAATATTTGTCTTCTTTGCTGGTAGAAAGGGTGAGGTTTCTCTCATCTGCTGCACAAGTAAATGGTGAGCACTCCCCTGGTGTAACACTACCCCTCTCTGCCATCACAGCAGTGTGAGGAGATTCTAATCACTGCTCCTACTTGCTCTGCTTACAAGCCTTGCCTTAGAAGAACAGGTCTCCCTTTGGAGATGGATTTTACTGTCAAATCCCTCTTTTCAGTGCCACACCCACAGCACAAGATCACAAAGAAAGGGGACTGTTTAAACACAAAACCACAACTGTTTGATCACAGCAGCGTTATCACTTATAAATGCTGCCAAATCTTTCAAATCTTCAGGTATTTATCTAACATAAATCTGTTCCCTGTCTTAAAGATTTTATTCCCTCTTCACCAAAGACAGTCAACTTAAACTCAGAAAATGAGAATAGCCCTTATATACATAACACACATAAATATATTATACTGCCCTTTCCATCCATTGACAGATCTACTCAAAGATTGGCTCAGGCCAAAATTCAGGATCTAAAAAATCTCAGGTTGGGAAAACACATGGATCCAACAGAATTAAAGCCAGTTTACGGTAACATATCAATAGGGTACACTGCAACTGAGAAAGTAGAGACCCCATCCTCCCCTGAACTAGGCATAAATTCTAGAAAAGCTCTTCCTTCAGGCTAAATGGCTTTCTATCAGTACTTGTGTGTCATATTTGATGCAAGCACTATGCAAACTTTTAGGTTCATTGAACTAAACAAGGAAAATGGAAAAATTTAGGGAAGAAATATGCAAGCGTCTTGAAATACACAATATGTCTTGAAATAAATAACTGTATGGCTAAAGCCTAATGACCTTACAAAGATGTAGGTTAGAAGTATGTAAGAGCAACTAAAATGAAGCTCTTGAGAGAGATTTGAGAATTGAGCGAACTGAAGAGTAGAGAAAAACAAGTAATTTAAACATTTGAAGGTTCTTGCTGCATTAGTGGAATCAACTTAATAGTTTATTGAGCTGACTCAGAACATAGTAAGTTGAGTCAGATTCAGCAAAATAACATATCTTTTTAATTATGCATACTCAAATAAAATTTTGTTGGGATTTTCACAGTATTTTTAGGATAATCAAAGATTTTCTGAATTATTGTATTTATAATGTTTTGGAAGTTCCATTTTTCCACCAGAAAATGTTGCTGGGAAAAGTTTCCAAATGGGTTTCGTATATTTTGTTGGTTAAGGAAGCAACCATCTTTCTGCTCACTGGACACTGGGTCCTGCTTTGAGCTCTGGCTCTGAGCTATTCCCTTTTCGCCAATATAATTAAATACTAGAAAAAATACACTCCCACTGCCTTGTTTTGCAACATCTTTTTTGGTTTCTTGTGGCATACTACTTTCATCTTCAAGCCATAAGTCAATTTCACTTTCATGAAGTTTCTTGCATTGCCAGATAAAGAACTTTTCCTTGGATCACAAAAGAAGTTGGCAAGGCTTGCTACCCCTGGCAAAACTTTACTAAACATGGCTCAAATGCCAAATTTACTATGAAAATACACAGAAGAGGAGACTCACATTGATTTCTTGTACTTTACCAACGCACCATCAAATAAGTTTTCTGTGGCTAGCAACCCACAGGCAGGGGAACAAGAGTTATGTTTTATGCTGGGCTTCATTCTCATGGCACACACCTACTCCTCCAGGCAAGACAAGTTATCTTCTGGGCCTGGGGGAGAGTATTTGACAGTAACTGATGAGGATGAATGGCACCCATGTGCCTCCCCGAGCCAGCGGAGCACGGTTACGCGCCAGGATTTGCAATTCCGCGGCTTAAAGCACGTTAGGAAAACAGCCCGATCGATAAAGCCCCCGTGAATGCACCAGCACATCGCTGCGTTATCGCACGAGTGGAAACAACGAATGTGTCACTGCAGCGATTGTTGGATGTGAAATCATGTGGAACGCCTCGTTTGGAGCGCGGCCCGGTCGGCCCCTGTGAAAGCGATCGCCCTCGCGCCATGTTAGCCAACGCCGGGGCGTGAAATCCAACCTCCATCTGCGCCGCCGCGCTCTGTGCCCGCTGCGTGTCAGCGTCTGTTTTTATTTTCTGGCACCTTGAGCAAGTGTTAGAGACTCTAAATAATAAGTGACATACGGACACTTTGCTGGATAGGAGCACCTGGGCTGGGGCATGGCATTCATTAAGGCCTGACACGCTCACCCTCTGCGGGCTTTTCGGTCCCTTCTTTTCTTTCCCTTACCACACGATTACTCATGTGCCTACTGGCAATGTGAGAAATGGAAAACGCAGCATGCCCCATTGGCCAAACAACTGGACCATGGTTCCAGAAAAACTCTCCTCTTTTATGGTGCCTTTCATCCTTTTACACAGCACACTGAATAAAACCACAGGCACACCTTGGTCAGCTTCCTCATTAGAGAAGACTAGGCGCTTGTTTTTTCTTCACTGCATCAAAACCAGGGATGCCATACACAGGTGCACTCAAGCTAAAGGTGTATGTGTGTTCTGCTTTAGATGAGAAAACAAATTTCAGGGGAAGTTAACTCCATCTCCACAGCTTTATAACAAAATGCAAAAAGCCTAAATTTCTGATGCATGTTTAACTTCAGAGAAAATAAGAGCAGTGTGCACTATGAACTATGTTTTTGAGACTTTTGAGTGCTCTCTTGTCCTCTGCAACTAACTGCATGACTGGGGAAGTAAAGGCATACTAGCCAATCACTTCACAAACTTGAGGCGGTTAATTAGCATTGAAATTTGTATTCTTGTAGAAAACAAAACAAATTTACCTTGTCAGCTTGACTGGTCTAGTCTATGGCTTCCCAGTGTTTGGTACGGATAGACAAACCAAAGGTCTCACACTTCACAAATGAAGAACCTAAAGTGGCTTTCACGTTTAAGTGCAGACCCCAGTTTTTATAGCTGATGAGGCAGCAGAAACAGGACAATGCAGAAGACGAGTGTTAAGACAACTTGTGGGTGCTCAGGACATTGCCAGCAGTCCCACTCTCCACAGGATTTCCTGAACTGAACATCTACCATTCTCTAAGCTCTTAGAGAAAGCTGTGCCTGGAAGGGTGGAGGGACAGTAATGCCCATGCCACAGTGCACTGAGTAATAACAGGACAAGATGAACATTTCCAGACCATATGAAGGAGGAAGAGAGACTTACAGCTTTTACCTAAAGCAAGCTGCCATTAACAAAGACAAGTTTGTTGTCTTAAACTCCTTAAACTTCTAGTAACAATATGTGTTTATTTAATTGTGGGGGAGGGGGTTTGTTTGTTTAAAAAAAAAATCCCCAGGGGAGTAATTTCCCTGGGCCCCTCATGCTGCCTGACCTTCCTGGTGGCAAAAAACTGTCTTGGCTGAAATGATGTGTGAAAGTAATACCAAAACATTAAAATAAAGCGCGCACACACACACACACACACACATATATAGGTTCCCTGAAAAAACAAGGAGAAGATTAATGATGAGGAATGTCATTAGTCTTTAAAAAACACAGCCTGCAAAAAAGTCAAGCTAAAGGAGTGAAACACCAGAGACTCATCAAGCCAAAATCAATAAAGCAGCAGTTAAAAATCCATTTCCAGTTCAGGATAAACAGTTGCTGTGTAGGGAAGGAAAAACCATCAGTGGTAGCACAGAAAAGACAGAAGCAAAACCAACTGTGAAGAATGTATAGCCTGAGGAGAGAGATGACAGAGCACAAACTGCATCACTCAGTGAACAGGTAACCATTCAGCAGGGCACATGTGTGTGAGTCTGGAAGAGAGCAAAGCTTCAGGCTGTGAGACAGAGCTCAAAAGCAGAGACTGCAGGATGAACAGTTCAACTTGAATTCTCAGGCAACATACATGGCAAAACCAGCAAATGCATTTTTCAGACACGAGGAGAATCCTTCATAGAAGTGGGCAGGCTGTAAACACAGCAGTATCTGAGACAGCATCTGGGCTCAGACTTGATGTCATGGCTCAAAAATTAAATGAGAAAAATGAGACCCCCCCCCAAAAAAAAAAGGTAAGAGTAAGCCTAAACAAGTAAGAGAAGAGGAGGAAACACTTGTAAATGTTAAAGTACTCAATATATCCCGATAGTTAGAAAGAAGGCTGAGAAGTGAGTTAGTCCTCCTTAAAAGATAATACTGCATAAGCAACACATAAAATTGGTGCCTCTGCAGTCTTGGTGAATGAGGTAGAATATCAGGCAGTGGCTGGGTGGTGAGAGTTAACAAATGGCAAAGGAACATTTCCAACCTCATTCAGAAGCATCTTCATGGTCTTGAGTAAAGAATTTTCCAACCTTTTCCTGGACACATACATGGATGTAGAGCTGTAATATGGGACCAAAGAAACCAACTGTTCTTTCCAGAAAGTCTTCTGTGGATTCCTAAACCTGTAATTTTTCACTAACATTAACCTCTGCAGGTAGCAATGTTTAACATTATCTTCTTTAAAAAAAGAGAGAGAGAGAGAGAAAAAAGGCAAACAAAAACCCAAGCCCTAACATTTCACCATTCTTAAACAAAAGGAACTAGTGTAGTGGAGGTAGCAACTGTGATGACATTTGAGATTAGCCTATAATCCCCCTTCAATCTTCCAGCTGGAGAGTGGAGACTGTATGATTTGAAATCTGTGAAGTTATTTGATTTTAAAGGCTTAGCAGGCAAATAAAAGACAGCATAGGCCAATGAAATCAAATTTGCTGTATGATGTGTAGTACCCTGGATCCAGATTTTATACGTGTCCTCTGTGTGCTTACTCTGATATAAACAGTTACAGCAAAGCAGAAATATGTGCTGTCTGTGCAAGATGGACTGGAATTCTGTCCTTGCTCGTGTCTGATCTGCTCACACAGAAGTCAGCAGGATCAGCCAAAGGAAGAGAAGTTCTCAAGACAGAAGGTATTCAACAACAACAAAAACAACAACAAGCCTAAAAAATTTGATCATGAAGGAAGAAAGGTCATGGAGGGCAGAGTGTGCATCTCTATATTCTTTGTATCATATTGTAGTGTGCGACTAGCTCTTGTGCACTAACTTAATCAGGAAGACATATTTTAGACAGTGACAAGCAGGAATGAATACAGTCAGTCTTGTTTTCACCACAGGATACAGAGATTGGCTTTGGATGTCTTCCTGAAACATTCATTTGCTAGGCAGAATGGGAGCCTGAGGGCAGAAGACTTCAAAAAAGAAAAATACATGTATCCCAGAAGTCATGTAAAACACAGGGCTACACTGTCAGTTAGTGTAAATGAATGTAACTCCACTAATGAGAAGGAGCATCTACAGTGTAAGCCAGAGGAAGATGACAAACTGAAATCGTGCCCTTGGTGACATCTGATCTATTCACAAAAATATGCATGCCTTATGGGGCAAATTTTACTATCTGTCAAGATTGTTTGGGGAATGTGGGCAGCTCCATCGGCTGGGAGAATCACGAGGGGCAGGGGGAGTGCTCTTGCATAAAAAGCAAAATTAAACATCTCAAGAAGTAAATTCCCCCCTGAACTGCACAGAGGACAATCAGCCCCTCTGGAGCTCTGCTCTAGATGGTCATTTCAAGGCCCAGTTCTCACCCTCTTGTGGCAAATCTCCAATTAAAGCCATGCTCTCCTGACACACTGTTGGCACAAAATGTGAGCAACATTTATTGCTGAAATAACCATCATGGCCATAAAGCTGAGCTGTCTGCCAAGGGGAGTGCAACTACAAATAGAGAATTTATCTGTCATGAGTGGCAGCATGATCCAGTTCAGAGCAAATTCCTTGTCATTGACACATATAGCTCTGTGTGATTTTAACCTTAGCATAGTCACTGGTAAGTCAATAGTAACAGAAGGGGCAGGGGGAGGATGATTTATTTTTCCTTCCTTCTGCTGCAGAGCAACTGCATATTTTCCTTGTCAACAGCTGTGGTTCATATACACTGTAGAGATAGGTAGACAGATGGGGAAAACCCCACCCAACAAACAAGATGTAGGACTCCCAGGAATCATTATTACATGCTGAGCATGCCAATATAATGCTATTTGCAGTCTCCTCTCTAGGTCAGCAGAGATTCCAGCATCCTTTGTCCAAAGCAGTTGCTCCTCCCCAGGAGCATGTGCAAACCCTTGTCTTTCTGTCAAACCTGATGAAGGTTTTAACCAAGGAAGGGTGAACAGGTCTCACTCACACACCTGGCTGAAATGCCTCTGCTCTTCATATCAGACTATCATCAGAGCTGCTGTCTATCCTGCCAGCTCTTTGTCATAGTAAATAATCACTCAGTCTGGCCTAATGAAAATTAAAAACATAAATGAATGTGAGGGTGGGGAGGCCCTGGCACAGGTTGCCCAGAGAAGCTGTGGCTGCCCCGTCCCTGGAAGTGCTCAAGGCCAGGTTGGATGGGACTTGGAGCAACGTGGGATAGTGGAAGGTGTCCCTGCCCATGGCAGGGGGTTGGAATGAAATAGTCTAAAGGTCCCTCCCAATCCAAACCATTCTGGGATTCCAGGGTTTTATAAGAATGTCATTTCAGCTTCCACAATTCAGCTGATGAGGGGTAGCTCACCAAATGGCAATCACACCAGCACTGTTCTACCAAAGTCTGGGATTTTAGGTTACTTGAATTCAGCTGTAGATTCACTACCAGCTTACTGATACAAAAACCCAAATGCACTCAGACTCAGCCCTCTGCCTCAGCTTTGATCTGGGAAGGGCAGCAAATATTGTCAGCTGTCTGTGGATACTGAACACTGAATGCTGTGTGAGTAATGAATGCTGACCTAAACCTTCGTCCACCCTCTGAGACAAACTGAAATTGTGTTCAAACAGGTATGTAAGTCCTTTGTTTACTCTAAAAATTGAATTATTGAATTATTATGGCACTTTCCAAGAAAGCTGATGTTACAGTTTCGTGACAGAGGCCATTCACTGAAATGCTGATTAACATTTGTGTTGTGATAGTGCCTCAAAACAAACTCTGTCAGGTCCCCACTGTCTGCAGATTCCTCCCAAATGGCTTAAGTTGGTGAGGACAAGAAATTAAGGTCAATTATTTCAAGTTCCAGTGAAATCCAAGAGAAACTATTAATTTAGAACCTCAGTTTTAAGCCGACTTATTTTTTTTCTGTAGAGCAGCTCAGCAGAAGTTGAGGTCAGTAGAAAGAGCTAAATTCAATTTTCCACTTTCCTTCTTTCACCAGAGAGACTTCTCAGGGAAAAATAACAGTATCTGAGTGTCCCACAGTGACCATGTTATCCAAGTTTTTCAGTCTGAGATCTCATTTCATGTTTGTAATACTGGCCCCATGAATGGCTCTTGGAGAAAATCATGTTACAAATATAAACATATCAGGAACAGATGCAGTCCTGCAGGAAAGCATTTTCCAAGTGGAAAAGCAAGCACCTAGAGCACCCACAATAACTGCAATATTCATCTTCATAAATAAATAATATAAAATATTAATTGACAGTCATAGTGGTCTTGCAGCCAGGCTGAAATCTGATTTCAAACTAAACACTATGGAAAAGTGAGCAGCACCGCTGGCATGTCCACAACACAGGTTGGAAGGAACACCATAACCACTGACTGACACTTGACTCCTTCCCAGTAACTTCACAAATTTCACAAAAACAACATCTCTCTGCACCCACTCTCCTTCCACTCCCACTCCCGCTGCATCCTCCCATGTGGACTCAAGTTTGATCCTGGCAGCCGCACTGATGAGAGCAACAAAACACAGAGAATTCTCCTCTCCTGGGCCAGTTCCTGAGCTGTGCCTACGTGTCTGGAGCCAGAGAGTTTCCTGCCTGGCTTTCACAACGTCAGCTCCTCTTTTGTTGTGCAAGCTCCTCTTGTGCTGCCCAACACAAGGAGCTGCGGACCTGCTTTCATTCCCAAAGAAAGATCACCCACAGAGCAGGAGCCCCGCGTGCCTGGGGGGAATCTCCCTCTTTCACTTGCTGGGGTTTATGAGGGCTATCTCCCAGTTTGCACAGCAAACATATGTCCCAATCCAAAGATCATTCCAGTCAACAGAAAGGCTCCTCTTGACTCCTACAGGCTTTGGCTCTCGCTGCCCTGGAGAGCAAGGAACTGAAGGGCCAAAACCAGGGTCACACAGATGACACAGCTCTCACCCCATCCTCATCCCCCACCTGCTCCTCGGGTCACAGCTCTGCAGCCACAGGAAGATGTTTACATCACTGTCCTATTGACACAGGTCAGAGTTCAAGGAAGCCCAGTAAATCATGAGTCGAAATAGGGTAGGGCTGGGGCCAGGTGGAGGAGAGAGGGGAAGTAATGAGAGCAGGACCATCTCTTTGAAGAGGAACAAATGTGAATGTTTACAGTCCCCCTGGTGCATTCTCCCTGTGCTGAAAACGTGTTCAGACGCTGGTTGGTTAATCTGCCTTCTGAGAAGTTGTGCTGAATGGCAAGGAGCTTATTGACACCATCAACAAGATCTCTGCCTGCGCTGCTCTGCAGAAATCCTGGTGGCATGGAAGGGAGCCAGTGCATTAGTCCTGTATTGTTACATGAACTGTATCAAAGAGGCTCAACTCTGTATTGTGTATTCCCACAGGGTTGGTGAAATCAGACTTAGTCCTGGCATACAGTGAAATTCTTCTCAAAAACGAGAAAGAAAAAAAAAAAGCCCAGTTAGCAAACAAGACAGGGCTTGTTTCTGCACTAAACCACAGTACATAGTTTGACAATGTTTCACAAATCTTCTTCATTTATCGTTAATCTGAAGGCATCTTCTTTTTCCCCAGCAGAGGATGTCAGATCCAGCTCCATTTCTGGAGCTACAACATTTCTGGGTTTCCGATGCAGCCCAGAGGATCTCAGATATTCCCACTGCCTGCAGTTACTGCACCGTGAATTAGCAATTCTCTCTGTCACTCACTGATCTCCTCTGCCTCATTAAGACTCCAGGAGTGTCTGATGAGAGCATTTAATTAAAATTAGTACAAACTGATAACAAGGCCTTGTGATTCTTTTGTCCATCTGTTTGTTGATCAGTAATTAGCAAACTCAAGGGGACAGTGCAGGACAAAATGAGTGCAGGGACAGTTCATAGAGAGAGTTGAAGTCCAGGTGTGGGACATTGACCCAGCAAAATCAAATTTCACACTGAGAACAACACAGAAAGGGTGGACACAATATTAGGAAAGGCTGACATTTCTTCCTTTTAAAAACATGTTGTCCAGGTTTGAAAGATATCTGAAAAGCATTTGTGAGACAGGACAGTGATGTACACAGGCTTCTAAAAGGTGGTCTGATCTCCCTGACAGGCTCCATCCACTTAGCAAACATAATCCAACCTTTCTTCAGCACAGTCTCTTTACTGTTGCCTCATCTACACCAGAAACATTATACTTGCATAGCTTTATTTCCAGACCCTTCCTTGCTCAAACAGGCACAAAAAAATTATCATATGGACCAAATCCTGCTATTGTTAGTAAAATTGATTTATTCCAGCTGAGCAGCTGGTCTAAAGTTTCATTTGGCCTGCAAGAAGGTCCCAGCAGAGATTCACACAAAGAAAATGATGCCCAGGTAACAGCAATGCTCTCTTGGCTCTCTGGCCATAGCCCTGGCTGATATCACTGTTATTAGAAGGCTGTTTCAGCAAAGAAACCATGTGGGCAGTCAGACTCCCACTCCTGCAGCTTTCAGTGAAATCTCCTACTTGTCTTCAGCCTTTTTAACCACAAGCATTGCCCCTGATCAACTTTCCTTATACACTGTGTAGGCAGCTACTGCATTTTGCAGTGGACAGTGGTGGCCTGACTTTGCTGTCCTACAGTCAGACAAATTCTTGCCCAGCAAAGCTGAAAGGCTCCTCTCTTGAGGCAACCACAGAGAAGTCTGTGGGATCAGACCAGTCTTTCCTACATGGCCTGTACATTTAGATGTTGTAGCTGTAGGTCAAGAAGGATCACAGGCACACCTGCACTGACCACCACCTACCCCATAGCATGACACATTGCCTAGACTGTTCATTGGAAATGCAAGAATCTTAGCTAACACAGCTTCAGATTTTCAAGCAACCACAACAAGCGCAACCAGGAATGCCCAACCACTCACTCCAGACCCTGGTGGAAAAGAGGTTCAGTTGCCAGAGGTAAACCCCAGTATTTGCAATATCCCTAACTGCAAACACACACAGAAAGTATCCTGAGAGATACCTCAGAAAGTCCTAAAGAAAAAATTATCTGGCTCCAACTCTGGCAAGGGGAATATCTTGCTGTGTGAGAGATATGCAGAAGAAAGATATTGAAATCACTGTAATGCCTCAGAAATAGAACAAGAGGCCTCCATTTTGTTGGTAGAACCTACTGGATTGGGATAGAAAACAGGATAATATGAATTATTCCACAGAAGTAGCATTTTTCCTTATGTTTTCCTGAATTTTTTGGGGTAGCCTGTCAATTTTAATAATGTAGGGCCACAGTCATTTCAATGACTGCTGGTTTTGTTATTTGTTATTTACTCTGTAGCCCAGAGACTCCATTCAGGCCATGAGACACAGACCAGGAGCACAAAGCACAAGGTGACATGATTATACAAACAAGTCTGATGTCTGGTTTGCAGGTTTTGAGATGTTATTATTGTCTTGTTGTTGGGTAATTAACCATAAGATGCAATGGTATCAGTCATCCTTCCTGGCACCTGCCTGGCCACATGAGTGATAAGCACATCCCAGGATTTTGCTTTTAGTAAGGGGACAAGCACAATTCCCTCCTCTGGCTACCAGGAACAAAATCCTTCAGTCCTATCTGCATAGCAGAAAAACCTTGTGTTAGCAAACAGAATTATCAGCACAACATATGACATTATTTGTCCTTCTGACCAATGATTATTGCTTTAAAAAAACACATTAAGTGATTTCAGGTATTTCACAGAAACCCAAGTGAGTGACATGTTGACATTTTTAACTGTGCCTTGGCTCAGGCCTTCTGGAAAGTCAAGGACGAGCTTATCTCTCTACCTGGAAATTACATAGCTCCCTTTACTTTTGCAAAAATAGTTTGTACCACTTGGTTGTTGAATTCTCTGCTGCTTTCCACTCCATGTATTCTGAGGCTGCTGCAGGTGTTTTTCAGGCCCCTCAGTAGGAGACAGGCACAGGTCTGGATGAGCACCCAGCACACTCAGAACGAAGCTCACCAGCTGCAGCTGTTCAGACAACTTTCCTAACACCATCCCATGATGCAACGTCTCCTGCTCAGAAATTACTCAGAAATCCCCACTTACAAAACAGGACACAGGAAGAGTGGGTTTTTTTAGGACACCCAGGACAGCCTGGCACAACCGCAGCTCTGTCAAAATATGTGTCCCTCTTTGGGCATAGAAACACTTTTGCACGGTTGAGTGAAGCGACCTGCCATGTTCCAAATCAGCACCAGCTGCAATTTTCTCCATATTTTTAAAATTACATGTGGCTTTCAAGAGCCTGGCAAATTGTCAAAACAGCCCCTAGCCTGGTGCAATTTAAGTGTCCTTAATCCAAATGGTATAAAAGACAACAGTTACAGAAACTCTGAAAATAAAGGATGATGTTGGGTTGATGGTTTTCTAAATGTCTCTTAAAATCCTAGGGATGCTTTCTGTAGACTTTTATTTTCAGGCAAAACTTTAAAATCCTGAGCTGCCATCACTTTCCAGGGGAGCTAGCTGAAAGGCTGTATTTAGAAGATCTTGTCCAAAAAGTTTCCTTTAAATCAGGCTGCTTAGTCTTACCTATGAAAATATGTCATTTTTTACTCATTTGCTTTACTTCTAGCTATTTCCATATGTACACATTTTTTAAAGGAGAGAGACGACAGAGCTACCTCCTAAACTTAAATTAAACCATCATAAAAAGCCTGCAGAGAAAATGCCAGCTTTGTGACTAGTAAAAACCAACATAGTATTTTCCTGGCACAGGGCAAATGACTGATCCAGTGGTTGTTATCTTTGAAAAATGCTCAAACTATGAAATTCTTGGTTGGTTGGCAGTCACCAAAAACTTGTGGGTTGAATCTGGCTTATGTGATTTGAGCACTGCTTAGCATCTATCATGAGAAAGCCTTAGGCTGAGTTTTCCTCCTTTGCAGAAATGTCATGGAACTGAAAGAAAACCTGAAAGCACAAGGAAGAAGCACGTGAACAGAACAGCTAAGATACTACTACTGAAGTGCTCTTCAAGTGTCTTTAACCATCACAAATTAATGTGATCCTGTCTTCTTGGGGATGATTAGATGACCTCTTTCTGTAAGCCTTTTCCAGCTCTTACATCTGTGATTCATCCCTCTTGGGCAAAACATAAAACCAGTATGCTGATCATCCATCATCGTTAAAAATCTCACTGCAGTTTTTTCAAAAAAAGCAAAGGAGTTTGTTCTAGCCAAAATTCCAATTTGTAATTACTGTACACTGCATACCTAAAAAACTCCCCTTGGTTTGAATCACAGAAGTATTACTCTAGAATATCTAATCAGAGGAAACAACCTTCATTCTTCTCCTTCTTGAAGACTGTGCAGTCACCTACCCAAAGTGGATATAAAATCCTATTTACACACATTCTGTGTAGTCTTACTGGGTAAAGCATCATACAAGACACTGAGCAAGAGAAAAATAAGCACTGCATGTGGGGCAAGCCATGGGAATGCAGGAACAAGGACAGAAAAACATCTTGCACACTTCCTTCTGCTGCAAAGTTAAGAACTTCCATAGTGAGAATTGGGCACAGACCTCCCAGGAGATCTCACCCTATCCTGGTCCCTCATGGGTATCAGCTTTTCTCCACCTCCCGTGCGCAGGGTTTGGTCAGAAAGGTCTCTCAGGCATTAAACAAACTGTTCAAAATGACATTATCTATGGAAGTATTTCCCTTGCCATTTTTCTTATGGAAAAGTGATCTCTTTTTTTTTTCGGTCACAGAAATTATACTCTCACAGAAAATTCTGGTTCAAACTCTAGAAAAGTTCAGGAAAGAATATTTAGGGGTTGTTCTCAGAATGAGCAGTACTCTAGTCTTCAAGGGCTTGTTGTGAGAGGTGAAGGAGCAACTTTTGCTCCAAGCCACCCAGAACTGAGAGAGATGGTGGCCCTCAGCTGCAGCCCTAATGCTGCTGGCAGCTATGGAGAGGAATTTTCAGCCACTGCAGCCCACTGTGACAGCAGAGTGAAATCCACTGCTGCTCTCACAGCCAGTGAATTACTTAGCACAAACCCAGCCACATCTCCCATTGCTAAACAGGGACATTTTCTCAGTTTTTAATTATGGCAATATTTCCTCTGTGCTGCTGTTAATGAACCAGCACAGGCTGGGTCCGTCGCTTTGCATTCTGTACATTATTTCTGTTTCAGGGAATTCCCAAGGATCAAACTGTTGGAGTCTGGGCACTTGTGCCAGGGGAATCCCACACAATGCTGCCCTGGGTGCCCACTGTCCTGGCACTCAGAGACAGAGATTGTGCTGGGCACGTCCATGTCCCGATAACCCATTCCTAAGGCCAGCACAGGCCCCATCATCTAAGGACATTAACTCAGTGACAGTAAGGAGATAACATGGTATCAGCCATAGTACAGATAATTTCATAGCACAGTGACCAGTACAGATTCTAACCTCAAAGATTAAAAAAAAAATCCTAAGGAACAGAAATTATATTTCATTAATTATAATAAAGCTATAAAGGCTGCTGAATCCTAAGACCAAACTGCTGCTGTTGAGGGTCAACAAGATTTACATCACCTTCATTGGACTGGCACACTCTCAACAGACCCTTCTGATCCTTAATTTAACAATAAAATTTGGAAAAACCCATGCATGTAAAATAAATTTAACAAAAAAATCCCACCAAACGAAAATACAAATTAAAATGGAAAATATCCATCATATTCAGGGTTTAGTTTAGGCAGCAGAACTTTCTAAATTGTAAAAAGATTATAACTGCCAATTTGGTCCAGGTATGTCTGTGGAGGTACCCTCATCCCATGTATTCTCCTCTTCACACTGAGACATTCTAGCTTGATTTAATATACTTTATAAGCCTATCTGATTGGCAAATTTCAACACACAGTGTCTTCCATATGAGTTAGAGAAGTTTCCTGAGGCACCACTAGGTCTTCTATCTGTGTGCAGGAGCAAACCTGACAGTCATTGTTCTCTATCAGGTATATGTGTAGTTAACAGCAGAAAGCCAAGTCTAAGGGGATATTGAATTTTTGACAGTCTGTATACCACAAACTAGCAGAATGAAATTAATAAAGAAAATATTTAGGTTGTATATGAGGAAATAAAAAAACCAAAACCCTCTCTTGAGAACAATAATCTCTCCTATTAAGTTTTGGAAATGAAGACTTTTGATTATGGCACCTGGACTTGTAACACAGGGACTCAGTTTCTAGTTTCTGTACAAACTTCTTTTGGGACTTCAGGAAAGTTCCCTCACTCAGTAAAATGGGACAAGGCCCATAAGGTCATTCATTATTTGTCTGTACAGTTCACTTACCCTGTAATATCATAGGGGTGAGGTCTATTTCTTGCTACATGTTAGAAAAATAACCACCACAAAATGGCTTTGCTTTCTGTTGGCACCTCTGAGCACTCTGACATAAATAAGGAACAATTCCCATGTACTTAAAGCTGCTTGGGAGAAAAAGAAAAAACTTGGCTGATGGGGACAAGACAGTAATTAAAAAAAAAAAAAGACCAATTCTGAGGCAGGAAAGGTAGAGTTCATGGCTGGGAAGAGGCAGTATACTCCTAGGATCTTTCTATCCTGGCAGATCCCCTTTCCTCAATCCCTCAAACAAGAGTCTATGGCATCACCTGCCCCTTTTTCACCCAGTGGACCCAAGTGTCTGTCTGCTGCTCTCACCATGGGAGAGGTGTGAAAGGGCACAAAGAAGATAATTCCACAAGCCCTATTCTCCCATGGTGTAAATCTTGGGTCCTGAAAAAAACACATGCAAAGTTTTTCCTGCAGATAGAAACGGATTTCAAAACTGGAGAATTCAAAACTGGAGAATCAAATTCAACCTTGCCATATTCCCAAGCAAATGGACAACTCAGACTAGACCAAAGCTCAAGGCAGCTTTTCATCAAATAAGGAAAAGTCAGCTTTTCATCAACACTTCTGGCCATCACAGCACCACACTTCAAATTAAAGGTCTGCAAAAAGCCTCCACTTCATAAACCTCTATCAGGTTCTTCCCATCATACCAAACTGCAAGTGACAGAGAGATGTAAGTGGAGAGGGAGGGAGGAGAACTAATGCACTAAGGAAATCAAATGCTGTGCACAACTGACACAAGCACTAAATATTTACCTCCATTGAAAAACTTTGGCTATTTTCCTTTTCAGTCCTATCAAATCACCTTCCTAATCACAGGCACTTGTTATTTCTCCCCAAGGACATGAACTCAGCTTGTAAAACACGTACTTGAGGAAAAGCAAAGTGTTGCTGGTGTGACATGAATTGCTGTGGAAATGCTGCTCAGGGTCTGGCCCAAGGCAAGCTCGAGCCATGGGCTCACAGCAATACTGCAGGCACGAGTCTGAATATCACTCCTCTCTCCCTCTGTACCTCCTGATGCAGCCCTAACCTTTCAGACCATCAGAACCCACATTTCACTCATTTCCTAAAACATGATGAGAATTCTAATGAAAACCTCAGCTCAGCTGCTTTTACCTGAGCCTGAGATAAGCAACCTGAACTAAAGGGACTACTTTTTCAATTTGTATTACATTATTTTTGCAAGGAAATTGTTTTAGCAGAAGCCATGCAAATGCTGAATCTTTTGCAAGCTGTGAAGATCCACAGGAACTGAAGAAGGTTTCTCCCATGACTGTTGCATTGTTTTACACAAGGAAGGATGACAAGAGGTCAAAAGCAACGCAGGAACAGGAGCCTTTGGCCAACTTAGTGTGCTGAGGACTAGGAAGTCCCAATACAATTTGCTCTGCATTATACAGAGTAATACAGATTCTTTTCAGTGTCCCAAATCCTGCTCCACCCCCTCAACAGTGGCACATTGTCTCTAGAGTAAGAAAAAATTGCTTTAAAATATTTCACCCTGGTTAAAGTGTTAAAACAGGCTTCCTTCCACTATTTAAAGCTCTCTGGAAAAAAAAAAAGCCCCAACCTCACTGCAAAGACAAAATCAAAAAAAAAAGTCTTTGAATTATCTAACATCCAAGATAGAAAGAAGCAGAAATAAACTGCTCTGTCTCAAGAATTAGACATAGAAATTAACATTTTAAATATTTTAAAAAAGTCTTCTGTAGTTAAAGTGTGACCCTGCCCTAAAGACGTTCTTAGAAACCTCATTAAAGAACGGCAAAGTATTATTGTGGCAGCATTAATAGCTCCATTGTTGTAGCATAAATAACTGTGTGAAATAATTCCAGATGTAATGCGGATGGAAAGGAAGAGGGTGCCTCACACTCCTTCAGAGCTGTATCTTTAGATGGCTCTTTCCAGCTGAAATGTCCCATTCTGTGTCCCAGCAGTGGAGGTCTGCAGTGCCTTACACACTGGAAATGCTAAAACGAAGCCCACAATGAATAATAGCACTTATGTTTCAAACATTCCCATGGTTTCTTCGGAGATCTCTCTCTCCCCCTTCACAGATTCTATATTTTGCTGACTTTTCCTTATATTTAAGCGTCAGCCAGCGAGGAATTGGCAACAATTGTGGGACAATTGCTTCTTCTCATCTCCCTCTTGCTGGGAAAAAAAAGAAAAAGAGAAAAAAGAATTTAAAGAGATAGCCTGTGTGAAGTGGTGAAGTAAGCTGCACAATTTTGGAAAGCATCACAGCATCACAGGATGGCCTGGGTTGAAGGGCACCTTAAAGAACCACTGCATCTATCCCTATTCAGCCCCCCCAGCATCCTCTGTGAGCACAGAAAAGTCATGGCCAGAGAAAAATCAGACTTCTGCTCTGGAGAGGGGACACCCTCTTAGATGTCCCTTCTCCCTCTGTGAGTGGTCAGAGGTGATGCTTCATCTCCACGATGCACAAGGGATTTGGATCAGCCTGAAGGCAGAAGAAGGGATGAGAACCAATAGACCTGGGAGCCAGAGCAGCAGGAATCATTCACTGCACAGAAGAGAGAGGAAAAGCTGGCGCAGGGATCTCTGCCACCTTAGACTCCATGGGTAGGAACTTGGTCCCTTTCTAATCTTTCACACAAAACTCCCTGGCACAAACTGTCTGGCTTATTCACTTTCCTAACTTATTTTCTTCCATCTTTCCTAATGCCAAGGAAAGCCCAAGAGCCCCAAGAAACAGCTTTGCCATTGCTTTAACATGAGCACGCTGCTTGCACACAGGAATGAGAATTTAGCCTGGAGACATAAACCCAAATATACAGCTGTGTATGGTATGCTGAAAACTAACCCAGCACAGAGAGCTGCTTTTATGGGCAGGATTTGTTTTTCCAAATGGGATTTATTTAAAAGAAAATTGAATGGTTATAAAGAGCTCACTCTAACAATAACACAGAAAATGAATCTAGTGTTCACTGCCGGCTTTGCTTCACAGTACAATCCAGACAGAGAAATCTTCTTTAGAAGGTCCTGGCTGCAATGACCTGCCCTGCAGAGTAACCCGTGGGGAAACAGCTGGCTAAAAACTGGGACTCTGCTAAAGACTGAAATAAAGGCAGGAATTTCACTGGGGGAGGGTGCTGCAATGACAGTGTGAGGAAGTGACTATGGGAACACCCTGTTTCAACAACCCTTCTTCATATCAATAGAATGGCAAGGCTCCAGGAGACACACAGGACTTCACTGTCCAGGAAACTGCTGGCACATTCCCCATTTCAGCATCTTCATAAGGGCCAGGACTCCTTAAGTCCAAAGGTGTCTCAGCTTTCCTTGGTGCTCCAGCCAGTATAAAACTTCCTGTGAACAGCCTTGCTTCAATTCTCATGGTATTTTCATAACTTCTATGGGTAGCACAGAAATTTTTATCAATAAATCCCTGATGCTTTAGGTGTCAGAATAAGGTGTCCTGCCCCACTGAGTCCCTTAAAAAGAAGCACTTGGGACCTTCTAACCATCACTCTCTCCAAACCCTCTTTGCCTGCTTTTCCCAGTGCAGGATAATGTGTTGTTTCTTCCTTTGTCCTGCTTGTCTCCTTCAGCATGTGTCCCAACAGGCCACTACACCCAGTCATAGCAGTTTATCTGACTGGCTGAAGGACAGAAACAAAAATGGTTCAGAGCTGTGCCAGAGAAGGCTTAAACTGGACATCAAGAAGGGTTTCTCTCCCAAGAGGTTGGTCAAACACTGGAACAGGCTTTCCAGGGAGGCAGCCAATGCCCAAACTTGCCAATGCTCTAAGAGATGCTCTCAACAATATTTTAGCTTTTGGTCAGCCCTGAATTGATCAGGCACTTGGACTAGATTGTTGTGTAGGTCCCTTCCAATCAAAATAGTCTATTCTAGTCTAAAAATATTTAGCCATGCCCATTAATTCTTCTGATTCTACTTGCTTCAGAATTCCAAACCTACTTCAGTGACTAATTAGAGAGACCATCTGATGTCTTTCATCTGGGGTACATCAAAGCCCTTCCTTCTCCAATTAGGCACTGGTCTTCATCCAGTCCTGTCCAGGACAGGGAGCCATGCACTGTTGCACAGATGTTTTCAAGTCACAAAGCAGAGCGGGTGTGGGGACAGCTTTTACAGCTCTTACTGGAAACCTATTAAGGTCATGATATTGAGAAAGAGCACAGTATGGCCCTCATATTTTAAGCTTTGGAAATATCAACCCCGGAGCAGAAAGATTATTTATACTGGAAGCTGACTGCTAGGCAGCTGCCAGGGTAGAGCTAATCAGGGGACTGACTGGTCTATTAACCCTGACATATTCCCCAGCCCATCGTCCCCCCCTGGCCTTCCATGGCTGCTTCACACATAAACCAAGAAATTCTCTTGAAACATCAGACAAATCTAATTTTTTTAACCTGTCCCAACTAAATCCATACAGGGAAGACATAGCTGGTTATTTAGCTCTTATAGACAGAAATTTGGAAACGTGGATTAGTCCTGGGAGAACCTTTCCAGACTCTCCAAGAGCTTCATCAGCTTTTCCTTCCTAGAGAGACATCAACTTTCCAGTCCTCCCCACAGATGCTCTAGTTTTAACCCAAATTAGTTCCCAGCATATCCCATCACTGCCCAAGGTCCCACTCACATTTCAAGCACACTGAAGCATCCTTTCCTTCTCCTGCACTTCAACACTCAGCAACTACCCTGCACCTGAGCTAGCAGCCTCCATTGTGTCTATCTTATACTACCAAAGCTCCATTTTTTCCCAAGTAAACCCTGAGGTAAAATTAAAGGTAAGCCTGAAGCCCCATGCTAACACAAAATTTACTGGACTCCACTGTCCTTCACACATACATATATATATTTATACTTATTGTATTTATATTTATTTTCACCTGAGTAAGGTGACTGTCCTGCTGGCCTCAAGTTGTGTTAGGGGAGGTTAAGATTGGATATTAGAAAATATTTCTTTGCCACAAGAGTGGTCAAGCACTGGAACAGAGTCATTACTTGGGCTCAATAATCTTAAAAGTCTTTTCCAACCTAGGCACTTCTATGATTCCAGTTTGGAGAAAAGAAGGCTGAGGAGCAACTCATCATTCTCTAGAGCTTCCTGAGGAGGGGAAGTGGAGAGGGAAGAGCTGAACTCTTCTACGTGGTATGCAGTGCCAGGACATGTGGGAATGGATCCAAGTGGCACCAAGGGAAGTCTCAATTGAACACTGAGAAACATTTCTTTACCCAGAGGTTGTCCAAGCACTGGAACAGGCTTTCCAGAGTAGTGGTTGATGCCCTGGGCCTGTCAGTGCTTGAGACATTTGGACAATGCCCTTAGCAGCACACATTAACTTGGCAACCCCTGAATTCCTCAGATGATCATTGCAGGTCCCATGCAACTGAAATAATCTGTTCTATTATATGCTATTCCATTCTGGTACATTATGCAACATGAAAATTAAACAGGATGTATGAATTATATGACAGAAGCAGATTTCTAAGACTGCTGTAGACAACTTGCAAGTTAATGTTTCCTTTACAATTACATTGGCACATTTGCTGAGAAATCCACCATTACCCACTGCTAAGGAAAGCCTGTCAAACAGCTACCAGTGTTAAAAAGAGGAATTTCCCTTACTTAACCTTTTGAGGAACAAGAGGTTAACAGAAAAGGTAAATTGTAAATCTTTCCAATTTAGAAAGTGGGACCATTTCAGCAATATTTTCAAGGAAATCTACAGCCAGTGTGTTCCCAGAATTAAAATGGAAAACCTGACACCTTTAATAATTTCCTGCCACTGTATAGCTGTCAGCATTGCATGGATTCTATCAACCCAAAAGTTAAGTTTCAAGGTTAGGAAACCTTTGCATTCATATGCTTTTGGGTTGTTTTTGTACAGTTTTCTTCCCTCTGCAGCCCCAAGATACCTGGCTGAGGAAAGGCAGTACTGTGGGTTTTTTACAGGCTCTTCCTTTCCCCATAAAACAGGATGCAATAAAGATCTGAATAGGGGACTTTTGGACCACTCCCATAGCTCAAATAAGTTTTCCTTCATGTCAAGTCATGAGACACAACTTTCACTGGGGCTGTGAAGAAGCCAAGTGTGGCTGCAATTAAATCCAGATGCCAAAACAAAAGCCAGAGCCCCTCGAGGATGAACACAGGGGTACACATGTGTTGTATATAAGTCCCAGGTAGAAAGCAATAACCAGTGGCACACATGGTTAAATGGTCTGCTTAAATGCAAGAACCAGGATTAAAATCCAGGTTTTTAACTCCTTGCCTCACGTCCAACTTGCTGTGCCACCCCTGTCTCTGGGGTAATGTGCTGACCGTAATTCAGATTATGGAGGACTGAGGTGAAGTTACATTATTTTGGGTTCATACCGTTCATGGATGCACACACCTTTTACCAGCTTATCAGTCTAGGTAAAGTTTGAATGAAAATTGAGATTTCTCTGTTTCTTGGCCTCTTCCTCACATGTATATCAAAGTCAAATCAGCATCACCGAGATCACAATAAGCACTGAGAGTCATCAGCAAGGAAAAAGATCCCAATATTTTACTCCTCTTTTCTGTCTATTACAGAAAAAACAAGCTGGTTTTCTTCTCCAGGGGTGTTCCAGGGTATATTATTAGCAAGGAAAAAGATCCCAATATTTTACTCCTCTTTTCTGTCTATTACAGAAAAAACAAGCTGTTTTTCTTCTCCAGAGGTGTTCCAGGGTATATTATCAGCTTATTTAATCACTGTGAAGATGTTCACATGCCTGTGTTTCAGCCAGAGATGCTCAGGATACCAGAGCACTACAAGTTATTATTTGATCACTTTTAATAACAAAAGCAGTCTAACATCATAAACACAACCCAAAAAGCACTCCAAAGCACATAAATCACTGAGAGGAGAAAAGCAGCAGATCTAAGAGGAAGGGAGCTCACAGGGAAGGAAGGGACTACCACTACAGAAAAGGTTTTATGGTGCTCTTAATTATTTTACCCCCACAATCCCCTACAATATGCTGCCTTTAAATTTTCTTTTTCACAACAGAGAGAGCATTTGAGACAGGAGCAGGCACTTGGTTCAGCTGTCCACTCTCAGCCCTGCAAAACCACAGGGCACTCTCTGTATTCCCACCTCCACCGTGCCGGGGAATGACATCAGCCCTGCTCCAGAGAGCTGGCGGGCCAACAAAAATAACTGTTACTGACCAAGAGCACTGTTGCAAGGAATATTTTTGGAACTGTACTCTGCATTCCTCTAAGTCCCCTGCTTCCTAGTCCAAACATATCATGGCCTAAAAATTCCTCACATTTTCTATGCAGTGTTTCCTTTGGGCTCGCACAATGGGGCAGTTCTTCTGCTCAGCAGCACTAGTGTTCTGGAAAGGGGAAGGGGAAAAAAAAAAAAGGCTGCAGCACTAAATAACCCTAATGGCAACCACAAGGGCCACAGTGTTATTTTTAGGTCAGAAAAATGATGCAGAAGGAAACAGAGTCACCTTAGAGTTACCTTCCACTGGCCTTTAGTGAACAAAAGTCCAAAGAATTTGGTTATTTCTTCCACGTGGTGGTTAAGGGGACTCACCTATGTTTGTGGTGAACATTCAGCTATTAGTGGGGTTTTGCATGGAAGAAGGAGGCCAGGAGGATGTGGCATCTCCCTCTAACAGCACCTCCAGGACTGTGCAGAGGTAAAAGAGACCCAAAGCCTCTTCAGCTCTGTGCTCAGCATCCTCAAGGCAAGAGGCACAAAAACCAACAGAGGCAAGTTCTAGGCTGTGTCCAGGCTGTGCAGCTGGCATCATCTTCCCAGAGCAGAAGAGGAGGGTGGTCAAATACATCCCCAACATCCCACCCAAGTGACACTGTGTGATCCCTTCCACTCCCACGTCTGCCAGTGAATTGGAATAAGGTCATTTTGGAAATGACCAAACAAAAGAACTGGGCAAAATGTGTACAACTATAAGTATCCCAGCCTAGGCCAAGCATTGGAAAAAAAACTTTTATTCCTTCTTCATATGCATTTCTACCACTTCCTTTTCTCCTTCACTTGAATAATACAATTTTCCTTATTATCAAGGTAAAAGTCATGGCTGATCTTGCAGGGAGAAGTTGCATCTACTTTCCAGTCCATGTTCTTCTCCAGCCCTGTCACAAGCACCACAATTTGCCCAGTCTTGGAAGAAATTTCTATTTGACAGAAACAGGCTACCAAACAACATGTGCTTCACTGGCCAATACTTTGTTTCCTTTTTTAGCTGCCCAGATAAGAAAAACAATGTAGAGAAAAAAAATAATAGAAGGCATAAAGAGGCCACTTATTCTACCAGTGCTCTGCACAAGGTTTAGAAACTTCCTCTACCTTTTAGTACCTCTTACTCCACCAGTCCTTGATCAACTTTATCTCTTCAGACTCTAAAGGCTGGGACTTGTCTTCTGCTCTGCCCTAATCTCCCCATGCATAGTTGGGCCTGGAAGCACATGTATTTTAAAAATTATTGTTTTAAATTGTTTTAAATAATTTTTAAAGGTATTTAAATTTGCTTCATGTTCACAAACAGACTACTTGCCATGAAACTGTTTTGAAACACAGGGAGAGTAAAGAAAATTCACTCTTTGGAGTGTTATAACTGAGAGATGAGGAATGGGCTGGGGAAATTAGTATTTAGGTGGAACTAATTAGCAACAACTAAAACCTAAATGACAATGTAACCCACAGCCCCCTTGTGGGATATTCTAAAATGGCTGCGTGTGTCTGAAACATTTCAAGGACTTTCATTATCTGCTTGGTCTACCATTTTCACAGCTCAGATAAATCAGTATTTTCTACCACAACGTGCAGCTTGGTGCCCTGCAGAATAATTCCCCAGCCATACGTTCCAGAGATACAGAAGCACACAAAATATGATCTCTTTTACTAGGCTAATAAAAATCAGAAAGTGAACTGTATAAAGTTTATAGACCTCAAAGGTCTATCTTCTATACGAAGAAACTGGGACTCCAGGCTACTGTCGGGCACCATAACGCAGAGAAAAATATTTACCAGCTGCTTTGGAAAAGCCACCAGACAGAAGTCACCAGCAAAGCAAAATAACACAACTGTAAACTCACCTGAATCTTTCCTCTCTGAGGAGCTCTTTGGCGTTTCTGTTTCCACTTGCAGATTAACGCTTGCAGAGCCACGAGGGAAAAAGGGCCAAGCAGCAAGGAAAATACCTCTGCCTCTTGGAGCCTACCCCGAGCAGGCAACTCTAGACCACGAGAATGCAAAGTGCCAGGGCTCTGCACCATCGTGCTGAGCCTGCTCTGCGTCCTGAGAGGGGTCACAGCTCCCTCCAGCTCAGCCTGGCTGGGACTGCTCCAAGGAGAGAAGGAGAGAAGAAGGAGAGAAGGAGAGAAGGAGAGAAGAAGGAGAGAAGAAGGAGAGAAGGAGAGAAGGAGAGAAGAAGGAGAGAAGGAGAGAAGGAGAAGGAGAGAAGGAGAGAAGAAGGAGAGGAGAGAAGAAGGAGAGAAGGAGAGAAGGAGAGGAGAGAAGAAGGAGAGAAGGAGAGAAGAAGGAGAGAAGGAGAGAAGGAGAGAAGAAGGAGAGAAGGAGAGAAGGAGAGAAGGAGAGAAGGAGAGAAGGAGAGAAGGAGAGAAGAAGGAGAGAAGGAGAGAAGAAGGAGAGGAGAGAAGAAGGAGAGAAGGAGAGAAGGAGAGAAGAAGGAGAGAAGGAGAGAAGAAGAAGGAGAGATGGTGCCCGCTCCATGCAGAACATCCCTCTGTTTCCCTAGGGGGATTCAGGGAACCTGCTTGTGATGCCTTTCTGAAATGCACCGGCCCTTGAGGTGCTACAGTGACACTGAGAGCTCTGGGGTATGTCACACACCTTGCATATGTGCTGCTCCTTGCTGAGCTGGATACAGGAGATGGGAAACCCAAATTCCTCCTGAAAAGTCAATTCCAAGCCAATACGGTCTCCACATGGATACAGCTTCTCCTCAAAGTAAGGGGAGGCAGAGTGAAAAAAACACAGGGGGGGAGAAAATTGAAAGATTAATGCAATTTTTCTCTAGGGAAACCAAACTGCTGAGTTGATGCTTTTATAAAGCAGAATGACTGGGCAAAAAGTGGGAAGAAGAATCCACTGACTGTCAGACTGGTGAAAGTGGGAAGATGCTGAATACTGGAGATCTATTTCAAAGGAAGATGTGTATTTGTTGTGATTGGTTTCCATTTATGTAATTTGCAACTAATTTGGGAGTTAGTCCCAAATTTATTAGCTGATTTTCTATGTTTCTGACAAATGAACAAACAAAATCCCTCCCTGGATTTCTGGAGTGGAGAGAGACTTCCATAACTTTTTAAGGGTATGGAAGGGGGGTCAAGTTTGGGGGAAACAGAGAGAGATGTACTGAGACAAAGTTCCTCAAGTGAGATTAACCTAAGCAATCTGAAGTATTCTGCACAGGAGAGACAGGGAGTCACAATCAGCTTAGCCCAGGTTAGTGAGACGAGGAATCCATTCCCACAGTCTAGTGGAAAAAACCAGTGGGTGTCTTCAGCCCAGCTTTAGTCCTAGTTTCAGTGCTAAAAGACAGAACAAATTGATCTGGCTCATGACTTTGACATTTGCTCTGCTATCAGCATCAGCTCTATCTGATAGGATGACACTGCTTAAGCTGTGGTAGCCAGAGGAAATCCAATGCTAAGGAAATGGACATTCATTTAATGTTTATCTAGGATCAGCTCCACCAATGAATTCCAGATGTTGGCTTTAATTGTCGCATTCTGGTATGTTTAAGCAGCAGGAGTTCGTAAGGCCGATTTGTAAATCAATCTGGCAGACTCATACTGAATCCCATCTCTGCCAGCTTTTCTAAGTCAGGGGATGCTCTTAAAATGTTAAGTACTTAATGTGTCTGCAATACAAAAAGGAGGAAAGATTAAAAAAAAAAATCCCTCCCTTAATGTTTTTTTTCTTTTGCTCCTTCTGTCCTTCACTTCCTTCCCGTAAAACAGCAAGAGTTGCCATTCCCTTCAAATGAGTCCAATGAATTTCCAGATGAGTCCTAAAGCTAAGGAGGGCAGATATGAGGATGCAGTCCTGCAACATGGGTAGGGCACCCTGCTCATCATTCACGTACATTCCTTCTGAGTAACTCCATCAATTTCCCACCACAGCCAATGGCAACTGCATGCGTGGACTACATCCAACTGCAGTGTTCCTGGATATTTGAGCCTCCAGTTTTCATAAACTGGGGGAAAAAAATTCATTACTGCAACCTTGGGACTGTCTCAGTTCTCAGCTTCCGTATCCTTCTAGCTTGTGTTCAACTGTTACAGCTCATATCCAGAGGTGGTACAGAAATGGCTTTCCTATTCTGAATCCCAAAGCATCATATGAGCTCCAAGTCAGACACCAGCAAACCTAGCAATGGTTTTGTTCTCAGCATGACTTCACACATCAGCTGAATGTGCTGGACTGTTGGTAGAGGATTGCTTATTCCCACAGCCAACTTACCAGTCATGCCTTGCTTACAGGACAGAAAACTATTCTAAAAAATACCTTTTGAGTACCATGTCCCTACTGACTAGGGCAGACACTATAGCTCATTAAAACTGCTTTTGAAACCCGTTTTCTCCATTTCCTTTCAAAACACCTGCTTCTGAGAAAGCACCTCAGTATTCAACACATGTGAACCCTACTTACATTTTCCCAGGAATGTGTGCTTAGCACACACATTTTTCAAGACATGTCACTGGATGGTTAGGTAAGGTTTCAAAAGCTTTCAGCAATGGCAATATTCATCCCATGGAAGTTCATGGGAATTCTTCAAAAGGGGTTGACTCAGCCTCGGCTGACTGCTTTTGAAAAACTCCCCTTTATCTGCTATCTTTGATGGTCCCAGAGATAAAATGCTGAAAGTTCAGTTTACCATCCTCCTTTAACACTACAGGCCTCTAAGTGGGGTCCACTTCTCCCCTCAGTAAGAACATGAAAAGCATTTCACTCATGGCCTGAGTCATACTGTATTTGAAGAGAGGCTTGAGAAAAGCAGTGGCTAAAAATCCACCTACTACTCAGAGCAGAGACCAAAGTATCAGCAAAGAGCTGGCCCTATCATCTCCCCTTAGCCAGGGTTTAGCATTTGAGGCTGGAGAAAAATCCCACTGCATTACAACAGCAGATGCCCCAAAATAGGCAAGGTGAAGTAAACAGTCTTGAAAATACCTTCCAAGTCCATGGGACCATAAACAAGCAAAGCCCAAAAGCAACACCATCCCCAGAAGTTAAATCATTATCACTGCACATCCTGCAGAGTGCTGGGGCGGCACCAGGTGTCATGTCACATCTGCAAAGGAAAAAAGTCAGAACTCCATATGGGAATAAACAAACTGGTTATTTCTCCACAGGAAACAGGCTCCCTGTACCAAGTGTCATAAAAGCTGGTACAGAGCTCCAGGGAGATAGTTGTCAGTAAAATACTCTAAAAAAGAGATTACTGCAGAACTAACAGGAATGACATGCAGGCATCTTGTTGACTTCTATTCCTCACGTCCGTAACTATTTCTGTGGTCCACAGAATATGAGAAAAAATTAATAGATTTGGCCCAAAAGACAGAAGAGTGCTTTGTCCAAATACGAGGTGGGAAGGATCTAGTGAAACTTTTAAAGAGTTTCTCCCTCAGGATATGCCAAGGATATGACATTTGGAGCAATAGAGGTGCTCTCACAGGATCTGCAGTATTCCTTCTCTTGCTGAGGATTCTGAAGGGTGGCAAAAATGTCACTTGTGACAGCACAGTGTGCAGCCCATCCTCCTGATAAGTGAGGAGCTTTGAACAGAGCAGGGCCAAAAATTATGAGGAAAATTTAACACAGGTCAAACAAATGAATAGCAATAATCACATACAAGGCACAACTTGTGTATTTAAGATTTAACAGGCTAATTCATAGTTGAATATGTCCATGATGCAGCTTTTGCATAGAACAGGGATAAAATGTATTCAAACCATTCCTTGTGAAGGGATATGAGATACATATGAGCTCTGACAGCACTGAGGATGTTCAGTGGCCAAATTCCTCTCTCATACAATTCTACCCATCTACCCCTGAAAGATGTTGCTCTTTTCTCTGTTTATCAAGGCAAGTTCTCCAGGGGCCACCACAAAATTCTCCATCATTATCCAAGGACAGAGCACCCAGAAAATAACACCATCTTTTTGAATGTCACACAGGCATGTTTTTACAATGGTTCTTGGTCAGAGTTCCTCAGACACCTCCCTAGAGGCTCTGAAAACCATCCCAGAGGAAAGGGGGTGATGGAGTCCCTACAGGTGAAGCCAGTGTGAGCAAACCACAGTTCCAATGCCAGGAGCATGCCCAGTACCTTGCTTGCATTTCAAATCAAAGACACAGACCAGCTTCTCAAAATTCACCATCAATATTTTCATTTCCCAGAAGTGAAGGCTGGTGCATCTTCCAAATCACCTTGAAGGAAAGGGATTAACAAAATCACACTCAAACCAAAGCAGCTCATGAGAGACCTTGGCTGACACAACCCTCTTGATGCTGTTGCCACAAATTTCTCCTGGCTTGGAGTTTCTCCTGCCAAAGAACACGCCAGGGCTACCAGGAGGAGCTGCAGTGGGCTTGCAGTTGTCAGGAGATACTGCAAACAGAGCACAAACACTGGGCCGTGCTGGGGACTGGGGAGGCGTCGTTCTTCTCCTCCATGAGATTCCTGGAATTGCTCAGCAGGGAATCCCAGCCTGCATCTGAAGTGGATCCAAGTCTCCCAGTTGCCTACCAGTGACCCAGGAGGACTGTCACCAGTTCTCCTCTCTCCTGCCAGCTGCACATTCAGCAAAGGTGAGATGAAGATCCTTGTCTACTTCAGTGCAGAGGTCACTGTGATTTTTTCCAGTTTGAAAAAGACCCAACATAAGACCAACATGCCAGGTCACACTGCTTCTCTTTAAGAAGAGTAGCATTCAATATTGGACTAAAGAAAAGTCAATGAAGAATTTGGTGGTGATGCTTTTCCAAATCAAAATAGTTTCGCAATGGAGGATTCAATGCCAAATATTTCAAAGCCTTTTGATGACAATCAAGCAGAAAACTGACTCAACTCAATAGTTCAAATGACTTGACAATATTTTTCAGGGAAACAATGAACTGGAAATAAAAAAAGCAATGAAAGTCCTATGTATAATTTCAATTGTGTGATAAACTCAGGCTTAGTGGCTTGGTTGGCATGAAGAGATCAGAAAACCATCCATATTCTGCATTTTTTGCTCTATAGCCTAACAACTTTCAGTGTGTCTGTAAGAACTTTACATACACACACAGGAACACACATATCTGAAGCAAGATCAAAGAAAAGAAGAGAAGAAGAAACACATCAACTGTCTTTGTTGCGCTGGATCATCGCAATGGAAAATAAAATAATCTGCTTCCCTTTAATTTACATGAAATATTTTCTGTACAGGCCTGTTAATAATTTAGCTTGATATTAAACAACAGCATTGTTTTCACTGTTTGTCTCCCTATTGTTCTGCCACTTGCAGTAATTTAAAACAACCCAGAAAAATCACAGACAGATGCATTGTGCAGAGGACAGATGTGCTGACCTACACAGCACTTTAACAGCTACGCCTGCAAAGTGTGTTTATGTTCTTTGCTTTTTGCTGCATATTAAAATAAGGTTTTCTTTAAAACATTATCTCGAGAGCTGCAAAATACATCATGGGAGTAGAAAGTGAAGGGATAAATTTTGTGTTATCTGACTCCTTTTACTGTTTATTTCTCCCCTCTTTTCCTTGGCTTCGGTGCGAGGAACAGGTTCCATCCCGCCAGAGCAACCAGAATAAAACTGACATTTTATGAGTGGAAACAGTCCAAGGATGGTGGCTTATGCTCTTAACAGCCTGACATCTCAACCTCTGAAAGCAGCAGTGGTGCTGCTTCCAGTGGCTGCAGAACACCTTAAAAAGCAGCACAAACTGACAATGAAAATAAACTACGGTCGCCGCACTGCTGGAGTCTGGCAGCCCTTAACAAATACAGCAGCGTCTGGGTGTTAAAATACATAAATCTGTCATCATTACCAGGCTAAGGGGTCGTCATCCTATTCTCAAAATAAAAGAACTGTGCATAATCAGTAGGGCAGGGAGTTCAGAACAAAGTACGCCTTTTACAAACTCTCAACTGCTGATAGATGGATGTTTCAAGGGACTTAATGTCTTTAACAGGGTACGTTTGAGAAGGAGTGTAGGTTTCAGAACTCCTGGGATTAGTACTTTTTTTCTCCTTTTCCAATTTTATTGCCAAGAAGTGTATAATGTAAACATTCAGATCTTCTGACTATGAAACACACATTATTATAAAGAAGGAAGAATCAAAGCCTTCTAGCACAATGATATTATTCATGAAGGACAACACAGAATATGTTCCTCCTCTCACCAAACAAAAATAAATTGGATTTTAAAATAGATCTGTACACTAATTTTCAGCAGTTTTGTTGATTTTTATTTTCCTTTTTTAATCTTTTTCTTAATGTTGATGCCAAAGACAGCACAGGAAAGGCAGAGAACCAGACCCTACAGGAATGTAAAAATACAGCTCCTCAGCAACCATACATTTTAACAGGCAACATACCTACATGCATGGATCAAGAGGCAGCATGTGAGCAACTGGTGCTGTGTGCATGCACTTACACACAAAAAAGCAGTCTCCAAAAATAACATTCAAGCTACACATTATAAACTGGTTCAACTTGGCACTGCTCGCTCTATAATAAATATTCTTCACTGTGCTTTAATTTACAAGTGTGCCTTTTGGGTATTTCTGAGTTAACTGATACCAAAGAGAAAATCTGGCTAAAACCCCACTATCTGTGGTATTTACTGTGCAAACTGAGGACAGCAGAGCTGTGTGGTGGCACAAGGGAATGGGGCACGGTGCTCTGGCACAGACCTCCTGGAGACACTGTGCCCACGAAGCTCAACTCAGCTTCTGTGGTCCTCTGAGTCCAGTGAGGCCATGCTAAATCCTTCACTCCCAGCTTTCAGCAAGAAGCAGAGGGAGGAGCACAGCTTCCAAGGAAAAACTGTCAGGAATAGGGGAGGACAGCAGTAGCTGTAGGGAAGTTGTAGAAAGACCCTGCTACTTGGAGAAGATAAGTCATCTTGGATGTTTGGCAAGGTGGTAGGTATCTCAAAGCTGTTGATGCCCAGGCCTATAATTAGCTTGATGTCCTCTCATTACTTGGGGTGCTAGTAATTAAAAGACTCCTAACTACTATTCTGCAGTCGTAGCAAACCTTGCCTGGGAATCTAGACCACCTTTGGAAAGCCTGCCTTCCACACACATACAGATCACCAGCTTGGAGCAGGGACTGCCTTGGCTTTACTCAGGAACAGAGCTATTTCTCAGCATTGGTGATATGCAGATGTGGACAAATCTCTGGCTGAGCACATCAGCACTGCACTGTCAACAGAGAAATTCCACCCACTGCCCATATGGAGGATTGCACCAAGACAGCTCTGATTAATAAAGTCAGAGGCAAGAGATGTTTTTAGCTTCAGACAAACTGACGAGAAAAACCCAACACGAACACCACAAACTCGCCGGGATCAGAGGCTCTTTCTATTAATATCGTTTAACAGAAGGAAGCCATAAATTGCTCAGATCAAACACGGTTTTAATGCCAGCCTGCCTGGTATTGTGTGTTGCTTTCATTCCCAAACAATATTCATGCAGCAAGCAGAGCTGCAGCTTGCTATTTGCACGGGTGTAGCAGCCACCACACACTCCAAAGCATCTGCAAAGGATTGTGGGCTAAATGCATCCATATGTCCTGCATGCCTGGGATTTACACTGGCTGCAGCTCTGGTTTGCCACAGTCTGCCACAGGATGGAGTATGGGGGGAAATTATATATCCATACATATATGTATGAATTTCATGCTTACATCCATGGAAAAAAAATCTTTTCATTTCCTTTAAATTGTGAACAGGTGTTGTCACCTTCTTAACTTGGCTTCTATGTTACAGCTTCACGAAGGGAAAAAAGAGATCTACCCGAAACAGTGAGGCTTTTGTTAGCCAGAACATAATGTATTGATAAGCATACTGTAAAGTTTGTTATAAAATCAAATGAAACTAATAAAACCAAACAAAGATCTTGTAAAAACTGTGGACATTATACAGCATTAGCACTGAGCTACATAATAGATCTGGACTTGGAAGAAACAAAACTGCTGCCCAGTTGTGGTATTTTCCAGCCTTTTACACCCGTTCACCAAGACCATCAGTCAAACCACTCAGTGTTACATTTTTGATCAGTCATTTTTAGGATAGTTACAGCTAATACTGGCACTCACATCCTCACCTCCTTGGGGATCTTTTAAGCTTTTCAAGAACAAATTGTTATAGGCTGTTGTGATATCAGTCTAGTGCAGTACTCATCAAAATGACAAAAACTAGTGAAATTGTTTCCCTGTAGCAATGCAGCAATAGTTACAACACCTTCTCATTTCAGCATATTTCTTTCCCCTCCTTTCCTCTCCCAGGACAGTACACATTTTACAGATGAATATATTGGACAGGGAGTTTGTTGGACTCTGAGTTGGATGTTTCAAATGAGGAAGAAATGAAGAACCCTTGACACTCAGGGGGTAGGAACACTGACTGGTTTTAGATTTCTTTTCACATGCTTGTTCTGTCCCTGAGCAGCACCAAGATTGGTCAGGGTGTGTGTCTTTATGCCTACACTAATGAACACTGGGAAGGAAGAGCCCTTGCTCGGGTGAGGGCATCGTTAGTCAACAATGAGTCACTCCCAGTGGAAAAGGAGCTTCACTTCCAAGTGAACAGCTATGAGTTTGCACCAAAACATGAAAATACTCAGTTCACTGGCTCCCCTACTCACTGGGATCCATTCATGCCCATTTCCAGTCTCTTCCCACAGACTGGAATGCAGGATTGCCTCACCTGGCAACACCAGTAAGGCATCTCTTGTTAGGAACCAAACCCCCACCCACACCTCCACAGAGGGTGACACGGTGGCACCTCATCACATGTTGACAAGAAGTCCTTGTGCAATCATTCCAGTGGCTGGGTCTTGGGAAGGCTCCCCTCTTCTGCCCAGCTCCCAAAGGCCCAAACCAATCTGAGCTTTAATTAGCACCACAACCATTACTAAGCATCAGCGGCTATGGCCAGATCCTCATCTGGTGTTAATCACCCTGCCTGTGCACAGGAGGCCACCAACGTAGATCCAGCTGCTGGATTTGGGGCCTTAACAAACTAAACACGAACTTTGTAACTGTTTATTGTCACAAGGAACTCTTCATTTCCATCTAACAACTGACTAATCATCATTAGCCATGATTATATGCCCTGTGATTGTGTTAATGGTCCCACACTGGATGGACTGCCCTTTGCACTTCATGTTGAAGTAAATGCACTAAAGACATTTTGCTAACTCCATACCATGATCAGCACAGGCTACACCACCTTGTTCTCAAATGCAAAAACTGCATATTTTCTCCCTTTATTTTTGAAGTCTTGACTCATTTCAATTTTTGCTTAGCATTAGCAGACCCTTGGAGCACACATTGCTGACTCAGTGTTGATTCACATCTTCTTGCTGAGCACGTCTCTCTGGTCCCCAGAGTTTCTTAAGAGGCCAAAACCCAAACATAAATGAATTTGTCATGCTTTTCCAAGATGGCTGGTGGCACCTGACTCTGGGCTAGAAATGTTTTCTCAGCTTTTGCACTGTAAATGAGTTCAGAGACACGGATTGATGACTTCATTGCAGAAGTGTAATGCAAACCATGTTTTACTGTACTTGATTTTTTTTTTCACACAGTATTTTCTACTACTACAAGCAGAAAAAAGAATGTAAGAATAAATATCCATTCAGACAAGGCCATGAATTTTTTCAGGATACTTATGCTGACTGTTCAAAAAAAATGGTTATTTTAATGCAAAATTTTCACACATGCCTGTTATCAAAGAGAGCTGTCTTTGGACAAGCTGTAAAAAAGCATAAAATAGCAGTTGGCTCAGCAGGAAAAAGCTACTTTAAAGATAAATCATCTGATGTCAGGACAGATTCTTGAAGCAATCAATTGCAAGAGACAGACAGCAGACATTTAACAGCAAATTTGATTTGTCTGAAAGTGAGATGTAGCTCAAATTCTGAACAGCCCATCAGCAGTTTAGGACAAAAAGCTGCCCTTTTCCTCCTGCTCTCTGCATCAATACTTTACTATTCCACAGCCCAAATGGGGCCAGGCACCAGAGGGGGATATGAACTGGATAGACGATGGATTCTTCACCAAAATATTCCTTAAAAAAAACCAAACAAACAAACAAACAAACAAAAAAAACCAAAAAAAAACCCAAAACCAAAAAAAAACCACCCAAAGAACAAAACAAACAACTGCAGCAGTCAGAGATATAGGGCAAGAAAAATAAATTCAGGAGAAGCTGTTTCTTGGACTTATATGTTGATTATTTTTTGTGCTGAGATGCACCCAAGCAAGATGGGTCCTTGGCAGTTTACAAACACCAAGTGAAGCAAGCAGGTGACAGTCCCAAACTCTTACTGCTGCCTTTTTTTTTTTTTTTTTGCCTTTGCTGCAGAAAGCAGTAAGAAACATGGATACAGATGTGAAAATAGAGACAGTTTGATCTTTCATCACCTGGTTGAGCAACTGATGCAAGAAGTATTTACTGGCAGCACCTGTAGCAATAGCCCCACATGTTGTAATGCTGGCACACCTTGCAGGATTTGGCCTACAACACTTCTGCAAGTGAAAAGTCCTCTGTGTTGTGTATTAGTGAAAGAGGTCATTATGTTACTGCATAAATATTTACCTATAGTCTTTCCTACAGCTGTTCACAAACAATTTTCCCTTCAGAGAATGTCCAGACTCCTAGAACTCAGGATACTGTTTATTATTGCAGAGAGAGCAGTAATGGAGGTCCTCCAGCACTTCCATGTTAGAATACTTTGTTTTCTCAGTTATTTTTGAGTCAGGAAAAGCTCACCCATTTGGGCTAGGTTTTCCCAGGGAGGGCCTGATGGCTGGAGTGTGGCTCCATGTGTGCTAACTCACATTTTGGCCAAGCTGGCCACAGCTCGACAGAGGCTTCAGTTACACCACCACCTGCTATTTTTTTTCTGCAGAACATGCCTCCCTTCAGCACACAAGGTGGACAGTTTTCAAATAAGGAGTAGCTATTCAGCACTTTCTTTCTTCCTCTTTGCACTTAAGTTTCCTTTTAGAGCACACGGGCAAGGAATTTTTTAATTATGCAGTAAAGAAACCACAGGTTCCAACCAACCATCTATAAATTAAATAAAGTTACTTTTCACACCTTTAGAATTAATTCAGTTGAGGGAAAAAAAGATAAGATTTAATGAGCACCATTGTAAATATAATTTTTGGGGAAGGTATAGCACATTTGTTTTGATGAGCCACACATAATTCTCCAAAATAAGGAACCATTGTACTTAATAACTGCAATGTAATTAAATACTGATTAAAGTTCCTCTTCCAGCATTTGTAAATCCGTCTGCAGTGTAATTGGCATCCCAAATCTTGTGGTGAGCCACAAAAACTATTAAGGATAGCTAAGAGAGGAAATTGTAGTTTTGACTTATATTGGTAATCTGCTTTTACTGGCTTACATTTCACACAGCGCTGTATTAGAGCAGGATTCCTTGGATCTCTGGGATCCAGGCCCTGCAGTCTGAGAAGATGGGGAAATAAGCAGGGCAGAAACCAATTGCTACCATCTGGGTTGGCAAAGCCTCTGTTTGAGAATGATGATCCAAACGCCAGAATAAGAGAAGATTCACTTCCAACAGAGCAGCTAGGAAGATGCAAGATTAGGAGGAAAAGACTTTAGTATGTGTTATGAAGTAGGAATTGTCTTTTAGGGAGAGGTTTAAGAGATTTAGACTCAACTCTGAGCCTCAGCTCCTATTTTATGCGGTCTTGGCCTAATCACCTGGTCTCTCTTTATCTCAGTTACCATCTGTAAAATCACAGTAATCCATCTCATCTGCACTTCCAGACTGAGAGGTTCTCCAGCCAGGCAAGCTGGAGTCCTGTCTCCAGACATACAGAGGCACACCTAAGTCTGCTCTGCTCATGCACTGAGCTGGCTGGTTGCAAGCAAGATGTGTCCTGAAGCCACAAAGGGACATTCAAACAGTCTTTTATTTGAATTATTACATCTCACAGAGTCCACATGGGGAGCTCATCTCTGCCACGTCTGCTGGACCCCCCAGTGTTGGAGGATCCACTATCCTTTTTATTCCTTTGTACAATGTCCCAGATTTTTGCTGGTTCTCTGTACTATTATGGAATACAGTGGCTAGTAAAAGTTAAATTAGTAAGAGTTACACAGCACTGAAAGCAGGCAGAGAGGTTGGATACTGCTGAATTTAGTCACATCTCTCTGTAGGATTTGGCTAAACCATCACCTTATTCTGCTGCAGCCTCCATATAAATAACACAGGGTGACAGTTCCTCACTTGCCAGGGGTGTGGCAGAGCTCAGTTGGAATTATACAGCATAACTCCAAAACTCTGCAATCAGCTACTGAATATTTTCCAGATATTATTGATTAAATTTCCAGAATGCTCTCACATCAACATGAATTATATTCTTTTAAGTCCTAGTGTTTCATGAATCATTTAATGCTGTTCTAGATCTAATATCTTAACCACCTTGCCCATGTCTGACACCTGTGTGCTTTTACATGTTTGGTGTTAGCAGTAAAGCTGGAATAAGAGGGGTTTTTCTCCTTTGAAGGAGTGGGAAAATAGAGAAGCCATATGGTGCAAGAAGCCTAATGAAGTTTTGTGCTTTCCAGAGCACAAACAAAACAGCTCCATCAATTTGATCTCCATCATCAAAACTGACATGCAGTTGGTTTTAAAACACTGCCTCCTTCTCGAAAACCAACAAGGGATTGATTTTCTCTCAACCAAAAGTATTTTCACCAAGACGAACATGAGCATCTGGTCATTGCATTAAATGTCTGGGTCCTTTGAAAGAGTAAGTCAGTGATACCTTGTGTTTACTTGCAGAGCTTGACAGGAAAGACACAAGGGGAACATTTGTTTTCAGGGGAAACTGCTCCAGTGAAAAGCAATCGGTTTGAAACGCTACATGAACACAACTGCACCACTAAAGAGAGGGGACGTAAGCAATCCATCAAAAATGGTCTGAGCAACAAGAATGTACAAGGGCCCACTGTGAGACGAGGAAAAAAGGTACAAAATAGTGTAAGTAGTGGGTTTAGCCAGTATTTACAACAAGGATGCATGGAAATGAATGACATTTCAGCCCATATGTCTGACACAGATTTAGGTTAAAGTTACCCTTTCCTTGGCACTCAGGGATCAGTATTTGTTTGCATAGGGCTCAATCTCACACCCACACAGGCCAGTGGGAGCTTGCCATTTCCTTCCATAGATGCCTGATGAGGCTCTAAATAACTAGGGTTTCTGCCCAGGGCTTTTCAATGCCAAATATAATGAATACTATTGTTCTTAACACAATTATATTTGATAATCCAATTTCCCTGAGCAACTGAATTGGAATTTTTGTCCCAATCTTTCCTGAATTCTAGTCCAACGTTTACCCTGTGCCTCCTGGTTTTTTGTTTTCATTTGCTTCTGCTGTGCTACCAAGAATAGGCAGAGCCTTCTTTGACTTACAGATACCTTGATGCCTCTGCTCTGGAATAATGGGATCTGGCTTGAGCTGTATAGAAGATAAAGGATGACACAAGAAATCAAAGACTTTGGCAACTTCCACATACTGCAAAAGCACAAGCTGGACTAAGCAGTTACCTATAGCATTAATTTCTCCACAGCCAAGAGTCTGGAGTCTGTGTAGACATGACTCTGTAAGACTTCCACTTTCCACTTCACACTGTTTGCTCAGTGTAGCGCAGAGAAGTGGATGAATGAGGCTAAGAAAGAGGTGAACAAGGAAAACCAAATCCTCAAACTATGTAAACTATAAGACAACTTTTGCAGCTCTATCCCACTGATGCTACAGGAGTCAACAAAGGGTTTCCCTCACAGAAGCATCTCTTTCCAGATAAGATATTTACATTCTGGTCCCTTTCTTATACTGGCTGTGCAGCAAAGTGCATTCTCCAAGAATCACCCTGTTATCAGGTGATAATCCTCCAGCAAGCAGCACCAAGTGTCTGCTACATGCCCTGAGCCCACAGCAGTTTCCCTTCTTGCTGCAAACAGGAAAAAGGAGAAAGAGAACAAAACCAGGCCAAGAGCCAACCAGTAGGCAGCTAGAAACTGCCCTAAACTCTGTCCTCATTCCCACCATCTCAGAGAAACAGAACTTTGTAGACCAGATGCTCAGGATGCTGATCAAACAAAAGGTGGCAAGATATCTGATCTTACCCTCTGCTTTGTAACCCTCCCCTTGGCTCCCTCAACATCCTCTAACACACTGATTTTCACCCAGCTCTTTTCCTTCCCCCAGCCAAGCACCAAGGAGCACACTTCTGTGGCAGCCCGTGCAGAGGAATCTCTGATTACCCAGAGAAATGTCTCTGGGAGTCTTTGGGAATGCTCAGCCCAGCAATTGGCCCCAAAATCTCATTGCTGGGCCAGTGAGCCTTTTGAAAATGGTCAAAAGCATTTCCAGTGAACCCACGGTCACTGAGAAACCATCTGAAGCTTTTTTAATCCTGCCTCCACCAAGATTTCTCAGAAGCCAAGCATCTCTGGGTTACATGCCAGCTCAGAGCTTTGTTTCAAGCCAGATATTATTATTCCTGAAGACACCATGCTTTACAACAGCTCAGCACATGGATCTCCCCACTGTGCATTTTCATACTCCAACATTTGTTTTGAGAGCTATCCTGTTCCAACAGCAAACATAAAGATCAGTGTGACCTCTCCTTATCACACAGCCTTTCCTGTGTGGAATTCATTGTGATCTGGACCCCGGTGGCTATTGCATCATTTCTGTTTATGTGTAACCTTTGGCACTCTGCAATCTTATCAGCCTGCAGCCGGCTGCAGCAGAAGATGCGCAGCAGCACCGCCAGCTCTGGCAATCCTCAAACACTGGAAGGGGCCAGCTAAGAGTGGAGGCCAGTGAATGATTAGCAGAGCTGTAGGAGCATCGGGGGGTAAGACAATCAGGACAGACGGAGACAAGAGATCTCTGAAGCCAGGTCGCAGAATTTGAGGTTTATTGCAAAGGGTCTGGGTGCAGGGCCCTGCTGGGGGCTGCCAGCCACAGCTCAGAGCAGGACTGAGAGAAGAGAGGGGTAGAGAGGATAACAAGGTAAGAGAGTAAGAGGGTAAGAGCGCAAGGGAGTAAAAAAGGTAAGAGAGTAAAAAGGGTAAGAGAGTAAAAGGGTAAGAGAGTAAAAGGGTAAGAGAGTAAAAGGGGTAAGAGAGCAAAAGCATAAGAGAGCGAGGTTCCCGTTACAATACAATAAATCTTCTTCTGTGTTGAATATTCTAATTCTCACTAACCAATCTAGTACAAGATACAAATCCTATAGCGTTTACATACAGCCTATAAGAATCATTACATTACCGTACTGTGTTACATTTTAAACCCTAAAAACTACTCTTTGGACCCCTTCTGCCAAGCTAGTAGGGTCTGCTCTGACCCTTGGACCTGTCTGCAACCAGAGGGTATTGTTTCATCAAAAGGGGATTACCTTCAGCCAGACACACCATCCCGTTGTTCAGTAACTGAGGTATCTCAAAGCTCGCTTTCATTTCAATCTCGCTTATAGTTTCTATATTCTCAAAATCTTTTGCCAGGCAATCATATTTATAAGGCTTTCCTGTTTCATCTTCCCCAGCACAGAGCAAATCCGCAATCTCTGACAGCTACACGGGAATCAGCTCTGTGGCCCCAGAGCAGGGGAGGCCTGGCTCGGCCGGCGGCACTCACCGATGACGATGAGGGTGTAGTTCACGTTGGTGCTGCCGAAGCCGTTGGTGGCTTTGCAGATGTAGGTCCCCGCGTCCTCGCTCTCCACCTCCTTGATCTTCAGCCCTTGCTGGAGGATTCGGAACCTCGTCCAGCCGCTGTGGATGGTCCGTCCGTCCTTCATCCACATGGTGAGGGGCGGGGGGTCGCCCTCCACCGGGCACAGGAGCTTGATGGTCCTGCCCAGCCTCACGGACTGGCGGTGAATCACTTTATCAGCAATCCTTGGGGGGCCTAGGAGAGAGCAGAGACAGGAACAGCTGTCATGACTTTTGCAAGCTGAGTCATCAATCTGGCCACTAACTGACTGTTATACAGAATAGAAGGTGCTTACCAAAAATCACTTACAACCAAGGCTGAAAATGTCAGCAATCACAGAGGGATACAGCAAGACCTGAAGCTGTATCTTTGCAGCTCATGCTAACCCACCAGGGAGGCCTGGTTCTGAGGCTCTATTGCTTTTCCAAAATTTCCAGCATTCTCCTGTCACAAGAAGGAGCCCAACACACAAAACTTTTCTGGTGTGTTTGGTAAAGAAACTGTAGTTGTTTTAAACTTAACACCTATCCTTAAGGTAAAATTAGTAACAGGAGTGGTACTTACAACAAAACACTGCCCCACACCCCCCAAATGTTTTAATTCTTTCATGTTGTATGTACAGTAATTCCCCTTAATAGTCACCAGATGGGCTTTATCTGAGACACATTAAGCCTGCAGTTGTTGAACACAGAATATTCATTGGGTAGTGCTTCAATAAAAGACACAGCTTAGCCTGACATGTTAACATTGCTTATAGTCCAAAAGAGGATCTTTTTATAAATTTCCTTAGCAACCCTGCCGGTTTGACCCACTTGACAAATATTTGCTCTTTGTAAAAGGTGATAATTTCATACAAAAGAGAGTGTCCCTGGAATGTCAGACTAAAAACACTGTTTGCCACATGATAACAGGATGCATTTGGACAGGCCAACAATCAGAAAAAAGAAGTGATAAAGACTCCAACAGTGGGAATGCTCCCATAGCTGAATTCCAACTGAAATTCCTTCCCAAGGCTCTGAAAAGTTGAGAGACTTTTTCCTGCATCTGCCTTTTCTGCCTTTTCATTAATTGCACAAGCTCTCTACACAGATTGCAATAGCAGTGCTCTTCCCAGAATAGTCTATTAATGGGTGTGATAATAAGTGCCCTGTTCTTGCACAAGGACAAAATGTTTTGCTAAAGATTGCTGATGCTGAGTTGCACCCAAAACCCACAAGATGTTTGTGGGATTTGGAACTGTTCCCTCACATTTTACTCCTGTTCCTAATGTTTTGCAGGATTGGACCCACAGGGAATAAACTACAAAGCTCGTATTTGCACTTCCTCATGACTAATTCCTATTATTCCAAAGTCTGCTTGATTTTTCCTCAGCATGACTGAGGCAGTACATACAGTCCAGCTCCTGAATGACTCCAGAGCTGCTGTTGCAGTTACTCATGTTGAATCCCACCCATGAGTTTTGCAGCTTTGCTGGTGAAAAGAAATACTGTTCAAGCTGAGAACAGAGTGGTGAACTAGCTTGAAACTTATTAGAGTTTAACTAAGAGGCTGGTTAAATCAATGGGTCTTAGACACACTCAGATTCTGATGAACTCCTAATGACCCAAAGTAAGGACCTTGAGAGCACTTATTCTGAATAAGTCAGAGATAACAAAGATAACAAAGAAGGCAACTATAACACCCACACCTTCACATCTGCAGCCACCTGTGGGACAGATCTTGGAGGTGATGGTATCCTCCCACACTCTGGAACTGGCAAAACACCATGAGAAATCCTGCCTCTCCAGGTGTTTCTAAAAATTCCAAACCACCCTTACGTTCTTCACCTTGTGAGATTTCCAACCATCTCTTTGGATGGAGAGACAACCCCAAAGGCCTTTTGAATGCTGGTCTGACAAAACTGCATTGCTGAACATTTTACAGTGAAAATCCACCCATGAAGAGGGGCTGTGTGTGTTGCCTTTGATAAAGCAGAATTCACAAACCCTGGGTGAGAATCTGCCCCCAAATTCTATTTCCCTACATGATGCACTCACTCAGTGCAAAGGAGCTGAAATGCCCAGACAAGTCCACAGACTTGTTGAAATTCTGGGCTGGCCCTTGGAGAGGTTCTTTCTGACTCAGAGCCCTATCAAACCAAGTCAAACTTTAAGAGCAGTTTCACTGCAACCTGCCTGTGAGCCAGGACACTGCTTCATGCATATTCAAATGACAAAAACAGATCTATAATTAGTACTGGGAAAAAAAAATGTTTGGTGCAGGGCAAGCAGGGACAGTGGAGCGATGAGCACTCTCCTCCCAACTTGGAAGCCTGCTGTAGGCTCCTTGAAAACCCCTTTCCTTCCGACATTCATGGTGACTCCTGATGAATTTGGAGACCTGGAGGAATCAGATAGTTTCCCAGTCGCGTCATGTGCTTCTCTGGGGCAGCCTGCACAGGCGGGGCTCCTGATGGCACCAGAGTTGCCTCTGGATCTGTCACATGTTTGGGTCAGTGGTAAGCTTGGTCCTCCTAAATGCCATTTTCCTTTGACTGACCTTTCATTCTGAGGAATTGTTGGATCAGTCTCTGTCACAGGATCTATCCTCAGACCTTTATGACATTTCGAAAAGGGTGCGTTTCTTAGAGCCATTCTGCCTAAAAACATTGCTGCAGCTCTTCATTAGCTCCTCCAGCAGCTTTCTCAGAAACAGGAATAAAACCCTCCCCTCACTCTTTTTTCCTGCTGTGAATTTTGCCAGATACAGCATGCACTTCTCAGTAGTGTACAGCTCTAGGACAAAGATGATAAGGCCTTGTTTCTGCTGTAAGTATTTCCATTTTATTACCTATCACCTTTGCATTAATAACTTTCTGCTCAAGCAGTGCTCTCAGGAATCAGTGTTCTGATGTAAATATCAAGCACCATGATATTACAATACTGTAATTTACTATGTTTACAAAGAACCACAATATAATTCAGCACCCTCACATACGCCAGAGGCTTCAGACGCCCTGGCAAGCCAATGGTAGCTGGACGTCCTGAAGCTGGGCTACAGCAAGAATAAAATATTGATATCATCAGGATGTCTGTCTCTCTTTCTCATGTACAGGCATTCATTGGGTCTGATTTCACTACATATCTGTAGAGCCCTGCCTTGGGACTGCAACAGTGACGGATGGATGCTTTTCCAGTCAAGACACACTTTGGCACATCTCACCACTCTGCACCATCAGAGGCATCAGGGGAGGCAGCAGAGAAGGGTAAGTTTGTTTTGCAAAAAGGCTCTTCTCCAGTATCCTCCGGGCAGCGGGTGCTACTGACACAGAGCTGCCTCCCACACTATCCAGGCAAATCTGCACTATCTAGGCAAAAATATCTGCACTATCCAGGCAAAAACACCTCCCCCCTCTGAATCCAGATATTAAGCTGCTCAGCACTACTCAGGTTCTCTTGGAAATTAAAGTCCAAGGTTTCTCTATAGCAGTTCCATCTCCTACTGCATGATAAAAAGATGTAGTAAAACCATGCTGAGCCAGCCAATTTCCCGTCTGCAGCACTGCTGCTGACAGGAGCTCCCCACCTTCCAGAGCTGGTCTCTAATATGCCAGGGGGTGGCCAGGAGAGCAGAGTGCCCAGTTAGCCCTCGCAAGGCGCTGATTTGGGAGTGTCCCTGGTGCCTGACCCTGCAGGGCTGGGGCACGAGTGCGCTCACAGCTGAGCGCGGCGGTGTGGGAGCGGAGCCCAGGACACGGGCCCCGCAGGCTGGATCCATATCTACAGCTGCTTAGCCAGGCAAAATCCCAGGAAAGCACCTGCTGCTTCACCTACAGCTGCCAGGGAGGTAAAAACAGGCTGAACCCTGGCGCTGACTGACTTCCCATCCCTCGCCGCTGCCCGCGTCTGTCCCGTGCTCCAAGGCAGCGGTAAAAGGCAGATGAAATTACTGCTCAAGCAGCCAGAGTCACGATCTCTGCCATCCTGGACTCAGCTTTGTGTCATGTGTGAGCAGAAATGCTCTAACTGAGTGCAATACCCTATGCCTGATCCCTGTAGCACTGCTCTTGCCTTGTTTGTGGGCAAGGCAACATCCCAGGAGCTGGAGAGCAACAGCGTAAGGGATCGTTCTGAAACCTGAAAACATTTCATTAAACCAGGCTGTTAAAATAGTGACTTCATATATTTACAAATGCAAAATTAATGCTAATATGTATCATTTCTCTGGCTAGGGGGGAATGAATCCTGTCAACTGCCATGCGCCTGCACTCACACATCAAAGCTCCTGGATCCTTTCAAGGTGGAGCAGAAGAGAGCAAGTGCCCTCTGGCCCTGAGTGTAAGTTCTGGAGGGGTCTCTACACTGTGCTCACCTCAATTTCTTAGCCATTAGGCAGTGATTCTTGCAAACATCAGCTTTTTTTAAGTGCTGAGAATCTCCAATCTGTGATGCTCCTGAACACAGCATTTCCTTGCTGCAGCATTTTTTCCTGGGATATGGGCATGAAAACAAGGCCCCAGGTAGATATTCCATCCCAGATTTTTAAGCATTTTTGTAGTCAGGAAGGGAGAGGGAACTCCTGCAGTTCTCCACCAGGCAAGGCCAGCTCTCTGTGGCCACAGGGCACTGCTTTTAAGCCCCAGTAGAGAGGGCGCAGCTGGGTCTACAGCCTGTCTGAACAGAAGGAGCTTGCTCAGAAAGTTAAGCCCCACCTCAACACAAGCCCAGTGGGGCAGGTTTTCTTAAGTCCCCCTTGTCTTCAACCCAATAATTTGAGAGACTAATTTCTTCGTACTCTGTCTGAGGGAGAAGGGTGGGATTTGACATCTGAGGATGTGACTCGGGAAGAAGTGATGAGAATGCAGCTGCCTTCCCCTGCGCTTCGTTGTTATTCTTTCTCCAAACACAAACTAAATATAACTTTGCCCCATAACATTCAAATAATTTTAGTTACTAGCAGGGATCATGCCTGGAGTTCCAAGGGCCAGGGTGCAATCAGGCTTAAAATATAATTTAAACAATCCAGAACCTACATTTTCCACCGAGTTATTTTCTCTCTTGTAGTTTCCCCATCTGCAAATACATATAAACACAACCAGAAAGAAACCAACAAGCTCAGCCAGATGCCAAGTTTTCTGTTCAAGATCATATAAACTCAGTCAAACATTAACAAGGAAATGCCATGATCACCTCATTTGTTTTAAATATTTCTGCTCATATACATGCAGACAAGTGTGCAGATTTATTTGCCTCATTTACGAATACAAGCAACTGGAATCCCCATTCTGTTCCATTATATAAAAGACAGACTCTACACCTGTCTTGCTGAACAGCTGGGCAATTTTCAATTTATAACCACTATCCTACACCACAGAAAATGCCCCACTTGCTGCTCTGCTGCTGACACTGCTTTACTAGCATTCCTGATCTCCTTCCCAGTGCCTTGGGAAGGGATAGTAGCTGCCATTTCTTGGCAAAAGGAATTATGTAAGACCCAAGAAAGCCTCTTTGCTTTAGCAAATAGCTATTTCCAGGAAGCAGCAAAAACAACTTCTAGAAGTGCATTTAAGACGCAACAGTGGAATAGCCTGGAGCTTCCTGTCCATATTTCTCACAGTCAAAAACACACACACATGTAATTATATTTTCCTGGGCTGCACTGCAAAGTTCATGCACTCATTCAACTCATACGTGTAGTAAACATGATTTACAGCTCTGTGTGAAAACCCTCTAAATATATGGTGTTTTGATAGTGACTCAAACCCAGCACTATAATTTAGTAACACCTAGCAGTGAAAGCAAAATGATTTCCCACTCCACATTCCTAACTTTCCATGAACCCCTTTTTACTGCTAACCTGGGGAGGAGATACTGCTTCTGCAATTGTTTGGACTTATCCTTGCTTTTCCTACAACTAAACTGCACACTAATATCAAGCTTCACATATGGTGAACGCACCAGCACTGACCCATGTCCTATGAGACCATTTGCCATCATACAGTTCAAAGTGAACTTTATTAACACATTAAACATAATTACAAAGAGGAAATTCCAAGGAAGGTCAACAAGCCCGGACAGTTTCTTGGAATGGAAAGTAATTTATAATATCCACATACTGTATTGTAAAGTTTATAAAGAAGTTAAATAAGTTTTAAGAGCCCCATGGGTTATGTATATTTTATTATTTAATACCAAACACATTCACTTTCTATGTAGATAAGACTTCTTTTGAAGTGCTGTGTTAGCAAATTAGCAAAGTCATTCACAATGAAGCACCCAAACAACCCATCAACACATGAAATTAGCATGAGGGGCTGGAGTACCACAGATATGGTATGTCCTATGAGGAAAATAGAGATAAGCACAGAAATGTTTCACTGCAACAGTAAGATGAAGGAATTGGACAGAGATTTCCAACCAAACTGCTCATTTGGTGTAAACACAATCTTTTACACCAAAACTTGAGGCAACATTTGGCCTTCACCGTGCTCACCACTGTAAAACCTGAGCTTCCAAAGTCTTTACTGCCAGGGTGGTTCACAGCAAGTGGATTTTCTTTACCTTCCTAACGCTTCAAAATGTGCACAGGCAGCTGGAAAGGACTACCTAAAAGCCATGTTTGAAACACACATTCAGAGTTGCCTGTCTTGGGGTACCTGCTGTTGCAAAGCTGTGCTGGACAATTCCTGCTTACAACCAGAGTTTAACCTCTTCTACAACAGTTTAACCCCCTCTGCAAGACCAACATGAGGATTATGCACTCACACTCTCTGCATATCATTAATACCATTATTTTTACTGGCATTCAGGCTGTAATGATGGATGAATGGACAGAGGCCGGGCTCTGCTTGGACAAACTCTACCAAGGAGCAAATCCCACAGGGAAGGCTTTACAAAGCAGTGTTGGGAGCAGTTTCCATCAAGAGGAGTAGGTGTTCCTGAAAGAGAGGAACTCTTGGCTCTCTGCACAGTTGGAAGCCATTACATGGAGAGCAGAACTGATAAAAATGCTTTTTGAGAGAGATAAAAGGATGAATGTGTTGCCCATGTATCCCATTAACTAATGGAATGAGCAGTTCAAAGGACTGGTGAATCCAACATCTTTTCATATTTTCAAAACAAAACAGTTTGCATTTCCAAAAGGTATGTGTTAGCCAAGTAAAGTAGGGGTCAGCGTGGGGGTAACTGGTCCAAATGCTTTGGTATGTGACATGAGGAGATCAGATTAGATGAGCTAATGGGTCCTTCTTGGCTTGAAAACATAGGCGCCCACAGACAAAAACAATGCTTATCAAAAACAATCAAAAGATTAAAGAAAAAACCAACAGCATCTCCGTAGAACAAAGACTCTGAGCGAGGAACACAAAAACACCACAAGTATTTGCTGACCAGCCCCGATGGCTGGTTAGGCTTAGATTTGGAAATCACAGAGTGTTTGCAGGAGCAAGCTCCAGGCTTGGGGTGCATGGCTCAGCCCATCAACCTGACGGAGAAAACAGCTTTGCAGACCCATTTCACTGCAAGTGAAGGGCCATATCTTCCCCTTCTTCCCTACCTCTGTGGCAGGAGTTGCTTTGCTGATGAAATGGATATTTATTGATAGCACAAAAAGTACCTGCCATATTTTTACATGAGTAATAACTAGCCCCTTGTGTGAAGGCTGCCAGTAAATTTCCTACTCTAGATGTTCCAAAACTAAGAAAACTAGAATATCTGGGAACATGTTCCATTTAAATGAGTGCCCTGCATCCACATTTCACTGACATTTAATAAAATAGTTATTGTATGTTAAACAATTGGCACTTGATTATTGCTTAGATTTATTAGTTCAACAACAGTAGATGAGATACGTATCTCATGTAGTTTCTAAATCCTTTGAGCATATGTTTTCAATAATCAGTTGGTATTTATTTAACATGAAATTACCATCTTATTAAATTAAATGTGTATGGGTGACATTCAATTTCAATTGTTGCCGAACATTTTTTCAGCAGCAAAAAATAGTAACTTTATCCCTCAGGTTTCAAGGTAGCGAACGCAAAGGAGAGTTAGGATTACTTCAAATTACTTTTGAAGAAACAGATTTCATATGCTGGAAAGTTTCTAGTGTGGAAGAAATGATATTATTTATTGTTTCTCAAGTGCTGCCAGTGGGATTAGTGTGGGCCAAAGGAGAGGACTAATATTTCTACTCAAATTCTAAAATTATACTGACGGTGCAGTTCAGGTATGCAGCTCAATGGATAATCAGAAAACTTTTTTTAGAGAAGAGATAAGTACAACAAAGGTGTGTTGGCACACACACCCTCACAATCTATCTCTTCCATTCCCATTCAAGAAGGCAAGCCCATCTAAAAAATGTCACTCCTAATTTGTTGGGCATTTTTTCAAAAGAAATGGCCTTAAAGCATGGCTTCAAGGTTTTAAAATTAGAAGGTTTTTTTTGTTTTGGTGTTTTTTTTTTTTAGCTTGCTATTTCCAGGAAGGACAAACTGCCTAATTCTGGAAGAAAGCTAGAAATCCTCTGGCTTGAGGGAGCATCCAGAACCCAACTGAAATTCCATAGCCCCAACCTGCTCTCTCCAAATCTAACCCAAACCTCCACCATCTCCACCACAGGTCACAGAGGGACCATCCCTGCCAACACAAGACATTTGTTTGCTTCCCATAATCTCTGGGAAACAATCCAGTCAGGCAGCCCTGAATTACCTTCTGGGTTGGATCTACCCAAATTTTAACATAAATACCATTGTACTATGCCCTTCCAACTGTTTCCCAACCATGCAAATCCTGCTTCACAAGCCCAGTGGATTTTCCAGCCAAATCACCCACATCTTTAAGACTTTCAGTAAAACAAACCAAACACTCCACAAGACTCAGTTTAATTCACTTTTTTTTTGTGGCAAAACTTCCCTTCGAGCCAACAATAGCAACCACATTCCAAATCCCCAGGCTCCAAAGATAGGTGTTTTTTTCTGAGACAACCTGCTCTGGTTTTGTTGTCCCTTTCTTTGTCCCTCCTCCCTGCACACAGCATTTTGTCACCTCTCCGTTTGATCTGAACAGTTCCTAGAAAATAGGATGCCCAAGTTCACGTTTGTCGACACAGGCTCCCCTTGAACCTTGGTAGTCAATATTTAACCCAGTCTGAGCAGTGTGCAGGGTTTAATAAGGAATTAGACATTTCCCTTATGGACAGGCTCTTGTGTGAGCACTGTGCAAGCAGGAAATTGTACGTGTCATTGTTTATGTCTGCAGGAAAACAGAAACCACGATGGTTGACTCTGTGCCATACACAGGAAAGATGCAAACACAGACCTTTAAATAACTGGTGTGCCTTCCTGCTAGCCCACAGCAGCAAGTTTTCAGCCACAGACTGACACAGAAGCCTTTTTTCCTTGTATCCAAGGATTTGGTTTTCCTCAAAATATTCTTAAAAACCTTTTTAACCAGAATTCACTTTAAGGTATAAAAGTGGAGAAGACTTTAAACTCTTGCATTCACTGCTGGTTCCTACTGGCCTTTCCCAATAGCCAGGATGGAAAAGGTGTGATTAGTGCACTAAGGACTCAGAAGAAAACCATCTTGAACACTCACCCTCAATCACAAGACGCTGCCTAAATATCCCTGAGCCTTCTGCTGTTGGGAAATCAGTGGCAGTGCCCTGCATGGTGAGGCTGCTCTCAGCCCTCCCTTTCCTCTGCCCTCGTCTCTGGGGGCTTCTATGTTTGGTCACCACAAAAGCGTGGTAACAACTGTTTGATGGTGACCACAAAGAGATAAACATTGTGGTATTTAAGAACTGGAGATATTTTCAGAGGCTTCTCTAGAACAGAAAGCATTTCCAGCTGAATGGCTGCATAGCAGGCTTGGTATGGAGCCTTTGGCAGAACTGTTTTCCTATAAGAAAATCACATTTTTGTCAAGATGCAAGACTTTACCTGGTTTTCTCTTTCAAAGAGTTTTGCCTGGTTTTCTCCCCTTTTCAGCTTGAGAAATATTTTGTGTAATAATTTTGGCCAATCAAAGTAAAACACATGCAAGGAAAAAAAGTTGTGATTTTAAAAGTATGTTGACTAAGCAATGGTAATATTTTTTTAATTGGTTGTAGTGTTCCTAAAATCTGAAAACAGTATTGATTTTGGACAGTAATAAACAAATATATATATATATATATATGTATATGTATATGTGTGTGTGTGTTTGTGTATATATATATATATATATATATATATATGTCTGTGTGTATATTTATATATATAACTTGTCTTGCTCTGGAAGAAAAATTAAAAGTAAAAAGACAAATCTTGCTCTAAAAGAAAAATGCAACACGCCTTTAAGACAGCAGCATTTTAAAATCTGCCTGAAACCATTCACTACTGCCCTACCAAAATCTTCATGGTAGGTGTGATAGGAGCTGGCTCTTTCTCTCTGAATTAAACTCTCATCATCAAGATCTGCCTTACTTATGCCTATATCAGTGTCAAATCTGGACACTTTAAAATTAATTTTTTGATCTTCACCACCAATTATACTTTACTTCACATCATGAAGCTGTTTTGGTGCACATGGACTAAGTTGCTTTTGTATGAAATTGAGCTGCAAGGGGCATTTAGTTCTCAGAATCAGACTAAAGCTATTCTGAAGTGAAACACTCCTCTGAAACAGAGGTGCCACATCCTCAAAACCAAATGTTTTGCTTTATAGATCCAATCTTCCCAATGCTAATGCAGACAGTCAGCAACTCTTACCTGGGCCCCAGGGAAAACAAAAAGCAGAAGCTGTCCTCTGGCATTTCCATTAACGAGCACTCAATCTACATGACCAAACTGGAGCTGATCCAGAATAAACTCCCAAAGTGCCTTTAGTGTGAACATCGCCTCCTCAGCACCAAATATTTCACTTGAAAGATTTGTTCCTGTTGTGCCATTCTACAGTCTAGCTAATACACACCTGTACATCACTTCCAGGAGAGGAAAATACTTCAATGCACTTTAAAAAAAAGTCTTCCCAAGGTTGATTAATTGAAAACCCACATTTAAACTCAACAGACACCAAGTATCCTGCATAGGGAAACTATCACTGAATTTTTATAGCATTCCCATCTGGTTCCTGCTCTTCAGACACTGAAGCACACACTACCTGATGTAAAAACACAACAGACTCATTGGGACAGAGGCAACTGCAGCTTTCTGCAGCCTGCCTGCATCTGGGAGAGCTTGAAACAGACCCACTTCCTCTGTCCCTCCTCTGGTTTGCTCCCAACAGGAGTAGTGCACTCTTACCTGGCTTTATTTGTTTTACTACCAGGAGAGAGTGAAGACTTCTTGTTCTGTCAGACTTACTATGTCCAATTGCACCACCCAGGACTGCCAGAGGCTGTGCTGTAATGTCCTGGGACTGTTCAGCTTCTAAAATCAGATAAAACCAGATTTGCCTTTAATCTGGTACGTCCAAAGGTTTGCTGCACCCCTTGCTGCTCAAAAGCTGCCTGATACCACCTGGAGGAAGATACTCCTCCTGTACCTCTACTGCACACCAGCATGGCATGTGTCAGGATGAATGGTATTAGCAAACCAGCACCTAGCAGTGGGTATAGTCTGCCAAAACTGAACCACTGAAAACAAATATTTAAAATATAAATCCATTTAGATTCCCCAAACTATGGATTTGGAAATACTTCTCCTTTGCTGAAGATCCCACACTGCCCGCCTTTCATCCCTGTACATCTGCATCAGCAGCAAGATGGTGTTAATTATTATTTGATACACAAGCAAACTACCAACCCCCTGTTCTTAGCACAGCTTTATTTGAGCTGCCCAACCTTCAGCAGCTACAGAGGCACACGGGAGTTTTGCTGACACCGACTGCTCCGTGATTTCAAGTGACGCCATTCCGCTGGCGGGCTGCGCGCTGGAATGTAACATCATATCCAGCAGGTAGATAGAGCCACTGGAATATCAATTAATGTGCAATCCTATTACCTCAGTGTCTGGTAATGTGCAAGCCCAGCTACCCTCCTGCAAGTGGAAGGGGGAAGAAACCTTGAGAGCACAGGCACTGTCTAGGAAAAGCCGTGCACAGAGAAATGTTGTCTCGAGTGTGGAGCTGCCCCGCATCCCACGGCGCACGTGCGGGTACCGGCACACGCACGGAGCATCACCCGTCAGCAGGAATTCCTGCCTGCACTCTCAAGTGTTGCCACAGCCTGTCTGCCCTGCCTGCCCTGTTTCTGGGCTTCCCTGCTCACAGAAATAGGTTTTACTGTTGAAGTGACTTGAACTTGTTCTTGAAGCCACGTCAGGAATCACTCCGTGCTGCTCGCTGGCATTTCTGAGCAAGGAGTCAAGAGGTGAAAACCCAAGGTCAGGGAACAGCAGACATGCAGGATCCCTTGCTGTACCTGAGGCTGGAGAAATCAGCACATTCCTAATCAGCTGCTAATCCCCTAATCTTTATTGCATGTAAATTCCAACCCCTTCCCAATTTCTGTGCCATGGTATTCTCCAATCTGATTATGGTGAAGCCCCATTGGAAGACTCATCTATAAAAGATGGAAATGTGTAAAATCGATTTGCTGTATATCACAAACAGCACCGCAAACCCCTCCAGGGATCAAAGAACTGCCATCAAACAGCAACAAACAGAGGGCTGTTAGAAACACTTCTTATCTAATAGTGGATGTGACTATTTAACAAAAGACAAAATTCACTTCCGAAGGGAGAACAGTGCTGCATTGTTTGACTGACAGTAAAGGATCAGCTCATGACTAAGGCGGAGCAGGCAGTGTAAGAAAGGTCATCATTTAAGGCCAAGCTGTAAAAGTGTGAGGGCAGAAGACAAGAGGGTCTAGATGCACTTTGACTCACAATTTATTCCACCAACAACCTCAACTTTACTTCCAGAAGCTACAGCAGCAGCACTATGGACATGGAATAACTGGTCAATTCTTTCTGGTCAATTATTTTGTCATTTAGCATTTCTCTTGATATGAAGCAATAATCCTGGGTAGGCTGAGCAAAACACTTCAGCTTTTGGTCCTGAGCTCAGTCAAGATTTGCCTGAAATGGCTCCACCAAGAGGGTCCAGAGCTTTGGCCCACTGGGAACAGCCTGGACTCCATTATTATAATAAGTGCAGTGGTTTTTAGTGTTGAAAACAATGACATTTTGATAATGCTTCTAAAAAATAAAATATTTTGGCAGGATCTCACTCTCCTACATCACTTTCCTATGGTGACTATAAGGGAAACAAAGCCTCCTTCATGTAATTCACCAGAAGACAGAGAAAAATACTAAATTAGAAGAAAGCAGAGGCCAATCCAACTCCTGTGTTTCATCCACTGAGGGGAGTTTGCCAGAACCCACAATTTTAATTTTTAAATCTTGTGATATTAGGTGCTTGTTTCTTACTGTCTCTTTTCAGAGGGCATGATCCTGAAGGAGAATCTCCTGTTTATTTAAACATGAAAGAAAATTTGTGACCTTTGCGATTGTGGGGAATCACTAAATGCTCCAAAAACAGGAAACAAATAAATAAAATCCAATTTGTTGTAACATTCAAGCTATTTCAGCCAGAGTACTGGTTTTTGTGGGGTTTGACCAAGGACTGTTGAACACACAAGATTAGTAACGTGAGTGTTTCCCATGGATGTGCCCCATGTGATTTTTTTTTAAGCATCTTTATGACAACAAAAGGCTGCACTGGCTGTGGGATCCAATAGCTGCAGGATCTGAAATAGCTTATGCTCCATTCACCATACAGGAGATTATAAGCAGGTGTCTCTCCTAGAGAAACTGGCACATTACAATCAACAGGAACCTGGCTCATATTCCCAGATGTTTGTCATTATGGGAAGCAGGGAGATGTTAGGGTCAATAAAACCACACTGCTACTCTTGCAGCACCTACAGTCCAAGAGGGACTTCAGTAGCTCAGCTCTGCCATTGATAAAAGTTTTACAAGACCTCTGCTCCAAACAGCCCTGAAATCAAAGGTCTGTTTACTTAGCCTTTGCTTGCTGGGCTTTAGGATAGTGCAAGGAAGATCAAAGCAGGGACCTCGTTTAACATGTCCAAGTACACAACAAGCAAGTCTGTTTATGTTGGACTCCTACACTCTGAGAGTGCTGCTGTCTGTCAGCACTTCAGGCTCATTTTCAGCAATATTGGGCGAGGAGGGAAATATTCAGAAAGACCCCACAGATTTTGGTCCTGCTGAAACAGAAGCCAAAGTCAGAGCAGGGAGCTCTGCTGGTAACTGTGACTGCCAAGGTCACACACAAACTCCTTGCAGGGAAAAGGAAACCTTCATGGGTCAGAGACCTCTGGTCTCTACTGAAGGGCTCCACTATTAAAATGCAGCTAAAGTCTGCATGAAGAGCTGGAAATGCATTTTGGCTCTGTATAATTTGGTTCTGTACTATTTGGTTCCGTATCATTTTTTACTGTCAATGCATAATGAGATTCAGTTTGGCACTGGTAAGGGATGACACCCTGAGCACCTCATGCACAGAAAGAGGTGCAACAGCCACCAGCAATTCACATCTCCCACTGATACCTGTCCAACCCCACACTGGGGATGGGACAGTTTGCAATGACAGGCAATTTATTAACAAAGCTTAATTTCCAATGGCCCTACATTCTGTGGAGCCATTTGCCAGGGCCTGTTAAGGGGCAAGAATCTGATGACATCTTAATTTATTTATTTGCTAGTTTGCCACTGTTGCATTAATGTCTCTTTATTTAGAAAATTCATCTGTATATTTAGAAAAGGCTGAAGATTTGCAATGGCCTTTGTTCCAAGCATGGTGGCACTGGGATGCAGCACAATTACAATCCCTTCTACATGACTTCCCATTTTCACAAAGTTTGAACTTAGTATCTCTCACATCACTCCTTCTCAAACAATGTGTGTGAAATTGGCTTATAGGCTTAAAGGCTACTGGAAGGGACGGAGATGGATTGACCCTCAAAAAATGTCACCACATGAATTTCATCTCTTTAGGACACCAATGTAAAGAGCAGCCAGACAAGGATAGGTATGGAAAGGGTGCTCAGACAGAAGGAGACAGCTGGTATTTAACTTTGGAAGTAGGGCTCTTTCTTTGAAAGATTTATCTGACGATTTAACCCCCATCTGGTATCACAGCAGAACCTCCACCAGAAAATCAAATAACAAAAACGTTGGGATGGATCCACTTTATGCTCATTCCTTTTACTTTTCTCAGTGTTCTGTTAAAAGTTTCCTAGGAAAACCCTTTCATGTTCTGAGCAATGTTGCTCAAAATGAATAGAAACCTGGGGCCTGCAAAAGGCAGTAACCAGTGTAAGGAAACCAAATCTCCCAACAGACTGCTCGCTCTAGAGATGCCTCTTGCGGATGCCCTGCATCTCCCTCTGAAACACCCAAAAAGGCAGAGACAAGGCACTGGACTGGCACTGACACATAAATGAGCCCAACAGAAACAAGTTAATACCTGTTGCTCCTTCCCTAGGCTTCACAGAGGAGTAAAATTGTCTAAGTTAATAAGTTGTAAGGACCATGAGGAGAAAATGTCACAAACTGTTGGAGGAGCCCCTTTAGGTCGCGTTCCCATCCATCTCTCTGGACTATCTGCAGAAATGACCCCTTAAAACAGAGACAAATTAAAGGGAAGAGAACCTAATGGATAAGGTACTTTCTTAGGTCCTTGACAGTCAGAAAGCAAGGGTCACACAATTTACCAAAGTGCCACAGATTGCACAATTGCACAGAGCTGGGGACACCCTCCTCTCTTGAGGTGCTATGAGGACACACACCAGATTTCAAGGCACCCCGCGATCACAGGCAGATGGGAACCTGGATGGATATGCAGCTCGTAAGACTCACCAAAGAATCTTCTCAGTTTTCCAGGGGAGATACTCTCCCTAACAAGGCAATACAGGCAGCTTTTCTCCACCTCATTCCACTGCCTCTAGTCAAAATCCTCATCTACACTCCTCAACTGCTCCCTCCCCCTCCTCCTGGCTCCAGTATCCAATCCCTTCATACACTTGCAGACAGTTATTGTCCCCTCAGGTGTCACTTAGCCAAGCTATACATATATTTACAAGCAGCTCTTTTAATCTTCTCACATAAATCAGTCCCCCCAGTTGTCTGATCCGATCATCCGGGCCTGTCTCTCTCTGTCCGGACGAAAACCTTGCCTGTCTCCCTGACATCTCCTGGATGTTGAGCTGTCAGCTCAACTCAGAGCTCTTAATCTTCCTCCCCCTCCCCACCTCCTTCCTTAATTGCTGTGGACACTGCTACTGTCCTGCCTGTCGCTCAGGCCCACAGCCCCTGTGTTATTTTTTGCTTTGCTCTCCCTCCAGCTCTCCCCATCCTGGCTCAGACCCTGAGCCAAAGTCTTTCTGCAGCTCCTTGATAAGCCCAGCCCTGGCTGCCTGTCCACTCACTTGGAGTTTGCATCCAGACTCCCATCATATTTCATCAAGACTCCTCTGCTCCAGCCTTGGCAAAGCACACTCTTGCCTCATCCATATTCATTTTTTCTAGGCACTGCTCTGGCCACTTCTCCCTCTCCTCACATCCACCTTTCCCCGCCACATCAAACAGCTGCTACTTTTCTTCACTTGAGGCTCCTCCTGGCCTCTTCCCAGTGTTCTACCACCTCTTCCTTACCAGAGGTCCACCCTCTTCCAGCTATGCCAGATGTCCAGGTTCTCTCCTGTCTTTTTACATTTTTCAGAGAAAATCACAGGTATTTCCTGCCTAGGTGTTTCCAGCATTGGCTGAGGCATTGGCTGTCTACCTGCACATGCCCCCTAAAGCTTTCCTGCACCAGGAACCCACCATCACTGGTCAGCAGCCAAGCCTGGCATCCTGCTGGTCCTCATGGCCAACACCATCAAACAGTTTAAAACTAAAAGAAGAGATTTAGGTCAGATGAGTGGAAGAAATTCTTTACTCTGCGTACACTGGAACAGGTTGCCCTGTTGAGCTGTGGTTATTGCATCCCTGGAAGTGTTCAAGGCCAGGCTGGATGGGGCTTGGAGCAACCTGGGATAGTGGAGGTTGGAAATTGATCTTTGAGGTTCCTTCAAACCCAAACCACTCTATGATTATAAGATTTTCTGATTTCACTGCTGCTTTGCTCCAGCCATCTTCCTGCCATTCTCCTTCATCTCATACCCCCAGGGAGCTCTTGGGGCACAGCCTTCCTGTGTCCACACACCTTGCATAGTGAGGAGAAGGCCCTGAGCACAGCAGTGACACCCTCAAATCATAATCATAATCACAACAGCTTCACTAGCACCTCTCTGCTGATTATCCTCATTTCTGCATCCACAGCATTAATGTATAATTGCATTTTAACAAGCCTCATTAGCACATTGCCTTAGTAAAGCTTAACACAGCCCAAGCACCCAAGGAAACCTCATGGTGCTTTTCTGCTCAATATAATTTTCAAGTCTTCTGTAACCTGATTTGTTAGGAATAACCTCAGGGCTGTAAAGCTTTTCTTCTGCCATCCAGTAATTAAGGAATAATTTGTCATGGAGCAAGTCAAGCTGCAGGGCAGGAAGGCCCTGTGCAACACAATGGAGCTGTGTAAACCAAAGCCCTGGGTACAGAACAGAGCATCCCTCCCCTCCTTCTTCATTAGCCAGGAACTGGTGCTCAGCTCCTGTAAATGCTGCACAGACCCCTCAGTAATGCAGCTCATTACCCTCTGTAATGCTGCACAGACCCCTCAGTAATGCAGCTCTTGCTGCAGGCAGAGGGGTAATGCAGGGAGAAATGCAGCTCATGCTGCCTATGTGCACCCTGCCAGCACACACTGGCTGTGCCTCTGCCCCTCCTGCACTTTTTCTGGACACGGTGCAGAAAGGTAAACAGCCCCTTGCCAAACCGTACTGCTGGCATGAGCTGCATGATGGAATAGGATTAAGAAATGGGCTGCAAAGCGTTTTTAAGAAAGTTTTATGAAGCTCCAAAGGATAACTGAAACTCCATATTTTTTTAAAAAAATAACCAGCCTGGGAAGAAAAATGTGAGGAACTTAGGAATACGACAGATTGAGCCCAGGTAATACATCTATGGAGTATAAGGGGTATTTCTGTCTGGCTAAACCTTTTCCAGCCTTAATACTTTTCCCAGTTATCTCAGTCACACAAAAGTCAAACACTTTCCCAAGCATTCCTGGAAAGATGCTTCCTGTTTTGGTGAGGGAAAGAGGATATTTTTAAGTAAAAAAATGATCTGACTATGCTGACTGTGTATGAATCCCAGTCACAAAACCAGAAGTACTTTTGCAGATGGAGGCTGTTACTGATTTTTTTCCCTTAACTTCCATAGTAACCAGATTAAGGAACTGCTGGCAAACCTCAGCTGCATTTCCAAAACCATATGTAGGAACAGTATGGCAGGAATAGAAAGCTATAGAATATCAACAGCTTCATGGCCCCAGACAGCTGTCTGTGAGAGCAGAAAACATGGGGTTAATGGCTCTTTTATACTTTTCTTTTAGTACTTGCAGACAACTGAGGACTGGTATGGAGATCATTGCTGGAAATTCTCCATGCAAAGAGACACGCTGGTCTTGTGAAGTGTCAGCAACACTCAATTCCCATTTATTTTAAGGGAGATCAAAGTTGTCAAGCATTTTGTAGGGTATTCCAAATCTGTGGACAGATAGGCTCCCATCTCACTATAAAACAAGTTGTCCCCCAGCAAGCCCCTCACACCTTTATTTATCCATGCTTTGCAATTTTCCAGCTTAAGCACATAAAGGAGAACAAAAACCCAGTTGTCAACTATCTGATACTACAATAGTTGATTCTTAAGGAATATATACTTCTCACATCCTACTACCATTATTTTAATGTTCAGAGGTAAAGGAAAAACTTCACCCATCCCCCACCTTCTTCCCCCTTAACCAGACAAATAAGGCATTCAGCTTGTCTGAATTTCAATTTTTATTGGAGTTGATCCAGCAACCAGAGCACATTGCTAGAAGCCAAGGTCCCGCTTCCTTCAGTACACCTCCTTCATTCTGACTCCCTGCTTTTGTACAGCTTGGGTAATCTCAATCTGTGGTCAGGGATAGGATAAAATTTCAGCTATTTCCCCCCTCAACTGCACAGAACAGGGCTTGCTCTTAAATCAAAAGCCCTGCACCCCTAAACCTCTGGTTAAGTACTTAGCTATAGGCAAGTCTTTGAAATCATCACAGGCTTCTTTTTTTCTTTTTCTTAGATACAGTGCTGAAAACCACAGAAGTGAACCCAGATCTCAGGAATATCAAAGGTATTCAGAGGAAAGTGGGGATAGGGGGCTCATAGGGTGGCTCCCCCAGCGCTTTCCTGGCCTGATCTTCTGAAATAGATGGCATTACCAGTCCTCATCAAAAATGTAACATTTCCTCCCTTCTTCTCTAGGGCATAAGAAAATATTGTAAACTTTCCTGGAAGCATTAGGAGGAGACAGCACCTGCAATCCAAGCAGAAGTCACTTTTCTGTCATTGCCTTGGTAAATGGCCTCCACCTTCCTGCACAGGATGGTGTGGGCTCCCACACACCTTCTACTGATGTTTAGATTTCCCTCTCTCAGTACTTCTCCTTTTTCCTCTCATTCCCTCTTCTCTCTACAAACAGTAATTCAAGAACCACGATCACCCCTTTGCTTGGCTTCAGGTCTCTTGCATGGGCTAAAGTTACCTCCAATTCTCCAGCATGGTGTGGGGAATTTATTTATATTCTGTGTTCTGGAGATAGACCCCATGTCTTGCCAAGGGCTCTCATGGGTATTACAAAAGGAACACTGACAAATATTTATGGAACCTAAAGTGAAATTCAAGACACTGTTAAAACAAAGTTTGCTTTAGGTTTTTTTGTTTTTTTTTTTTTAATTCTCCTGAAGAATTGACCTGGCTTTCTTGGCAAAAAGACTAATCCAAATGCTATTGGTATCTTAGCAGCTCATAAGAACCACATGCTTCAAATAAAGGCATTACTACCAGACATGCTGAGTGGTTCAATTAAACAAATATGAAAATAGACACTTCATCCTGCTTTAACTAAGTGGGATCATTTCACTCCTGAATCCAGAATGACAATGAAAGTGATATAGTATTTATAGAGCAGCTTTTTATCCTGAAAGATCCCAAAGGATTACACAGACCCTGCTTCACACACTACTGAGATGTTGCCCCTTCCAGGGAGGAACACATGAGCTGTCCCACTGCCCTGAGGAATGGCACATGGCAATTCAGACGGAGGAGCAGAAAAGAATTCCACATTCAGCTGAAACCGTAGAAAGGAATTTATGCACACAGAATAGAGATTGTTTAGGCTGGAGCACATCCAGCACAGAGGAGGTATAGTGATCTGGTGTTTCAAATACAGAAGTTAAGGCAAAACAATAAAAAGTGCTGGTTCAAACTATCCAAAACCCAAAATTTAGGGAAGAAGGGGAAGCCATCTTGAAGGTGAACAATTTCATTTCTTCCACTTCAGTTGTGCATGGGAAGTTCTCTAGAAGATGTTCTTGCTCACCATTCCCTTCAGGAATACAAGAACCAGGAGTAATAATTCTTTGCATAGCTGCATGTGCACACAAGGATGACACAGGATATATTATGAATTAAAGGCTTCAAAAAGATTTGTCTGGTGGTCTCATACATATCAGAGACAGGAAAATACTGGGTCCATCTACATCACACATCAACTGCTGCCAGGATCCCTGCCGGCATCTCTGCTTCATTTCACATTATCTGCACTGCAAATATAATGCAGCCTGTGGGGAGAGAGAGACAGAGAGACTTGCCCAAGCCCTTTGAGTCTGTAGCAGCAGCATCAGGAATCCAGTTTCGACTCCCAGTGCTCTACTGTGACAAGCAGGCGATGCCTCCCCACTCCAGAACAAATTCCCATGGCTTGCAAAAGGACCTCAGCAGACCTCTGTCCGTACTATGTCAAAAGGTGCCCAAACATTTTCCAGTAACATTTTCTTTTGTGAAAGACAGAAAAGGAAACCACTGATTTATGGAGCAGCAGCATGGCAGGTCATGGTAAAACAGGGAAAATCCATCTCTTTAAGAAGTTAGGGACACGGTGACATGACATGAAGTCATGTGGGCACACACCATATGTCAGCTGCAGCTCCAAGGGTTACAGCAAGGACTGGAACCAGCTCAGTGTCAGGAGTTCAGCCTGTGGATGTGCTCATGATGACACATCTGCAAAGAATCAGAGTCACAGAACACTCTGGGTAGGAAAAGACCTTTAAGATCAAGTTCAACCATTAAACCAGCACTGTCAAGTCCACCATTAAAACCACGTCCCTACACATCACATCTGCACATCTCTGAAATCCACTCAGGTACAGTAAAGAGAAGCATCCTTGACAATATTACTGCAAACATCCCCCCAGTACAGAAATGGGAAAGAAATACAACTGTGCCATGAGAGGTTTTTACCTGGCACACAGACTAGCACTGGCATCAGCCTCTCTGCAGAACAATTAGCAGAAAGCACCAATCTTATAAAGCTTCTTTCTTTCTTCCAGTTCATTTAGCCTGAAGTAGAGCAATCAAGACTCTTCTGGCAGGATATCACATTCTCAATCTGTAACCACTTAAAGGAAGAGGACAACTATTGCAGAGAGATGTCCCAGGAGAAGAAATCATTGTACAAGCGAAAGGGATTTCTTTGGAGTGACTTTCAAATAATGCAAAGCTGCTTTTCTTTTCTTTTTCTTTTTTCTTTTCTTTTCTTTTCTTTTCTTTTCTTTTCTTTTCTTTTCTTTTCTTTTCTTTTCTTTTCTTTTCTTTTCTTTTCTTTTCTTTTCTTTTCTTTTCTCTTTCTTTTATTTTCCCTTTCCTTTCCTTTTGTTTTTTTCCTTTTCCTTTTTTTCTTTTCCTTTTTCTTTTCTTTTCTTTTCCTTTTTTTCTTTTCTTTTCCTTTTTTCTTTTCTTTTCTTTTCCTTTTTTTCTTTTCTTTTCTTTTCTTTTTCCTTTCCTTTCCTTTCCTTTCCTTTCCTTTCCTTTCCTTTCCTTTCCTTTCCTTTCCTTTCCTTTCCTTTCCTTTCCTTTCCTTTCCTTTCCTTTCCTTTCCTTTCCTTTCCTTTCCTTTCCTTTCCTTTCCTTTCCTTTCCTTTTTTTCTTTTCTTTCTTCTCTTCTTTCTTTTTTCTTCTCTTGTCTTTTTGTCACTTTTCCCCCCCAGTACTGTACTACAAACCTTTCTTTTTCTAGTCAGCAGTTGTTCACAAACCTAATCTTCTGTGGTTTCCATGAAATAAGTAAGGCAGATAATCATGTACTGAAAGAAGGAAGGGGATGACTCCATGGCCCTACAATCTCCAGGCACTTTTTTTCCCCCAGAGGGAAGTGGAAAGAGCAAAATGAAAATACTTAGATTTAAGAGATGAGCAAAGAAGGGAGACATGGCATGCTGTGTAAAGAAGACTTCCAGTGGCTCTACAGATTGTCAAGAGATAAATCTATTCTCTTATTTGTATGTATTTTAGGGTGCTTTCAGTACTCATGGAACTCACATCACTGACAGCAGAGGGAAAAGTGCATCTATGCAGAGATTGTGCGTTTCCCTGCCATGACAGGGATTGTGTCCTCAGGTATGGCAGAGAAGGAGGATACAGAGTTCAGCCCTGTCTGGCTTGAGGTTGCACAACACAGGACAGCAGAACTCCAGACCCACAGAGCATTGCAGAAAAAGGCTGTGGGATAAATCATGGCTAAACAGGTAAGGAAAATAGGTGCCAGCTCTGTTTTGGGAGGTGCATTGGACTGAGGCCACCAGCTCTGCTGCTGTTTTGGAACAAGAAACCCTCTATTTTCACCCTTGAGCAGGAGCCAGGTCGGACTAAAGGGCAGCAGTCTGACCTGGAAGGAACTTTGTGCAGCAGCCTTGAGGCAAAGCAGCCCACACCACCCACGGGAGCCAGGATTTCACACAGAAGTGACTCTGTCCCTCTGTCCTGTGTGAACATGCTGCTCACGGTGAGTAAGCCTGTGTCATCCTGCAAGCCCAGGGTGTTGGGAACACACCCAGCTCCAAAATCCAAAACCCAGTGGGGATGGTGAACTTTTGCAATGCCGCTCTTCAAACTGAAAGCGCAGGGCTGTGCACAACACCGCACACCTGCAGGACATGGGAGATGCGCTGCTAAGGGCTTCTGCACAGATGGGCAGCCAGAATTTGTGCCTTGGAGAACCTCTGGCTGGTGCTCAGGGAAAGAAACCAAGCCTGGCAGAGAGTGTTCCTTCTCTCTCCCACCCTGCCAGTGCCTTTAGGAAGGTACACTGTGCTCTGGCTGCTGCTGATGCACCTCTGCTGATGCAGCCCTGCTCCTGCTGATCTCCCCACTCAACTCCTCTGACCCTGGAAATCCCAACAGGCCATCCAGGCTGTGCTAAAATACAGGGACTGTTGCTGGAAATGAAGGCAAAGTGGAAAGGGCAGAGGCAAAAGAGGATGTTTAAACAATGCAACAAATGGCTGAAGATGCTCAAAATTATTTAAAATCTATTTTTATAATTAAAAAAGATGATTGCAAAGCTTGGCGTCTTACAATCAGTTTCTCTGCATATGTATATACACACAGCATGTAAAAATGCTGCATTTTATCACATCTCTTTGCAGATCAGGATATGACATCAACCTACATACAAAAAAATCCAGGTGTGTGCGTCGCCACATATTTCATGAAAGCAGAACTTTAGCACTGTATTACTGCAATGTGTGATGTTACTCCACAGCCATGAGGGCTCCCTCCCTGTATCATGAAATACATGGCTATTTTAGCACATGCAGAGCCTACTTTCTGCAACAGCATGACATCACCAGCCCCACATTCAGAGAATAATCATGCCCTGCAAAAACTGACCCCATCCTTAAAAGAAAACAGTGCAGTTCAGCCAGTAGCAGCAAGAGCAGTGCTCTAATGGAATACTGGGCTCAGCTGTTTTTAGTGTTGGATCATCTAATTCTGTTCAGAGTGGGGTACAAAAAAACCATGGGGAAAAGCTCCCACACCCCAAAACCCCTTGCACAGTCTAATTGCAGCAGCCATGAAGAAAGTGAGGGGAAAATGGTTTCACATTCCCCAGATATTTTTGTGAAATGTCAAAAGAAAAATTCTATTACAAAGAGGGGTAACAAAAAATAATGAAAGTAAGAACTTCAGCATTTTCTTAAAACTTTAATCTGTGAACATTTTTCTCTCTGGTCAGATGTTCTAGCAGCAGTTTGGGAGTGTTTCATTTCAATCCTGGCAGCTGCTATTAATTTTTTATCTTTTCAAGCTTTTTTGTAAAAAAGTAACCTAAATTGTAGATTAAACCCAAACTATGCCAAATCAGACAGTCTTACATTTCATCTGAAGAAAGTAAATGGCAATCACAACCTCCCTGGGAGACAATTTTATTCCTACCATTCTTTATTTGTACAACAATTAGCCTTTTTCTGATCCAAGATAAAGTCCCCCAGGCACAGTTGTGAAACATGATAATAGCAGAGTGCCGGGTTTTTTTTAAATGAACTTGATGAATGACCAAAATCAATCATTCCCTCAAAATTTTAGCTATGATGAGCTGGCATCTTGCAGCCTGGAAGTGCCAGCTCCAAAATTCTCAGCTAGACCCAAGGGATATGGGAGCATCCTCAATTTCCATGTCTCACAGCAGTTCATGGGTGTTATGTCATTCCATGGTGCTTCAGCAGCTGCGCACTGGAACAGCCACTAGCTGCTCCTCTTAAACACAGAATGTGTAAGATTTCATGCACATCAGACTTTAAAAGGCAAAAGTAAACCCCTTCTCCTACGTGGTAATGTCAATGAGAAAGGAAATGAACTGAATTCTTTCCTGCCCAGAGCCAGTGAGCTGTGACACAGGGCAGCACAGCAGCTCCCCACGTCAGCCAGCGAGGAAGAAACGCACCGAGACCCCGTGCCAGATGCATCTTCTCATTTCACTGGCATGCAGGGCTGGGTGAACACGTCAGCAATGCACCCCTTCCCTCTGGGCAGGCCCTATCCCTCAATTCCCTTCCAGGGAAAGTGAAACCACGGCAAAGTGACCTCCCTTGGGAGGCACCTGGGAGGCTGCTCCGCGCAGAGTTATCTGTGCGGCCTCTGAGATCTCCCATTCCTCTGCACAGATTGCTTCTGGCATCCAGATTAAAGCAGAGGGAGAAGCACTTGTGCCTGGAATTCCCTGAATTTCATTCCCAACCACCACCAGGGCCAAGCTCTATGGTTACTGCACAGACTCGCTTTTATTTTGGGGTGGTAAAAGTCCATTCACTACTGCTGGGGAGCCTTGAGGGGTGGGCTGTGGGTGGGTGGGTGCCTCCACAAACCAGACACTGAACCAGACTCATGCAAACAGCTGAGACACTCAGTGCCACAGCACTTGTCCTGCTCTTGCAGTGCTTAACCTATGTCAGCTGCTGCCTGAGCCATCTCCTCCAGGACCTGGCACTGACAGATGCATAATTCAGCCTGGGGAGGCGTGGGACCTGCTCTCCCTTCCCACCGCCCTCCCACATCCACCCACCTTCCCTGCTGCTGGGTTATGTCAGCCCAAAACCTTCTCTGGGGAGGAGGAACAACAGCTGGTTCTCTCCAAGCCATCTCACACAATTAAAGAAAACTCTGCAATCAATACTGACATGATTTTATTGTTGATGGGGGCACAAGGCAGAGGAGAGGAGAAGCAGCCTCACCCTCCCTCAGATTGTGCTCTAAAAAATCCCTGAAAAAAGGCAACTGAACAAGAAGGTGCCACTTGTAGCCCTTAGTTTACAAGAGCAGAGCCAAGCTGGTAATATTAGGGCTTACAAAAAGCCATCCAAGATGCCAGCTGTGCTCTTTTCACCCTGAGTTAATGATATCAGTATGTTTTCATGTAGTCACAGCTTCTGGAGTCACAGGAGGATGAACCTTAAGGAATTTTTTTAGCTGTTGTGGTGACAAGCTTGTGGAAAGCTTGAGAATTTGAATGCTTAGCCAGAAAACAAGTAACCAGTGCCTAAATGTGAATTTTTAAATACCTTAATATCCTCTTGGGTATTGGAGACTGAGTCATGGTTCTGGGAAGGGTAACATCACAGCTTTATGGTCTGCTGCAAGACTTGGCTAAGATGAAATCAGGTTTTCTGTAATAATTTGGAGCCTCTGCTCCCTCTGTGGAGGGGATGGTCCTCAGCAAGTAGCAGAGGATGCCTGCCTATTAAATTCACATTAAATTAATAGAACAAACTGCTTAACAGTATTCACAGATCAGGACAAGGCAATACATTTAAATGCCTGTGCAGATTTAGGCATCTAGTAAACACTTGAGTTTGAAGGCTTGGCCCAAACCCCTTAATGTTATTTCTTCCGTATCACTTAGGTCTAAATTCAAATCTCTATCTCAACCACAGCATCACAAAATTATTCTAGTGCCTGTAAAGTAACCTGAAATTGAATGAGATGAGCAGCGGAAGAAGTATTTTTCACCAGGGACATAACAAGGTCATATCAGAAGAGCAATTCTGAACAATTCTTAGGCAATCCTAAGTAGGGGCCCACTAGCAAGACACGGCCACTGCAGAGTGAATCTGAGATCAACAAATCAGCACTTGGGCAGGTCAGTGGCTAAAGCTGTCACAGATCACTTGAAGACAATGTGACAACTGTACTTTTTACTGTCCCCTGACCCTCCACCCTCTCCTCTCCTCTCCTCTCCTCTCCTCCCAAAACATAAGCAAGCAGCACTTCTGGAGGAACTCACAAAATAATTTTTTTGATGTTCACAAAGCAAAGTATGACTTGCTGAGGGACATGGCAGGGGTTCCCCTTCCTCCCTGAGCCCCTTCACCCATGGATCTGCAGAGCCCAGGCTCCAGTGGCCCCAAGTGATGTGTTCTCTGCAGTTTTCACTGTAAGTGTCAGCTCAGCAACCCTCATGCCCATCAGCTTTTAACCAGGACCCTACACATTTGGACAGACCCCCATTTCTCCATCCACAGAATCAAAGAATCACAGAATTTCTAGGTTGGAAGGGACCTTTAAGATCATCGAGTCCAACCCATGTTCTGACACCTCAACTAGATCATGACACCAAGTGCCACATCCAGTCTTTTTTTAAACACATCGAGGGATGGTGACTCCACCACCTCCCTGGGTAGATGATTCCAGTATTTGACCACTCTTTCTGTGAAAAACTTCCTCCTTAGTTCCAGCCTGTATCTCCCTTGGCGCAGCTTGAGACTGTGTCCTCTTGTTCTGTCTGTTGTTGCCCCCCTTCTCTTGGAACAGAACCCTCAATTCTGCATCCCCACAGCCTGCTCCTGCTGCAGCCCCCTACACAGCACTCACATAATCCTTGTTATTTATTAACAGAGCCATATATTTCCTGCCAAGTACGTTTCCCCTTCACACAGCTCGTGGGGCCATTCAGCTCTTTGCCAAGCAGACCTTTCAAATACAGAGTGTTAAAACTAAAAGGGCCCTTGTAGTTGTGCAGTGTTGTGAGGAGAAATGTTTCTTCCCTGACACAGGTACAGCTCCAGCCTTACTCATGGGGAGCATGGGGATATTGCTGCTACTATCCCAGGGCACAGGGAGCAGGGTGGGGACACAGGTCCATTGCCAAGAGGACAAGTTGATGGCCTGGATGTGGCAGGGCACAGTCCACCCTTATCAGCCCACAGCTGGGAGACATCAGGCGATTGAGACCTGGGTTCACCACACTGGATGATTCTTGATTTTGCAGGAGACATTGCACTCAGCTCTGAGGAGTCCCTGCTCTTGGATCTGAAATTGCTCTGGAGGAAGGGCCACAATCTGGCCAGGCTGGCACGGAGTGCTCCACAAAACTCAAAACTCTGCTCACCTGCAAGCCCTCGCACAACAGCAGCTCAGCCCTTGCAGGAAGGGATTTCTTCCCTGTAAAACTCCCCAGTAAGAGTCATCAACCTAAAAAGCCCTTCCAGACCCAGGAATCTCAGCAGGACCCACCAGGCTGCCTCCATTGCGCATGGAGAGCAGGAGGCAAATGGCACTTTGATTATCAGCCATCTTCATTATGCTGGCAATCAGGAGCAGGGAGGGGCTTTTCAGGAGCACTGGATGGCCTGGCAAGCACCACTGGTGCTGAAAGATGAAGGGACTTTTGCTCCCCAGCCAGCCAGCCAGCAACTTCAAAGCCTTTTTCATTCAGTTGCTGTTAGGGCAGTGCACACACACACACACACACACAACTGCTGTTAAGGTATCACCAGCCCTGGCGGAGGTCAGAGCTGCCTGACTCAGGCTACAACTGCCTCTGCAAACACAGGGCAGACAGCTTTCTAAAAGGGTTTTTATCTACACACAGCTAATGCTCTGTGCCCAACAGAAACGCTGCAGAAAGGACCAGGAGAGATTTTGTGCAGCACATTACGCAAGAGGTAGGGTGAGATTACAGCCAACCATTTCCAGCTGCCTGCATTTCAGTCAGGAGATGCCAATTTGAGGGAAAGTACACATTTGGGATGAAAGTATATCAAAATTGATCTACTGTAAAAAATGTTTTAGGTCTAGGATAGAAATTTATGTTTCTCAGAACAGCCACAGCCCAGATCAGAAAAATCTCATTGCAAGCCCTGTAATAAATCAGTGACAATAAGAGTTACATATGTTCTCGCAGCTCTAATGCACACACAGATGCACCTGTACAGCTTTCCTCTCTTCATGCCCTGAGGAATACTGACTTTATAAGAGTAATAAAGAGCTCCAAGAAATGAGACTGGGAGAGCATCACCTCAAAATAGCTTGGCTGGTGAGAACCAGCTTCCCACCCACCCCAGTGATTTTCCTCCCACAGAATAAGCTGGTGCACCTTTCCGTCTCTTTCAGATTCTTTCCTTGCCAAAACATCACCTAACTCCAAAATACAATGATAAAACCGTAAAGCTTTCTTATGATAAGAGAATCCAAATGACCCCTTTTTCCTTTAGAATCTAGGAAAGATGTTTCTCACTTCCAAAAGTTTCAGGATCAAGCTCTATAGTGGCTTTTATAGGGGAGTTCCCTGCAGTATCAAGCCCCATTTAAGGTATGATGCAACAGGTAAGTGCAAGTCTCCAAAGGAGAAAGGGTGAACTGTGAGGAAGAGCACTATTGTAATTTTGCACCATGAGACAAACAGAATAAAAAAGCAAAACACATTAAAACTCTTCTTACGTTGGTTGTTGTTTGTTAGTTTTCCCCTGAAGTATTAACAAGAAGAGAAATGAAGATAGTCATGAGGTTTAAGTCCATGGTTGCCTCTAAAAAGAATATTCACTGTCCTGTGCTCTCAGCAGATTTTTGTTGAGCAATTGAAAGATGCTGTTTTCAAAGCCAGGACTCAGCCCAGTTAATTGTTACACCTCTTTGTGCTGCCTTTTCTTTCAACGAGAAGCAGCTAAAGGTTTGCAGGAAGGAGCCTCGGGGCTGCAACAGATGTCATGAGCCACTTCCTACAAATTAGAAAAGGAAAGTAACCCCCTCAGGTTAATTATGGGGAGAGGCCACACACAGAGCTGTGTAATGAGCCTGTGGGATGGAGAGAAGGCAACTGCTTCATATTGGATTTCAAGAGACAGAGCATGAAATCTCGGGTGCTGACTACATGCTTTCACAGTGCCAGAGCAATGCCTCCTGCCCGGGGAGGACACAGTCCTGCTGGCTGGGGCAGAGCTAGGGGAGGACAATGACATTGCTCAGCCACCCTCTGAGGACATTTCTCTGTGTTCCTGCCCTCCCAAGGCTGCCACGGCACAGGGGACTTTGCACCTGCCTCCCTATTTACACAGGTGCAAGGTAGTTAGAAAGCCATAGCCTAAGGACCAAAGTGTAAAGACAGGGACTTGGCTGACCTGGATGTTGTTGTTTTCCTGGTGGGATGAATAGGCCAAAGTCCTTTCATCTCTCTCTGCCTCATTTCCCCATCTATATAATGGAGATGGTGGCATTTATCTTCTTTTTCTTCTTCTTCTTCTTTTTTTTTTTTAATGAATATTTTCACGAAGGGAAAGCAGCAGAACAATCCTAGCTAACATCATTACCGAACAGCCCTGTAGCAGCACAGGTTATGCCTTTTTTCTCTCTTTTTTTTCCACTCCCCCCACCCCAACAGGTTGGTAGGAGCCCATCTTGTTTTTTAAAACTGTTTTCCTTAGGTACTAGGTCACTTTTAAAAGTCACGGATGCTTGTTTAAAGTAAATTTGTGCAGCTAATCAATTGTAACCCAGCCTTGAATGTTAGCTGAAGAATCAGCACCATGTTTCCTTCCACTAAAATATACATTTATGGTCAGGTTAGCATGACCTGACAACAAAACCAGCAAGGACAAAAACAGCCCTGAATGCCCCAGCTAGAGTGCTAGAAGATTGATTTTAGTGGGTGGGAAATAGTTTGATGTTTATTTAAACTGTGAGTTGCAGATGGGGCCAGGGGCATTTAAGTGACAGTTAACGGCTTCATCTACAAAAAAAGGAGAATCCTGGCAAAAAGCTGAGCTACAGCTTCACAAGGGAAGGCATTGCTGTTACCAGAGGAGAGGTCACTGGGACCCAGGACACCCTGCACAGGCACAGCTGAGCCTCCTACGGCCAGGATGGCCTCAGGTCCTGAAGAAGTAGGGATAAGTAACTGTGTGCTTCAAGGAACTCGTGCAGGGGCCAGGAGGAATGGAACAGGTCAACATTTTCAGGCCAAGAGGGACACTTTGCTGACATTCCATTTTGTGGGGGAAAATAAAGTGAAACATTTTGGGTTGGTTCCAGTGCAGAACAGCAGGGTATTTTTGGTCTCAGGAAAGCAATGGAAGATAGATCTGCCATCCTTTGGGCAGCCATAATAACAGCTCCTCCTGCAGCATCTCCCCAGTTAGGTGCACATCACCTCCGACACTTTGACTGTGCTCAAAAAGGAGACTAAGAAGCAAAATTTGAATAATTTCAAATCTCTCATAAAGCATGACCAGTGCAGAATAATACACAGTGCCCTTGCTGACAAAAGCACTGAGCACTGTTTTGTGGCAGTGGATTTTCATCAACAGCTTTATCTTCCAAGTGCACAGGAGGATATTCACACTAAAAATGACTACTGGTCAATCAATGTTAGATGTCTTCCATTTTTTCCACACCCAGAAATCTAATCTCCAGACTTGAACTGACAGTTTGCATGTCATCTTACTTCCCACTTCTTCGAAAAGAAGGCATGCCAAATCCACCCTGGTTACAGCAGGTAGATTAGAGGCTAAGAAAAACTGGTTTCTTTGAGCAGGATTAGCTTGAGGTGCTTCTGAGATAATCTGTCTGCCTTCCAGGCACTCTCTAAATACTCAGAGGCACCCATTTGTCATCACTGCTGCATTATCCCTGCAAAATGCATCATCCTTGCATGATGGAGCTACCTGACCTGCAGGGTGGGAGTGTGCATGCCTCTTACCTTGTGTATGTATCTACTGGGAAGGAAAAAAACAATTTGTGGTCTGCTTATAACAAGCTGAACACCAAGACTGCTTAGATACTGCAGAGAGATTCATTGTGTGACGATCACTCTGTCCCAACAGCCCAGGATGGCACAAGCTGAGTTTCAGGAATGTGGATGGTAGATTCAAAAAATGATTGTTCGGCAGGGCTGATGGAGCAGTTTCAGTTTCTTGAAGCAGATATGAGGGGCACAAACACCACCTGGACAGTTATCAATGTCCTGTTAAGAGCAACAGGATGGCAAGCCAGCCTGGAAAACTAATAAAAACAGAAGTCCTGCTCGTACTTGTACCAAGTTTTCTTAGGCTCAAAGGGTTTCTCTAAGATTTGAACAAATAATAGGATCAGAGGGTTTTAAGACAACTCACATAAGGGGCTCGATCCAGCCCCCAGTGCAGCCAGTAAGTTTTTGAAAAAGAAATCTCCAACTTAAATCCAGCTATTGTGATTTACACCAGCTGAGGATCTCTCACCCTGCCTGCAATGGGAACATGCCCAGGCTGCTTGCCAGCACTTCTGGCTTTGCTGCAGTAGGAGTGACGTTCAGGTATGCGTGACCACTCACCATCAGATTTCTTTACAATGACAAGCTTTGAAGTCAGAGCACTTTGCTCTCCTTCCACAAACCATTTTCACTCAAAACAATAACTATTTAAATGGGAGCCTCACCAAACCCATTTCAGATTTCTTTTTTTTTTCTTCTTTGTCAGTGGTAAAATATAATTAAATCACTATAGGCTGAGTATTTCAGCACTAAACTACTTCCAGCGCTGGGAGAGAAGACACCAATGACTTCACCCAATATCACACTGAAACCTAGAAAGAATAAAAGTGAGCAAATAACTCTTTTTGCTGAAAATCTTGTAAAGCTCCTCCCTACAAAAACCACTAAAAGTTGTCTTTTCATAGCCAGCGGGGCTGCTAGAGGCTTGAATGTGATTTGTGGACCTCATCCTGCCTATTCAGAGCAAAAGATAACACCTGCGGGAAGCAGGGGAAAGGTTAAAACCGGTACCTCTGTGTTTTCCTAAGTGCAGAGCTTGGCACCAGAACAGAGCCTGGGAACAATGGCAGGAGCATTGTGCCTGTTTTCTTTTCCCTTAAAGTAACATTTTTGCTGCAGTGTCATCTTTCTGCTCAGCCAAGCAGGCGCTCTGGGTCAAATCAGCTGCGTGAGCCGTCAGCAGATTTTTCTGGCCCTCTCAAAAGATCTTCAGGCATTGTATTAAGAAGCCAAATCGGTGAGAAAACAGGGGAAAAAAAAAAAAAAAAAAAAAAAAAAAGTGGACAGACTGCCCACACGTTTTACCGGTCAGGCGCTCGCATGACTGTGAAATAATCAGCATTCTTTTGGTGAAATGTAGCAGCTTTAAACCAGCAATCTGGCTTCCCTCTCTGGAAAACAGCGTGCTTTCTCGAAAAAGCTAAACCCAGAGTATTACAGCCTGACAGCTTCAAAATTCCTCAGACCTCCCACAGGAACCGCTCACAAAAGAGCAGGCTGGATGTCATCCACCCATCCCAGGGAAACAGACCCTCTGATGGAAAACCCTAAGGGAAGGCATAATTTCCATTTACACCATCTTTTATGTTTTGGCTAAGTGGCTTGTTTATAATTGTTGGATTTAGGTGAGAAGGGCTTCACCTCTCCTTACAGTTCCTGTAATGCAGCTTTTGGGGCCTGTTGGGTCACTTCCCAAAGAGAGAAAATAGGAGAAATTTTCCTAGAGTTCTTTCATGTGTTTTGGCAGGGATACTGCAGGAGACACTGACACAACCAGCACAGAGAACAGCCCCACTTTCACAGCCCTTCGCACAAACCATACCCATTTCTGGGAGACACTACACACCAACTTTGCAGACAGACAAGAGGCACTGAACAAAATTCATCACTATTTGCCAGGATTTCCATAAATCCATAAAAAAAGAATCAGCATTTTTAAACTGAAGTGGCATTTTTAGAAAGAAATGGCATTTTTTTAAAAACCCACCTTTTCTATACAAAATTTCTTCAAGGGCTATTGCTATCCCAAACAAAAGAAATTGAGGAGTTACATATGGCTCTTCCACACATAATAGCTACCACCAATCCCTGTGGTTGTGGCGAGAATCAACAGATTGCTTAAATTGATGAAGACAAAAGTTTAATTGCTCATAATTTTGCCACACAGAACCATTTGGTCTAAGACTTTCCAATGCCTGGGACATATAACTCCATTCTTATGAGAGAAAAATAGTAGAACATCTAATTAGAAATTCTATTATTTGGCACATTCCCACATGAACTGAATTAAGGCAGAAAAGGACATCTTCAATTCTCTGTTTTGCAACTTTACTAAATCGTTCAATTTGATTTTATGTATTTGTAAATTTATTTAATTTATTTAATGTGATAGTAAGTGAATGCCAATTCCTAGTACTGGGTGAAGAGAGGAGTTGACTCCATCATTGCTGCACACTAAGTAAAAGATCACAGCCTTAATTTCTATTTGAATAGTACTAGAGGAGTATCCTCCAAGCTTCCCTGCTGCCTCTTCTCATGTGAACTTCCTGCAGTCTGGACTATAGTGAAAGCCAGATAAAATCATTTCTAAAAGGAGACGGAGGCCTGAAATGCAAATCAGGGGAAGGAGTCGTCAGAAAGGGGTCTTCATACAGATTTGGTAGGTTATCAGGTCTTTACCTGCCTGGTAATCAATCCTGGTGCCTGATCAGCTCCAGGGGATGGACCCAGGAGGAGCACAAAGGCTCTTTATTCCCTCTGCTCACGGTGTGACTCTGCTGTAAAGCCTGGTTTGCTGGGAAGGGCAAGGTGGAGCTGGACATGGGGCCTATCAGGTGACATTAATGCTCAGCCAAGATATGGACCTTGTGTTGGAACGAGACAGACAGTCTTTGAAGAACATAATCTGTGTTGCCAACAATGGCCGGAGTGAAAGGAGCTCGCTCTGGTTACCTCAGAGGATGGACTGGTAAAGCAAAGTTGGATTCTTATCAAGATGTTGGGTTTGGGTTTTTTTTTTAATCGTTGATTCATATGGTAATGGCTGTGAATACACAATGCAAGGTCTTCAAAGGGAGGAAACATAAGAAGGGTATAGTTTCACCCAGTTCACCTTAAGGTTCCACACTTTTGTCCTGTGTGATTTTTTTTTAAATACATAAACCCTGCTATCCTTGCAGGGACAAACTCTATCCATGTCTTTTCAGCTCCCCTCCAATTCCAGTTGGATACAGGCTCACCAGCAGCAGTGAGAAGCAGCAGCTCTCCTGGGGTGCTGTGTTTCTCAGATTGACCTTAGCTCTGTTTACCCTTGCTTCCAAAGTTTGGGCCAACATCTGCTAAATAAACAGCTGAGTGCTGAGGCGATGGGGACAGGGAGGAGGAGTCAAAAACAAATGGAATTGTGCTGAAATGTAGAGTAGTGAGGGGAGCACTAGGGAGATTGTTGTGGGTCAGCACACAGAGGCAAATCCCTTTGCATCAATAGAAAACCTTCTTCTGACACCTCTGACCCAGTTTTCAAGCACGCAGAACATAGCTATCCAAAGTTCATATTTCCAGTTCAGACTGAAGCACTCTCCTAAATACCCAGACAAGCCACACTGCTCTTTCTTCTGTTTCATCTCCATTTCCAGCACACTGGAAATATCCAGGTACTTCAGCCATGCAAGTAGAGCAGTACCTTATATTTAAGACAGCAGAATATCTTTTTCTCTTCCACCAAAATTCAAATTAATCATCCCAACAGTTGGCAAGCATGGGGGACAGAAAGGTGTTTTCAAAGCTGATGGTGTGTTCACTCCAACACATCACAGTTTAGACCTTCACTACCAGAGCATTTCACAAGCCATCATAGCTCCTCCCTGATACAAGAGGTGTCTGACTATCTATGTCACACTTAGGACTTTAGGTCTGTGCATTGGCCTGCACAACATCACTGGAACAGGCTGCCCAGGGAAGTGCTGCAATCACCATCCCTGGAGGTGTGCAAAAGGTGTGTGGATGTGGGGACATGGTTTAGTGGTGAACACAGCAGTGCTGGGTGAACAGCTGGGCTCAGTGATCCCAGAGGTCTTTTGCAGCCATAACAATTCTATGGTTCTATCCTGTGCTTGTGCTTCCTCAGGTTTTTGGCAAGGACACACTAAACAAAGCTCAGCACTCCTGGCAAGCATGAGGATGCTCAGCACGGATCAGATGTGTAGGTGTTGTCTCACATCTACAGCCTCCCTAATCTGAAGGTCCCTCCTAGGCCACCATCCAGGCACTAATCCTCCCCTTATTTACCAGCAAAGTGCTCCTTAAATAACTGCATCCTCAGTATTCAGCCTTTAAAGCATCAGGATTAACATCCCTTAAAATAAGAAAAACTGGGTAATATGAGAGCAGATATTCCCATTATCCACATATCTACATATTTTTTAATCCCAACCAGCATGTGGTCCTGGTATTATCTCATGGCAGTATGTTCCAGAGCTTATCTGGAATAACTTTGCTTTTCATCACCTTTAAAGTTCCCTGAATATTTCCTTGTTTGTGTGTCAGGCTGCTTTTGGCTTTCTGGACAGCTCTGTTCATACTCAAGGCATCTGAGAAACAGATTCCAGCTACTCTAAGACACTGAAAAGAAAAAGAAGGCAAATGAGGCTCTCCTGGACAGCAGGCTATCCAATACACAGCATTAGTGAAACCAGCCCAGTGTCATCTGAGGTGAACACAAGTCCAAGAAAACAATCTCAATACTATGCAGGGCTTTATAGCAGATCTTGAAGCCCTGAGCAATCCAAGGCAGCTAATTAGCCAAGAAAATTGAGTGAAATGCAACATTTCTTAATCAAAGATGCCAGCTAACCATGAATCTGCTTTTGATATGAAAACTGATTATCTACGCAAGGAAAGGTGGTGCTGAGTTTGAGCAAAGCGTCATTGGTTCAAGCCAACCACACAGAGAAATTGGGTGGAACTCATTTTGTCTGAAAGCACCTCACTGAGCCATGCTGGAAATTATCGGTGAGCATGAAGAGATGGGGACCAGTAAAGTGACCTGGTCAGTGTCTGGGCAGAAAACCACCCAGAATCAGGGAAAAAAGGTCAACCTCTAGGACCTTCCCTGGCAGAGTTCTTCCAAAAGGACCCACAGGGCAAACCCTGCTAAAGGAAATCACTAACACTTTTGGCAGAGCAGTTTTTAGAGTCTGGAAGACTCTGTCTCAGGGTCTCCAACCCATCCACCACTTCAGGAGCAAAGCTGGATGCCACATCTCTCCAGAGAAAGCTGATTACAGGCAACCTGCCATTTTCCGCTGGACGTATTCCTACAAGACATTATTATCCTCGTTTCACACCTGAGAAACTCATCCCCATGCTGGTGATGGCAAAGACAAAAAGGATTTCTCTCAGAGCAGTCAGGAAAGTGACTGATTCACAAAGATTTAAATGATGGTTTGTTCAGTGTCAGATGAGAACAGTAACCATCAGTCTTTCTCTCTCTATGGTTACATCCTTGAACTCCTCTCCTAGAATGGATCTCAGGTACCTCAATCATACATTGGGATATTTAAGGGTTAAATACGGATTACAAAGCATTTTCTCTGCTGGTGGTAATGCATTCAAAATCTATTACAAATAAAGTTTTTAAAATGACAAAGGAAGCTCTACTGATAACTGTCACAGTGAAAACTCCCTGAACTACATTTGTTATCAAAAGCAGCAAAATAGTAATCTAAGGCTGTTCAGTTCACCTTTAAAAGAAGAAAACTAGAAGAAGGAGGGAGCTGAAATCTGTGTCACTTGATAGCTCCTGGCAAACTCTTCCTGGCTTTATGGTTATGCTTCTAAATCCTCTCAATTTAATGGTGTAGGTTTCCCTATTTTTAGATCACACATTAAGGCAGCTCTGCTTTTTCCCCTGCATTATTTTCTAACCAGACCATGGTTATTAAACTTAGCAGGCAAAGAAACGAGAGCGCCCTTTAAATAAAAAAAATAATTAAAAAAAAAACCAAAAAAACAAAAAACCACTGCACAAGCAGCATAACCACACGGCTGGAGAAAGAAAATCACTCCCAGGGGCTGACAGACCTCTTGAGTTTCCACTTCAGCGGCCCACGAGGCAGCTCTGCTGCTGGGACTCCCGGGGCCCCAGAGGTGCCAGGACGTTTGGCGAGCGACGGAGGAGCTGCCCTGGCACAAGGCTCCCTCCAGCACAGGGCACCCTCAGGTCTGCAGTGAGCGTCAGCCCACAACACTTGGGCTGGACTGAGACCAAAGAACCCCCAGTTCAATGCAACAATCAGGGTGAATTTGGCACCTTGCTGCCTCCTCTCTGCCCGGCTGAAGCAGGGCCGGGGGGTGTCTGCGCCGGGAGGGCACGCTGTCCTCCGGATTGTTTTGAAACAACAAGAAAAAAGCTTATCATAATCCTCCTGGCAATTAGAGCCTGGCTGGCTGCAAAGTGCAATGCATTTATCAAAACCTCCTTTGAAGGCGCTGAGGGAAGTGAATTTGAAGCTGTTGGGGACTGCAGGAGTAAGAGAGCCCAGCTGCTCCCGGGGAGCCTGGACTGAGGCGAGGGGGCAGAGGGAGGAGGGAGAATTTCCTTGTCTGGGACATGCACGTTTTCCATCAGCCTGTGTGTGTGAGGATAAATAACATTTTATCTCTCTCCCTGTGTCTCTTGAAAGCTCGGCTGATTACAGCTGGCACGCTTAGGGGGCTCTTCCTGCAAACTTTGCCAAAAAATTAACCACTCCTGGAGCCATAAATCATCCCAAACCGGGCTTCTTCTGTCCTTATCCCCATCAATGAGAAAAAAACCCAAACTTAAAAAAAATTTTAAAAACAGTTGCCAGTTTCATGAATGTCAGGAGGCCAAAACTGGCACCTTTTGCCTTTTTTAAAACATGCATCACCAGAGCTTCCCAGAGGCAATTTAGACACAGAACATGTCGAAGGGGCTCACCTGCCCATGCCATACACTGAGGCTCTGGTTCAGCAGCATAAAGCAAGATTAAAACAGTGTAGTCTTGTAAAAAGCATCAAAAAGTAACAGGCTGGAGCACAGTTCTCAGAACCTCTTCCAGCACAGACTGGGTACTGGTATCTGATTGAATTCTCTAGACCCCCCTTAATTTCCAACCTAGTGCCCACTGCTTTCTCTGCAGCCCTACAGACCTCTGGACATGTTTTTCCCCCTCCTGGCTATTCACAAGTCTCTTAGAAGGCAGGGGGACGAAAATTGCTCATGATGCTCTCTCTTCTCATGTGCTTCTCTCTGTCCAGCGTGGGCATGCAACCCTTGGCCACAGCTTGGAGCAAGACCATTTTCCCTCTGAGCACAGACCATATCCCTGGATTTTTATGCTGTAATGTAAGTTCTGTCCCTCCAGCAGGCAGGAGGTGGATCAGGACACCAAACCTCCCCTGCCTTAGGGAGAAGGAGCTGAATCCAGCCCATGGTGCAGCCCCCCAAAACGGCTGCAGCTCTTTGCAGAAGCTTGTTGGCATACACAAGCCCTCAGCACAAAAAAAAAGAGTGGCAGAATAGGGAGTGAAAGCCATGGGAGAATGGCAATAAGCAGATGAGAAGGTAAAGATGCATTAAAGATTAATTAAATTGTCCTGAGTAAAATGTCTGCACAGAGCAGGACCCCTGGGTCATCTCCCTGCATCTCCACGTCCCCTTCCAAAACAGCCTTTCTCCTCTGCAAGGTTTTGCTCATCCAAAACCACTGAACAATCGTTGCCTTGAGTATTAGTTTAATCATTCCCAAATGCCCTTCCTTTGGAGGATTCCTGCTGAGATCCCAAGCTGGGTTCTCCACCAGAGTAAATCAGCCCAGCTACTGGAACTGGGCTGCTGATTTACATCTCCTAGAGACCCACCCTCCTCCCATCCAACTCCACTCCCTGCACTCACCCCTGCACAAACCTCCTCTAAAAACCTCCTGGCAAAACCTTGCTGTGCATCCTCCCCTACACGGGGCTATTCTTGGGATTTAAGGAATGTGGACATGATGCTGCTATGAAAAGGGGCACTGTACTGAGTTTATACATGGGAAGGTTGCAGGGATGAGAGCAGGGTGTAGTGGCCTTACATCTGTGACAATGTTACAGGGATGACAACGGCAAAAAAAACTTTGATCAGTCCCAGAGTACAAATGCAAGTTTATATCCTTGCCATCTGGCAGAGTATCATGTTAAGAGCTGAGCAGACAACAGTGGCTGCTGCTACACAGTGTACTAAATACCAATAAAAGCTGAATGGATCTGCAATAGAGCACACTTTAGAAATAGCTGTGAAAGGAAAATCTAGGCCACTAAGTGCTGCTAAAAAACAATGTCCTTATATTTTTTCCCTTCCCCTTACTATTCACCTCTGTTTTGCTTCTGCTCTTGGGATTCCTCTTCCCTCTCTTTTCCCAGCGCTGGTGGCTGCACAGAGAGCTATCAAGTGAAATGCTGAACCTAAACTGAAGGTTGTGTTCATTTAACAAGCACTAAACATCGGTCAGGAGGGGCAGACTGGCAGCTGCCCTCACAGCTGAGGCCAATCCCCCTCCACAAATGGTGAAGCACAGCATCCCCACCAACGGAGGAGGTGGCTACAATCTCTTCTTTCCTGCTTCTTCCTTCCCTACTCAGCACAAAGGCATACAGGACACAACACACATTGACCCAGATGGATAAAATCCTGGACCAGTGTAATCATTGTCTTTTGCACTTCTGCAGAGCTTCTTCAGCACAAGCTGCTCCAGTCATTCCCTGGGCCTTGCCCAGAGCAGCTACAAACTCCCAGCTACGATCAATCCACCACTGCTCAGTGGAGAACACTGCTCTGCAAACATCCCTAATGCAGATGTCTCAGTTCAAATGCTTTTTATTAGAAACTAAGTGGACACACTCTGCCCGGCACTTTCCACATGCCAAAAGCTCAGACACTTACAGGAGTGCCTTACCGTTGACATTTAGGCTGCCAAGAGACTGACTGTCCCTCTGACGGGCATCAGGAGGAACAAAACCTCATTTCACTCATGACCTCACCATAGCTTAAGGATATTTGCCCATGTTGGTAGCAAAGTCAGCAAGAGACTGGTTCCCAGAAATCAGTTTCAACACCAAGACCACCACTCCTGCTATTTAACCTCACAGGCCACAGACCTCAACACAAAACATCATTCTTCACACCAAGCTGTATAAAATATCTCAGCCACCAAATTGTCACACAGACAGACACAACACAGAAATGCCAAGAGGGACTCTCCAGTAATGCACTGGAGAAAACACCATGGACAATGGCACGTTTTCTAAGGAACCCCATGGGAACTCTTCTCTCTGCTTTGGTATGCATTTCCCATTGAATTAGTAAGAATATTAACCAGCAATTAGAAGAAAAATTTAGCCTGGCACTTAGGTCTCATTGTTACTAAGCTTTCCTATCAGGAAATACAAGGGTCTCAGAAGGGAAGCAATGGAAATGATCACTCAAAACAACTGAACAGGCAGCTAGACTAGACACTACAGGCAGCAGTCCTGACCTGGCAGGAAAAGCCAATAGCCCTATTCTTCCTCTTTGGCATCTGTGATCCTACAATTGCTCAGTCATTTCAATAAATCCTTCAGCACCTCTATTTGGTTTCATTATTTTATGGGCGTAATTCTCAAAAGAAGTCACTGCCCATCATTCAGGCCAGCTTTTCATCTTCCCAAATGTGCTCAGCACCCAAGAGCCATCTTCAGAAAGTCCCAGGAGAGGTGGCAAGGACCTTGCCAAGACTCTGAAGCACTGAGTGCCTATTTCATGGCTGCCATCTCTTCAACGGGAAGAAATGTTTGCATGATGCTCTTAGGGATGTTCACACTGTCAAAAGGGCTAGATACTGTTTTCCCAAAGTAACTTGACCCATTTAAAGAACTTCTCCAGGAAAGCCAGTTGAGTATCTCTGACATCTGCACTACCACAGACACTCTAGTATTAACCATCCCCTTTATCTCACTATATTTTTGCTGATAGCTGAACTATGCAGTGCAGTGGTTCTGGCATCCCAGCAATGGCTAGTTATCAGGAGCAAGAAAGCACGAGGTCTGGGAACTCATTGAAAACATTCAGAGGTGATATGTGAGGGACTGGGAGAGATTAGACAGGGTTTGCTGGGGCTCCAGGAATTCCTGCAATTCAGGGGTTACATGGCAGGATTTCTTTTTTCCATGGGACAACAGCAAGCAGCAAGACAGAATTTCCACTTCTCTTTAAAGCTGTTTTCCCAAAACTGTCACACATACAGAGCTTCCCCTGGTTTTTCTCCAGATGGGGTACCCAGGGCAAGTCCTCAGAGTAACAGCCTCATGTACACTGGAGAGACTCAACTGGGCTCTCATTTCACCAGGAGCTAAACTTTGGAGCCTGACTGACAGCAGCCACAGCTGCCTGCCCTGCAATTCACCACTTAGAAAGGGCTAATTAGTATGAGATAATTAGTTTCAGGCAAAGAATGTTTGAAAACTAATCTGTGTATATAAGGTCAGCCATCCTGCATTTTGTTCAACATTCTTTATTCTTCTCTGCTGCTGAAAGAGATCCCAGAAAGATGATGTAAGACACCTAAACCAGGCAGATGCTGGAGACTCAGAGAATCAAGTGTTAAACATACTAGAATGCCTAAAGATGCAACTTCAACCCTAAAGGCTTCTGATGTAACAAGCATATAAAATGTGGAAGTTTCATGGATGATGCTAATTATCCCAAAAGCTCATCTCCCTTTCCCAAACGCCTCCACACCTAGGTTCTTGCTTTTCCAGGGAAAAAAAAAAAAAAAACCAAAAAACAACAAGGCAACACAGAAGTGATCCAGCAGAAGACAGAAGTGCTGACAACGAGGTCTGGCCAGAGCTGTGGCTGAATTCATTTGCCACTGGGCTCCTGCCCAGTCATGGGGCAGCTGTGAAAACAAGGCCATTGGGAAAGGACCACGTGAAGCCAGAGTGGAAATGCCAACACAACCCCAGAGCAATAGCAGCCAACCTCAACCACAGACACTACAGTGGCAGCTTTCTTGCATTGTTGTTGTTTTTCCCTAAAATAGCCACTAAGATAAACAGAGCCAGTGATTAGCTAAGTGCCATCCTCTCTGATACAGGCTTGGCCATTATCTGCTCCTGACACCTAACATCTAATTGCAGTGCAACACCCCAGCAGGACAGCCTGTCCCAAGAGAGACTGAATGGAGTGACTGGGAGAGGTAAAAAAGCCAGGAAATGAAAAGGTTGCACTCCAGCAGGGTTAGAATGTCAGAATGGGGATTTCAGCAGCAACAGCGCTGGAGAGGTTGGCTACCTCTCAGAAGCACACCCGGATTCCAAACTTGGGTCTGGTAAGGTTTCCCACCCACAAAAATAGCCACACGCTCCCTGTCAACAAGACCTGGGCTCTTCCCTCTTTCCTTCCTGTTTATAACACATCTTCTGAAGGATGTCAGCAGAATAAACAGCTCTCTGTGCTCCAGAGACAGCCCCTGCCTCGCCAAGTGAAAAATCTCCACAGAAAAAAACAAGAGGGGTGAGGAAGAATTATCACTCCCTGGCCATCTTTTTTCAAACTGCTTAAAAAAAATAAAAACAAATAAATAAATAAAAAGCCATTCATTTCAATGATCCTGTTTGCCAAGCAAACATATGAACAACCGGATCAGCACAGTGGAAGAGCAATGTACCAAGTCCTGTGGGCTCTGGGACTGACACAAGCCATCCTTGCCCCTGAATGCACAACTGAGTCCCCCATAAACATGACACTGGTTAAGTGTTTGTTGCAAACAGGAAGGTATCATATTTGGGAACTTAATGTTTTCCATGCTGGAGAGAGAAAAATATTTGTACAGAGACAGCAAAAGGAAGGCTGTGTGTCTCCACAAGCAATGCACAAACACACACTGCACCAGCTAGGGACAAATATGCAGCCCCCTTTGTCTCTTGTTTCTCTCATTTTACTCTTATTTCAGCTTTTTCTCTGGAAGAATGTTACAGTTTACCACCTGTCCAAGATACAAGGTCAAGTGTCTCTCACTCTCTCTCTTTTAAAAAGGAAAACATATTTAATTCCAGATCAGAGATTTGATCGTGGAGATCCATATCCTGAGCCAGCAACCTGAACTCAAGATGAAGAGCACCTCGCTGTCCTGCTATTCCTGTGTCTTGGCCTTTTTGGAGATATCCCTATTTATGTTTTCTTCTTATACAAGTATGTTGGTATCAATAAAAGTAACAAAACAATTTCAGGAAAGCTTCATTTCCCAAAAAAATATTTCCATCATCTCTCGTGGTAACTTAACTTTCTCTAAGTATGCACAGTGTGAGCCCAGCTGCAATGTGTGTGTTGTGCAAACCTGGTGAGACTGCTGAAGTCAGCAGATGTGGTGTGGATTTGCAGTGCTTTCTTGGAATGAAGAACTTTGCCTTCTATTTATCACACACTTCCTTGCTAAAGAAACACCCTTAAAATGGCATTCACATTTTCAGTAAATGCTTTAGGAAAAGAAACAGAAAAGACCATCAATTACCAGGGGAAAAAAAGAAAACACCATCCTAGGCAATGGCAAAAAATAGCATGTAATCCAGGTTTTGCTGTTACAGACACAAAGTTGGACTCATCCTGATCTTGTCCGTAACGTGGCTGCTCAGTCACTCTAATTTAAACAGGCAGCACAAAGCTGTTCACATGCAAATAATATACAAATCTGCCATGATTTGGTAATACTTAGCTTAATTTGACAGCTATTCATACCATCAGACAAGTATTGATTATAAATAAAGATAAAGAATGAGAAACTCATGTTTGAATCCTAGGCAATTAATAACTAAAGATAGACAGAGGCAGATGAAATCTGTCAGCACATGGAAAGGATCCACTTAACTGCATTGCACATAAGTTGCAAAAGTAGACAGCTTTTACTGCTTTGTTTTTCAGAAAGACAAACTTACAAGAGAGTTTAAAATTATGATGCCTATCTGTGGCTGCAGCTTCCTCATGAACAGGACGAGTCCACATCTGCCAGGCACCTTTCAGGTGTCCTACCCCAGCTCCTCTGCTCCACAAGGGAAGTGGGACACCATCAGCACCCCCCTCACACCTAGATTTCCCTCCTGTTAGTCAGGTGACTTCCCTGTTGACTTAACTTCCTTTTCTTTAATGTCTCTAAGGCTGAGCTTTCCAACATAAGTCCCATTCATATTTAATCTCTACCTCTATTTAACTTGTCAAGGCTCTAATAAATGAGGAGAGCACTCTTGGCCAAAAGTTTTCCTCTGATCTGCTTGGTCCAAACAGGCCCACGGAAGTGGATATATCTTGTACTTGTGGGGTTCCCAGATGAAGGAAGGAATGATGAACGTGACTCCATGTTCTCAGAAGGCTAATTTATTATTTTATGATACTATATTAAAGAAAACTATAATAAACTATATTAAAGAATACAGAAAGGATACTTACAGAAGGCTAAAAAGATAATAATGAAAACTTGTGACTCTTTCCAGAGCCTCGACACAGCCTGACCATGACTGGTCAATGAATAAAAACAATTCATGTGAAACCAATGAAACAATGACCTGCTGGATAAACAATCTCCAAACACATTCCAACGCAGCAAAACACAGAAGAAGCAATGAGATAATATTGTTTTCCTTTTTCTCTGAGGCTTCTCAGCTTCCCGGGAGAAGAATCCTGGGCAAAGGGATTTTTCCAGAAAATATGACTGTGAGAGATATAAACTCCAAATGACACAGTTGGCAACTGGGAAGATGCAACCAGCAGCATGCAGGCACCCCAGCCACACAGCACACCCACCACGGAGCCACAGAAGCAGTGAGGTCAGAAAAGACCTCTGAGATCACCCAGTCCAACCCGAGACCCAACAGCAGCCTGGCACCAAGTGCCACATCCAGGCTCTCCAAACACCTCCAGGGATGGGGACTCCAGCCCTGCACCCCTTCAGACTGAGACAGACCCCAGGCTCCAGCTCCCACCCCAGCCTTGTGTGAGGGTCACTGTTAAACCCTGGGAGAAGGAAGAGAACAGTCACAAGTGAAAATGGCCACCATGCAGGTTAAGTGAAAGCACTTTTGAGGACTGCAGGAGGCTGAGATGCTGGGTTCACCACAGTCTCCTCTCCCATTGGAAAGGGACCACTTTAGAGAGCCACTCCACTTTTTTTTCAGGAGCAGGAACTGATCCTACTCCTCTGGTCCTCTTGGAGCTGCTTTGCCTCTGAGGCCTAATTCACTAGTGCTACTTATGCTGACACAAATCCCATAAACACCCATTAAATAACAGTGTAAGACACAGGATGGGACAAGAGCTGACCCTGGCCAGAAGCACCATAAAGAAAGGCTCCAACTGCAGTGGTGGTGCTTCTGTTTGACCGCACTTTCATCCCTTTTTCCCCCTGAAACCCTTGGTGTCCTCACTGCTCACAGCTCCAGAGATGGCTCCCAGTCACCAGGACCTTTCCCTCTCTCTCTTGTGTCGTGCTCCCACCCTTGCCCACCAGCACTGGCCATCCCCACACACCCAGGGCACACACCCAGGGCACACCAGCCCTTCCCACCCTGTGTGTTCCACCTGCCATGTCCCACCCTGCCCAGCCCACCACCCGCCCAGCCCCTCATGGCACACACTGCAGCACTCCAGATCACTCCCTCAGCAGCCAGAACAAAGGACAAGCCCTCCTCTGCCTCAGCTGCCAGTTCTTCCTCCCCCAACCTCCACACCAGCGGACATTTATCTGAAAAAAGTCACCTTTGAAGCCAAAACCCGTTTGGGGGCTGGATGCTGGGAAGAAGGGGCCTTTTCTGTCCGTGCTGTCCAGACACTCCAGCAAGCAGCACTATCTCAGCTTGGCTCCCTCCTCAGCCCCAGACAAACGTGGCTTCCCTCTTGACTTGCTATTTAAAACCAAGGCTGGCACACGGCGGTTTCAGATTAACGAGCTGGAGCCACCAGGGGTGGGCAGTGTCCCTGTTCCCTGCCCAGAGCCAGGTGCCCCCACAGCAGAGCTCCAGCCTCCTCCATGTCAGAGCAGCCCATTTAGCTACTGGTGGCTTTGTCCTACTGTTTAATTTAAGGAGGATCAGTCCCTAAAACCCATCAGAAGCTCCAGCTGCAGGGGAGTGGAGGCTCAGCTGGATATATTGCATAAATTTAAAGGTTTATTGCATTTACACATCCCCTCTCAGCACACTTTACCAGAATAGCTCTTTATCTGCAGACATGGCTCGTTGACCCAGGCTGAGCGTGGAGCCTGCACCGAGGTGAACAGCAGGACTGAAACCACTTGGCTCCCTGAGCTGTGTCCCTGCTGCTCCCAGCCTGCTCCCTCAGGAGCTCGCAGCTGGGCACTGAAAGCCTCCTCCACTCGGGGTTTGGCACAAAATGGGTGTTTGGTTTCATGTATGACTTCAGGGATTTTGAAATCCGGACCGAAGTGGAGCAGCAGCAGCAACACCTGAAGTGTGGAAATTGTCTTACAAGGAAAATCCAACAATGGAGACCTGTTGGAGCGAGTCCAGAGGAGGCTACAAAGATGATTAGAGGGCTGGAGCCCCTCTGCTGTGGGGACAGGCTGAGACAGCTGGGGCTGCTCAGCCTGGAAAAGAGAAGGTTCCATGGAGACCTTCTAGCAGCCCTCCAGTATCTAAAGGGGATTTATAAAAAACACTTTAAAAACACTCATCCCCCTTCAGATAGGACAAGGGGGAATGACAATTTAGATTAAATGTTAGTAAGAAATTCTTTACTGTGAGGGTGGTGAGCGGCTGGGACAGGGTGCCCAGACACCAGGGATGCTCCATCCCTGGAAGTGTTCAAAGCCAGGTTGGGCAGGGCTTTGAGCAACCTCATCTCATGGGTGGCACCTTTGCCCACGCAGGGGGGGTGGAAGGAAATGATCTCTAAGATCCCTTCCAATCCAAGGCATTCTACAATTCTATGATGATTTTCAATAGGATTGTCCACGTCTCAGGTTCAGCAAAGTCCACACAACTCTGGGAGGAACTTTACTTTCAGTGGGATAGGACTGTGATTTCTGAAGGAAAACAGTTATTCTCCCTTATATATAATAGTTATTTTCCTTTATATATTGTTTTTTAGTCTCTATATCAGAGGTAATGTAATCACATACACAGAAAATAGAGGAGTGTATATTTGTCATTCTTTGATGCTCAGGGCAGTCATTTGCAGTGATGTAAAGCAGGTTAAAGCCCTGTCACATGAACACGGTAAGATTTTACATGACTACTGAGGCATTTCCCCCAAGGTCCCAGTCAGGACCAGAGCCCCAGACTGAATGAGGTACAGTGCAAACACACAAGAAGGGGGAATGTCCAAATGCACAGACCAGAAACAAAACAGGAGGATGAACAGACCCATGAAATTAATTTGCCACAGTTCCACAGGAGATCAATTCTAGGGCCAAGAATCACCCCAAGGGCAGGTCACACCAAGCTTTGCACAGGTTTGCACAACTGTAAACGAGCAGACACTTTAAAATCAGACTCACTGCAGAGGGAAGCATGGATTTGGGGCACCAAGTCCAGACACACGTGCCAGGAGCCTCCTCTTTACAGCTCACAGTTGCACTCCTACTTTCTATGGCAAGTCAGGACCAAAAGAGCATCATCAGTAGATAGTGGCATCATTTAATACCTTTGCATTCTTAGTGCACCTGGCCAAGAAGAACAGCAGGCACTTTATGTTGATTTGGGATGCAGGTCCAGTGCTCTCAGGATTTAGCTGTACTGCAGGATGAGAAGCTTGGGGAGACCAGTGCTGGGTAGAGGAAAAGAGAGCTATTCTGGTAAAGTGTGCTGAGAGGGGATGTGTAAATGCAATAAAAAATAGCCAGTGAGAGGATTAACCTAAACAATTGCAAGAGGATTGACAGTGATGGAGCCTGGGTGATAAAAACCAGGTGCAAAACACAAAATTACTTTAACACTCAGAAGCAACTCTAAAAAACCCACAGGAACATGGACAGGCATTTATGTCATCCTCGTGTGAGCACAAGGCAGCAACGTGCAGATGGTGAACAGCTCAGGCTGAAACCATCTGAAGGGCTGAAGTGACAACCCCCAAAGCTGCCGGATGGGAAGAAACTCAACTACAGTGGGTACAGCCTCACAGCAAAATCTGTAGGCTGAAAGGTGTAGGTGAAAACTTGGTATTTCACATTTCACACCATGGAATGTGTGCTCCTTTCCACATGCCCAGCGATGCCAGCACAGCAATGAGGTGGCATCATGACTCAGGTAATGCCAGCAAGTCACAGAATCCAAAGAGAGGGCCTGGAAGCTGAAGGGACACCTTGCAGGGCTGCATCAACTTTTTCTCCCTCCTGATGCTGTTGGGGCATACTAAAAATACATGCTGTTGTAGAAGACACCTGAATGAAAAAGAACAGATTTGTGTTCTAACCCTAGGAGCTGTGCATCTGAAGTCAATGAAAAATCAGGTCTATGATCCCTACAAGACAAATCACATCCTATGCTAAAAAGCCACCATCAGGCCCAGCAGAGCTGAAACCATGGACAGAAGATCACCATGAGCCTCAAGCCCATCACCAGGTGCTGGCTCTTTTGTGTCCCTTCAGATTCAGATGAGGAGAACAGGCATTAAATCCACAGCAGATCTGTGGTTTAGGACTCCAGCCCTAAAAGGGAGGCTTTGCCTTATTTTTACATTCCAGTCATACATAAACAAAGAATATAATCTGCTTTTGAGGATTTAAAGTCTGTGGATCGCGCTGTCCATGTTAAGGTGCTTGGCTGGTGGCATCATCAGACATGATGTGCCAGGCTGACGTTTTTCCCTCCCCTTGTCACTGTCATATTTTCTGGAAAAATCTTTGCCCAGGATTCTTCTCCTGGGAAGCTGAGAAGCCTCAGAGAAAAAGGAAAACAATATTGATCTCATTTGCTTCTCCTGTGTTTTGCTGCTTTGGAATGTGGTTTGGAGATTGTTTATCCAACAGGTGATTGTTTCATTGGTTTCATGTGAATTGTTTTGACTTATTGGCCAATTGGGGCCAAGCTGTGTCAGACTCTGAAGAGTCACAAAATTCATTAGTATCTTTCTAGCCTTCTGCCTGTATCCTTTCTGAATTCTTTAGTATAGTTTACTATAGTATTCTGAATAAATTATAGATCATAAAATAATAAATTGGCCTTCTAAGAACATGGAGTCAGATTTATCGTTCTTCCCTTTGTCAGGGGTCCCAGAAAATGCAACACTTGCCTAATGTTTTAGAAAGGGAAGGAGCACAGGGACCAACCTCCTGCACTCAGACACCTGTGTATACAGGCAGTGCCTTCCACCCAGGGGTTGGTTTGTTAGAAGAAGGGGAAGGAGAGAGAGAAACTTCTCTCCAAACTCACACACCACCTGTCCAAAGGGTCAGCTTGCCTCTGGCACATAACACACTGGATTTGGGCTGCGAAACTTCACAATGCAATACATCTGTAAAAGTAACAGCCGCCAGAAAAGGAAGGAGGGAAGGTCTGGGTATCTTGCAAAATGTAACTAGCAGGAATTGAAACGTAAAAGAAACACCCTCAGGGGTCTTCACAGAAGCTATAAACCCCAGCAACTGTTTTGCCAGGTGTTACTGTGCAGACCCTGCTGTTAAAGAGACTGTCAGCTGGCACCTCGCCTGTCTCATCCTCCCAGTGCCCCTGAGCCCACTGGGCAGGCCGTGCTGAGCTGGGCAGCCAGGGACGTTCTGAGCCAGCCCTGCTCAGCAAGGGCTGCCCTGGCGCCGGGCTCTGAGCAGCTGAATGAAGTGTTGTCATTTCCCAGCTGGGAGTGGGGCAAAGCACGGTGCTGCTTCCTGATGCTGTTATTTTATTTTGCAGCGGCTTCCCCTTCCCGCTGTCTGAATGTCACCGATTACTTCACTGCTGTGCGAGCCTGGGAGGGGGGAGCAGAGGGGGAAGTGAAAAATCTGGCAAGTGCTTCTTCCCAATCTGCCAGCATCCCTGATGCCCCAGCAGCTGCACAGACACCAGAGGCTGGAAGGGAAGGGTGGCAAGTTCACCTTTTGGGAAGCTGGAGCCACGCACAGGTCAGGAACAAACCTGCCGTGGTCTGCTGACACCCACAGACCCCGCTCTCACTCCCGTCTCTTTAACCCCTCTGCACTAAGTCTTGCTGGCTCAGGAAACATAAGCCCCGGGCTGCTTTTTGGAGCCTGTCAGCAGTGCTCTTTTGTCAAGCAGAGGCCTTCCTGTCAAGTGATACAAAGTGCTTGCTCTCCTTTTCCCCCTGGGATCCGCGCACGCTTCCTCCCGCAGCAGCCCCAGCCTTTGTCAGCCCGAGGGAGCAGGGCAGCTGGCAGGACTCCTGAGAGCCTGGCAGGGACACAGGGACACCACTCTGCAAGCCCCAGAGCTCACCCCTGCTCTGCAGCCAAAGGGCTGGGCAGGGCAGGCAGTGGGGAATTCGGGACACCAGGCTGGGGAATGGCAGAGATGACCAGTGAGGGTGATCAGAACAAGCACAGCCACCCCATGATTTCATACAGAGTACAGAGAGCTCCTTCCCACAGCAGGACTAAGGGTCCAGCCAGGGATGGACTGGAGCTCTGAGAGAAATAACAACAGTAAGAAACAAAAAAGACATGGCATGATTTCCCCAGTGAAATTCCCCAAGAATGTCAAGTTCTCCAGCACTCTCCAGAAGTCTCTTTCACCAGAGAATCATTGTCTTCACTCATCTTTGAAATTTTACCTAGCCATGGCCCTGTTTTGGGGAATTGACTCCATATCTGCAAATTGACACAGATGGGGGAATCTAACACTGAGCTGCAATGCTGTCACTATCAGCTAGGTCATATTCTCCTTCTCTTGCTGCTTGGTTTGGTGGAAGCTCTTCCCTCCATGCCTTGGATTTGTAAAGCAGGGACAAGGGTGCCAACCACCTCTGTGAAGCATTTTAAGACTTCTCCACTACAAGGTGCAACACCCACTAACTTCAGCAGGACGGCTGCCTGAATAAGGCAGCACTCAGAGCTCAGAGGGTAACCTGAGGCTACTAAAACCATCCTTCATTTTCAGACAAAAAGAAGATGAAAATAAAAGTATTCTGCCCTAATCTGTTCATTCTGAACAAGATGGAAAGGAAAGATAATTAACAACAGAGACTGGGGCAGCATGGAATGCCATCTTGACTGTCTTGTTTGCAGGATCCCCATATAATTGTCATGTCAGAAACAACTGTCATATCTACAATGTCTAGTAAAAGTTGTGTATCAGGAGCAATTAAATTTAAAACATTTGTGATTTCTAAGCTCAGAGGGCACACTGAAATCCCTGCAGAAAATGCAAAAAGTCAGACTTGATGGCAAAATTAGTGTCCCAAGAAAGCCTTTTCTGATTGCAATGGAGGTCCTGAATCACGTTCTCCAAGGGAGGGGTAGACTGGAGCAGGGCAGCAGCAGGTGGGACCACTTCTCTCCATAGCAGTACCAGCTTGTGGAGGCTGAAAGTACCAGCTTTAAACACTGCCAGCTCCAGGCCAAAGCACAGATAACACTTGGTAGTGCACAGCACTGCTCCAGAATAATTCAGGCTAGGAAGCAGCCACCAGGACACAGTCAAGCAGAGTTCAAGCAGACAGGTTGCACTAAATCCCATGTCAACATGCAGCCTCAGGCTCTGATGTCTGGGTTGAGCAAGTGTAACCCTCCACTGATCCCTGGGGTGGTGGGGAAAACACTATCCTCACATCCCTCAAGGCACAAAGAAAATCTTTTCATTCTCACTTCTTTTTCACCCCTCTTAAAGTGATGGCATTCCTCACCAGCTGTAATCAGCACGCACACTCTCCCAAAGTGCCATTTAATACCGTCACACAAAACTGCTGCGTGACCCACTTTGGGTTATTATGTGCAATAATTATAAGGCACCACAGTCCCGGTCTGCCAGGCTCCAAGAGGCTTTCTGCAAGGGCATTCCCTCGATTCTCCCTTCCTGTGGACTCTCAGCTTCGTGCCTGGGAGATGGACAGCATTTCTCTCCATCACATCCACCCCCACCTCCGCTTAATTTCATGCTTGGACTGTGACTACACTAACAGGGCATATCGAGTTTCTCCCTCGTACACTGATTAAACCGACACGGTGCTTTGCACAGTCTTTCACAGGCTCCTTATCTCACTAACACGAGGGAGGAAAAAGCACAAGGACAACTCTGAGCAAAGCAACACTGTCTCCTTTCCTGGCACTGGCAGAAGTCTCTTTGGGAAACGCTGCGCACCCTCTGTCAGGAAGCTGAGAGAGAAAAGCGACAACAGCTCAAGGGCTCATCAGGGCACGCTGGTCCTGCTAAATGGGAAATTCTGGAGGGCTCTTTAATAGTGTTTTTCAGCCTTTTCACTGTATTTTTTGAGGAGGTGGATAGAGATCAGAGGCTCAGAGAGGTGGTGCTTCAGAAATGGCCTCTGCTTCTGGGAGCTCTGCAAGAGATGCAGAGGAATGCATCTGAAGAGGAACGGGCAGGGGCAGTGCCCTGCCCTACCTCAGGGCATGCTTGTGGCAGCCAGGGTCATGGCTATGGTTGCAGAGCACTGAAGCCCCAGCTGAAGGGCTATCACTTTCCATCAGTCTGAAATTCACCAGCTCAGTGTTAACCAAATTATTTTTCCCAATATCACCTCGTCTTCCAGGCTTTGGTGTTGTTGTAACCTAGCAAGCTTACAAAGCTTTTCTGTCTTGCTTCAGGACTAAAAAAAAAAAATACTTGAAAATATGAAAATATGGAGGATTTTAATCTACTCCCATTTCTTTGATTTTTCACAAGGTCATAAAAGAAGGGAATATTCCAAGAATAAAAAAAGAAGGGAATAATTCCAATAACTAGAGGGAATTGCCACCATGCCAGGATAAATCAGGGGCAGAGCCATGGATAGAGGAAGGAATGGAGAACAGCTCTCCTGGCTCTAGGGCCTTGAGTCACTCCAAACACAAGACATCCAAAGCAGCAGAAGACACACCAGGTCACCCACATGGAGATGGTACATGGGACCCTGAACCTATGGAATGCCTACAGCCCTGCAGGGTAACAGAGCCTTGGGAAAAGGTCCCCATGTACCAGTTACCTGTGCTCAGGAAAGCAAATAACAGCCCAGATTTGCCCAATGCAGCTGTCCAGGTTCAAGCCAGTTCCCTTCAGCTCCCTGTACCACAAGTACAGAGAGACTCTGCTCATCTCATCATGATGCAGGCACTGAGGACAGGGCAGATGATTCCCCACCAGGTCTCAGCCCAGCACATCCTCATCAAAGACTCCACTTGACAGGCTCTTCAGGCAGCAATACAGCAACAGGGGCACACACTGTCAAATAATTTGGTCCCAAATCAAAGATTTCATCAATCCTAGATTTGAAGCTCTAAGAGACATTTGGAAAAGGCATTACTTTGCTTTTCTCTCCTCTCTTGTTCTTGGGCTCAAGCCAACTACAAAACTGCTTTGGTACCTTAAGACAGACTTTTCACTCCTCACGGGCTTGTGAAGCACTCATAGCTCCTTTCAGCTCCTACTAGAAGCATTCAACACCTTTGCAAGTTCCTTGGTTTCTCAAAGGAGCCAGCCCAGCATCTGCAGAGCCAATTATAGGAGAGCACAACACAAGTATAAAAGAACAGACTCTGTTTCCAACCCACACATCAGAGGCTTTCCTTAGAGAACCTCCAAATCCATCACAGGCTTACTAGCTGCCTTCAAATCTCCCTGCCACAACCCTTGCCAAGAGGGCAGCACCTGGAAGAGGAATGGGAGTTGATTTCAGAGGTGGATTGATTACCTGGGCACACCTCACTGATGTAAAGGTACCAGCTCAGACCTCAGTTCTTCCAGCAAACCCTTTGTCACAAAAAGCTGCATTTGAGAGAGACTTGTTCTACTCACACAGACCCACAGGTGACATGTGCAGTTTAAAACAGGCTGTTTTCAGGAGCATATTCCCTTGTTTGGCTTGGTACCATAGAACTGCTGCTGATACCACAGCTGAGTGGAGCTGGGCTATCATTACAGATAGATGGTCTGCTGGAAAGTGCTTTCACACATGCACACAAACACACACACACACATGCATGCTGAGTTTGGCTGGGCTGGTTAAAACACCACAGCACTTATTGCTCCTTGAGGCCCATGAGTTCACTTCCAGGCTCCCAGCCAGCTTGGAAATCACATAACCCACGTGAGCAGCAAGGTTGTGAGGAGACATTTGTCCAGAAAAAAATAGTTCCCAAGTGCTGTTCCCCACTGGACACATCTCAGCAACCCTGAAACCAAGATAGTAACTAGTCAACACTATGGGGACTATCCTTGGTGAGGTCAGCCAGAAATGATTGCCCACCATCACCAGTGACAGGGCTGCCATGCTGGGGATAAAGGAGAAAGCATCTACTAGGCCTGGCTGTTCTTTGCAGGGAAGCACAGAAATTTTTAGTCATGTTCTAGTGCTTTTCTGTCAAGTGAAAGAGTCAAAGAGGCATAAAAAGGGTGTAAATCATTTATGCTGTCTAGAAAAGACAGCTGAGCACAGGGCACCTTTCAAGGACCTCCTTGCAAACACCAGCCCAAGGGATAAGGGCAGGATACCAGGTAAGCAGAGGATGGCACACTGAAGAGGCATGGAGCAACAGTGGGTGGCCCCATGTGGTCCAGAGGGCACCTCATTTCCAGACATGCTTCTAAAAGTGCCTGCAAACCACCACAGGTGTCTTTACTCCAGCAGAGTAACACACAATGGACAGACAGAAAGGCAGAGAAAGGACTCTCAGAGATCAATATTGATACAAGGTCCTTTCCCCCAAATTGTGCTGGGCCTTCAAAAACCCTTCCCACTCTGTCCTCCCTCTCCAGCACCTGGTCCATCAGCTTCAGCTGGATCACAGAGGGGTGAGAAGTGGTTCTGAGGCGTGAGGGGGCATGAGGCCACCTTGTCAGGCCAAATTCAGACACCTCACAAGCACATGCCATCACTGTGCAAGGAAATGGGGATTTGGCCCTTCATATGGGGCTGAAGTTTGTGCTAAAGACACGGTAAAATCAGGGCACCCCCTCGTTCATCACGGTGTAACAATCGGCATGAAAACACAGCTATTGATAAAATCAGGTTTCCCATCCCTAACATTCTTGTTCTTCTCTTGCTTTAATTTTTGCTGATAAGAGGTAGCTCATTATTTGGGGGGAAGGGGAGGCTGCCTATGTTTTTTTCCCATTAGACTGTGGCAGCGGTGTGCAGAGAAGCACAGCACTTCCCCTCTCTCACCGGGTAAGCCGCAGCACAAAGGCTCGGGGCTGATCTCACATCCTCTCCAACAATTAAAAGTCAAGGCCAGCAGCACAGCCAAAACTTGACACGCTCTTTTAGAGAACAAAGGTCACTAGATTGAAGTCTTCACTCCCTGCTTTGGCCGGAGCAGCATGAAACATCCTCTTCAAAATCTAAGGCAGTTGAATCTTTATCAGGTGATGATGGCTTTTTGGAGAATAAAGACAACTGACCTCTGTGTCTTCCCTCCTACTGTTCCACAAGAAACCTTCAGGCTGCCTAATTAGTATAAATCATTTTCCAGCAAGTGCTCCTGCCCCACGAGGGCCTGGTCGGACACCAGGTCCAGAGATAAAGCTCCGATGAGGGGCTGGATGGGCACAGCCACCACTGGCTCCAGTGTCGCAGACATCTTTTTACTAAAGACCCTTTCTTGGGATTTTTCTCCCTTCTGAGGAGCTGAGGCCTCAGAAACAAAAAGTAAACAATGGTTATCGGCTGCCGTGGAATGCAACAGGTCCACCTGTGATTGGCCCATCTTGGATGTTTATAATTAATGGCCAATCAAGGACAGAGCTATCTCGGATAGAGTCCGGGAGAGCTGCTTTGTTGTTCATTCTTTTCTATTCTATTCTTAGCTTAGCTTCTGAAGAAACCTTTTCCTTCTATTTTCCTTTTAGTATAATTATAATGTAATATATATATCATAAAATAATAAATCAAGCCTTCTGATCATGGAGTCAACATTCTCGTCTCTTCTTCATCCTGAAAACCCCTGTGACCACGGTCACACTCCAGCTCCCCCAGGAGCTGCACAGGCTGAGGTGCTCACTGCAGGTGTGCAGGTGTGACCTCCCCAGCCAGGAGACAGGGGCTGGAGAGGACAGGAGACAAGCCAGAGAAAGGCTACATTAGAAACCGCAGCACTCTTGGTGTTTTTGCACAAATGGTGCCTTTTGGAAGATTAAATGAAATGAAAAGCCATTACATGGTTAAATGGCTAATTTCATGGCTGCAGTCATAAAGCTGACAGAAGCCAGAGCAGCCACAGGGAGGCCCTGTCCAAGCCTGACAGCATCAACACCCTCTCAAGAATGAGGCTTCACTCAGTAATTTGGTTTGGGCTAATTTAAAATCAATCGTCAGAGCATGTTGCCTGGTCAGCCCAGCAGCTTCACTCTTGAATGAGTCCAAAAGATAGACTCAGCCATCTTCTTGCTCATTACGGGGTAGGACTAAAACCCACTCCAGATTTTTGGAGGCCCTCCCTGTTTGCTGTCCCTTCTTAATGCTCCTTGCTTTGCCCAGCACACTGAAATCCTTACACAATTCAAAGGTAACCTCCAATTCGAGGAGACTTTGTGTGGCTGGTGAACAAGGTCTAACATGATCCCAACTCCACCTTATCAGGTCAAAACAAGGATGACCCAAGAGGAGAACCTACAGCGGTGGCCTGAAATTGCCGTGGGTTTCATCCTACTCCTTCCACTGCCTCAGACAGACTCTGGGAGTGCAGCCTGATTGCATTTCCCCACACACTTCAGTTCACTTCTAGCACAGATTTTGTTCCAGCAGAGAGCCTTCCCAGCATCTCTCCAACAGACAGGGAAAACCCCACCAAAAAGGTATTTTTAGGAGCTGTTTCCTCCTATCAATCTGGAGAGCAAGTGGCATTTCCCTATCATTAGCCCAGCAAAAATAGAAAGCACGAGGCTCCACAGTGTCAGACCTCTCACTTCCATGAAGAACTCAGAGGCCTGGGCTCTTCCACACTCAAGCTCAGATTGCAAAGATGAAACCAGGAAACCCCCAACAGCACCACAAAACCATCGGTATGCCCCTATGAACTTGGAGAGATCTAAGTTCAAAGCAGCACTAAAGCAAAAATCAAACTGACTCCTTCCTCTCCTCGCTGTGCAGTCATTCTGAGGTGGTGAGAAGGAAGATTCAGATCATCAAGTCACCTGAAAATATTTTGTTGCATTACTTTTCAGCAGCGCAATGAGTCTGATTGGCCCAGTGCAGGCAAAGAGTGAGATGCCAGCAGACAGCCAGCAGCAGGAAAGGATGGGGGAGAGAAGGGCCTCCAAAACAAAACTCAATGGAAAATACCATTTTTATATGAAACAGCCTCTGCTGACAAATAGTTCTTTGTCCCAACACAAAGAGCATGCTTCAGGCATGAGTTGCTAAGACAGAATTTCCCCCATGCTCAAGACATGCTGCAGAAGCCAGTACTGCCTCCATGTGCCCTACCTGCTCTGGGGTTAAGATAAAACATTTCCAGTCATGTCCTTACATAAATAACTTCTCCATTTCGTGCACTGATCTACTCCACTTTTGCCAAGACAAACCCAAAAGCTTCCTCCAGTCCCACTGAAGCGAGAGGGGCTGCACTGCTGGGACTCAGGCAGAACCACTCTTCTCCTCAAAGCCTCACCTGTGTTAACTAAGGCTCAGAAAACATTTGATAAAACATAAAGTAGCTCTGATCAGGCCACAGCAATTGACATCTTAAATTTCAGCATATAAATTAAGTTTTAAGAACCGTGTCTCCAAAAAAAAAAAATTAGGTGTGAGGGAAAAAAAAATCCCAAATTTTTGTCAATTTTCTTTCATGGGATATGAATGACATCCTAAAAGATGAATTGATAGAACAGAATAAATTGTATTTTAACTCTGAGATCAACTCACTTAATACTGTGAAAATTATCCCCAGAAAACTGGAGTCAGGGTTATCAGACATTAATTACCTACATTAAAAAAAACATCTCACCTCTTCCTAAAAAAACAGTGATTAAAAATAATTGATAAAGAAGTCATAATGGATGAACACATATGCATTCACCCTGCTCCTTACTAAGCACAGCTCCTAACAGGAGATAATGGAAGCTGCTTTCAAATGAAATGTCTAAATGGGCCTAGAGCTTGTTTTCTCCAAACTCAGCCAGGCATTACTGCTGCCACAGCCACTTTCAATCAAGCTTTTACTGCAAAGGAAAACAAAGGAAGAAGTTAAATCCATGGGAGATTTCCAATGAATACTTAAAAATCTTTTCATGGGACAGAGTGAGGGAACTCTGTACCAGCAATGACCTCAAAAATCTTGTGAGTTCACTCCATTGCAGGCTGTTCCCTCTCTCCCCTAGATTTTAATTAGCTAATTCAAGGCCTTGTATGGAGGAGGAAAGAGTAGTGCTTAAGCAGCAGAAAGTTCAGCTGAATTTGCTGTGTGCTTGGAATTTAATAGACAAATACCGAGATCCTTTTGGGAACTGTCATTTCCCACAGTTAGAGGTGGACACACAGCCACTTGGAGCCTTTCAAAGGACCAGGGACACGGAGAGTGTCTTCTCATACCAAGAATTTGCTGAGATTCGTGTGCCATGCTGCACCTTCCATGGGGAGAGCTGCTGCCAGGCTGTCCCCACACAAATCTGTGCCTGTGCACACACAACACACACCCGAGCATTCTCCCTGTGTGCCTGCTTCTCCCCCCACAAGCTCTTTTCACCAGCCTGAGGAACAAAGCCAGCAGCTGAAAGATCCAGCAAAAGTGCCTTGTTACACAGAAGAAAGAGATACTTTAACTCAGCTGTCAATAAGTTTTGCCCATTTACATGTGTGCGGAACACTTTGAATAAATTACGTTTCCAGGATTTAGCTCCGCGACAGTGGCCTAACAAAAGGGGACTTACAGCTCCAGGGGAGAGGAGGGGGATGAGGGGGAAACACATTCTGCACAAGACAAAATCCCTTCCAGAACCATGAGGGCAAACTGGGTTGGCATTTTCTTTTGATGAGCACAGCTTTTACATCACTTGCGATCTATTTTCAGACACATTTTCTGCATTTGCATCAAGCACAGTCACTTCCACATATGGTCTCTGTGGGGGTGAGGATGGGATGGCTTTGCTTTTTTTAATTACAGACACAGCAAAAATAAAAACAATGGGGGACCCATAGGGTGCTGCTGATGTCAGGTGAGCTGTGCCCCTCAGGGGACCAATTTTACTTGGAGAGTGAAATCTGCTGTTCCAGCTTTTAGCAGAACCAGCAGACAACAGAAGCACTTACAAGACACTGGCTGGGGTTTGTATCTTATTTTAAATATGCACACATGTGTCCCCAGGTGACTACTCTGAAGAAAATTTACCTGTGGGGAGTGAAAGAGAGGAGGATGCAGCAGCCTGTTACATCACTATTGGGCAGGAGAAGCAGCTTTCTCATGGACCAGTCCCCCTGCACCAGGGGAATCACTTTCTGCATTTTCCTGAGCAAGACACCCTAAAGAGGAAAAACTCACTGGGGTAAAGTCAGTGGGACTATTACAAGAAAAACTGGGAAGTTAAGTTTCGTGCTTATTGGGAGAAGACTACCAGATACAAGAGTCTCACCTCCATCCTTTACTTGCCTGCAGGGAAATAATCATATAGAGAGGTGCTAGAATGGATTTAATCAAGCACAGGTTTGTGCCCCCAAAAGAGATCCAGCAGATGAAGCTCCCAGCTCTGTGCCAGGCAGGACAGACCAGCCACTCTAATGGTACATGCTGATCCTCACATCCATCAAATTGTAATGCCATGAAATAAAGCCTGGCTGCATTCCAGGGTTGCACTGCTCATTGACTTTAATAAAAACAAGTGAAGTAAGATAGATCCATGAGGCTGAAACTCAGGCAGGTTCCCCACAAAAACAGCAACTGGAAAAATCCCCAGCTGACAGGCTCCACTGTGCTTTGATGGCAGCAGCTTGGGATGGGCAGCCAGAAAGACCTAAAGGCTACCCAAAACCTTCCTCCTCAAAGGCAGCAAACACGAATTCCTGACCTCCCTGATATGAAAACCAAATACACTGAAAGCAGGAGAAAAGGAAACCACCGACATCACAGCTTCGTGTTTAATATCAATGGGAATACGCAGAACCTTTCTTCACTGCTTCAAACAAATGAGTGACTCATTCCCTTTGCAGCAGCAACCCTCACAGCCACTGCCAGCCAAAGAAACTATGTGGAAAAAAGAAAAATCCATGTCTATTAGGTGGGTTCTCTGTCCCCAGAACCCACCAGGGAATGGTGCTGACAAATGATCCTGCAAATTTCTCATAGTCCAAAATACCCTCTCTGCAATTACCACCTGGAGCCAGTAAAAACCACTGCCAGAAGCGTGCTGATTTCCATGCTCTTAATCTTATCTGTGGAAGAGGATCCAGGGCATCAACTTCACTGATGTTTCCAGGAAGAGGAGCCCTAATCAAGAATTTCTGCCCATGAATAACAGACAAGGAATGTCTCCACTTGGCCAGCAGTAGCCTGTGAAAAATTAAAAAAACATTGTAAAATCAGCTTTGGAAGCAGGGAGAGCTGAGGGTGATTGCTGTCTTATCTCCACCAGTCCAGATGCTGGAAGGGCAAGGCTGACCCACAGACACTCCCTCTGAGACAGCCTGACCAAATCCACAACAGACTGGGTCTACGATGCTGGGTGGCCGTCACCCAAAATGGAGTTCTCTGCTAACAGGTGTTTGGTTTTATGTCTTTAAGAGAGTTGTAATAATCACTGATTTTCTTAAAGCTTCAGCTGCTGTGTAGTGCAGAAGTTACAGTCAAAAAACACCCATGTTGTTCAGAGAACTCTGAACATGCATCAGAAATAGTCAGTGGATCAGGTATGAACCTGAGACTAACCAGACTCAGACTGGGGACTGGCCCTTTAGCTCTGGAAGGCACCAAATGGGCCAGGTTGACTTTTACTAGAGAATATCCCTGAAAAAGAAATGCAAATGTTAACAATTCCTTTTTCATGCCAGCTGGGTCTGCTCATTCCCAACCAAAGCTCCCAATCCCACATGCTTAGCAGAGAGTGCTGCATCTGCCAGGAGGAACTGCTGATGCTGGAGTTCCTGCTCCTAAGCATGTAAAAGCACTTCCAAGGCACATGGGCATGCAGGTTTTGCCATGGCACTTTCTTGGAGATCTGACAACACACAGCAAAGGGTCAGCAGTTCTCTCTCGAAGGCTGTGTTGATATCTGCTGCAAGATAACACAGCCTGAAGGCAAAGGAACTTTCTTATTTTCTAGGCTTGTTATCAGTTGTTATTGTAAGTGGAGCAGTACTTTGTCAAATGCCCCTTCGTTCTGACCTCCCCATGGGCAGGACCCACTAAGATCTCAGGGAATGTGAAATAATCATTAATACACTCTCTGGCAGTGCTAATAAATCATACAGCTCAACGTCTTTTAGCAAAGCCATAAAACTCTACCAAAGACACATCAATAAACTGCACACTGGAGAACCATTCCACCCCCAGCCTCTTCCCTCGCATTCCAAAAATGCAGAAAAGCAGCACTGACGTTGGCTCCATCCTCTAATCCCCAAATCCCTCAATTACACCAAGGGAGCTGTAGATAACACAGATTTAAAGACCTAAAAGGAAGCTTCTTTCAGAGGTAGAAGAAAGGTGTTGTATCAACAATCCTGGGTAATGGATTCATTTACTATGACACTTCTCCCTGTGCAGACAGACAGGCAACACAATGTCTACAGACATTATGCCTCCCATTCAGAGAGGAGTTTGGCGGTACCTGAGCCTTCTGTAATGAGCTGAATCTCATGCCATAAGGAAAAGTTTTGCCTGTGTAAGGAAATGGGCTGGCTCACATACTAATCCTTCTAATTCTCACTGAAGCCTGAGGGTAAATTCACATATATTGGCTTTAAATTAGCCTTTCCTTTTCCACTTCGAAGAAGCCATTCCTGATTGACACCAGAACATGCTCAAAAACAGATCCCATCAGCTCTCCTTCACCTCTAACTTCAGACACACAGAGCAGAGGCACCTGAGGGGTCCCTCATCGCTCTTTGCAGGAGGAAAATGTGCTTTTAGGGCATGAAGCATCTCAATGTCACGCAGGTGAAGAGTGGGACAAACAAATCCTGCTCTGCAGCTCAGCAGGGGCTGGATGAGCTTTTCTACCTCCCATTGTCAAAGGGACCACTGGGGCTCTGCACAGAGCAGTTTCTGCTGGTGGCTTTTTCCAACTGCTGCCACAATTGGATGCCCCCTTTCATGACAGTGGGGCTCCAGGCCATGGTGTCCACCTTTTGCAGTTCACATGAAGCAGGAGCTGCTCTATCAGCCCTGCATCAGGCCATGGTGAAGGCCACCAGGTCCTCTGTGTGCGTCACCAGCCGTGTCAGCAAGGGCAGGATTTGCAGCACTAACCCAGAGAGGAAAGTTTTGCTTCCAGCTCCTGATCCACCACCCACAACTCCTCCTCCTGGATCCAGCTACAGTCCCTCTGCTAGGACTCTAAAAAAAAAAAAATTGTTTTCAGGGTCACTGTGAAATGATGTTGTTTTCAGCAAGCAGAACTGCCTGAACCTAATTTACTGTACATCCTGTCTGTACTTCACAATGAAAACACCAGACAAGGCTGCAGGTCAGACCTCTGAGCCCCTCCTGCTTGTGATGCCAATTCCTGCATGGTGATGAGAAAGCCCCAAGGGCTATCAATCCTTCCCACTCTGGGGTATAAACTGATCACCAGGAGGAAGGAAAACCACCTCTTCCCTTAAATACACATAGTATTACACACAAAGGAGCAAGGAGCCTGTGTGTGAAACTTACAGACTGAGCTGTTTGGTGGGCAGTGACCAAAACATTTCATAGGAACACAGGGCAATGTCCTTGGATGTTTAACTGCAATGTGTCCTCAGGCACACCTGGCAGGAAGAGCTGGGGCCTCTAGGTGAGAGTGACTGAGGATATTAAGCAGCTATGGAGTGAGATAGAGCCCATCCAGCTCTAAAAATTCATTGGGGGGAAAAAAGCTCAGTGAGAACTGCCTGTGATTTTAACCTGTAGGCTTTCATTACTGGCACTGCATGCAGATATGCATGAGCTATATATGACTATGGCAGCATCACCATTGGCTATTCCAGGAACTTAAATATGGCCAGGACTCAGCTCTTGGGCACATCTAAATTGAGGTGTCAAACTCCCATTACAGTCTGCAGAGAGGTGGTCAATATTGGCTCAGAATCACAGAATTTCTAGGTTGGAAGAGACCTTTAAGATCATCGAGTCCAACCCATGTTCCAACACCTCAACTAGATCATGGCACCAAGTGCCACATCCAGTCTTTTTTTAAACACATCGAGGGATGGTGACTCCACCACCTCCCTGGGCAGATGATTCCAGTATTTGACCACTCTTTCTGTGAAAAACTTCCTCCTTAATTCCAGCCTGTATCTCCCTTGGCGCAGCTTGAGACTGTGTCCTCTTGTTCTGTCTACAGAATCACAGAATTTCTAGGTTGGAAGTGACCTTTAAGATCATCGGGCTCAATGCCCTACTTACCAACATCTCCATCAGCTTTGAGAGCAGCTCAGACACCAACCCATAAATTATTTTATCCATGAGCTGAACACCTCTCGTGGTGCAGGGCAGCATTCCCGTGCCTGGTGGAGTGAGGACAAATGGGTCCCCTGAAGCCCCTTGCCCACTTGTACCCACCTCCTCACACTCCCCAGCCATGCAGAGGCTCCCTACCCACCCACAGACTCAATGCAGCAGCACAGCTGGATCAGAAAATCATCAGCAGACCTGCAGATGCCATGGGATTAGTTCCACCTGAGAGGAGCACAGAGGGAGCCCAGGCTGAGGGTTCCTCTGGACTGTCCCGATGCTCCTTGCAGGCAGAAGGCACCATGAGAGGAGAGGCAGTGCGGGGAGCCCTGTGGGCAGGCAGGAGTTTTCAGAAATGCTTTTTCATTCTCACTAAATCCTCTATCCAAACCTCTCCCTTTTGCTAAAAAGTCTTTGCAAACACCAGCAAAACCTTTCCCGTTAATCTTTCTCCATCTGGCTAAAACAACACAGACTGTCTGTCTCCAGGGAAGGCTGTCACAGGATATGGGGGAGGAATCTATCATTTGTAATGTACGGAAATATAACTTACATCTATCAAAGGCATTTGCTGCAAAAAAAAACAAATATGCAGCAGAGATTGGGAGGCCAAACCCTCATTGCCTTCAAGCTACTGTGCTTAGCAGTGGTGTGAGCAACAGCCTGAGCAAACCCAATTAATTTGATTTGTAGATTGCATAGATTAGCAATTGTGTTCCAGTGGTAAATCCCACAAGGAGCCCCTCTTGCTTACATTTCTGTACAGCTCCTCATTTGTTACCTGAATATGTAAAGGCACCCATCTAAATCCTTTCCATTTCTTTACTGCCAGGCATGCAGCCCTGGCTTCCAACAGCACCTTCCGACCAGGATCTGTCCAGATCTCTGCAAATTTTAGTTCTGAAAACTCTCCTGTGTCCATGTCAGGAATATAAGCAAAAACCTTGACCCTGAGGCACTGAGTGGCTCAACAGAGCTGTTTACAGGCAGTCTGGAAAACAACTGAACTGCCTGCAGGACACTGTTTCTGACGGGCTTCACCGTAGCCACCAGCCATGCCAGGGCTTCTGCACCCTCCAACACCTCTGGCTTGATCCAAGTTTAACATTCAAGGGGTTCAGATTCAAGTGTGAGACCCTCTGCATGATAACAACCCAAAAGAGGGCCATCTAAGCAAAAAGAAACACCTCAGTTTGAAAACTGAAAAACACCGTATGACCTACTGTTAGAGTGAAAATTATTCTTTCAGCTTTATGAGCAGTTATCTCTCAAGTAAAAATGCCTGATGAAGAAATATACAGTCAAAGCTGCATGAGATTCTAGTAATGTTTGTTTAAAGCCAGAGATGTCCCTTGAAAATGAGGTCTGTGAAGCTGAAAAAAAAATACCAAAACAAATAAACCAATGAGGACAGAGGGGTAGTGAAAGCTTTTTTCCTAGTTTTTTAGTACTGCATCTACTAAAGAAACATGTTCTGCTGGTTAAAATAAGAAAAGCAAGATTCTACTGATATTGACTGGATTTCAATACTTCTAAAAACACGAGCACTTCATAAATACACTGAAATATTCTGTCATCGCCAGACAGAACATGCCAGTTTTCTATAAATATAGACATCTGGCTGTGGTTTCTTCTACTGCTATATATTTCTGGTGTGAAGAATGCTATTTTGTAAGCAAATGCATGTTGGAAATTAATTTCATATGCAACAGGTTACATTAAAGAGCAAGAAAGATTTGCTGGGCAGAAGCACAGAACAAAACCAGTGCTCCCAACCAGTGCTCCTGACCCTCTCTGTGAGGTTGCCTTTGCAACACTGTAGGCATAAAACATGTTCCTCCAAGCAGTGCTGTGAAGCTTAATTAAAGCATGCCCACAAATTGCATTGAAATTTGAAAAGGGCACTTAGTTTGGCATTGTAATTCCAGCCATGGTGAAACAGCACTGACAAAACTATGAATATTAAATATCAGCAAGTAAGAGCCTGCTTGGTACAAACCACCTAAGGGGTACCACAAGCAACAGCCAGGTATATAAAATTCAGTTGCTGTAGGGCTATGCCATGACTTTTAGTCTTTCCTTTTTTTTTTCCCTTTTTTTTTTTTTAATAGGATTTCCAGTCATATCTATGTCCTAATCTGACCCATGGTACAACCATCCACAGAGTTGCATCAGACAGAGGGCAGGAAGAAATTCTTTCTTGTGAGGGTAGTGAAGCAATGGAGCAGGTTGCCACATCTCTGGAAGTGCTCAAGGTCAAGTTGAGGGGGGCAGCCTAGAGGAAGGTGTCCCTGCCCATGGCAGGAGGTTGGAACAAGGTGATTTTTAAGGAGTCTTCCAACCCAAACCAGTCCAGGATTCTGTGATTCTACAAAACTGGGGGCACACAGGGTCATTACAAAGAGGTGAGGATAGGACGAACACCTTATTTCACTGAGGGCTCACCTGGGCTGAAAATGGACCCCAATATCTCACTCTAAGGGTGACAGAAGATCTCTGTGTAAATGCATGGGCTGTGTTTTCTATCCACATCAGCTTTCCTTTATGAACTCCCTATCACAAAATTATTAGCATCAGCAGATAGATCAATTTCAGACTGGAAAATTTTCCCTTCTGGTTAACATAAGCCAAGCATAAACACTCCCTCTGAGGTTAACAAAAGCCAGCAGCCCAAACAGGGACAACTCTGCAAGAAAAGAGGAGTGGGAGTCAGGGGGAAGTTGAAAAGACAATTAATCACAGGTTTTCATACACCTTAACACATTCCTGCCAGTGATCAGGCATTTAGAGTGACTCTGTATTGCTCCTCACACTCTTTAAACCCAGTTTGGGGGAAATATTTTCCAAGTGGAGACATCACAACAGATCCCAGAGCCATCCTTGGCATCCAGCCCCCACTGTCCACCTTCCCCACTCCCTTCAGTAAACACCACTAATTCCCCAGCTCCATCAGACCTTTTTTTTTTTTTCCTTCCAAATCAGCCTAAAAGGATTTTGGTACCAAAGACAAAAAGAAAAGCAGGGAGGACCCTCTAAACCCAGAGTCTCCAGACAGCTCTCAGCGTCTGTCAAATGCTTGCTAAAAAATCCAAATAAAGACAAACACAAGCAGCCTTGATACCTTGTGTTATCTTTGCAGGCTGGCTGCTGCCTTATCAGCTCTGACAGAACCCAGCATTTAAGAAAAATTCTGTAGTCTTTGGGTGGAAGTTAGTTCCTAAAAAAAACACACAGCCAAATTGCTGGAAGTTGGTACAAGAGGAGAGGGTGAGTGGGTAAGAGACAGTCTGAAAGGCCCCTCTATGGTCTTGCTGTTCCCTCCCAGGAAATACACTGCCATGCAAGATTTTTAATTATTTATTCCATAATTCACTCAGTACATTTCACATCCACTGCACAGGCCAAAAGCTACAAGGGCGAACAATGGCTCCAAGTGCTGCTTGCTCACATTAGGAATGAGAATGGAATGGAATCAGGATAGAATCCAGGCAAAGCCACCAGCTCTTCATACCAGGTTTTCAAGCTCAGAAATGGATGAAGATCTTCTGACCGTAACTGATGCTGGTCTTAATGTGCCACTGCCCTGATGGGGAAGATAAAGATGCTTTGTCCTCATTATCACTTATAAAAAAGATGCTCTCTTTTTGGATACAGTCTCTGTGGAAGGATTTGGATGTTAAGGAGCACTTTTTTCATGAAAAGCAAAGTACTGTTTGCTCTCACACATACCTCACTGTGCACTGTGCATTTTGGCAGCCTCCTCACACAGGGGTTGGACTTTTCCTATGCAAAGGCATGAAGGTCCTGCTCTTGAAAAAGTTATAAAATAGTTGTAAAACACCTTTGCTTGACGTTAATTGATGGGTGGAATGAGTTAGCAAGAGAGGAGCTGTTCCAAGGCCAAGGGCTGCTTTTCAGAGTCTCATTTGTAATGTGACAGGGAGAACAGCTGGGGGAAGGAATCAGCCTCTTGTCAACCCCAGAGGGAAGGACAAACAGACAGACATTCCCTGGGGAGCTGCCCTGGCATTATAAGCCCCTCTGACAGAGGGTGAGTGGCTTTCTGCCTCTGACCTGACCCTTTCTCCCCCAGAGAGTCCTCACAAGTCTTCCTAAACAGCTGGCAAAACCTGAAGTGACACAGCTGGGCTCCCAAAATAACCCTTTTTCTTTATTTTATTTTCAGTTTTTGCCCAAGATAACACTGCAGGGGAGGCAGAGGAACAAAGCAAAGGGAACTGCAAGAGTGGAAGGTCCTCAGCAACTATTTCTTTAGATAGAAGAAATCTCCAGGTGTTTGAAGTATGTGCCCAAACAGCTGGAAAAATGGTGTCTGAGAACAGAGACTTCTCCAGTTGCAAAAGTGCATTGAAATCCTTGGGTTTGGACCTCCCCTTGTGTGCCTCCAGTGTTGTGCCACATGGGTTCAGGGGATCCAAACTGGGATGAATTCAAATAGATGTGTCATACACTATTTTCCGTGTTTTATTTGACTTTAATTACTTCTTAGCAGTACTGCTATTTGAAAAAAATCTTTCTCAATTGAGGGTGTTGGTTCTGCCTAGGGCTGCTTGGCCCTTTTCCACTGAAATGCCCTTTCAACAACCACCAGAACCTTTGTAAGGAAAATGAAATCTTTTGGAAGATCTCTTTTTCTACAACTGTGTGAAAATTTGCCTCTCTCGACTCTTTTTCCTTCTCCCAGATTTTATGTTGGTTGTTATTTCCACCTTTCTAGAAGCTGGAAACCCGTGGTGGGCTCCAGCAGGATGTGGAGCAACACTTGGGAGCAGTCAGACCTTGCTGGTAGCATGGATGAAGACACTTTGATGATGATGAGGATGATAAAACAGCAATAATGCCTGAATAATCTGTGTATTTTTTTTTTTAATTTTAGGACTTTTGATGGTTGTTTCCATAAAAAATAAGCATGGTGCAATGCCATCTCTCCCTGAAGTCAATGGTGCCTTGTGCCCAGCAGAGAGGGGAAAACTGAACTTGCAACTCACACACATGAACCACAGTGGGTGCTCAGTGCAAGGCTCCAGCCTGTGCATGAACAAATGTTTGCATCTGTTTCACCTTGGGCACTGAAACAAGCTCTGGGGACAGAATCATTGGCCTGGTGGGTCTGTATTGCAGCAGCAGCAAGAAATCCTTATCAGGGCCACATTTGCTTTGTACAGGGTGCAGAGGTACCTCACCATTCTGGGGGGTACACGGTAAATAAAACTCAGCTGACCAACGGGTCTGGTTTTGGAGCAGCCCTTTGTAAAGGGTAAAACAAAGTAAAACAAAGCCTCTCTGCAAAGAGCTGGGCATTTAACACTGCAGCTGTCTGTTCTGAGTTCAACAGCCCTTAGCACAGCGCTTTGGGGCAATGAGCACTTCCAGGCACTAACCCCAATCTAAAACAAAAATAATAAAATCACACCAGATATAATAACACCTTTGCCTTATGCTGTGTTCATCGTACCAACCAAAACCCCTGCTCACTTACTGACCGGCTCTCTGAGAGCAATATTAAATATCTCAGATGTTGCAGTCCTCCTCAAGTTCTACCTTAATATGTATCTTGTAAATACCTTCCAACACATGCCTGAGTCCGTTTTAACACTGTGTTAATTACAGCAGAAAACCTGTTAAAATAATTTGTAGCATTTTTCATCTGCCTCAAACACGTTACTGGGTTTGTAGTTTGGGGTTATTTTGCACTTTATAGTAGTACGAGCCTTACCCTTGCAGAGGTAAAGGGGAAAGGGCTTTAGAAGTACACAAATAAAAATATACAAATATTAGTACACAAATAAAAATATCCAAATCAAAATGTAATTAAAATTCATTCAGGGTTACTCCTTGCTGCTGTTATTTCAGTTAGTCTCTGATAACTAAGCTGCTCCCTTTTTTTCTTTCAAACACTTGTCTCAGTGAAAGTCTGATGATGTTTTTCCTTCTGGAGAAAGAAATCCCAGAGATGTATTTTCAACCTCCTGGCTCAGTGTTTCCCAGATATTTTGAATCAGGCAGGGACTGTTGCCAAGATTCCCATTTTCCCCAGATCACCATGCAGCCTCACACTCTCAGTTTAAAGCCATCACAGATGCAGGGATGGACCCTGGAGTGGTTTTTACTGCCCCGTTCCTGTTGTCCTTCTTGCAGCTTGTGAGCCAACGTGGGAACCTACACTTGTCCCTCTTGCATTGCCCAAGAGGGACCCATTGTCCAGGTATGAGAAGGTTTGGCAGATTTTAAAGCATATTTAAGAAAAAAAAAAACTTTTTCTGTCAATAGATAGCGTTATTGAGTACCAGGTTCTGCTTTTCACACCTGTACCTGAGTTTAGTCTTCTAAGGCAGAGTAAGCCCAGCAGCCTTCATATGGATACTGATACATACATCAGGATCTTTCCCCCTTTCCAAAAAACTGGATCAAGAGGCAAAAGCCACAGCTTCTCCAGGCTGCTGATCATGTTTCAGAAGGTTAGACGTGTGTCAATCACCCCTGGACAGAATTCCTGCACCACGTCTCACTGGTCAACATAAACATCCCCTTCCAGAAATCCTCTAAAAGTGCTGTTGGTGCAGCCCTGCAGCATTACCTGTTTTAGCCTGCTGGCCCTCTTATTCTCCCTAGAAAAATATTTTCACCCACAGGGAGTATTTTGGCCGAGTTATTTTCTCTGCCTTATTTCTGCAACCTGCTGAAGCAGTGCCAGTAGTCAGAAGTTTTGTAGAGACAAAGCCAAGCTTGAGGAGAAACTTCTTGGTGACATCCCACATTCACCTTGGCTCCAGGGTGGATACACAGTGTGCCTGGACCAGAGGGAACACCTGGTCACCAGCAGCACTGGCTGCAGCCACCCCTGCTGCCCACTGTGCTTCTCATGGAGCAGCTCCTTCCTTGCAGCAGGCAATGCCATAGGCAGGCCAGCAAACACTGACAGGATCAACTCGCCCTTTTCCATTTCTCCAAAATGATCCTTCTGCCTCAGAAGACAAAAGCAGAGACAGAGGAAGGAAGGTATCACCCATTTCCCTGTAAAATCCCTCCAAATTTCAAGGGATCATTGAGATAAACGGAAAATTGTCACAATGCAGAGTGTGAAAGATGTAATCTCCCAGTAGAATCCCAGCAATATGCTACCCCTGAGCTGAACCAAGAGCCAAACATGGCTTTTCAGGCTTCACACTCACTGCCCCCAGGCTATGTTACATTTTGCCCTGTGGACCTTGATGCATTTGAGATTCCTAAAGAGTCATTTTATAAATGTTCCCATAAATATCCAGTCCTTCAAAGTACTGAGCCTTCCTGCCATAAGTGGGAACAGAAGAAAGGACTTGCTGCCTGTAAGGACACTGAGATATTCCACAAGCTCAGCCCATGCTCCTCTAAGAATTTAAACCATCACATCTTTTTCCAGGTTGGCTCCCTGCCCAAGTTTCCTCCCCAAAACATCCAAAGCAAGGTCAGAGGAGCTCTCCCCCTGGCACAAGGGAGTTACCAGGCTGGGAGCAAAGGAGGACAAGGACAGGCCAGTGATGGGGTCAAGTTCAGTCATCTTCAGCTGCCATGAAGTCACACCTGAGAAGGATTTACTGCCAGGATCTGAGTGGCTGCAGTCAGGAAAAGGAAGGGGAGTCCTATTTGTGCACCTAATGACCCAACTTAGCAGGACAGAAACCAAGTGCTTGACCTTTCCCAACATCATGTGAAGCAAATGCTCCATATGACACGGCTCCAGCATTATCTACCAGGCACAGGTGCATGACTGCAATTAGAAATGACCAGCATTTCACACATAACAGCACCTTTCAACCCAACTCAGCCCATCCAAAACCACTCTGAGACTCAACTACCATTTTCTTCCCACCCAGCCTTCCCAGCTCGAGCAGCACCAAATAATTCCCCATGAAGTCTCACAGCTGTTATTTGAAAATTAAACTGGAAGTCACAGCACCTCGCTGCACGCTGGTAGATCTCACACTTGGCATTTGGTTTATCCCAACACCATTCCTCACCCCCAGCCCTAAACCAACTTCCGTGGAGAACAATGCTGCTGGTTTGTGTCCACAAGAGATTTATTCCCCCCTTTCCAGCAGCTCACAATGCCCACACCTTCAAGGGGCAGTAGCTGCTTGAAGCAAAGGGTTCCTTCTGGTTTCTGGAAAGAAAAGGCTGCCCTCTATAATCAGGGTATTGTTCTCCCTAAATGGAGCCAGACTCTGTAAACAAGCTCCTCTGCACAGGCTGGGAGGGTGAATGCCAGCGTGTGTATACATACATGCAGGGAATGTGTCCTGCTCTGAACAACAGTGAATTATGTTAATTCATTTCCTCTGCCTAAACAGTGCTAATAAGCTTCGGGAAAGGAGGAGGAAAAAGTAAACAAGAGTCCATTACAAAAAGGTGAGGGGGAGAGGTAACCAATAACTCCACCAAACGTCTCCTCTGGGGAAGGACATTCACAGCTCAGAGGGGCTCCACACAGCCCTCCCTCCGTCCTGCTGGAGGTGGAAACGTAACAGCAACAATTTCTTTCTTTTCTTTCCAAAGGTTTCAGCCTGTTTTCATGACTTCAACCTTGTGAAATGGGAAATGAGCCCCCACCAGTGCCCTGATCCACAGCGCCTGCATCCCTGGGGGCTTTGCACTGCATGTGATGTGAGTGCTCCAGTGACCAAGCCAACATGAATAGTCAGAGCCTATTTGTGATTTTCTAACAGGAAAATAATTTCACTAAGCAAACTGCCATGCTTTGACTCAAAACCCTGATTAGCACAGTTTGAAAACAGGGCAGCATACTGTTCTGGGAATTAACTTGCATGACCCCTAGTCTATAATGGCACTCAAATAATCTGTGAGTCAGACCAAGTTGAAAAACTCCTGGAAGACCACACTGAAAGAATTTACTGGATTTATTGGATTTTCTTGGATAAAAGAAAAATAAGCTTCGAACTCCACTTATGACTCTGGCCTTCAGAAAGACAAGCTTTTTCTCCTAACAGTATCTAGAAGAGGAAGACTGCCTATGCTGAGCAGCACTTTTTGGATCTCTTTTTAAGGTACTGTAAACTCTCAATAAATAGTCATAATTACTATAAATATGCAGGTCTATTGCTATGATTTCTTCTGAGTGGCACCCTTGCAGTAGCTTCCTTCTTTGGTATTGATGGGAAAGTAAGGGACAGATTCCTAACCCTGTGAATCCACAATCCTCCTCCAAACAGAAATACTCCAGGGAGGGAGAGCCCTGAATTTAACTTCAATTTAAATATCCAAAGGCTACTTTACCAATTGCATACAAGGACTACCAGTCTGATGTTTCCAATGATCTTCCAAGGACAAAAACAAACCTGCATAAATCACCATCACAAAATACTGCTTGAAATCCTCCAAATCCTCTGGCCTACTCCTGTTTGAGCAGGCAGGAAATCAGGAAAAGCATTCTGCCTTAGGAATACAAGCAGGACTTTGCTCTGGTCTAGATAAAACACTGATCCATCCCCACCTTATGCTTTCTGCAGCTCCTGAGCAAAATGCTCTCACCAGCCTCCACTACTTCTTTGTATCTCAGAAACAATAGCTGTGTGCTCAGAGCAAACACCTTCAGAGAACAAACCCAGCAATCAACTGTCCCAAGCCACTTCCCTGCATGTGCAAATATCTCCCTAACAGGTTCATGATTCCTTGTCAATCAAACAAGGCAAAGTCAACACCTGCTTACTGTCCTGGCTATGACTAAGTAGAAAGTGTCACTCTCATTAGCCTTTAATGAAATTAGCCCAGGCAATGCTGCATTTCTGATTGGCTGGGAATGGCAGGGAGGAGGAAAGATACTCATCAGCTCTGATCTGTTATTCTGATTTTATATTAACTATTGCAGATCGTGATGAACCCTCCCATGGCGTGGTGCCACCCTGCGCAGAACTGAAACTCAGCCTGGTCTTATGAGGCTCCAGTTTCTGCTCTCTGGTAGGATTATGTATTTAAATCCTACTCACACCTACTCAGCCACAACTCACTGAACCTAAAGGGACTATCACCTTTGTAATCCAACCCTGAACATTAAAATATGAAATGACTTATCTGAGCATGGAGCCTGATCTCCACATGCTGGAGGAGCTGTCAACTCCTCCCCAGTTTTTCCATTTCAGACTGCCCAAAAATGCATTAAGCACTTCCCAATATTACTTGTCTGGATAAAGGGACACGGTATTGCCACCAAATTGTTGTGTTAGTCTGCAGAAGAACAGGGAAGATTTAGGTTCACCCAGAAGGTGAGCAAGGTGGCTCACAGCACCCTCTCTCTGAAGGGTATCCACACCCTGCAGGAGTCAGAGCCACCAGTTTAATACTGACTGGTCAATGACAAACAAGCACCCTCCCTTCCTTCCACAGAGTCTGGAGTATCCCTGGGGAGATATTCCAGAGTGTTCAGAGGTTCATCCTGTTACTCATTAACCCTTCCATCCTTGACAGGCAGTTCATACACCTGTAGCTCATTTGGCACTTGCCATTGCTTTACCAGCACTTACAGATGTGTTACAGATCTGTGCTAGCAGATCTGAGAACAATCACAGAGAAACATAACTTCCTCTGTTACTCCAACTCACACAAATCCATTAGAGAGGAAGGCGGAGGGAAAGAAACCTGTTCACAGTGCTCCAGCATCTGCAGCTGCCTAACTCCAGTGCTTTGGCTTGTGCAGCTTTGAGAGACTTGAACAGCTTTCCCCTTTGCCTTCTTTGTGGTTGATTTGGCCTTGCCCCATTCACTTCTGCCTAGAACAAAGGAGATTAAAATCCCCACAAAGCAATAGTAAAACACAGCACAATGAAAGCACCCCTTTTACATTTCAAGGCTTTTACTCAGTCACACATTGGCCAAAAGCCAATCAAGTCTCACACCTGTGTGTGGGGGCACATGGGAGGACACAAGAGATGAGAGAGCCACAGCACAGACTTGGAAAAGCTGCATCCCAACATCCCCTTCAAAGTCACACACTGCCTGCTTGAGATCCTCTCCCAGGCACCAGCAGGCCTCAAGAGCAGGGCTACACTAATTAATCTGGAGTAAATTTTATCTTGGAGGTTGGCTAACACATTTCCCACTACGTTCCTCTCCAGCTTTTTCCCTCTCCCATATCTTGGGCAGAACTAACAAGCCCAAAGTTACCACAGAGATGTTGTGCCAGTCCACATTAACACCTAACTCTTAAGGTTATCAGTTCAGGGGGTATGTGGAGCAAACCTAGCAAGGAGAATGTGAATTTTTAAAAATTCCTCTTACAAAATAAGTCCACATTTTCCTACTTGTCTGCTGTTCTTGTATTTTTATCTGACAGGCACAAATACTGACAGCTCCTAAAATACCCACACAAGTCAATGCCACCCAAGTGGCATCTAGGGTATGACACCTCTTGCATTACTCACTTGACAGGATACCCAAGATTGTGTGAATCTCTCATGAAATAAATTTGCCACCTATGAGAAGAAATTATTTTGTGTCCCATCAAGCTGGAAACCACTTTTAAAGAAGCTGAGCACAGAGGTGCAGCCATCCTGAGAAACATTAACCTGCTCCAAGGAGCCTCTGTTCCCAATTTACATTTTTCTTCTTTCCTTAGTGAAGCTCAAAGTGAGTTTGAACACTTAATGGAAGAAGTAGCCTGGAGTTATTGGCTGAATTTCTTCATGAAAATTGGAGTGGCTGGGATGAAATAACAACGTCAGGTTCCTTGCAGAGACGCTGTGTCTCTGCTGTGATACCAAGGGGACACTGAGTAATCAGAGCAACCAACCAAACTCCACACAGCCCAGGTTTATTTGACTGGAAAGGGGAGGGAAAAAAAATCAGAGATGGGAATGGATTTGGCAACAAACAGCATACACTAACTTATTAAATAACAGGCAATTTTTGAGCCCATCCAGACACAGAACACTGCCCACAGAATGGCTCTCTGTCTTTGGGGATAAACCTCTCTGCAGCAACCCAAAGTTTAAGCAGTGAATTTCCAAATTGTTTTCAGCCCTGGCAGCGCACCCTCCACCCATCAGCCAGAGCTGGCAGTCAGTAGCAGCAAAATGTGCTTTTCTAGAATAAAAAATGTGAGCCCAAGCCATGCAGGCAAGAAGGTGAGTGGCACACTTAGCCCGCATCCCCTCTGCTGTCACACATGAGACGGGTACCACAGATAATCTGAGTAAGTCATCCTTAGGGATGGATCCAAAGCCTGTGGGAGTGAGTAGGAGTCACAGCACCAACACCCTCAGGCTCTGAATCAGGTCCTAACCTGTCACAACTGGCATGGGCTACATCTGCCTATCTCATACGACATCAGGACAGCAAAATCAGATGAATCAAGCTTGCTTTTGGAAATATTTTCCTTTTACCATAGCATCACAGTTGCTATGACAGAGCAGCAGACTGAACAGACTTGCATCAGACAGAGGTGTTTGCAATTTCTGCATTCACACTGGCTCCACTCTCAAAAAGCCCCTTATATGACCAAAAATGTTTCACCTTCCTGCAAAAGATTAGAACAGGTAAACACAGCTAAAAAGGTATGGGGGCGTTATCACCAGAGAAAGCTCCAAGTAAAGCCTGATTACAGAGAAAAAGACAAGGAATAGAAATCCAAATTAAATGTTCCAAACAATATCAAATGCACTTTAGCGTGAGCAGCCCACCAGAAAATACAGGAAGAGGTCAGATGAAAGACAAATTACTTGAAACAAGACAAAATGAGGAGAGTAATGAAAGAAATGTGAGAAAAAAGCATTTCCACCAACTCCTGTAATGCTGGGATACATTTGCACAGACCCTTTTGGCAGCTTGGTTTTACAAGTCACTGCAGACACAAGTAGGAGCTTCACATCTTAGGAAAATCAGCTGCACCAGTTCAAATCTCACTGGATAAATAAAGCTATGACTAAAGGTTGTTGAGTTTCTTTTAATTCAACCTAGGTGTAAAAGGATCTCTGCGTTGTTATTTTCCACCTTCAATGGAAATTTTTATCTCTTCCAGTAATTAATCCAAAAATGCACAGGCAGACTCTACTGCATTCACACTCCTCCATGACGAGTGTTGTGCACCCAGATGTATCAATGCCACTTATGGTGAGACAGAAACTCAAAAAGGAATTATCAGAGAGGATATTGGAAAAGATCAGCTCTATCAGTCAATTAATGTTGAATGAAAAATTTTAGCTTTAGTTAATAAATTGGCACCAATGGCCCCACATCTTGAAAAGGTAGTTCCTACTTGTTAGCAAGTGTCACTTCTTTTTCAATTTAGAATGATTATTTTTTTCCTGAAAAAAACACTTTCCTGTAGTATCTCAAGCACCACCTCATGGCATATGAAAGTAGCTTCTGTGGCTAAGACTCAGGCTTTGGAGTCCAGCCTTTGCTGTGTGCAAGTTCATCCCAGAAAAGAGACATTTGGATTTGCTGCTTGCATGCTTTAGCGAAGGTCAAAGAAACATATGGACTTGAAAAACAGAGTTATAAAAACTTTAGGGAAAATCTAAATGTATTCAAGCAATTTGCTGAGTTTTGTAATATTCCTAATTAAAAACAAATAAAATCAACCCTAATTTTCCAGTATGACGCACACTGAATTTTATGTTTAAACTCGGCCACAATTTAAAGCGGCCGACAGCCTCAGATGAAGGGAGGAACCAACATTTAAAAAAATAACCAGGATTTTCTTAGGTCGTCATGTTGACTCTAGGTACAAGTCATGCTGACAGATTATTCACGAGCAAGTTCCCCAAGAGCAAGATCCAGAAAATGCCCCAAACTTCTGCAGAAGATGTGCTGTGACTTCCATAAAATCTGGATCAGGCTGTTAGATCTGAACATGCTTCTCTTTCACAAGCGAGAAATTACCTAATCGTTCTATCTGGTAACAGCCACCCAACAAGAATAAAGGTGTAAAATAGAAGCCAATAACCATCTCTGTTACATTACCATTATTTATATTTTCCGTGCTTACTGAAGGACTCTTATAAACCCTAAAGTTCACTCTTATAAACCCCAAAGTTACAGAATGGGAATTCTGTTCATCAGAACGAAGAACTCAACTTCCAAGAAATAAAAAAACACCTCTAGTAACCTATTCCCTTTTCTTCAATATTAAGAGAAACCAAAGTGGCACATAACATTATTTCTGCATGAAACCACTGAATTTTGACATGGCCCAATCAGCAAATTCCCTGTAAAGCAGACACCAAGCAGGTTTGCAAGCCAAGGTCGCACAGAGAAGTGCCAGAACAGAAAGCAATTAAGGTCCCGTTCTTACCCTCCCTACGCAATGCACCGAAAATGAAATCAACATCCAAACTAATTAGTTTCCAGCAGAATATCAGTTTACTTGCTAACAGGAGGGTGGTTACTGCTCTTACCAAAAACTTCTAAACATACCATGCAAAATCTTGCTTAAGCCACAGGACCAAGCCAGGCACATCCCAACGTTACCATATACGGTCACCAAGGCGAATATGATGGCAACTTGACAGATTTGGAACAAATATTGCGTTGTCGGTCACTGAGATAACACAGGCAGGAAAATATCAGATTGTATTACCTGTGTCCAGCTGGAGGTGTGGCGTGGCAGGAGCTACATTGCTGCAGGACATAGTCACTAAAGGTTAGTGACCCAGGATGGCATTAATCCCTGCAGAGGAGGGCCAGCACAGGACACTGAAGGCTTTTATACCCAGTATGGGGCTGCTTGGAGAGAGCAGGAATGGAATACCACGAGGGATGAGCTGCTGGATCTGCACTGTTATCCCAGGTTCAGAGCAGACATTATCTGTTGAGGCTGAGAACCAAGCTGAAGCTGCTGCCCCGTGCCTTGGCTGTCAGCTGGAAGGCACAGTCCCTCTTAGAAAACCACAGCACACGGGTTTTGTTCTCCAAGAGTGGGTTTTGAGCACACAGGCCTTCCAGTCTTCAGCCACAAGAGAAAGAAGGGGCTTGGATATCTACCAAAACAGCTCCCGAGGAAGCCTTTTTTTGGTACAGGCTCCCTTCAGGAGATCCTTAGCCTGGAATAAGATTGGCCACTGAGAGTTATTCTGGACTAAGTTTTTTGGGAGGGTTATTCCAGTGCATTTGCAGGTGTACACAAGCCCTTAGTCAAAGTCTTTCAACCCCAAAAGCATTGGTTCAAACACAGGCAGGGCTACCTCACCCCTAATCCCTTCAAACACAGACAGTTCTACCACCTGTACCTCTAAAATCAGACCTGCTCTCTGTTTTCCCTGGATACTTCAGAGGTATTGCCTCTTTCTTAAGAGTTTATCTTGGTTTGCTAAGATATTCCCTTTTTTACAGTGTCTTCTACATCAGTGATGAGATCCATTGGTGGGACAGAGCCAGGGGGCACAGATCCAACCCTGGAAAAACGCCCCTTTTTGCTGGGAGGTGGAAAAAAAAACCCCAATCAGTCATTGCTGCAGGGCCCTTTGCCTTAAAAGGTGTCACCTAAATAAAGATGTAAAAATAATTCAACGTAACATTTAATGCAAGATTGCAGCTGAGCATTCAACTGTCAGGAAATATCAAAGCTGGAGCGCGTGGGCAACTTAACTCTGCCCCCTTGTGCAGATGCACCACGGCACAGCCCTTCCCCAAGCACAGGCTCAGCATTCAGCCAGCTCCAAATTAACACCCTAATTACAGCATAACCTACTTTTGCCTAAAATGAGTAGAAAAGAAGGACCACCACTTTCCCAGAGCACCTCCTCAGCCACTTCCTCTCTTGATCGCCAGCCAGCAAGCACCTATTGAACTTCAGATGCCTCGGATCAGGAGGTGCTGGCACACTTCAGGCCACACGTGTCTAACCTACAATCAGGACACAGATATGAAATGCTGTTTGACCAAAACAAAGAGCCCTTCTTCCTCCAGAGAAGAGCTCACAACCTCAGGCTGGGATTTGGCTGAAGGACTGCCTATAAAAGCTGAGCGACTGCGGCAGGTAACATTTACACATCTCCAGCGGCCAAAGCCCTCGTATGAGGCGTTCAGAAAAAACTCTGCAGGCACGTGAAAAGCCTGGCACATTTTTCCAAGAACCTGAAAATATCCCAATGTAAACACCTAACAATTGGAGATATCTGTCAGCACAAAGTTTCAAAGTTCTGGGAAGTGTCTCATCTCTGTTCACAAATTTCATCTTCCATCTACCTCCTTCACTATAAAAAATGTTCTCCTTCTTAAGGAGGTTTAAAGCAGGACTTAAATGTCAGAATTTTGTCTTGTTTTCACAGCAATGACTCCTTTTTCTTCTCTGCTTCCCCTCTCTTAAATCAGCACATGAATGAATGACATTTTGATGGGTTTGGCCCTGGCTTTTAACCTCTATTTCTTGATAATTTTAAATAACCAGAACCATCTCTCCATACACTTACAGGATGGGTCTTTCCAGCTCTGAAAAGTGTTCAAATAATCCAATTACCAATATGATCCTATCAAAGTTATATTTAAAAGACCTTTCCACAAGAAAAATAATGATGTCCTGAAATTACTGCTGTTAATTTTCTGTCACTTCTTCACATGACAACAGCCCACAGTGCTTCACTTTCCAGGGGCAGTAAGTGTAAGAGCAAGACAATTGCAAACCAAATTTAAACAGGGTCAGCCAGTAAAGGAGCCGATACTCAGCTCACATCAGAGACAAGAATCTTTTTGTCTTCTCCTGCCCACTTCAGATCTTTTCCGGAACTCCACCAACTTCTCAGGTCCATTGCAATAAAATACATCCATGAAGTCATCTTAATTCACACACTGCTGCCCATCGCCCACAACTTAAACTGAGTCTCCATTGTAAGCCTTGCCTGGAATTCAGACTTGAAGGAATTACAGCCTATATACTGTATACTGTTTTCTTTTTCATTCAGCTTCCAGCCAAATCATTTTATAGTGCTTTTGCCTCCATAAAATATTTGCTTGAGAGCCAATGCCAAAAAGAAGGGAAAAAAAAAAAAAAAGCAGTGCACTAAACCAAACTTGAGTTTCCAGAGTAATTCTCCCCCTCTCCTTTCCCACCCTCACCCCCAAGATTTATTTTTGGCAAGTTACAGCCCAAGTGAAGGACAAGTTTAAACCTTTTAATGCACAAGTCCTTCACACTGGACGACTTCAAGGTCTTATAACAATTCACAAAACTCTGAGATCGTTGGGAATTGCAGCTGGAGCAACCTGCATCCTAAAGTTGTACCCCTCTTCTCCTGGAACAATGCAGCCCCTACTTTGTGACCAGAGGCAGGCGAGCTGAAATCCTGGATTCCCATTCAGCCTTTCTAAGGACAGCACCCACCAAGGTACAACACAGGCAAAGTGCAGGAAGCGCCACCACTCCTTGCACTCTGATCCCAGAGCTTTGCTAAAAGCACCTCACCATAAAGAAACTTCTTTTTTTTCCTACCCCCATCATTCCCAGGTCAACGTATTTCAGTTTGCCTCTGGAAGGGTAACCTGTTTATTGAAATCTGATCAACTGCTGGAGCCTCAGCGCTAAAATACGCTCTCGCTGTTGGGAACTGTCATTTGTCTGTCACCGGGGAAGTTAATGGATGTGTTTGTTTAGTTTGTAAGTGGGAATACACAGGGCAGAGGCTGGAGGGATTACAGGAGGGGAGAGGTATTTCTGATCCACAGAGGAATGCAGTTGCTTTTCTTTAAAATTGTCTGTGTCTTTTTACACATGCACCAAAAAGCCCCTGGAAGTTCACCTGTGCCTCAGAGACCTCAGCAAAGACTGCGCTCCATCCCAAACACCGGCCCTGAACCACGCAGGTGAGCAGGGGCACACGTGGGCACGAGCCTGCACCTCTGTGCAGATAAAAAATGCGCAGGGGACGAGTCCCTGCTGACAGCAGCTCCCCCGGGGGTCCCTTCGGGGGCACCACGGGTGTTAGCAGAGCCCACGGAGCAGAGGGAAGGGACAGAGTCACAGGGTGATCACACCAAGCGCGGTCCCCTTACCTCTCGCTGAGTCCGAAAATGCAATTATCCCTGCCAAAAGGAGCGCCAGCTGCAATTCCATTTTGAAAACCAGATCCCGCCGTATCGCACAGGCTGCTGTCCTCTCAGACCTGGAGGCAGGAAAAAGGAGAGCAAAATAGTTACTGGGGAGGAAAAACCCTGAACAACCCTCAACTTTGCAGAGTTTTAAGTCCTACCGAGAAGACTGGCAAGAAGAAACAGCAAATGAAAGAGCAACGTACTTGTAATTCATTCCTTGGTGCTCAGTGAATAAAACTTTGCCCTCCTCTCTGCTTTAGACTGATATAAATCAAGAACCCACTGAGGCCAGTAAGCTCCTCTAAGTTTACAGTTAATGCATAATTCTTTAGTATCCTGTACAGAACCAGTCTGGAAGGCAAACAAAACGCTAGCAAGTGGCCATAAAACAAGATTTCAGGTTAACAATTTGCGGAGGAACTTGGTGGAAGGGGGAGGAGGAATGTTACCTCTCCCATCAGCAGCCCAGAAAACTCTGTGTTGCTGCTCCAGTGCCCCTCAGCCAGGCTCCGCTCTGGGTACGCGCCTTCCTCCACTCCGAGACTTCTCTGTGCAGCACTGATTCCTCCTTTCCTCCTCTTCTCCCCCACCCACCCCCGGCACGCTGTCCCCACCAACAGCCCCACTTGTTTCCGTGGGCTCCAGAGGTGCGTCCCAAAGCGCAACCGCGCTTAATTACCCAGATTCTTGAAGATGCCTTCGCTGCGATACGCGCGCCCGGGGAAGATCAGGTTTACATTAATTACACCCTATTCTCCTCCTAAAACTCTCACTCTCTAAACACTGTCTGGATTCCTCACCCTTGTAAACTCCCCGCTTTAAACACCCCGTGCCCCCAGGACACACAACAACCCGCGCACAGCATCCAGCGCAAGCGAACGCGGCCGCTCCGCCGTTCGCTCCGCCGTTCGCTCCGCCGTTCGCGGCGGGCAGCGGCAGCGGGGGGCGCCGGGGCTGCCCGGGGCTCGGCGGTACCGGGAGATTCGCCGCCGGGAATCGGGGTCGCGGGAGAGAGGGAGGGAGGGAGGGAGGGACGCGCGGGGGGACACCCGGAGCGATGCCACCTGGTGCTGCCCCGCGCCCCGGGGCCGCGCCGGCCGCTCGCAGCTGTGCGGGGACACCAGGGGCGGCGGCGGGCTGTCCCGGGCTGTCCCGGGCTGTCCCGGCGCGGGGCACACTTACCTCGGCTGCTGCGGGCTCTAACACCGCGCGCTGGAGCCCATCCCCGCCGCTCGCCGCCTCATGCCCTCCGCGGCCACGGCGCCCGGCGGGCGCTCCGCCGCCGGCCTCTACCTCATGCCCCCCTCCCCGGGGCGGCGGGGGCTGCCTGGGGGTGCCCTCCCCACGGAGCGGCTCTGCCCCTTCACCGGCTTTTCAACAACCTCCCCCCTTCGCCCCCGCGGGCGATTTTTTTCCACTCGAGAGTCACGGGCGAGGAGGTCAGGGAAAGGGGGAAACCTTGTAAATTATTTTTTTTCCTGCTTTCCGGGCCGGGCTGAGCGTGTGTGTGCGGGGAGGGACAGCGGGGACCTGCCAGAGCCTCCGGGGCTCCGCGCCGCGGGATGCCCGGTGATGCCGTCCGGCGGCTCGCCCAGCCGGAATCCCGTTTAAGGAGCGAGGGGAGGAGGGGAAAGGGGCTGGGGAAGGGGAGGGGAGGGGGGGGAGAGCCGGGGAGAGAGAAACCGGCGATAAAGCAACTTTCCCTGCAGGGCTTTGTGGCGGCGGGGGCCGAGCCGCCGCGGAGGGCGGCGCGGGGCCGCCCCGCTCCAAACTTCGCACCAATCCCGGGCAGCCCCCGCCCTCCGCCGGGCCCGCTCCCCTTAACCCTTTGCGGGCGGCCGCGGAGCGCCGGCAGCCGCAGCGCGTCCCGCCGAGCCCGGCGCTGCCGGCATCGCCGTGCCCGGAGCGGGGCTCTGCCCGCAGCCCCGTCAGCCCAGCGGCGGTGCAGACCCCCGGCCCCGCAGCCCGGATCTGTCCCGGCCAAAGCGCCCCTCTGGCCGGGCCAGGAGAGAGCCCCGGCCGTGGGAACCCACCGCGCAGGCAGCCCCGTTCTGATCCCTCGGCTCGGATGCAAGTGATACCAGAAAGGAGCTGGCCTGAACTAAACTAAACCAAGTGGAAAATAAACTGCGGAGATGTCAGTTCCTTATATTAACTGTTACAATTATTTATTATTTACTTTCAAACGCGACTCGGCTGATGCATCCGCTCTTACAGCAAATCACTCTTCATACAGGATCAAAACCAACCTGGCAGAATTCACCAAACAGACTAAACAAACGACAAGAAAAAAAATACTGTCTCAATGGCTGAACTTTTTGTATCTCAAAAGAAATATCATTATTGTTGATGTTATAGTTTCTTAGATCTCTTACTTGATATGCTCCAACATGAAGACCTCATTGAAAACAAAGTTGTCTCAGTACTAGTTCAATGAGATAGGCACCAGGAGAACGCTTAAACCCAAGCCAAGAATTAGTTTGAACATCTGTCTTATCTGTTTTGTTAGGATTATGAAATCACACCCTCTATTTTTATTGTTATTACTAAATATTTTTACTGAGTGGTTCCTGACAACATTAAATCTTGATACACAAAATCAATGTGAAAAACATGTAAGACTAAACATATAAACCCCTTGAGCCAGAAACAAAGCAGCTGACAACACTGTTTTTGTATTTTACATATTTATATCATCGTTTTTATCATTAAAGTTAATTCAGCTGAGAAATCCCAGATGGACTCCTCCTCCTATCAGGCAATAACTTCAGCCTCATTGATTTCAAAGACAGTGTTGACTGAGGGAAACCTTCAGGACTTAATCTACATGGTCATGTTCATGCCATGCCTTCTGACAAAATCACTGTAATTTGCAGCAGAGTGAGAGCTCATCTTCATGCTACATCTCAGGGGATGGTGTGTAAAACACCTCTTTGTAACATTCCCAGCCATTTCACCCCAAAGGAGTCAAGGTCTTTGTCCCAAGGACATCACCACACAGGTGATCCAGCCCTAAAACCATCTACACAACCTCTGTTTCCATGCAGACTGAAGTCCAAAGCAGCCTCAGATCTGGTGCAGATGTGGGACACTGGTTCATGGGCAGGTTTCCCACCAGGTTAGAGGGACCTGGCTGAGCTCCTACTCTATGTCTTGTTTTTTGAATCACACACAGAGACCGAGGCTTAAATCCCAGCTACACCATGAATATCTTGTCTCAGACTGTCTGGACTTGGGTGAGCTCTCTCCAGGCCCCAATCAGGTCTGAAAGAAAAGATCTTCTTCCAACCCAGGCTGTGCCCAAGCTCAGCACTGAGCACCCAGCTCAGGTTGGACATAGAGGATAAAAATCCTCTGATGGATCCATTCCTTCCATCCTCACTTCCTTATTGAAAATCACGCGTGTGCCTTTGGAGGCTCCAACATCTCCCAGACTGAGAATTTCTCCTTGCAGTACAACTATAAAGCAGCAAAATCTCTCCTGCAGCCTTCCACCAGTGTGAAGGTCTGGGAGATGAAGGATTACAGAGGTGGTACACAAGTTAAAATTTATTCAGGTGCCTCAACACCTTCAGATGCCCTTTAAGCCCCTTCCTTAGGCATACAGAAGCTTTTTAAAATTCCAAATGATGTTGCAAAGGGATTACACGGGGCAGGGAATGGAGCCCACATCTTCCATACCCCAGGCTAAAATAATCAGAAAATAAACCTTTCTGACATCAAAATTTCAGCACTATTTTTTAATTTTTTTTTTTTCCGGAGCCTGAAAGAAAGGCTGAAATCACACTGTAGGCTTCATCCATCTCAATCCCAATACTATAGCAGAGGAATAAATGTAAAATATTGATACAAGAAAAATAATTAATATTCCTGAAACAGCTCCTACTTTATCAGAAACAAAATCTCATGTTGTTTTCCCAACACTTCTACCTAAAAAAGGAAACATGCAGAGCTGTGTTTTTCTTCTGGGCTGGCTGTAATTTGCAGGATGATTGAGTAGTCTGAAAGTCAACAGCCCCAGTTTGCTCCTGCACCCCACAGTCCTGACACAAGGCTGTGGGAAAACAGCTTTCTGGAGCTGACAAACAAAAACGAATGCTAAGCAACGAAATACAAAATCCGTGTCTCCACATGGCCGGAGAAGCAGCCTAACAGTCCATTTGTATCCAGTTGTCCCCAAAGCCCTGTTTCTGGACCATGGCTTTTCAAATTTTGCATAGCTGTGATGGTCTAGTGAACATCCATCCCCAGAGTGACTTTCCTTATGTCTCCAAAACCACAAGCTGGATTTTCCCCAGCTTTTTTTCCCTCTTTTCTCACAGGAGCTGCTCACCTCCTCTATCACAGAACTCCATTTCCCCGCATGTTCTCCCTTCCAACTTGACCCTTCGGCCTTTTCCTTTGGCCCTGCAGACGACCTGGGAGAGGCAGCACCTTCAGACTGTCATTCCTGACCTGTTCCAGTGATTTTTTTTTCCAGCTGCAGGTGGCAGCCACGCAGCCGCATTGCCCATGACATGGTCACAGTGCTCCAAGGTACTGGGGCTGGCAGCAGTGAGCACGGGGCTCCGTGGCACGGCTCCATGGGGACACTGCCACTGGGGCTCCATGGGGACACTGCCACCGGAGCTCCATGGGGACACTGCCACCGGAGCTCCATGGGGACACTGCCACTGGGGCTCTACGGGGACACTGCCACCGGGGCTCCATGGGGACACTGCACTGGGGCTCTATGGGGACACTGCCACCGGGGCTCCATGGGGACACTGCACTGGGGCTCCATGGGGACACTGCCACCGGGGCTCCATGGGGACACTGCACTGGGGCTCTATGGGGACACTGCCACTGGGGCTCCATGGGGACACTGCTGCCAGGGCTCCATGGGGACACTGCCACCGGGGCTCCATGGGGACACTGCACTGGGGCTCCATGGGGACACTGCCACTGGGGCTCCATGGGGACACTGCCACCAGGGCTCCATGGGGACATTGCCACCTGGGCTCCACGGGGACATTGCCAACGGGGCTCCATGGGGACACTGCCACCAGGGCTCCACGGGGACATTGCCACCGGGGCTCCATGGGGACATTGCCACCGGGGCTCCATGAGGACACTGCCACTGGGGCTCCATGAGGACACTGCCACCGGGGCTCCATGGGGACACTGCCACTGGGGCTCCATGGGGACACTGCCACCGGGGCTCTATGGGGACACTGCCACCGGGGCTCCATGGGGACATTGCCACCGGGGCTCCATGGGGACACTGCCACCAGGGCTCTATGGGGACACTGCCACCAGGGCCCCACGGGGACACCGCCACCGGGGCTCCATGGGGACACTGCCACCAGGGCTCTATGGGGACACTGCCACCGGAGCTCCATGGGGACATGCCACTGGGGCTCCATGGGGACATTGCCACTGGGGCTCCATGGGGACACTGCCACCGGGGCTCTATGGGGACACTGCCACCGGGGCTCCATGGGGACATTGCCACTGGGGCTCCATGGGGACACTGCCACCGGGGCTCTATGGGGACACTGCCACCAGGGCTCCATGGGGACACTGCCACCGGGGCTCCATGGGGACACTGCCACTGGGGCTCTATGGGGACACCGCCACCAGGGCTCTATGGGGACACTGCCACCGGGGCTCCATGGGGACACTGCCACCGGGGCTCCACAGGGACATGCCACTGGGGCTCTATGGGGACATTGCCGCCGGGGCTCTATGGGGACATTGCCACCTGGGCTCCACGGGGACACTGCCACCGGGGCTCCACGGGGACACTGCCACCGGGGCTCCATGGGGACATTGCCACCAGGGCTCCACGGGGACATTGCCACCGGGGCTCCATGGGGACATGCCACTGGGGCTCCATGGGGACACCGCCACTGGGGCTCCATGGGGACACCGCCACTGGGGCTCCATGGGGACACTGCTTCTGGGGCTCTATGGGGACACTGCCACTGGGGCTCCATGGGGACACTGCTACTGGGGCTGTATGGGGACACTGCCACCGGGGCTCCATGGGGACACTGCTACTGGGGCTCTATGGGGACACTGCCACCGGGGCTCCACGGGGACACTGCCACCAGGGCTCCATGGGGACACTGCTTCTGGGGCTCTATGGGGACACTGCCACTGGGGCTCCATGGGGACATTGCCACCTGGGCTCCACGGGGACACTGCTTCTGGGGCTCTATGGGGACACTGCCACCGGGGCTCCATGGGGACATTGCCACTGGGGCTCCATGGGGACACTGCCACCAGGGCTCTATGGGGACACTGCCACCAGGGCCCCACGGGGACACCGCCACCGGGGCTCCATGGGGACACTGCCACCAGGGCTCTATGGGGACACTGCCACCGGAGCTCCATGGGGACATGCCACTGGGGCTCCATGGGGACATTGCCACTGGGGCTCCATGGGGACACTGCCACTGGGGCTCTATGGGGACACTGCCACCAGGGCTCCATGGGGACACTGCCACCGGGGCTCCATGGGGACACTGCCACTGGGGCTCTATGGGGACACCGCCACCAGGGCTCTATGGGGACACTGCCACCGGGGCTCCATGGGGACACTGCCACCGGGGCTCCACAGGGACATGCCACTGGGGCTCTATGGGGACATTGCCGCCGGGGCTCTATGGGGACACTGCCACCGGGGCTCCACGGGGACACTGCCACCGGGGCTCCATGGGGACATTGCCACCAGGGCTCCACGGGGACATTGCCACCGGGGCTCCATGGGGACATGCCACTGGGGCTCCATGGGGACACCGCCACTGGGGCTCCATGGGGACACTGCTTCTGGGGCTCTATGGGGACACTGCCACTGGGGCTCCATGGGGACACTGCTACTGGGGCTGTATGGGGACACTGCCACCGGGGCTCCATGGGGACACTGCTACTGGGGCTCTATGGGGACACTGCCACTGGGGCTCTATGGGGACACTGCCACCGGGGCTCCACGGGGACACTGCCACCAGGGCTCCATGGAGACACTGCCACCGGGGCTCCATGGGGACATTGCGACCGGGGCTCTATGGGGACACTGCCACCGGGGCTCCATGGGGACACTGCTACTGGGGCTCCATGGGGACATTGCCACCAGGGCTCCATGGGGACACTGCCACCGGGGCTTCATGGGGACATTGCCACCGGGGCTCCACGGGGACACTGCCACTGGGGCTCCATGGGGACACTGCCACCGGGGCTCCATGGGGACACTGCCACCAGGGCTCTATGGGGACACTGCCACTGGGGCTCCATGGGGACATTGCCACCGGGGCTCCACGGGGACACTGCCACTGGGGCTCTATGGGGACACTGCCGCCGGGGCTCCATGGGGACACTGCCACCGGGGCTCCATGGGGACATTGCCACCGGGGCACGGCAGGGCGTGCGGGGCTGGGCGGCTCCGCGCAGCTGACGGAGCACGTGAAGGTGATGGAAGGGCATGACCAGGATTAGCACATTCCCTCCACCTGCCACGCCGTCCCTGCAGCCCTCCTCTGGTTACCCAGCCACGTGGGGTCAACCTGAGCATCCCTCCCGGATGCCTGGGCAAGGGGACGGCTGTGGATGCAGGGAAAGGTAAGTATCGTGGTTGATGGGGCAGAGGGCAGGTTTTCCTGGGTGGATCAGCTCTGATAAAGCATTTGGTGTGTGGCAAGGGCAGCACAGAAAATGTCACATGAAATGAAAACTCTCCTGGGAAGATGAGGAGCGCAAAACGCACTTTTCCATTTGCACAACACCAGAGTCACTGCCTGCTCGACTTGGGTCTATAGCTAAGGCTGAAATGGTGTTTTTTAGAGAAAGCAGTGTTGCATGAGAGCAGAATCTCTGTCTTCCCTATATGTGGTAGCTGAGACCCAGCTATAACCTAGATAACATTTAGAGGGATGAACAGGCAGATGGAAAGATCAAACAGGGTGATACAGTGCTGAAATCTATGTCACATGTAAATATACATTTAGTCCCTTAGAACAGGTTTGCTCTGAGTGGTGTTGCAAAGAAACAAATGGTTCATCATATGCATATGGTTCACTTTTTTACGTGAAGCATGAATCCCAGTGTCTGACAGAGGGAAAGGGTGGTAACAGGGTTAGATATCCTATCATCCAAACCTTGGGTCCTGTGCAGAATACTGGGGGATCCCACTTCCCCATGGCCATTGTACCAGGGCTTTCCTGGCTTTCCACAGGCACAAAAGATCCCTCTGCTACCTTGTGATCTCTGATCCCTGTGCAGATCAGAGCTCTGTGATCTCTGTGTTGGTCTGAAGCACCACCAGGAGAGAGTTCCCAGCCCTTTCACGGAGGGCACACACTGCCCAGCCTGGCTGTGCCTGGAGAATGTGCTTGGATTTCTCACTGCTGCTAAATCTGCACATGACAGCATCTGCAGGCAATCACTTCCACCATTCCCAGCTGGGCAGGAGGCCCTGTCTCTCTTGGCCAGGTTGGGCACGCTGTGTCAGCGCTCCCTGGCACCGGGGAAACGTGACAGCCCTGAGCAGAGTCCAAGAGGTGCTCGGGGAATGCCAGCCCAGCCCAGCCCAGCCCAGGAGGATGCATCTCTCTGGCAGTGTGAGTCCCTCACGCTGCCTTCCCAGCAGCTGCCAAGTGAATTTCAAGGTCTCAGTGCCTGGGACACACTACTCAGCTGCTTAGCTTATCACCAAGGTGGGTGACAGCAGAAGAAAACTCCTTGCTCCAGGCTAAGCTGAACTCTCCTGCTGAAGGCAAAGCTCACTTGTGCAGGAGAAACAGCATCCCAAACAGCACCATGAAGTGCAGACCGATATTCCCTGGGTGCCAGCTTTAGACAACCTTCCCTGCTCCAAAAGGGTATATCAGAAGGTCCTAGCGTAATAAAACACTACAATCCATGCAAAATTCTCCTTCCTTGCAGGAAAGGTAAGAAAAAGGAAGAGGTTTAGAGCAAGCAATCTAGATGGAATAACACACAGAAGGTTTTAGACACACAGGGCCCAGACCTCATCTGCTTTTTCTCACTTCTCTCAGTAGATCTAAGAAAAGATACTACATTTCCAACAAAATCTGATTCCGTTCTACCCAACAACTACACCATGATCACAGGAATAAACCACATCTGAGCACCATTTCCACACTCCTGGAAGGTGCTCACCTGTTCAAGATGAAGAATATTGTACAAAAAGCTTGTGGCAGACTAGTTTGCCATTTGTTTAGAAGAGTTATACTCCCCCTTTTGTTAATTGTATCTCATTCCTCTTTTTCATATCCCTTTGCATCACTCTGTGCTTCTTTCCACTCTTAAATATTTGAAGGCAGTTCTGTAACTCTGCGGTTGTTCAAACTACAAGTAGTTAAAGTTTCCAAATGTTCTCCATAAACACATCCTTCCTCAGGCCCCTTATCCTTTATATCACTCAACACTGGTTTCTTGGAGTCAGTCTGACACTGATGTATGAAGGATTTGATTTTGCTTTCCTTCTACATCTGGCTAGAACAAGAATAATCCCACTGGAGCCATTGGAATCATTCTAAGTGAGAAAAAAAAAACCTGATCAAACCAACAGATTCATATGAGCAGCCACTATTCAGTCCAGGTAGGCTGAGCTGAAGACTGAATTTGCAACCTTTGAATCCAAATATCTCATTCTGGGAGGAGACCACAATTTTGAAGGCCTAAATCTTCTGTAACTGCTTCTTCACATCACCCTCCTGTTCAAGGAAATGTGTACATATGCTGGTTTAGCAAGCATGAAAGAAGAGTTGTGAAAAATAACAAAAAAAGAACAAAGCCCAATATCTACAGACAGAAGGAAAACCAGAAATGTCAGGTATTAATTGCTGAACAGACGTGAGGAATGTTAAGGGAAACTGTTTGGGGATTTATGTTCACAAAAATAAGACAACTTCCCAAACTATTTCCTTTCAAATCTCTCAGTATTTTCCATAAATTCCATGTGCATGTGTGGTGCTCTCTGATAACATACAAATCTGCATGCATAAACTGTTTTGAAATGTTTGTACAGTTTCATCCAAAAATATGACTATATGTTTGTGTTTTAATTGTCAGCAATGGCAGATTAGGCAAGAGCCACATGCATCATGTCAGGGGCACAGACTAAGTTTAGGTGGTACAAGCATAACCTCCTCCCTTTCTAGCTGGGTCTTGATAACAAAGAGAAACCAAACTATCTGAAGGACAAACCTGCAGTAAAGCAGCAGCACAGCCCCTGCTCTCAGTGGCAGGGGTGCTGGCCCAGACAAACCCCCTGAAACCAATAAAGCCATTGCAGATTCATGCAATTGTAACCAGGAGCAGAAATTTGCTGATTTCCAGGTCACACATCAGAGTTTTTGCAACTCTGCAAAAAAGTGAAGCCTTGTGGGGGGGTAGGTGGGGGGAAGAGGGGCTGACACTTTGCCTCAATCAGTGTTGTTTGAAATGTCTTTCATTTATTAACATTCTTGCTGAAGCCAAACTTTAGTTCCAGTCTATCAGGAATATAATGCAGCTGCATTTTCTGGATGGGAACACCACCAAAAATATGTTAACTGTACAGTCAACAGCTATGTCTTGTTTACTCTCGTGCGTAAAAACCACACGGAAATGATCCTCATAGGAAATTTCTATCTGTGTGCAAATAGAAACAATAGCACAGACTGGAATGGGATACTTGCTGAGAAATGGGGTGGGAGAGCTGTGCTGCCTTCTCCCCAGTGAGCATCTTGCTCCAGCCTGCCTGGACTGGCAGGAGTTTTGTTTTGCCCAGGGTTTGTCTGAGAAACTCCCCTTGATTCCCTCAAATAGAGATCCAGCCTGGGCTGTTGTGGTACAGAAACAAAGTTTGAAGGGAAGATGCATCCAGCACCTCAATGCTTTCAGTCCAGGACATTCCTCTTGGAGATGCAGTTTTTCTGAAGCTTGTGGATGGCCCTCAGCCCATGCAGCCACACCACCACAACAGCTCAGCCACAGTTTTATTCCTGATGGGGGATGAGCTGCCCATGGGGGAAACCCTGAACTCAGTGGGGATTTCTTGGCCCTGCAGTTGCTCAGTTTTGAAAAACTCTTGCAGGTTGTCAGAAACGTAGGCTGGTCTTTTTGACTTTTTGTTCGTTTTGACTTTTTGAGGAATATTTAGGGATGTAAACATTTGTAAGAAATGTTTAAATACATCTTTACTTTTTTCTCTTTGATGTGCAGAAGCAAAAATCGCTTCTGAGAATGTGTTTATTGATACATGTATATGTTTGAACTGTGCGAATGACAGATATTGAGTTATGTCGGGGGCCACAAGTAATAGCAGCTTCCTTGAGCCAGGTCTCATGAGCTCTTGGAGGTCTATTCCTCACCCAAGATAGCTCAGCTACCTTTGGAGGCATAAAATCAGCAGGATGAGCTTCTCTTGTAGCGTTGGAAACAAAAAGGTTTAATAAAAGACAAAATAACAAACAGAGAAGAACCAAGCCAGGTGCAAGAGGTCCTTGTTCTTGGTAAAACACCTCACAAAAACTATTCATTTCTTTGTTCTCTTCTTTTTCTAATAAATTGCCCAGGTGGGACTTTTTGGCTTCTGTACAATTAGTTATCCTTAAGTTTGAGGTGAAGTCCCCAAGGTCCTGTGAGGTGTCTTTTTCACCTAATCGAGGAGAAAAACTTCTGGGCTTCTTTCCTTTTTGAGAGGACAAAGGATAGCTCTGTCATTCTGTCAACAGAGAGCACATTCCTATAGCTCAGATGTTCTTCAGACCTTGTCCTGGTGTGGCTCCCATGGCTTCATCCAAGAGCACTGTTGGGGTGGCTGGGTGTGCAGGGCAAGGCTGGGGGAGGACTCTCACACCAGGAGGACAAACCTTGATGGATCTGAGGAGCTCTGCCCACTTGTCCACAGCCCAAGGAGGATGGATAGAAAATCCACCATGGCATGCTGCACCAGACACTATACAAGGAGCACCTGGCCCACCCTCCCCAGGCACAGGGAGGGTTAAATATTAACCACACCAAGTCTGGTGAGGCCTGGCTGCCCCTTGGGCTGGGCAGCAGCCCCCTCAGCCATCCCCAGCCAAGGGAAGAGCAGAGAGCACACCAAGGAGCCCTGGAAATATGCAAGGAGCTGCCAAGGTTTGCTGCCAAACACTTCTATCTTTTGACAAAGATAAATCTGTTGCTTACTTAACCCAGCCTTTATGAAACTCACAGCTCTGGGTTTCCAAAATAACAGGAGCAGAGTGGGGCTGGCTGGTGTCCTGGTGAGCAGCAGATGTGCTCAGGGCAGTGAGAAGGTGACAACCTATCTCATGAGAAAAATGGCTGGATAGTAAATCATATATGATAGAAATAAATAAGAACTTAACCTCCATGGGCCAGAGGACTTATCTTCTCATATTTCTGTAAAGGCCAGGTGTCTGTTTACTTAAGAGAGCCATTAAGATATAGTGTTAATAATGAAGAAGAAAAAAAAAATCTGCTACTCAGACAGAAAAATGAACATAAAAATCTTGCATGGCAAGGCAGATGTAATGCAATAGTGAGAGAGCAAAAGGTGACATAAATACATAAAAGGGTGTCCTCAGCTGTCACACAGTTTGTAACCCAAGGCCAGAGGGAAGAGAGATGTTGGGACACAAGGCACAGCACCCACTGCAGTGCTGGCTCTGAACTCCAAGGTCTGCTCACTGGGGAGCTTTTATCCACGTTCTACACAACTGTGAGTTCAAACAGATTCATGTCATCCCAGGGTTTGGGTGTGGAGCTTTGGTGGGGCTTTGGGGCCTGCCTCCTCCATGAGATCCTAAATCTGACTGACCAGGCATTACCCATTTGTCAGAGCTTTTGTCAGATCTCAGGCTTCCAACAAAAATGAGCTGGACTCCACTCTCAATTTCAGAGCATTTGCTTATTTTTTACAGAGATAGGTGCTGCAAAACCACTACAAATACTGGGAATAGAAACTCCCTTTTTAGCTATAAATCTCACTGGTTGCAGGAAATACTAATTTTCTTTTAATACTACAGTTATTATCTGGCAAGAATATAGCCCCTTACTCTGCCACCCATGACCCAGGCTGAACCTGTTTGGCCTGTGTTATTGTGCTAGTGTAATTCAGTGGAAAAGAGATTGGATTAAACAGGCAGCTCTGGAGGAGTAAATAAAAGGAACATGCTTTAAAGAGTAAATACACAAGTCTGGGTGTAATGGAATAACTCCTGGCCGTGCTAAATCAAAGAGAAAATAATGCCCTCACTAAAATCTGCACATGGGTGTTTGTCTCTGCGAGAAAGAGAGCCAACAAAATCCAGAGGGGAGCAGAGGGTGCTCTGGGGCTATCCACAAATCCACACTAGAAACAGTACCCAAAAAAATAAGGGAAAAAAAAAAAAGAGGAAGAGGCAAGCTCCCTGTAGCATCCAAAGTTGTGTTGGGGAAGAAACCACCCAATTTCTGAATGGTCTGCACAAGTTTCACAAGATTTCCAAGATGAGTATATAGAAAGCTGGGTTAGCTCCAGTTAGTTTCTCAGTGATTCTAGATCAAATTTGTTCAGCAGCAGAAATAGTCTTTTCTTTCCTCACTGCCAGCCCCACAGCTCAACCTGGAGTGGCAGGTTGAGTTCTCAACTTCCCCTCCCCTCTTCCTTTCACACTTCTCTAGCACAGCCAGGAGCATGTTTGATGTTTGAAGGCAATAAGGGGATTTTCCAGCTCAGGGAATCCTACAGGAGTAGCCAGAGCTTCTGTCCAGGCCAGCAGCACAATGTCCTAAGGCAGGAGAGAGGCCTGGGAGGATTCAATACTCCCTGGCAGCCTGAGCATGAAGATTCCAGTTTTGGGAATGGTGAGCTGGCATTATCAATCAGCTCAGCTGTTAAGTCAATTGATTTGCCTTCCTTCACAGGCAGTTTTACCCCCAGCAAAAAGTTGAGAAGCTGCTGATACAAAGCTCACTGCATTCCCCCTCTGCTCACCCGGAATTTGTACTCCAGGAGCGCTGCAAGTGAAACAGGGCACTCACCTCTCCAGGACTAAAATAAGAAAATACATTTGTTTGCAAGCCAGTGGCTGATTCTGGCTGTGTTCACTCCTGCATAATCCATGGTGGATCCTGGTCTGTGTCCAGCTCTGCAGAGAGCAGGGAAAAGATTTCAAAATCAACTCTCATACTGCTCATACGAGCATTAAGTATCCAAGTGGGGGTAAAACATATGTGGAGTCACATTTCAGAGCTGACATCCACATTTTCATGCAGTGGCATCAGAAAAAGCACATTGTGCATGACCCAGGGACATTTGTTTCCCATCTGCAGAGGAAATTCTCAGCACTTTAAAGGTGTGAGGGTCCTTCCCATGGGAAAATGGGACAGTGAATCTGGGAGGCAAAAATTAAGTTCCTTTCCTCATTTTTACAGTGACTTTAGTGACAGGGCTTTAATGAAGAGTTTTGACAATATACAACATTGTTATATGTTGGCTCAGCTTTATGGATGTATTGCTTCTGCTAACAAGGGAATAGGGATCATCATTTCAGCTGAAAGACATACAAGTGCAGGAAGGCTAAAAATACACAATTTTATGCAGGCATTTTTCTAACCAGGCCCTAAATGTCTTCTTCATAAATCATTTGATATTATGAAAAGGGTGAGAACTCAGAGTCCTGATGTGGCCATAAATTGAGATACCCAGATTGCAGACACAACCATCCCTACTTGAGAATAGCACTTAAAGTGAATAAATGGAAAGAAGGAATTCCACATATTGTAAAGTTATACAGTGCAAAAGAATTCTTCAAGGAATACAACATCCTGAGCCTATGACAAGGAAATCCAGGGAAGGCATTAGGGAAAAAGTGAATACATTTCAAGGCCAGGCAGAATTAGCAGGATGATCAATCTGAATAATCCAAAAGGCCTAAACTCAGCCACATTTTCCAACAAAGTGGAGTAAGTGTGACTCTGTTGTGTGATCCAGCACCAGGGTGACGGACTTGGATTATGGACACCAAAGTCATCTGCATGAAAGGGTCCTCAGGGCACCAGTTCAGAAAAGATTCAACAGCAAAGAGATAATTAAAGCTGCAGGTCAGCATTTCCAAATCAATTACTCCTGGGGGAAGAGCCATGCCAGTGGTGTGCCCTGGCAGGGCACTCAGCTCTGTGAACCCCTGTGCACAGGGCATCAGTGTGAGGAGTGGTCTGCCAGAGCTTCTGCTTTCACCAGCTAAAAGTTCCTTACAACCAATCCTAGAGTGACTCTTTGCTTTCACCTGGCCAAGATTTACTCCCAAAGGCTGTTTTCCCAGGGAAGTTGCAGGGCACTCTCCTGTTGACACCATCTCCAAGCCGTGCCTCATGAGAAACCCTCTGGAAGGTGCTTCAAGATGGGCTGGAGGAAATTTGGGTGCAGGAAGCAGGGATGCATGTCTTGAAACTCAGGAGTCCAGAAAAAGAGCACAAACACAGAGCTTTGTCTGTGAAAAATGGCTTGTCAAGAGAATGTGGAACAGGAGAGCATTTGGGATGGTGTCTATTAGAAGAAAATAAAAAGACCCTTCTATTTGAGTAAAGAAACATCATTGCTAGCACTTGTATCCTTGTAGAATTACTTTTCTTAAACATAGGTTCATGCTCTTCTGAAGATACAGTCCAAGAAGTCTGGCATGTGCAAGAACATCTTAGTGATTAGTAACTACTTTTTGCACAGCTCTCAGAGGTGTGCTGCAACTTAATAGTCCCAACATGTTTATTGGATCTGAATAAAGCCTTGTGGGCCACTCAGAAGTGACACAAAACTCAAAGTGTTAGCCCAGTGCCATTTCTGACAAGTGTGTTTGAAGGCAGAATTGCAGCTGATTGCAGTAATGAACTTTGGTAGAGTGGTTGTCCACAGGCCTGGAAATGTGTATTTCATTCTTTTGCCATTTAGTAATTGAGTCCTAGGCAACAGAACAGTGAACCACGTACTTGGGTGAGTTGGACAACACAGGTTTTCAATGGAGGAGGGTTTGTCACCCAGAATACACCCAAGCTGCAGCACAGAGCATGGATAAGCCAGATACCAGCCCTTTTCCTCTCACTGCCACTTCAGATGTCAATCACATGCAGCTCCTGATTTAGAGCAATTCATGCCATCACTGTTGTGAGCTGGAAGTGAGAATGCCTGTGTGAAGCCCAGGATGCCAGCACAGTCAGGGCACATGGTGTGAAAGGTGTAGGTGTAGGGCAAGTGGCTGACACCATCATCCCCTAACAAGCACAGCTCGCACAAAGGGACAAGCTGAGCACACAGGCTGAGACTGACAAACTTGGTCAGAGATGAGCTGCAGCCACAGAATTCATCTTCCACAGCTCAGGAACACTTGGGCCTGGAGCTGCCATTCAGCCTGTTGGAGACAGACAGTGTCACAGAGACACAATGGTTTCCTGATCCAAATACCCACATGAGCACATGGCACTCCCAGCATCTCCCTCTTCCTCTCCCATTGCCTGACATGTCCTCATCAACTCACTCCAGTTTGTATTGTGTTTAGAGAAGCTTTGCAAACATTTCTCAGCTTTGCTGGGAATTTATTTCTTCATCCCAGTTTGTGCTGAAGGTGCCCTAGGAAATTACATGTTATCTAGGCTATAAGGAACTACCCATGGCTAAACATTCCCTTCCACACTATGGCATGCAGACAAAAGAGAAAGGGAGCAATAAATGCCTCTGAGTCTCAGTTATGGCTGACCAACAGAGGGGTGGTTTATTCCTCTGCTGCTGAACTCTCCCTTGTGCTGCAGGGATGCACCCATCAGAGCTCCATCAGAGGCAATATGCCACCACCTTGTTCCTCATATCTGATACCATGGGGAACTGAGTTATGTGATTTCCTAGGCCATATCAAAGTTATTGGCAAGATCCCACATGAGAATAAGTCCCTGAGACCCAGCAGTACTAGTGAGCAAAAGGAAAACCAGGCTGGAAACTCTGCAGAGTCTTCCACTCGTGCTGAGATGGGTATTGATGATCATTGGAACGCTGGTGTGGCTCAGGGCAGACTCTGTGCAGACATGTCTCCATTGTGCTCCCAGTGCATTCCAGAGCCACCTCAATTCCTGTCAATGTCTGATTATCCCTCCCTTCCCTTCACAGCTAAAGGAAACATTGGAAATGCCAAGATTTACTTTTGTTTATTCTGTCTTTATCCATCTCTCCCTCTTAGCTAGTAAGTGCTGCACAGTCTCTGTTCTGCCATGTACAGCAGTAGTGTGTGAATAATAAATAACAATGATATGCTTTCAGCCAGGAAAATAAACCCCATATGTGTCCTCAAGTATCTCTTTTCTCTTGAAGTATTCATGCAAACATTGGTTCCAGAGACTGTTATAATCCTGTTTACTTGTCAATGCTCGAAGTGAGCATGTAATTACAGTTCCACTGTAAGATACTTAACATGTAATTCCATGGCAAAGAGCTGCCACGATTATTATAGTCTTCTAAGTTGGATTTATGCTGCAAATAATACCAAGCTCACCAAAGAGCAAATTTTGCCAACACAAAAAAAAAAATGGAAGCAAATAATTTTTAATTTTGTTTTTAAGCTTGTTTTGCCAGCACAGTTTTCTTGGACTTGAATCTCACTAGGTAGGCAAAGGGTTTGTGTTTGAGTATGATGCCAAAGTGACATTAAAAGTATCAGTGGCAATCAGAAAACCTTGGGAATCAGTTCTGTCCTTGAAGACATACACAAAACTTCTGTCACACGTCTCTTATGGTGATACTGAAGTGTGACCTTGATGTCAGTCCTGAGCCAAAAGAAAGGAAGTAAGGAAATTATAGGCATATCTAGCCTTTGCTCACTCATTCACTCTGGTGTAGCTGTCTCTAGGATCTGTCATTATGCTACTGCCTGTCAGACCATCATCATCAACTCCACTAATTTGGGGCCCTGCCTTTAAAATAATCCATCCTCAGCACCACAGTACTTTGCACTCCTACGGGCCCTGTTCATTCAAGACTCTCAGAGGGCTTTACATGTCCTGACTGCTCAAGCAATGCAATGTGGCCCAAGAATTTGGTCAGAGGCACAAGAGGGTAGCTGTGTTTGCCACAAGACAGTTAACACACTTGTCTACAGTCACAGGCTGCTCAAGGAGCAGAGGGAGGACTCCAGCTCCTGGCTGCACTCCTTTTCTGCACACCCCAACCCCATGTTTTGTATGAGCCTCAGTTTCCCATTTGTAAAAGGAACTTCAATCTTTCAGCCTTTGCAAAGGGCAGCCTGACACAGCCATGGGACCACTCAAGGACAAGTGAATTATCCATGGCCATGGAATTGCCTGGGTCTCCCTCACCACCTTTCAGCAAGGTTGCCCTTCCCAAGCCGCTCCCTGGCTGCTGAAGCTCATTGCCAGCCCCTTGGGCACAAAAATAAGGAAGGCACTTTGTTCCAAGGCACAGAGGCCACAGCTAGGCTGGGAGCCCATGGGAATCATGAAACAGTGGGCAGAAGGGGAGAGGAGAGAGAGGAGAGGAGAGGAGAGGAGAGGAGAGGAGAGGAGAGGAGAGGAGAGGAGAGGAGAGGAGAGGAGAGGAGAGGAGAGGAGAGGAGAGTGAGAGGAGAGGAGAGGAGAGAGAGGAGAGGAGAGGAGAGGAGAGGAGAGGAGAGGAGAGGAGAGAGGAGAGGAGAGGAGAGGAGAGGAAGGAGGAGAGGAGAGGAGAGGAGAGGAGAGGAGAGGAGAGGAGAGGAGAGGAGAGGAGAGGAGAGGAGAGGAGAGGAGAGGAGAGGAGAGAGGAGAGGAGAGGAGAGGAGAGGAGAGGAGAGGAGAGGAGAGGAGAGGAGAGGAGAGGAGAGGAGAGGAGGAGGAGAGGAGAGGAGAGGAGAGGAGAGGAGAGGAGAGGAGAGGAGAGGAGAGGAGAGGAGGAATGTGGCACCTGGATCACCTGGGAGCCCAGGCTGCCAGCAGGGCCAGGTGTGCAGCACAGAGCAGGGGGACCAGGGGCCATGAGCCGGCGCTGACAGCCCGGGGTCCCTGGTACATCAGCTCCTGGGGTCTCACATGCATCTGCTGGAGGCTTTGAGATTTGCTGTGGGGATCAGTAAGCAGCTGGGCTGCTGGATCCAGCAATGCCTGCCAGGTTCAGGCAAGCTGGAGGGGGGTGTGACCCCATGGAAATCGTGCAGGCACGTGGATGAATGTGCAATATCCTCACCTGTGCATGCCCAAGAACACATGGGGAGAAGGGAGAGGTGAGTGTAGCACTGGCTTGCAGAAGTACAAGACCCCAGGAAGAGAAGAGTGACCAGCAACACGGAGGCTGAAGAGCCACCACACACCCCTTGGAGAATGCCTGGCCATTTTAGCTCTGCTCCTAGCAACCCTCCACTCTTACTTAGAGAGAGCCTCGCTGATGGTCCAGGTTCATACAGCAGTTGCATTGTGCCATCTTCTGGTTAAAGGCTGAGGACTCCCTCTCCAGGAGTCCTGCTTCCCTCCAGCACACAGGGAAAGGTGTTTTCTCATGCCTTCAAGAAGTGATATCTGGAGATGTGAGGGCAGCTCAGCTGCTGTGTGTGTAACATCACCTGCAGAAAGGAGCCACAAGCCCAAGGCAGTTTGTGAGGATCACGGGGACACAGGAGGTGCCAAACACAGCCCTGGTCTGCCAAGCCTGATGTTCTTGCCTCCAGGAGAAATAACACCTGAGATATCTTTTCAGTGAGACACTGAGATACCCTTCTACCCACTTGGCTGGCTGTGCATTTATGAAGCACCTGTCAGTGATGAGCAAAATCCCCAGGAACATTAAAAAGTGGACTTCAGCAGGGTCCTCAGAGATGAAACATGCTCATCCTCAGTAAGGAAGATCATAAAATACCCATAAATGCATGAGGACACATGTTGAGAGCTGCTTGCCTGTTCCTCATGTGGATCATGAATATGGGGAACTGGATGTTCCCAACCCACCCTTTGCTGCAGAAAAATGAAGATACAAAACTGCAGAGGGATATATGATCTTGGAAAGAGAGCTCTTAGTGGAGAAATAATTGGTCTGAATGTGCAAGCCTGGACCTGATGCAAAAAAAATTAACTGACAAATCCTCTTGTTTTTCCAGCAGCACAATTTATAATGTAAGTTTTAAAACATAGCCTCTGAAAGAGGAGTAATTTCCAACACTGCCACATCACACCCAACCCCTGACCTCACTTGCACCAACACAGCTCACTCGATTTCAACAGCAGCATTTCTCCACCTACCAGGATCATTTTGCAGAAAGTAGGTGTGCAGGAGGATGAGTTCAAAAGGAGCTAATTAGGCACATAGACAGACAAATTAGAAACAAAGACTTCACTAAATACTGGTTAAGCAAACACAGCTCCAGGGAAGATCCATGCTAAGGATTGCACATCAGCAGTACTAGTGTGAGCTGGGATGAATTAGGTGCACAGCAGTCCCCACCAAAGAGCTGGCACATAATGATGTTGCTACAGGAAACAGTATGAAAGGATGAAATCACCTCCTGTTCCAAGAAAGGGAAATAGCCACTACATTTCAGACACTGCAGAGCATGGGACCTGACAGACTGACCTGTGGCTGCATTTGCCATCCTATTTAATTATTTTAATGAGCTCTGCGAATGTGTTTAGTCTCAAAATGTCTTTTTTATAGTGTTCTGAAATTTGAAGTAATTCAGGGTCATTATAAAAGCAATCTGCTGATGTTAACACAGGTATCAGCCAGTGTCAAGGTACTGTTTTTGCTGTCAGCTTAACTGAAGCTGGAGAAGCAGACAGAGATTTTTACAAGATTTACATGACTCCAGCCTGGTCTGCCCACTTATAATCTGCCTGCACTTCCTAACATGCTGGGTATCTCCCTTGAGCGAGTCTGTCATCAGGAGGAGATATGGGAACTTGTCCAGATTCTGCAGTAATTTGGTTGGTCTGTGCCCTCAGCAATTTGGCACAGGAGCAATGGGAGCTTGGATTGCGCCGTGCTGCAGCCCAGCCCTGTGTGAGGTCTCTGGGCATTGCATGGGGAGCAGGAAAACGCTTCCTGAGGCTGAGCTCACCCTTGCACCCAGATCACCAACAGCAGAAGAAGGATTTTGGGTCTGCATTTGGATGCCTGGTAGGTACAAATGAGAAATGAAGCACATAACCCTCTCCCAGCAAGGAGCTTTGAGCTTTGCTAGTTCTGACCAGTGCTGTTACACAGTCATCCTCCCAAGAATAAGTCCTGGCCTGCTCATTGCATCATTGCTTGAACACATTGGTAGTTAAAATATGAAGTGCTTTTTCTCCCTGCAAGTGTACCAAATATCAGTCCCCCTTAGGTATCAGCTTTTAAGCCTTGCAGCATTTTTTCTTTTGATCATTTCTATGCCTACATTTCTATGATTGCATAGGCTAAGACTAACTCAAATATTTCATATGGGGTCAGGGCTGTGGGCTTCTGAAATCAGCAATCTAAACATGTAATTATTCTGTTGTTTACTGCAACTTTCAAACTTTCTTTGAACTTTTTTTTTTTCCACTGAATTGACTTATGGGTTGTTGTTTATTCATTGCTGCAACAGTTTTCCTCCTCTCCACTGCAGTTTGGCTCTGTCCTCCTACACTTCTGGCATCACAAGCTGTTAAGGTTTTCTGCCAGGTCCTCTGCAGCACTGTGCATTTTACAGGGTCCCTTGGCCTCTCTCTCCCTTCCTAAAGAGCTATCCCACTTCATCCCATCTCCATTCACTGCTCTGATTGCTGCTGGAATTTTTGACCCATCTCTCTCTTTGCCATTTTGTTGCTTATCACCTCCAGCATTCCACCCTACAGGGGAGCTCGTGTCACCAGATCCTCCTCTGATGTCCCTGGTGAGGCCCCATTCCCTGTCCCCAGGCATTGCAGATGGTGCCCACAAGCCCATGGATCTCCCTGAGACCCTCTGGGGCCAAGAAAGGAGCAAGACCCCAAATGACCAGGCACTGGCATTGGTCTGGAACACCTGAAATAAGAGTCACCTCTACTGTTGACCTCCTTGGCACCATGTTGTGCCCAGGGGAGCACCAGCAGCAAGCAGCTCCTCTACTCTGGTAAATATATAGTCTGAGCAAGGGTATTTATAATCCAGTTTCTAGCACAGTGCAGTATCAAATACCCTACCCTGATGAATCCCAAACACGTAATGGGGTGCACTAGATTCACTGCTTCCACCAAACTGGAAAGGCAATTGTACATTATTTTTGGCATGATTTGGTTTTTAAAGTGGCCTTGTTTTCTGCCGGCCATTGGATACTTTCCTGCCAGTTGTTGCACAAACTCCTTCAACAGACTGTGAAGTCTGGACACTTCCCCAAAATAAACAAGCTAATTACACAGAAGATGCCAAGACCTGATTTCACTGTCTTCTTAAAGGTAGGTGCCATATTTTTTTGCAGCCAGTCTTCAAATGTCTTTGACCTGGAGGTTCACGGACTTAATTTTTTCTGGCAGTTTTTTCTCTCTAGATGTGTGATCCTTTCATGTTGTCCAATTCCCACTGGCATCAGAGAGAATTTTGGCTGATCTAGGGCTAAAGGACACAGCCCTGGCTTTTTTTAGCTCCCATAGGTGCATTACATCTATTGATTTATGTGAGAAATGGTTACTTTGCCTTGGTGGAGAAACAAAAACAGCCAAGTGTGAAAAGACAAGGCGACTGAAGACACAATGGTCATGTCGTTCCTGAAATGTTCGCCTCACTGCAGAAACAACACTCTGCACTCAGACCAAGTGATAAGTGAGGACACAGAATTAGCCAAAATAAACCTCCTTATCTTAAAAAATTCAGCTCCCTAAAGCCAACCTGGATCTGATCTGTGTGAACAACAAGAGAAAGTGCAAGAACGCTGAGATATTTCTTAAAATAATATTACCATAGAACCCAACAAAATATAAGCTCTGCTCACAGAACAAAAGTTATTTGCAATTAGCACTGATAGGATGCCCATGAGAGGTCAGATGGAGAGCAGAGCACTCACCCCTCTACGTCTTCCACTTTTAATTTGCAAACATAGGCAATGATCCTGTTGGGAGATACCTTAGCTGGACATCAAACACCAAGTGGTTCTCATTGTCTGTGAACTTCCCTTTAAAAGCAACAAGACCCCTCCTAGCATGTAAGGAGGCCTTTGGTTAAAATCTGTGCATTAGACTGTGTAGCCATGATATTTTATGAAAAACCCCTTTGCCAGGATTTTTCTCCTGAGAAGCTGAGAGGCCTCAGAAAATGTAAACAATGGTTATCAGCTGCTGTGGAATGCAACAGGTGCATCTTTGATTGGTCTCATGTGGTTGTTTATAATTAATGGCCAATCACAGCCCAACTGTCTTGGACTCTCTGGTCAGTCACAGGATTTTATTATCATTCCATTTCTTTCTACTCCTTTCAAGCCTTCTGATGAAATCCTTTCTTCTATTCTTTTAGTATAGTTTTAATATAATATATATATATATAATAAAATAATTAATCAGCCTTCTGAAACATGGAGTCAGATTCTCGTCTCTTCCCTCGTCCTGGGGAACACCACCACAAGACTGAATTCACCAACTCCACTGAGATAAGGATGACCCCCCAGTGTGTGGCACTGGTTAAGGGGCTTCATTACAAGCCCTGGTCCCAAGAAAAACTTCTTGGGTTGAATAAAATTTTTTAAAATTAACTCTTGAGATATTCTTTGTGTATGACTATAAACCCCTCTTGGACACCAAGTCCCTCAGGTGGTCTAAAGAGGCATATCACAAAACCCAGTGAGCTCACTGAGTGTATGGCAGGGAAGATGTCCCACACCATGCCTTGAAATCATTCCTCCTTGCTCCCCTGATCCAGCATCATGGATGTTAACCAAAAGGATTTGTCTTCCCTGCACAGTGCAAACCCCTCCAGCATCAGACACAACTCTTCCCCTCTCCTGACTTGCAACAAATCATCACTTAAAATCCACTTTCCTTGCCTGTTGTGCAGTTTTCCTTCCTTTTTGCACAAAATGTAAATGTAAGAGGGCCCCCACATACATGTTTAGGTGCTTGTACACCAGACTGCATGTACAGGCTACATCTTTCTCTTTTAGTTAACATAAACTGTCAGGAAGAAAAAAGGGAAGCAGAAGATGTCATGTCATGAAAATGTTATTATCCACATGGTGCTGGTAGTTGACAAACTGACACCTCCATGTGATAAATGCAGGGCTTTGGATGTGCCCAATGGGATGAGAGTCCAGTGCCATCCCACAGGAGTCAAGCCCATCAATGAGCTCAGACCAAGAACATTCTGCTGCTTTGCCAAGTATTTTTGCAGAGAGAGAAGATTTTCTCCTGGGACACTGTTTCCCAGCAAGACAGAGGTGAAATGGGACTTGAGTTGTGCCCACTGAAGCCCACGTCCAACTTGTATGCCTGCTGGAAGAATTCCAGCTTCACAGTCAAACCATCCATGAGGGGAGGGCACCAGTGAAGCAGAGCATCCTCAGGGAAAGACTGTTTGTCCTTTTTTGCCTGGCAGGGAATCTCTCAGCACAGTTTCAATCACACAACACGCTCAGCAGTAATGTGGACTGAATTGTTGCTCCTCAGGGGTCTGTCTGCCAAGAAAACTGAGGAATGACTCATGTAGTGGCATTCAGAGTGAAGGGAGGGAAGGACCCAGAGGTGAAAAATGATTCAAAAGCACAGAGGTTGAATTCCATGGGAGGACAGGTCAGTCCCACACACGATGCAGGAAAATGCCCTTGCAGTGCATCAGGGGGATGGAGCAGAGCACTGGGTAGTGGAGAAATGCATCCTCCTCCTAAGGCAGAGACAGCATTGCCACAAAGAGGCAAGTGATAAACATCTGATCCACCATGAACCAGGATATCCAGGGAGTATGGATGGTTCAGGGCTGAACCTGTTCATTGGAAAGTAGACTGGTGGCAACCAGTGGAAATGTGGACTGGAAATTTTTGCTGAATTTATTCCTAACTTACAGGAACTACTCAGTGGGAACATTCAAGAAATGGGCCAAGATGGGCTTTCTTCAGTCAGAGGTGGAAAATTCATTAGACCCACATCTTGTTGGCTCCACTGTGACCCATGCAATATCTGTGTTGGAGAGAACCAGATGTGCTCCAATGATATTTCTGGGAGATGCACTTGATGAGCCCTTGAAAGCAGGCTGCACAAGGGAGAGAATACATCCTCTTTGCTTCCAGAAACATTTGCTTTACATCCATTACTTTACCCATAATAACTCCTCCCCCACACACCATTTACAGAGCCCAAGTGACCCATCTTTTGCATTTCTTGCTGCTTTTACAAATCACATGTAAAAAACCTGTACCTTCTTTCACATCCACTGTTCAAAGGAGAGAGTCAAGCAAGGGAATATGGAAAACTGTTATAAATCCTGTTATAAAACCAGTTATAAAACCAGTGGCTCCTTGTTACATCCCTGTCCTCTGCTTTCTTGCATGTCTTTGTCCATTGAAGTCCCCCCCTGCTTACACACCACCCTCCTCCAGCCCAGGCTGGGCATCTCACAGGAGGCAATGACACCTTGGGGGCCAGGAAGGGCCAGGTCAATTTTATAGAAAAATGGGCAAGTTCTGGAGAAATCATTCCCAAAGAGGCAGTTTTGCCTTGAAACTAACATAGAGTTACATGTCTGTGCTTATGGGACACCTGACACTGCCAAAAGGAGATTGGAGTGGGAAAATAAAGCACCCCCAGCCCTCGGCTTGCTGCCAGCACAAAGTGTGTCCAACTGCTGCTCTGGAGACACCCCTCCAGCCATGGAAAACTGGGTCAGGCTGCAGCTCTCCCATTGCTGCTGGGCATCAGGAAAATCCAGAGGGGCAGGTTCCAGGGCTGAGTGGCAGCCAAGCACAGACCCCTCTGGGCCAGGGCTGGGGTGCAGGGGCTGGGGCTGGCTCCTGGGCTCACTGGAGCAAGGATGGGCTTTGCTTTTGGCAGGGGATGCAGGGGCTGGGGCTGGCTCCTGGGCTCACTGGAGCAAGGATGGGCTTTGCTTTTGGCAGGGGGTGCAGGGGTTGCTGCGTCGTGGCGTCATGGCCAGCTGCTGAGACCATGTCTGGGCCCAGGCACTGATTAGAAACTGTCCCAGACAGAGCGGGGTGAGGGCAGGGGGGGAGAGTGAGTGATGGATTAACCCATTTTGAGTCACACACTTTATGAAGAGCGGGTTACTTTCTGCTCCAGCACTGAGTTACGCTAACAGGCATTGCTGAGACGGGGCCTGAGTGAGATTTATTTATCTTGAATCCCTTTAAACATTTCAACACTCCATGGCTGTGCACCCAGCAAGCCTGTGAAACCACATGCCTCACAGTTCCTACCCTCTCCCTGCTATTCCCTCCTGGCTGTTTCACTCCCTCCTTGCTGCAAGCCAGATTCCTTGTCAAAATTAAAACTAAAGGCATAGCAGGCATGCACTTGGCTTTCCCCTGTGCCAGCTGGTAGGGCCTGGTCCTGCCTGGGGGTGGTGGGACCTCTCATCAGCACATAATCACTGCTAAAAGACCCCATGGCCTCCTCTTTTTTTCAAAGTCCAAGGCAATATGGATACTGGGGAGCAGCACAGCATGGGACACAGCATCTTTGAAATGGTGTTTACTTTGGAGTGCCTCGTGCTGCACACAGGATGTGCCTTGAGGAGGGCTCCTACATCTGTAATCCATCACCCACAGACCTGGCTGAGGAGCTGAGGCTATACAGCCCGTTTTTTAACTTTACCATCCACTGACTAACAAAACACAGTGGGGATGGTTTATGGGCTGGCACTGAATGGCACAGCAGCCCCAGCACTCTTGTTTCCATCCAGCACCTTTGTGTGAAGGATGCACTGGCACCATCTGCACTCCCTGTGGGAACAGGGGCCTGTTAGAAGTCCATAAACTGCTCCTTCCACTTCAGTGAGTTGCAAAAATGGAAAAGGACAGCAGCTTTTTTAAAGATTATTTTGCAAAATGAACAACCAAGGCACAGAGAGTTACCCTACTCTTGAACTACTGAACTGATTCTCCTTTCTTTGAACCTGAATTGAAGGGCATGAGGTTCAGCCCTACTATTCTAAGCTGCCTAAACATGTTCCCCCCACCTCCAAAAACATGACATCCACTATCCACCAGAGCAAGAATTCCTTGGGAGCAGAGGTGAACATTTCAGGCTCCTTCCTCCCAAGCATCCTCAGTACCTTCACCAGCCTCTCTTGCCACACCAGCTGGTAAATTCTGTGCTTTGCTATCTCGCTGTTTCTACCATTTCAACATTCTAACACCATTTAGAACATTTTCATCCAAAGATCACAAAGTGCTTTACAAGGCTTAGTTAATTAAGCCACTGAAGTATTATTACATCTCTCTTATGGAGGAGAAAGTCAAGCAAAGATGTTAAATGGCTTGCCAAACGTAATATGAGTCAGTAGCTAAGTTGGGAAAAGAACCCAGGAGTCCTGACTCTTAACCCATGGCTGTAAACCATTTTTCTCTATAAAACAGAAAATTAAGCAAGGAGAAGGGTGGCAGCACAGCTTTTCCTTTTATTTGAGCTGCCTTACAATTAGGACAGCAATAGAAATATGGATTCTTAATCTTGAAACTTGGAACATTTGTTTGAAATTGACTGTGTGGACATTTTGGGGCACTTGCTGCCTTTTGAAGTTCTCACATCATGGTCATATTTGAAGAAACTACTGTGACAGAAGGAGTTATGGGCTTGTTGCAGGAATGAGTGCTGTGTTATCTGGGAAGCGAGAGCAGATCATTGAAACATCACTTCCAAACAGTATGACAAATTTATGACATATTCCTGCTAGCTAAAGGCATAAAATCCACCACCAGAACAAGCTACTGTTTGTTCTCCCTATTACTAAAGAGGAAAAGAAGGGAACATAAAGGTGAATTCTCTTACAAAAAAGGACTCTTCCACCAGCCCAGCCCAGCCAGAGGAATTGCTCCAAGTCTAAAGATAAACACAGCAACAGCAAGGGCATTTCCACAAGGAGGCCAAAGAATTTGAAAGAGGAAGGAGAAACTGGGACCCCAATGAGCCATTTGCCTGTATCCTGCTGTCCATAAGTTTTATAAATTATGGGAGAAAAAATGCTGTGTGTAACTGAAAGCTGCCCCTAGACACCAATAATTTGTCTGACCTGCGTTTAGACGACCAATCCGCTCAGCTCTAACTACCCTTGGCAGCCTCGTGCCGGTCGTATTTTTACATGGATGAACTGTTCTTCAACAATTTCCTCCAGTGTGCTTGCAGCACAAACAGGCTTTTCTTTGCAAGCAGGTATGTGTGCCTTCTTTTTCCAGTTACTTCTTTTCTCACACACGTGATTCATGTGGCTATTTGAGAAAAAAGCCACCCAGCCCCCACGCTCTTTCCTCCTAACAAGGTACAAGCCCTGCTGCGGTTTTATGGGACAGGGATGGAGGCTTGCTCAGGTTTGGACTCTCCTGGCTTAGGAGGCAACAGCATCACATTTTTCTTCCATTCCTCCAAGTCCTATTTCTATCTTTCCCTAACATTTGCCTGCAGTACCATGGTTTGTTACTCGAGAAACTTACAATCATAATAAGAGCCAGAACTTACAGTTGCAAAATTCGCATTGCTCTCTGGGGTGATTCTGGGGCCGAATTAGACATCGAGAAAAAATCACTGGGGTGAAGAAGGAGAGATAGCTGGGAAAGCTGTGCCATCACCTCTTTAAACCCAGAGCTTTTGTCCTATGTGTTTGCTCCTCATGGCTAAACCTTTAGTCCCTTGGGTCTATGAGACAGAAGATGTGGTGGGAAAAGCATAAAGGAAAGAAAGCAGATGGCAAGGGCACTGTCAGACAGACATAGATATATAAATAATGTATATATTTGCTCTTTCTGTGAAGGAATCCATCATAAGCACCAAATGCCCCATGACCTCAGGGTGTAAGTGCAGGATTTAGGGCCTTGTAGGAACGTGCCCTTGCTCTTTATTTAACACCAAGTGGGATTGTGCCTGTATGAAGGCAACACATCCAGTGGTTTCCTGCAGACATTTTGATGATGGATTACTGGCATCACTTGTTTTCTTTTGAAGGCAATTCATTTATCAGAGACAATTACTCAACTGATAAGTTCAGTGTGTTCAGCTGTTCGTGGCTACACAGCAGCTACAGGCCAATAAATATGAGCTGCAATTAGCTTGATTAATGATTTCAGATCACTAAACTGCAACTTTGTTTAAGATAAGGCTCTAGGAAGCCTTTCTGCTGAATCTGGCAAGTTTACTGGCGTTGGTGACACTACCTTCATTGTAAGCACCCCAAGCCAGCAGCTCCTTCAGTCTGACTTGGTGATAAAGAGAGTCCCAGTCCTTGGAATTTCTGAAGAGCTCAGCAGGTGTTTGGCGGGGGAAGTACAGAGACAGGGAGCCCCCTCCCATCTGCCACATTGCAAAGTGCTAAGGAAATTGTTTCCAAATGTCCCTTAATTTAGAAGTTTACTCCCTCCCCTACCCTGCCCCAGCCTCCTGTTTTACTCCTCTGGGCTGCTGACCTTCACCTCTTCTGCCATCCTTCAGCCCAGCCAGCCCTGAGCGTCTTGGAGCGTGGAGCAAGGGAGGCAGAGCAATGCAGAGCAGGTTTTGGAAGCACTCTGTTTGCTTTAACATGTTGGCTGTCACCAGCAGTGCTGCAGAGGGACTTGCAGAGCACGGAGTGTGCTGGCAGCAATCCCTCCAGGTGGGATGGCATTTGCCTTCCATTCATTTTCGGGCTGTAAAGAACATGAGGGTGAGTGCCTGTGTGCAGATACGTGCACCTACATGCTCTGCATGCTCTTCCTTGCTGCCCTCTGCTAAAGGAGCCAACGTCACTGGTTCCTGTGCCACAAGCCCAGACTGGTAAGGACTGTGCTTGTGGAGCAGCAGTTTCAGAATTACAGCCTCTGCTAAGCTCCAAGTACAGGCTCCAAGCCATGAAATGAGCTGGGGTTCACCCCACTCTACCTAACATGTTTTATACAGACCAGTGCCACCTCTCACTCCTCCCAGCAAAGGCATTTCCAGGCTGAGGAACTTCCGGGCAGAAACCTGTGGAGATAAGATTTCAGTGGTCTGGGAAGTGATATGATTGGCATTTCACTTTGGATGGACATCAGGTGAAATTCAAACCTTCAGACATTCCAGTTATAATGTAGGCTCTTGCCTCAACCAGCTCACAAGAGGCTGGAAGTGGGGTGTCCTGCCTGAATTCAGGGGAGGAATACAAACCATTTGGTGCTTGTAGGAATCTGCTCTTTCTGGGCTCAGGGTAACACCAGGCACAGGGACACGGCTGCAGCCCCAGCCCTTTCTCCAGTTTAGGCGCTAAATTATCTCTGCAGCTCTTTCTTGCCAAGCTGAGAGTCTCAGGTCTCCTTCCAAGGAAGAAATGTTGGGAGAATGCCCCCACCACTAGAGCAAGGGTCCTGCAGCTGCAGTGCAAGATTTTGGGTTCAGTTCCAACATCAAATGGGAAAAAACAGTGCCACAACTGCTGCATTTCACCTCCACATCTTCAATCTGATCTCTGTGTGGGCACAAAGAGCGAGAAGGAGAGCGATGGAGCACAGCCACGAGGAGGAGGAGAAATTTAACCTGCTCACTCCATTTTCAGGGCACTTCACCCATTTCATGTGACACCTCAGAGGAAAATACACTGCAGCTGTTAATTTAATGCCCCTCTCATTTCTCCATTTTACCCTGAGAATCCATTTAAAACATAGCATAAATATTTGGAAGTCAATACTTTTCCCTGGGATATTTCCTCACAAATGACAGGTAACAGGTATATTTTATGAGCTCAATTGGAATTGCTGTCTTCCATGCCAGCAATCCATTTGTCAGCCACAGCCAAACACTGAACTTTTTACCAGATGTCCCCAGGGGCTGAATAAAGGGAAAAAAAAAAAAAAAATCCCATCCCACACTGTAGGCACACAGGTCTGTGCATTCAGGGATGTGGATGGGCTCATCTTTCAGACAAGCCTGAAGCCAGGAAGGCTCTAATGAAGCCTCCTGGAGAAGCCTGAGTCCTGGGGACCATCACTCACCTGCTGACCTGAAGGGCTGAGCAAGTATGACAGGAAAAGAGGAAAACAGGAGAGGAGGAATTGTTAATCCAGAGATTTGATAGAGCCCCTACAATCATCTGATCTTTATTACAGAGAAAAGGGAGATTTTTGTGTGATTTTTTTGTAATCTATGGCTGCTTGATTACATAATGAAAAGGAAATATGCCTGTCAGAAATGTCACCTATAGCCTGGGGATTGGTTCAGATGAAATCTAAATTTTTCCAATTTTTGGCATGCTTCTGGGTTCCTGGGGTACCAATGTGCCAGTGTCATCCCAAGGAAAAGGTTATCAAATTTGAAATCAATAGACAAGCAGCCTTGAGAAGAAGATTAAATTCTGGGTTAAGGCTTTATGATTCTCAAAACTTTTCAAGATTTCTTATCCCAATTCTGGGGCATTTTCATGGCAATCCTACAGTTTTAATCACATCATCAGGTTCTTACTGGAATACAGCTGTTTTGCAGTTTATGTTCAGCAGATAAATCCCCTCCAGTAAGGAAAACCCAGAGGTCTGAGACAAATGTGCTCAGAAAGTGGCCAAGAAATGAATAAAGCCAAATCAATGTAAATGACACATGGCCATATCCTGGACTTGGCTGTACCAGAGTAAATTCCAGCTGATCAGCTTTGCTCTCCCTGGCTTCAGACCTGCAAAGCTAAAGGAGGTGCCTTCATCTGCACACAAACAACATCTGAAGCAAGAAGAAGATGGACTAAGTGGGAGGATGAGACAAAAAGAGAAGGAAGGCTTCACCAAGATGAAAGCCAGGACCGGTTACAATCTGGAGAAGACAATTTCTGAGCCAATTTCCACAGCCTGGTTTCTCCAAAAACACAGTTGTGGCACATGCACTGTACTCAATCCCCTACCAGCCCAACCAGGATTTTAGCAGAACAATGACAACAATCCCCTCTGAGAAGAGAGTTATGCCAAGGTGTATGTGGCTGGAGCATAATCAGGATCCAGATGAAATTGCAAAGGTGACATGATGAGGTACCAAACCAGGTCACTGAGGAGGTCTCAGCCCATGGTAGAGAAGGGCCAGGCCATGGCCTGAGTCCAGGTCATGCTCTGAACACAACCCACACCAAACCCACCAACTCTGGCAGCAGAGAGGATGGTTTGGCTCAGCATGGAGGGGAACATGGTGTAACAAGAGCAGGGAAGATCCATCTGACCATGGGCTGCACCGTGCCCACACAGAGAGGAAAATCAGCAGAATGGACAGGGAAAGGAAGAATCCACCAGAAGCTCTCCCTGAGGAATGCTCTCCTGATGGAAAGGCTGAGGGGTTGTTAAGGGACTGATGAGGTTTTTGCTGTTTTGACCTGGACTCAGGGAGAGGCCAGACCCCAGAAATGTGAAGGCCTAGCCTGTGATTTGGGTGTGAAGTACAGAGAGTGACAGCTTCAGTCCAGCTCTCCCTATTTTTTATGAGCCCCCTCTAAGTACTGAAAAGCCTCAATGAGGTTTCCCTTGAGCATTCTCTTTTCCAGGCTGGACACCCCCAGCTCTCTCAGCCTGTCTCCATAGGGGAGGTGCTCCAGCACTCTCAGCATCTTCATGGCCTCCTCTGTATTTCCTCTATCAAGTCCACATCCTTCTTGTTTTGGGGACCCCTGTACTCCAGGTGGGATCTTACAAGGAAAAGATGTGGAGAATCACCTCCTTTGACCTGCTGGTCACACTTCTTTTGAAGCAGCCCAGGATGCAGTTGCCTTTCTGGGCCACATTTCAAGCACACAACAGGGGGATAACAAATGGCCACAACTATTTTTTACCAAGCAGGCAAAAGCGGGGGTGGGAGCCTCCCAGCCCCTACAGTGGGCAGGGGGGTTTGTTTAATCTATCTCACTCTGCCGACCCCCAGATCATTTCCCCCTCCAACAGCTGCAGCCATGGGGGACAGCAGGGCACAGAGACACACAGCTGTCCCTTCTGATCGCCACACAGCCCTGACAAGGCTGGCTGGGTCTGGCTCTGGGACCAGCTCTCCTCAAGCCCCATGCCTGGTGAACTGTTCAGGACAATTTGCTAATTTTCTTTTTTTTTTTTTTTTCCTTGCCTCAACCACATCAGTTTGGAGAATAAGAGATGCAGCCGCTGCTCATGAATTTTGCCTGTTGCACTGCTTTCAGTTAGCAAAGCTGCAGGGCAATGGGAGAAATACACAGCATTTACAAAGTAATTTTTGCATTTTAAATATTCCAGAAAATGTGTTTCTCCTTGGCCAGCACACCAGGTCCATGAGATGGTTTCCAGCACAAGCTGCTCTTGATCTATACCCCCAGCATGTGAACAGCAATGATAGTTTTTGCATAATTCAGCTGTCATGAAGTTCTTGGAGCAATTTGTTAAATCTCTACTGTAAGGCTTACAGTCCTGCCTGAGGGAAAGGGTTTGGGCTATCTGCCTCAGTTTTCTGTGTTTTGGAGGAAAGGGGGTTGTTTCTGCCAGTCAGCTGAAGGGGATTTTGTAACAGGAGAACTCTCACGGTGGTGAATGTCACTTCTCACAGGGAGGGCTTTTTCCATGGCGAGGTCTGCACAGTTGGAATCTGAATGGAATAAACCTACAGACTGACCAAACACAAATGAGCTTTTTAAAAGATCTGCGTCAGATTTGTAAATGCTGGTCCACAAAGACCTGGCTGCAGTCATGAGGACAAAGGCTTTAGAAGAAGACTCATCCTCAAACTGGTTTGAATTCCCCAGTACAAAGGGGACCAGAACAAGAGCACTAACTGCATTTCTTCTCTATTTTTTTTTTCCTGTTTAGTTTGACCCTACCCATAGCATAGTTTCCTGGCCTGGCTTGATGTAAATGACAACTTTATAAAGCTGAACTGGTCTTTTTCTAATGTGGAATTTTATTTTTTTTTTGATACAAAAAGTTCAGTATTAGACATAATCACTTTTTGGCATGCTACCTAAATATGCATTTTCTTAGATTGATTGACTCCGTGTAAAGACCTAAAGGGAATAAGGTTCTGCTATTCACTATTGTCAAAGCAATACCCCAGACTCCTAAACAAATTTGTTGCTGCAAAGGTAGGAAAAGAAAATAATAACCCTGCTGTAATTATGTTGCCTGAAGCCACTGCTCTGACACCACAAAACTGAGGTTTTCTGTGCTGTGTAGGAACTCGACTGATACATTTTTCCCTAATGCATAGTCACTTTCTCAATGGGACAGCATTTTCTCCCAAGGAGCATCCCAAACTGCTCAGGTTACAGGGGGTTAGGTCTCAATGTTGCTAGAGAAACAGCACAATTGTCTCAATGTGCACAGGCTAAAGGTGCAGGACTGCTGAACTGGAGAACCACAAACTGCCCAAAATGTAGCCACATCCACACCAATGGTCCTCACAGCAAATTTAAATCATTCTGAGTTCAGATGACTGAATTTGGGAAAAAATCATTATTATCCCTGTTCAGCCACTTTGTATTTGCTGTACCAATTAACAGACCTGTTGATGCAGTTCTGAAAAATTCAAGGCTGATGCTTTGAGATCTGGGCAGGAGGTTTGACTAGCTGATCTAGTTGGGGGATTGGAACTTGATGATCTGTAAGGTCCCTTCCAACCCAAACCACTCCATCATTCTCTCTCCAGACATCCCCTCTCCTGGCCTCTGTTTCTCAAAGGTTGTGTGCAGTGGCTTTTGCCACCAGTAGGACTTCAGCACTTGGCTCACAAATAAAAATCTGCCTAGAAGGGATCATTTGACTCAGGGGGAAAAAAGTAAACCCACTGTCATTCTACTGTTTGCATGTTTTTGCATATTAAAAGAAATAAAACTACTCATTGTCATAACTGCACAGATGATTTATACACTATTTTTTGGTCCAAGGTGCATGTAGTCTTAAGCTCTTACACAGACAACATGCTATCAATGCAAACAGCCTGGAGCATTTCAGGACAAGCAAGCACTGAGAAACGAGATTTTTTCAGGGATTAGTAAAGGCTTCCATTTCATTTGAATTTTCATAGAGAAATAAAGTCTAATTTTATCTTTGTACATAAGAAAATACTTGGGGTCAAGAGATCAATGTCTGGATCTGTTACAAGTTTCTTTTTGTTGAAGACCATAGGAATAAACGTGCCCAACTTACCAAGCTGCTCTATTCTTTCCCAGTTCTCCAAGAGACATAAAGTGTTTTTTAATTAGATTATTAATTATCAAGCCACCAAATCAGTCTCACAGCAACTGCATAAGACCAGCTTTACAATCCATAGCACTATCACTTCCAGGAAGAGTCCAGGAAAGCAGATTTTGCACAGGATCCTGATGAACAGCAACAGTCAACCGCTTTTCCTCACCTCTTCAACTCCTCTTTTTAAGCAAAAGCTGTTCCTTTTATTTCTGATCAGCCTCATACGTGTTGTCCCTATTTCACACTCAAACCATTCTGTTATTCAATGCAAATGGGCATTTAAAGTCAAGGGAGCAACAGAGAAACAGCTTATGTAGGCCCTGGGCCTCTGAATCTTTCAAAAAAATTTTGGAATGGGAAAAAAATATTTTGGAAGGCTTTCATAGCAGTATGTCTCTGAAAAAGTTCCCATTCACTGAAGCCACTCATTGTCTGCAGGATATGGGAGCAGTGGAGGACACTCAGGTAAGCATCAGCACTGCTGGACACCTTCCCCAAACTGTTACAAAACTTCCCAAAAAATCTTTGCATTGTTGCTAAGGCAGAGTATTTAAAAATACTGCTACCCCATGTCATGGAGGGATATGGGTAAGTGTAGTTTTGATTTTAATCTCAACCTGAGTATTACTGCAGCTTTTCATCAGGGAAAAATATTTAGTAATTGATCAAAACCACTTCTTATCCTCGTTGCCAACAGGAGGTAATGGGCAGGGAGGAGAAAAGGAGCCTTGTTGCTCTATTACAGCCCTCATGCTGCTGGCTTGGATACTTGCAGGGAAGCTGAAAATGCCCTTACAAGCCCTGGCCCTGCTCTGCAGTTTGGCTATTGGGACCAGGAGGAGAAAAGGAATGTGGGTGAATGACCATGAAACTTATCGTGCAATCAGAACTTGGTGTTCCTACCCATTTCCAAAGGGGGAGAGGGGAGCCAGCCAGGAAACAGAGCGAGACCTAAAAAACACACAAACCAAATTTGATTAACTGAAGAGGAGAAAAAACAGCAAGTTAGTCTCACTTTGAAGGTTTTATGTCAATGTACAAAAACACATTTGTATTTAGGTTTCCAGGCCTACAGTAGCTGTGGGAAGGAAGAGGGGGCTTTTTTTTATTTAAAAAAAATTATTGAAGCTTTATTTTTAAAGAAGCCCTAATGCTCTTTGAAACACAGCTTTGACAGTGTGGTCTCCAGGTGGAGATGAAATCACATCTTATTGGCACGATGGGGATGGAGGGGAAAAAAGGCACTGAATGTTCACAGAACATTGCAAGAACACACTTGCAAAGGAAAGGGTCTGTATTGCACATGGATGATTTTTTTGGACACCACAGCACCAAGGCAAGATGAACCCATGTACATCATGGAGTGAGGAGCTATAAAGTCAGACCTGCTCATATCCAGAGCACTGAGATGCCCTTGGTCACCTCTCAGATGAGGACTGGAAGGGACACTGAGCAAGTTCACAGATGATACAGAATTGGGAGGAGCTGTGGACTCCCCCAAGGGCAGGGAGGCCCTGCAGAGAGACCTCAGCAAATGTGAGGACTGGGCAATCACCAACCATGTGAGGTTCAACAGGAAAAGTGCCGGATTCTGCACCTGGGATGGAGCAACCCTGGGGGTACGGACAGCCTGGGGAATGAGGGGCTGCAGAGCAGTGCCAGGGAAAGGGACCTGGGGCTCTGGGCAGTGGAAAGCTGAAGGTGAGCCAGCAGTGCCCTGGCAGCCAGGAGGGACATCCCTGTGCTGGGGACATCAGGCCCAGCATGGCCAGCCGGGCAAGGGAGGGATTGTCCCGCTCTGCTCGGGGCTGGGGCGGCCTCACCTCGAGTGCTGGGGGCAGCTTTGGGTGCCACAAGATAACAAAACCATTAAACTGCCAGAGAGTGCCCAAAGGAGGCCACGAGGATGGGGAAGGGCCTGCAGGGGAAGCCGTGTGAGGAGAGGCTGAGGGCACTTGGTCTGTTCAGCCTGGAGGGGACAGAGAGGAGACCTCAGTGCAGTTACAAATTCCTCCTGAGGGGAACAGGAGGGACAGACACTGATCCCTGCTCTGGGGTGACAGTGACAGGAGCCAAGGAATGGCCTGAAGCTGTGTCAGGGAGGTTTGTGTTGGGTATCAGGAAAAGGTTCTGCCCCCAGAGGGTGGCTGGGCACTGACCAGGCTCCCCAGGGCAGCGCTCACAGCACCGGCCTGGCAGAGCTCAAGGGGTGTTTGGACAATGCTCTGGGGCACAGGGGGTGACTCCTGGGGATGGGGCTGTGCAGGGCCAGGAGCTGGACTGGATGATCCTTGGGGGTCTCTTCTAACTCAGCTTGTTCTGTGATTCTCTAAATGAATGTTCATGGAGTGATCCATATAATTTAGACTAGCAAGGTGGCAAGGCCACAGCCTACACTTCTTTTGGTTGTCAAGGGGGCACAGCCAAAAAACACCAGCCCCATGAGTGCTTCCTACACTTGTGAATGTACAACACCCCTCATGCTATGGAGTCAGGCATCCCCTGCACAACTGAAAACAGCCTTTGTTCCTCTGTGAAGGAGCACGTGCTGCCCCTGAGCAATCCACAGCCTTGCTGAAAATTCTTATCATCATTCCCATGCTTGCTGCTCGTGGTCTCCCAGACTGTATCCTGGGCAAAATGCAGACCCATGCCCTCTCCATCCTATTCCAAACCATTGTCCCCACAGCAGGCTTGACCTTTGGATGAGAAAGCAAGGGTCCTGCTTGCACCACACTTTTCAAAGAGCACATTAACCCTGATTGTCTTGGCTAACTCTCTGGAATTTCCTTCCTTGCCCCGGAGACAGAGCATTCTGTGGAAATGAAAATTAATACTTACAGGCGACTAGAGTTTGGGTGTGTTTTCAATTATATATTGGGAAAAAAAGAGAGAGAGAGTGGAAATTCAGTGGCTGTTACAAATAAGCCCATTTTAATTGTAAATTTATTTAGCAGGAGGTGGAATTAATCACCTAAAAGAAAACGGGGGGGAGAGCCCCAGCGCTGCACACAAAGCAAGGAAAGTGCGAATCACACAGTTGGCATGAGATCCCATTTCATTTTTGTTAAGTGCAGGGGCTTTAAGTCCCTGAATATCTCACTGTTCTTTCCCTCCTGTTCTCCAGAGGGAGAACAAATGCAAATGGTGTCGTGTTAGAAGGGGCTAAAAGGGCACCCTGTAATAATCCAGTGCACGAAACCCCATGGATTCATCAAGGAGGGAAGGTGTAACAGCCTTCAGGAAGCCTGCAATAGCCTCTGTGTACACATAACACCTCCAAAGGAATTTTCTGCAGCTATTCAAGAACAGACCCAGGTCTATTCACCCCAGTTTCACCCCATAGCTTGCACATGCCTAGGCAGCACTCAGAGAAGCACAACAGAGGGCTGTACACACCGAAATGACCCCAGCCAGATGAAAAATGGGCTCTGTTCTTTCTCCCCTTGTGCTGGTGTTGGGTTTGACAGTTTCCATAGCCTGTACCCCACAGCACACTGCAGCATGAGCGAGAACAAGCCCCCAGCAGCAATCAGTCACTTTATAACTCTTCCCACACCACATCCACATCTTTTCCACACCAAGCAAGGACAGGAGAGGCCAGGCAAGAACCTGGCACCCAGAATTCTCCAGCAAGCTCATAGGCATGCCAAGTACCAACAAAGGTGGCCACAGCACAGCAGGCTGCAGGCAGGATCAAGATCCCATTTGTGGAGTGGAGGCTGAGGTGCAGGTCAGCTCCAACATGTTTTCCATACACATTTTCCTTGAAGGCTGGGAATTAATTTTGCCTGGGCAATCTCGCTGTCATTTCAGATTCCTGCTCCACTAACATTCAACTTTAGCTGTACAAATAGGGGAAATATATTCCATGTTTCCAGCCAGTGCTTGTCACATCAGTGAGCATTGAAACCTTCTACTGTCAATGAATCTGTTCAGCTTCTCCTTGAACCTGCTGATCCTGTCTCCACGACTGCCTGTGGCTGCACCTCCCTTGCCATGCTGGCAGTGCTCTCCCTAATGCACCTTTGGCCTTCTTGTCCCCCAGGGCACTGCTTGGAGAGCTGCTTGTCCACCAGGACACTCAGGTCCTTCTCTGCAGAGCTGATTTCCAGCAGGTCAGTCCCCAGCCTGTAGTGAGCTGGGGTTATTCTTCCCCAGCGGCAGAACCCTCTGTTTGCCTCTGTTGAACTTCAAACAGTTCAGCTCATCCATTACCAAGAAGCTTTTTAAAATTTGAATTGCACTCTACAACCAGCAGCTCCTTCCCAGGTGTTGGTTATAATATTTCCATTTCCTGTAATGACTCAATCCTGAGAGCAGAGTTTCTGACCAAAAGGAGAGGGATCACCAGGCCACTTAGTCACCTCCAGTGAGCAATCTGCATATGACACTTAACTACTCTGTTTTGTTTTTTTTAATTATTAGTATTGCAAACTGGCTCTGTGTAATGCACTAAGAAGAGTGTGCTGGCCAGGTTTCTGTAGGAAAACCCAATTTTGAAACTGCTACATGCAAGAACAAATATCAGCTGTGACCATGAGAAAAACCATGGGTCTCATCCAAGTGACCACATCTTGCATGTAGAGTATGAGCAATCAGTCAGTTTGACTCTTGAAAAACATACACCTCTCTCAGTTACAGGGTTTGTCCTACAGGGAGAAAAATAAATCTCTTTTCAGTGTACAAGTAGGGCTGAGAATCATTAATCCATCAGTTTGGCCAAAACTTCAAGCCAAAAACATTTTGTTTGTGTGTGTTGAAGCAGTAATTTTGTGCAGCTTTCCTTAGATGTGAGTAAGATATCAATCCCCCAAAATGAAAGCCTCACACAAAAGCACTCATTTAGTTCTTGAAGCTGCAAAACTGATTTTCTAAGCTACTTTCTAGGAAACACTCTGTGAACCGCGAAGAATTTCTCAACAGGAAAAGAGCTGAGCAGAGGGTTTGTGACACTGAAGAGAAGCTCTTACTGCCCCAGATTTGCTGCACAGTCTGCTAGCTCACAGCCCTTCCAGAACGAGTTCTTCTGACACCCCCCACACCAGGGAAATGTCACATTCCCCATGCACAAGAGACAGGCCTTAGATACCCAAGGGGTACCCAAGCAAAACAAGATCACCAACACATGATCCTTGATAGCAACTTCACTGATGGGCACGAATGCCTCACCACAGGAGAGGAGGCAGGACCCTGCAAGGGAGTGGGTGGCAAAGAAAGATAAAAATAAGGGGAAAGCAAAAATTGCAGTGACATTGTGCAGCTGCCAGAAAGGCTGAGGGGCAGAAGGTGAATTATGCCACAGAATTAGAGGCTGTGTCATTGCAGAATGGTAACAGCTCCCTGCACCATGAAGGCACAGGCTGCATTTGAAGATTAAATTTGCTCTCCCTAGGATTCCAGCAGCCTGATACTTTCACTACAAACTCATTTGTAGTGATGGAATATTTCAGTGTATTTCTGATGGAATAAAGCAAGGTTTCAATCACCCATCTACAAAAAGCTGTCTTGATGGACAGTATGCCCAGGGAAGTGGTGAGATCACAGCCCCTGGAATTGTTCAGAAAACAGTTCCAGGTGGTGCTTAGGGACATGGTGTCATGGTGGACCTTGCAGTGGTAGGTTAATTAAGTAATTGGACTCAACTTTTCCAACCTTAATGATTCCATGATTCCATACATACATGCATGGTATGTACAGATTATAAAACTGGTTGGTTGATAACTCCCATATTGATAGACACATCCAGATTGATGGACGTGATCTGCAAAATTCAAATTTTGAAAATATTTGGTTTAAACATGAGACCTGGGGAGAAAAAGGGAAAAAAAACAACTTATGATTTTTGAGGGATGGACAAGAAATTTCTGAAAGTGGGGTCTGGCCATATTTTCAAAAGATGTGTGGTGGGCTTACTGTCTCCATTTAAAATCTCATTACTATACCAAATGCTTACTGTTTGCCAGTGAAGGTAGTGGCCAATCCTGCAGGCTGTTTGCAAGCAGAAGATAACCTGAAAATTATAAGGAATTACAGAGCTTAGGAACATTTGCAGGATCTTCCTCCTAGTGCCTACATTTGCTATAGGCTATTTATTTCAGTGTAGCCTCAATGCTTCTGCGCAGTTACTCACCCTGTGCTGGCTGACACACCCATGAGCCTGCCAAGCACCAGAGATGTTCATGACACTTTCCTGCCCACACCCCTTCATCCCTTCACCCTCTCGGTGCAGCACCAGCTCAAGGCCAGCAAATGAGCTCAGTTTCAAAGTACTGGCAGTGATGCAACAGTGATTGCATCTGCCCAGCCAAACCAGGTAAAAATGATTCCCATGTTGTTTCCTCAGAGCAGCAGCCTGGAATCATGGAATCACAAATGGTTTGGGTTGGAGGGGACCAACCTGGTTCCAACCTTCCACCTTCCACTATCCCAGGTTGTTCCAAGCTCCATCCAACCTGGACTTGGGCACTATCAAGGATGGGGCATCAACAACTTCTCTGGGCAGCCTGTGCCAGGGCCTCACCACCCTCATAGGGAAGAATTTCTTCCATAAAACAGCAGACTCCATTTCACCAGGCAGGAAAAGGCTTTAAACAAAAGTATTTATTTAGAGATTATCAGTAGTACTAATTTATGTGCTATTCAATTGGGATATGTGGGTACATTTGTTACCAAACCCCAGTAATCAGATGTTAAAGACCACTCAGAGCCCACTGGGGCTTTGTACAATGTTCTGAGCACTGCAAGCCAAATGTGATGCTGGTAACACCTTCCTCTGTTATGTAAATGCACTGAAGAAATACCAGCTCTTTCCAACTTTTAAGAAAAGAAGTAGGAAAAGAAAAGGATAAAAGAGGTTATATAGATCACCTGCCATACCTGGGGGAAATGCACAGTAAAAGAAGCATGATAAATCCTTAGATCAAAAAGGAACATTTCAGCTGTAAGGAATTTTTTGATGCTGTTTAAGCCTAAAGAAAAACTATAGCCAGGCACACAAATATGATTATGTTGAGAAGTGCTGCAGGTGGATATTACTAAAACAATGGTCACATCAGGAATAGAAATTTAGGTGGAGAGTGAAAGGACTGGTATGAAGGAGTCCCAAAGACAAAAACAACCCATGACCCCACCACTTGCAACACAGATATCAATATGTGGGAACCAAATCCCTTTGGCACATCAGCATTGTGCAGCCAGAAACTTGTGAAACTCGTTCCACTGGTCCCCAAATGCAGCAGAGGAGATGCAGCCAGAGCATGGAACACAGAGAAATGACACCAGGGAAAAGTGGGGTTATGGACAGGGCACCAGCAAATTAAGCCAGGAAGAAATTAAATTGAGAGGAAGCAGGGATGGGCAGTTATAGATGACATTGCAGCTCCTGCTGTGAACTCTCTGCCCCAAGAGGGCTCTCAGCCTTCAGCAATTGTCTTTCTGCAGGTATCCCTGCTCCACTTCAAGAGTGCACACCCTGTGCAGAACCACAGAAAGGGCTCAGAATCCAGCAGGATGCTCCATTAAAATATCACATAATCCAAATTAACTTGGGTTGCACCAACTTCTGACAAACACCTAATGACAAAGCAAAGGAAGATTTCTCCACCTCTACATTGCAAAAACATTCCCAGTCATTGCCACTGCTCCTTCATCAACAGCCCCTTTTCCCTTGCATCTCCCCATGCAGCAGATTGTGCTCTCCTCCCTCCACAGACCAACATCGTCCCACAGTCACACAATCACACAGCCCCAGTGCCAATGGCAAAAAAATGGAGTAAGTAGCAACCCAAGTAGCAACAGATGTCTCGTTTACAAATTACCACCATTTCACAATACAGCAGGAAAAAATTACCAATTTGGAGACTCTCATTGAAGTATTTCATTCCCTTCTCTGTTGATTCACCAGCATAAATCTTACATTGTGATTTTGATGAAGGAGGGGTAAACAAGAGACTCTTTTCACCCTATCCACTATTTTAAGGATGCAAGACCATCCTCGATGCTTTATGACAAGGTCCACTGGGCTTTGTAGGCAGATTTTTTTAAACTTGCATGGCTGATAAAATGAAAGAAAAAAAAAATCACCTTCTCAGTCCTGCAACATACAGATTTACATTATGGCATCTGGATCCTTGGGGTAACCTAGCACATTATGCCACCACTTGGCCAAATCTGGAGGAGTTTTTACCTGCTCAGCAGAACTGTTTTACAGCAGGGCTGGTTCTTCAAAGCTCCTCGTGTTGCCTGTGCTGTCCTTCTGATCACAGGGCCTCTGTGTGACTGTCACAGTGTCATAAACATCATGTGAGGGGAAGAGGCTCAAAAAACAGAGTCTTCCCAGAGCTGCAACTCTGCAAAAGCAGTGCTGACAATACTCCAACCATCTCAATTCTGCCAGCCAGCTGGATATGCCCTGGAAAGCACCTGATCTTACAATTTAAGTGTCTTTTCATCACCCCAGTGGCAAATGAGCTCCAGCTCTATAAACAGCACTGGCCTCACAGCAGAAACCCTGTGTCAACCAGCCCATCACAGCACATGCAAAGCCCTTTCTGTAAGAAGGGGACCAGAGAAGTGCTCTAAGGGCACATGTGGACAGTCAGCAGCAGATAAGGACTGTGTTTGCTCAGACATACACAAAAAAATATCATGCTTACCTGGGCAAGTCCATAAATAATCCCAGTGGCTGGAGCACACTGCTACAATTTACCTGTGGAGCTGAGAGCTGCAGTATCTATCAGATCATTCTAATGTCCTCAGATTTTAAGGGATTGAGTCTTCAAAATCAGCAAGAGCACTGCTCCTGTAGCATATTAATACTTCAATGCCAGTGAGGCAGCTGCCTCTTCATGTACCTGTGTCCTCTTCCCTCCCATGTGAACAATACCAACATTAAATGTGACATGTCTGCAACTTGACAGAATTATTGTGCAAGGGAGAGGCTTCTCAAGTGCCTCTGGCGTTTTGCACAGAGCCACACAAGGACATGCCCTGTGGCTGTGCCTGGGAGCTGAGGACACACTGCAGCCCATACACAGCCACGGGGCCATTACAGAGGCACTAAATTCATAGAAAAACACCTGCAAGAGTCTTTCTGGGCAAGATTTCTGGGTAGGAGCAAAAGCTGTCTGAGATACGGAAAGACATTATCCCTGCATGAGATAGGAACCTCAGCATCCCACCCTGTCAGTGCAGGCAGGGCCCAGACATGTTATCCACTTCACCCAGGGAAAGCTGAACATCAGATCAGGAACACAAACTTGTGTCAGGACCTTGCTCTGTCCTCAGGCACATTAAAAATGACGCATCTTCCACAGCTATCAGGGACATGCACGGCTCACATGGAAAAATATCTTCATAAAAGCAACAATCCCAAGGGCACACTGTGAGTATGGGCTCACCAGAAGATTCCAGACCATTCCTTTCATTAGGGATGGGGGGGGGGGGGGGAAAAACCAAAACCAAAAATATATATAGATATGTTTGATCTGCAGTGGGAAGGGGAACAGGGCTTGAATGCCCTCATTCAGCTGCAATTAACCGGGGCTCCTCCTTAGCTTCAGCACACCAAGAGGGAAATTATTTGAGAGCCTCAGCCAACGGGGATAACTGGGTGGGTTTGGGATGGAGGGAAGCAAATCTTCCCGCTACGACAGCCTAATAGTACCACCTGGTGGAGAAAGCCAAATTTGCTCTGCTGCTCCAGAGGGATGCCAGGACACGCCGTGAAAGAAGATAAAGATGTAACGGGACTATTCAGGCTTATTTTCCTGTAGAAACTGAATTTTCCCCTCCTTTTCACGAGGCACTCAGTAAGGGTGAAAACCACACTGGGACCAAGCAATTTAGTTCAGGTCTCCCACTACAAACCCACTCCCACGTGGCCGGTAAAGAGGCCCTTGGCCTCCTCTCGAACAGCTTATTTTATTTTATCACCAAAAAAAAAAGAAAGTAGCAACCTCCAAGGACTTGTCAGGAGGCAATCAGGCAGCTAACATCAACCTACACAGTACAAACAAGTGTCTCTCAGTGATAGGCATCTCCAAGCAGAGAAATTTCACAGCTGAATGTTAAAATAAAAAAAAAATCAAGGCCTCTGAAATTTGAATTAACAAAAGAATTATTTGGAGAGTGGCCTAGATGAAATAGGAAATATGAAAAGCTACAGAACTAGAGGACTAAATAAATTCCTATGTCTGCATATATCTAAGTTTTGAAGTGTTTAATTAGAGATCTTTCCAGAATCTGCAGACAAAACGTTCATTTTTGACAATGAAGGGTTTCATTACACTTAAGTAGCCTCATTATGCAGTTCCATCCTGGTGTTGAATCAATTAAGCATGGCAGCAATAAAGCAAAGTGGAACTAAAACTAATGTTCTAGTGGGAGCTAAATCACCAGGATTATTCAGAGTGAAATGTTGCTTAAGGAGACCCAGGCAGAGTTTATTTACTCTGGCAATTGTCCCTGTGCTGTGCCACGCAACCTGGAGAGCCTGACCTACTGCTGCACCCCTCCAAGCAGCAGCAAATTAAATCCCTAAATCATGGGAGGTGTTTGCACTCTCATAGCTAATTTAGGGTTCTGAGTAAACCTATTTTTTAATATATTATACAGATAACTTAAATGAATACGTTTTAATATTATGTATCTGAAACAAAATTCTATCTAAATTAAAGTTCTAAGGGAAAGACTCATTCAAAACCAGCAATATCTTAACAGAGAAATGGTAAATAACTTCTACTTTGTATAAAGTTGTGCAGTGCAAAATCATGAGCAAGAGTTTTGGCTACTGCAAATCAGACACCGTTGACTTCTATTCAACTACAACAACTTACAGACTCTTCCACAATTTGCCATAGCCACTAATTAGTTTACTAAAGACTCCCTGCCAGTTGTGAACTCCTGAGATGATGGAAGTTGGAGTGTTGGAGTTTTTTACCATGCAATTAATTTTTCCATTTGCTGTTTTCTCCCCTCCTTGCTCTTGGCTCAGCTCACACTGCTCTGTCTCGGTTCAAGCTGATCTCAGCTCAAGCACAGTGCTGCAGCTACATTGTGCTTAGCCCAGGGATTTCTCACCAGATGTTAATGCTGTTTATTAAGAGAAGTGATTGTGAACAGAATTGCTCTGAATTTCAGCCAAAACAGGCTTTCCATTGCTCAGGCCCTTCAGATCTGCAGGAAAACCTAAGTTTGGGTTTGAAAATTTGAAAGTTTGAAACAGAAAACTGCTTCCATTTCGAAATGCTGGTGGGAGGCAAGTTTGGGGCATGAGCCACCCGGTCTCTATCTCAACAAAGGGAAAATCAGATTTTACCTCTGAGTCTTTGGTCCTGAGTATCTTGTCACTGACAGGGGAAAAAAGGTATGAAGCAACCCAACCAGATCCTCAAGCTGTTGCTGTGACATCCTGCTGAAATCAAAATACTCTGGTTTCCCACCACTGCTGGCCCAAGGGAAGTAGCTTTTGCATGGAGACATTTATTTTGTAGAAAGCTTCAAGTCAAAAGCTTAGTGCTCCCCCTCGAAAGACAATTTCATGAAAATATTTCCTTAGATTAAGTAATTTTAACAGCATTTCTCTAGATACCATTTACATACCATTTGCCTGGAAACAGACCAGCTTCCAGTAGGAAAGCAGGCAGTCCTGACCCAGCGTCTCCCAACCATCCTGTGAAGACAGAAATTAAATTTATCCCTGGTTGACTTCCCAAAAGTTGCACAATGAGGTAGAAAGTCACACCAACTCCTGAGCCAGAAAACCACACCACTGCTTCCCCTTTACAGGCCAGCAGGAGCTTGGCCACTGAGCAAGGAGGGACTCAAGGTGTTGGGATGGGGTGAAGGGTTAATGTGGAGAATGGAGGCTCTGGTTCTGCAGATCCTGCCAGGGTGGGCTGTGAGGAGCCAAGGAATTGGGTAAGAAAACAGCCTGGCTTCTCTCAGAGTCACGGCAGCGATACAACCCTGCAGAGTGTTCCCATTGTAAGGAATTGGCATTTTCTGATGGAAAAAAAAAAAAGTGCTCAGCCTGGAAGCAGTTCTGTAGTGAGCACTGCCAGCACCCACTGCAGTCAGGGTGTTTGAGGAGCCTCTTGCTTTCTCAGGTATCCAAAACGACATTTCAGGGCCCAGTCTTGGGCTCCCCTGTTCTCACCCATCTTGGCTGCTCTTCAGCTTTCCATAAGATGAGTCAGCAGCAAATCTTGTGGCCACTGTTCTGTCACCACATTTCTCTTCACAGAGAAAAGCAAGGCACAATTCTTCCCAAGAATATTTCTGGGTTTCACATTCTCTGAACATCAGAGAAAGGAAACACAATTCTTATCTTATTTGCTGGGCCTGTGTTTGTGCCAAAGTGGAATGCAATATGGAGATTGTTTACCCAAAGTGATGGAGTTTTGTTTCCTTGGCCTAGCAGGGCCAGGTGTGTGTCAGGACTGTGGGCTGACAGTCACGAGATTCAGAGCAGTTGGGTGCAAGGTTGAGTGCTTGGCAGATTCAGTTTAGATGTAATGTAATATAGTATAGAATAATATAGTATAATAAAGTAATTAATTAGCCTTCTGATAAGTGGAGTCAGATGCATCATTGTCTCCTCGTCGGGAGCAAAATATACTGTGCTGTTCTTTGTGCTGGGGTTGCTCCACATGAGGCATCCAGAGTCTTGCTTCTTTCCTGGATTTGGGCAGATATGAGGTTTGCAGATCCTGTCTCAGGAGGGGTTTTTATTCTTCCATGTCCTTTCTGTTGTTGTTCAGGCTCCAGAAAAGTAAGTATTGTTTCCCAACCCCTCTCATGCTTCATGGGGACATTCACAGCCTGAGGCATCTGAAGAGATGTTGGAAAGGCAGAAGCTTCCCACTCTTGCCCATGCAAGGAGTACTGGAAAAACTATGAATTTGGTCCTGCCAGCAGCGTTGCTTCTGGGCTTTCAGGGGTGCAAAGCATCCTGGTGATGTCTTGTCCTAGAGGACATCCTACATGGGTGGGTGGAATCTGCCAGGGCTGGGCCCAGCATGAGCAGCAAACTGGGCAGTGAGCAGAGGAGCTGCTCCAGCTGGCAGATCTTTACTTGTGCATCTCCCACTCAGCTCCACACATCTCCAAAAGACTTGAGAAAGTTCAGGCCTGTCCACAGGCCCCTTTGAGCTTCCCCAGCAGAGAGCCCCACAGCTCAGGCTAAAGCTCATCCCAAATGCCTGTCTTCTGGGGAAGAGTGTCAAGAAAACAATCACTCTCTAGATGTGGCATCCTGTGCCCTTCTTGGACCAGCAGGGAAGCCCCAGTTCCTTTCTCTTTCTCACAGGCATCTCTGCAACCTCTTCCACTGCCTCCCCAGCCCCATCCCTCACTCTCCAGTCTGATTTTCCCCCCTGCCATGGGCCCCAGGGAAGATTTTCACAGAACCATTTAGTTTGGAAAAGACCTTTAAGATCATTGAGTCCATCTGTTAACCTCACACTGCCAAGTACTGAACTGTGTCCCTAAAGTGCCATGTCTACCTATTTTTTGAGCACTTCCAGGGACAGTGACACCATCACCTCCCTGGGCAACCTTTTCCAAGGCTTGGCCACCCTTTCAGTGAAGAAATGTTTCCTAATATCCAATCTAAACCTTCCCTGAGGCAACTTCAGGACACTTTCTCTTCTCCTGTCACTTGTTACCCTGGAAAGAGAGGGTTTTCCAGCTACCAGAACAGAACCATAGGCTAATGAATACTCAGTAATGAGCTTTGCTGAAGACTTAGCCCTGGCTAATCTGCTAGGCTCAGGGCATGTTGCAGTATTCAGATCAAAGCAACCAAAACCTGGTAGAAGTGATTTGGAGGCTCCATGGAGCCCTGAGGATGACCTGAGTGCTTTGCCAGGGAAAACCAGGAGACAAGTCATTTCACACAAGAAGGATTTTGACCTTCACTGCTGCGTTTCAGAATGGGACTCATAAGGGTTTGGATTTACAAAAATCAAAAGGACTTAATAGCATCCAGCAACTGGCACCATTTTCACTGTAGGCTGATGAGCAGGGTCTTCTCTCAGTCACACATGCTGCAGACAACCCTAAAACATCTTCCCTGGCTCACCACGAGGCAGAGCTTTACCTCAGCTCAAAAGCTCTCCATTATCTGCCTTGTTCCCCCCACACTCACCTTCATTGCTCCCACAGATCAGACTTCTCAGGCCCTCACCTTACAAACCAAAAGGCCCCACTCAATGTCCCTTGGCTCTAAATAACCTGGGTTTGGGCATGATGCCCTGGGCTCACCTCCTTCCACACTCACAAACACCTGGCTGAGGTGAAGCTGAGGTGTAAGAGCCTTCCCACAGGTTGTATCAGTCTGTGAGGACATCCAGCTGTACCACCCAAATGAAGGCTTGCTTCTGGAAATTGTTGTCCCAACAAATGTTATCCAGTTCCCCTCAGTGTCCTCCTTGAAACCAGTCACAGAGGGTGGGTGCCCAGGACCCTACAGGAGGAATTTGAGCCATAGCATGTCTCGGGGACCTGTCTTTGCCAGCCAGGGCCACCAGACCTGAACAGAGTGCTACACACAAGCAGAACTTCCCTCTGTGCAGCACAGTCCTGGAATGGCTGAAATATCCAGTGGAAAAAACTCTGAGCCCCAAGTACTGACCTAAAGACAAAGGAGAGACAAATCTTCAGACAGCATGAGATTGGATGGCTCTGTAAAGTCCAAATTTCACTTCCAGAGCTGCACATGAGACTCTGAGCTATATATGCCCTATTAGCAAAATCCAGTTTTTCCTTCCTGCCAGCAGCTCTCTCAGTGCTCATGCCCAGAGTGGCTCCCTCTGGAGCATGGAAGCCCATTGGCACACAACTGCTCATGTTCATACCAGTGTCCTCCAGGAGGGAGGGACCCCTCCAAGCTGCCATGGGCTCAGTGCTGAGCCCCAGCCAGCTCCCAGGCTGTCTGCAGTGCTGGCCAGGGACTGACAATTTCACAGCACAATTGACTTGCAATGCCTGAGGACATTCCTTGGCTCTGCTCAACTCCTGGTGTAGCTGCAGTTCCTCAGACCACTCCCTTCCTGCCTTTCATAGCCAAGGCCTCTTTGATGTGTTTCCAGGGTAGGTTACAAAGCTGCTGCGCAGAGAGACCCTCACATGATCCCTGCTCAGGGAGGACTTCCCATACCCACCTCTTGCATGGGCACTCATCGTTACATAAATAATGTATTTGTTTTTTCTCTTCTGCAAAAAGAACACCAGGGAACTCACCTAAAAATGTCCAGATTAGTTCTGAATAACTTCTAGCTGCAATTATATAGGAGGGGATGGGTCTTCCCCATGGCCAGATGAGTTCTGAATAACTTCTAGCTCTAATTATGCAGGAGGGGGTGGGTCTTCCCCATGCACGTATAGCCCTGGCTGCTCATTTCCACCTGCAGCTAGATATCTGCACAACCATCCATGCACCAAGAACTGTGTCAGGTGTGCAGAAAAAATGTCTTTTCTGGAAGTGAAGGGGCTGGGTGTGGCTTGGAACAACTGCACAAAATACTGCTGACCCAACTGATGAGCAGCAGGAGATGGAGGGGCCAGGGTAGGAGGCAAGGGCATAGCAGGCCAATATTGCAGACTGAAAGACAGCATTACATGCCATCACAAACCCAGCTGGTGACTGTCATGGCATTTGCAAGTTCACTTTCTTAAGCTGGCATGAAATTATATGTACAAGCTGCAGTTGTGCAGCAAAGTGCCATGCAGACACACATGGAGAACATCCTGATAAAAACAAAAAAAAAAAAAAAAGAAGAAAAAAAAGGAAAAAAAGCATTCTAAGGGGATGGTTATATTTGACCTAAGAGCACTGTGGGAACAAACATCAGCAGCACCACATATAGGTGTCAGTGCAATTTTTCTTCCTAAACAAGCAGTCTTTTGCTATTTAAAAAACCCGTCTTGTTCTCAAGAACATTCCATCCCCGAATTCCACACACAAAGCTTGGATCGGATGTCTACTATTCATATATTTTTCCCTCTAGGTTTCAATATTAGCTGAGGAGCATTATCGGCAGGAGTTAGAGCCGGAAATAGGAAATGAGATGGAAATTGTTAACAAGAGGGGAAAATAGCTCAAGAAGGTTGATCCTTCTAAGAACAGCCACCTTTTACAGCCTAGGATTATGCATCACTCAGACCAGGATCAATTCAGCAAAATGAAAATTCAAGACTTTTGCAGATTTTGATCATGCTGGTCAGCTACCCTGTTATTTACAGTTTTATTGTGCCTTACAAATACAGAACCAGGAAGCTGACAGTCTAAGCATGAGAGGAATGGCAGGTGGCTACATGTTCTTATCTGTGTGAATAACAATCCAGGATGGGACAGAGGGAGAGGCACCACTGCTCTCCACAGTTGTATCTCTTCCTCTTTGTGCTCTGTGCATTGTGTTAACAATCAATAAAAATAAAACATGGAGGGAGAAAACCCAACCACAGCTAAATCTGAGTTACTGTTGGTGCACATTAAACAGATGAAGTTGGTACCCCAGGGCAGGAGGACACTAAATAACAGATCAGTGCTGCAGGCAATTTTCAGTGCCTCTGTCCAGTGATTTTCCCATTTGTGCCCTGTTGGTGTTAATGCCTAATCTTGTTCCAAATAATTTATCCTATTTTTCCTGAAGACCAGCGCTGTAGTCTTTGTACTCACAATAAAAACCTGCTTGGGTGCTGGGAAATAGCAACACCCCACTGGCTGTGAAACAGGTTCTCAAGGGACACTGCAGGTACTTATTGCTGCTGGTTATTTACAACTAGAGTAGAGAAAACCAATTGTTATTCTCTTCTGCTGGAGAAGAGTCTTACCCTGGGGCAGGATGATTTAGGAGTAACTACAAAAGAGCATGAGCAATTGGGATTGTGTGACCTGAACAGGTAACCCCTTCTCTAACATAATGAAAACTCCTCATGTGCAGCAACAGCAAAGTAAAATGGGCCCCCTTGAGCTATTATGAATGTGTCCTGTCTTATTTTACACTCTCACCAGCCAGAATGAACATAATTACAGCTGCGGGAGAGTAAATCCTTGCCATATGCCAATGTGATGATTTGCTCTCTGATCCTCCCCTAACCTTTGGGGTAGAATGCATCAGCAGAAGCTTAAATTCTCATTCCCCAGGAGGCAGACTGAACATATTATCTATATGTACACAGCCTATATTGATGCCATTTCAACATATGTTGCTGAAATTCTGATGTTTTGTTGGCACCACCATTTCAGATTCAATTAATACCCAAAGAGAATCCCTAAGCAGTGTGGTTTGGCACTGCCAGGAGAGGTGATGATGCTCCTCACTGTGTATCTCAGGGATAAAAGCCCATCTGGCAAATTGTGCAGTACAAGAATAACATAAATGTATATATTGGGAATTTAAGATGAGCACTGATTAACTAAATGTGCAACAACTACAGATTTCAACTGTGGATTTGTCAAAATGGTGAGCATAATCCTAAGAACAGAGTATTTAGTTATCTTAAGGACAGCTTTGACAGGCTGAGATTCTGTGGCTTTGGTTCCAAGAGAACAAAGCTAATTTTGTCTTTCTTGACTTTGGTATGGGTAGTTTTGGGATCCCTGCAATTTACTTCAATTTGCAGGCTAAGCATAAATTCAGCAAAAATAGTTTGCCTGACTTTAGAACAAAAAGATCCTCAGTCATACGGGGACTACTGTGTTTTCATTCTCAAAATAAAGCACTCCACTGCCCAGAGAAGGGCAACATTCTCACCTACAATTAAATCTTATTCTCTCCTCAAAGTTTTATTCTGAATTGTTGCTGTTTATTCTACTTTCTTCTTTGCTTCTATGCACACACACAAATGGCATTTCTCCGTTCTTTATTACTGAGTAAATTACATAGCAAGATTTCACAGGGGTTCCCCATAAACAACCTCACATTAGACATCCACTCTGCAAACATGCAAACTACAGTCTGGGTGTTTTGGTTTGGCTCCCACTTTAGGGCACATTTCTTCATATGCTTGTCTATCTTCCACCAGGGCAATGAATTTCAAACCAAGGGAGACACTTTCTGAAAAAGGATGAGCCTCATCTTGCCCAGAAAGTTGCAGCTTGAAGATTTTGTCCTTCAGCAGCAACAGGCATGAGGGCAGTAACTGAGTGTGGGTGCAGACCCTGACATCACTTCCTGAGGGACTGAGAGCATTTGCAGCCATTTTTCTGCTCTGGATGCCACTGTTGCATGGATGACATGGGAGATATTTTCCAAGGGAGTACTTGCATTCCCAAGGTTTATAAATGGTGTGTGCTGTGGGAAATGAAACAAGTACAAGCAAGGGATGGAGAGGACTTCCTCTTGCACTCACAGAAACAAAGCCAGCCCTGGGGATTTCAGCTGGCATCATGAACCATCACATGTGTTATTGTCCAAAAGGATTTCCAGCCTCACTGGTCTCAGGCTCTTTGAGCCATACAGTGCCCAAAGAGTGTTTCAGCCTTAGCTTTCCATGAATGGGTAGTGCACTGGCTTGAACTGGATTCACTCCTTAAAATTGTGTATTTAAAAGTACATTTAAAATTGTATTTATAAGTGTATTTAAAAGGAGTACTGGGGTCTGAAATGAGCTGGGTTAGCAGCTCAAGGGGATAAAGGAGGCACATCTATTTTATTAACTTTCCCAATGTATTAGAACCTCAGGCCCTGCACAGCATGGTACAACACAGTTTGGGTTTTGCAGGCTGAAGAATTCCTGTATGCTACTCAGTGCAGCTTTTTCCTGGGGTCTTCAACAGCATCTTTATTTCTCTCCTCTCTTTCTCTACTCAGATCTCTTCTGCCACAGCCAGTCTAGGCATTCCCAAAGAAGAGACAGACTAAAACCCTCAGACCACTCATGTTTAATCATTCCCCTAAAAGGGGTGGTCAGAGTGCACCTAGGAGCTTTTATTAATTTTGTTTTCCCACACTATGGTTACTTTCCTGCTTCTCCTGTGTAATTAGAAACTCATTTCCTGAGGGATACATGTCTCCCAGAGGGGAAACAATAAGAAACATTTGGTAATCACTATCCTATGCTATAAGTTTATTTTAAGGCTGTAATTGCTGGGAGCTCCAAGGGATTTGGGGGATATTTATTGTTACAGCAGAGCAAGTCAAAGTACTGGCACTAGGACAGAAAGCCTTTCTTCCCTGGGTCACCAATTCAAATCCAGAACAGGTAAACAGTGGATATAAGTTGCCTTCATCCAATGAGCCCTCAGGGGCGAAGGTGACATTAGTTTGGTTGCCTTCATTTATTGCCCAGCAGGCAGATGCCAGGCTCCTGAGCCCGCTGCCTCTGGGTGACCCCACCAATGTCTCAGCAGGGCCAGCAGGAAAGGTGTTGGGAAAATTATTTATTTCCATAAAACCAGCTGTATGCACGCACTCCTGGCAGAGGGGTTTACAGCCAAGACTAATCAACTGGAGTAGAAACACATCCAAGCTCCTCTGCTCTTCTCCTCCACATTCATCCTCTGGCTTTCAACAGAATGAACAGTGTTCTGATATTGCCATGCAAATTTACACTGTGAATCCCCCATCTGAGCACCCTTCATGCGGCCAAAGGAAAACAAATCTTATTACTGAGCATGAAATCTTCACTGGCCTCACCAGCTGCAGGTGGATCTGCCCGGAGCATGGTTCTCGTGCTAGACCCAAAGGTGTGGTGGATCTGGGAGCTGGTCCAGGTTTATGTGCTGAAACCCCCATCAGCCAACCAGCCTGTGAGTCCTTTAGGGTGACAGATCCCTATGAGCTGCTGGCTTTGTCCCTTCAAAGGCACAGGCAGCACAAACCTTCCCTGTGCTCCACTCCTGGCCTTTCCACACTCTCCAGTGCAGCTTTGCACTTTGGGCCTTGTCTCTTGCACTATTGCTCCTGAGCTGTCCAATATGTTCTCAGGGAAACACAGCACAAGAAAACAGTGATATCTGAGACTGCAGCAGGGCTGGCCCAGCTCCAGCACGGACCTCAGGCAGGGCTGGAGTCTGGGAGCCCCTCTCCAGCCTTGGTTACGTGAGCTTGAGTCTCGAATAGCTCCAGCAAATTCAGTACCACAACTGCACCTGGAGGTGACACATTCACAACCAGGATCTGGCTCTGCAGTTGCAGACACCTCTGCCGTAAAATTTGGCTCAAGGACAAGTGGTTATGTGGGCTCAGCCACCTGGCAGGCTGAGCACACACATCTGCCTTTGGGGGAGCATTTGTATGAATTGAAGGCTTCTTCTCAGACCCAGTGACAGCTCCTGGTTTGGCCAGGTTCACCTTGGGTTTTTTGGGAATGTCTGAGGGCAGAGCTGAGCTTTGAAGCATGTAAACCTAAAAGATCCAAGTTTTATGAACCAGAAAAGCGTAAGGTGCACTTGGTCCTGACACCTTGTGCACAATTTGCGTATTTCCCAAACAAGCCCTCCCTAAGCCATCCAAAAAGTCAGCATGAGATTTGTAAATGTGGGCAATTTGACAGTTTTATTTTTGATGAGCAGAGCTAAATTACACAACTTTTCTCACTGTTAATTAATTGGCTTAGACATTTGAAATTAGACCTAATTACTTTTCTCACTCAATTAATGTCCAGTGACAGCTGATTTCTGTTTTGTGAGAAAAGTTGGAGCTTTTGTTGAATTATTCAACTACCACCTTGCTGTGAGGATTCTAGGAAGCAATAGCAACAACCTCCTTGCTTGGTTTGTGCTAAAATGCCTTTTGCACACAGCCTGCTTTTCACCCAGGTCAATTGGCTGTAGTGAAGCCTCCTTGGATCACAGGTTACTTTACTTTGTGGAGAGTTTTTTCTTACCAAGCTGCTGTGGACAGACTCCCACTGCTCTCACTGCTGTAAAGTGCTTGACTGCTACCCCACACTGCTTGGCTTGGCGCTGGCTTTTGCACTCGGGTGTTTGTCTTTGCCCCAGGTTATTCTGGCAGGATCTCTCCTCCCCATATAAATTCTTGTGGGCAAGGAGAACTTTGCCATGTTAAGCTCAACTAGCACTTGAGGTCATGTAAAGTTTCCAGCTGCCCTTTCCCCCCACACTTTTATGTGCATCCCTTCAGAGCATGGTCTTTGCTTGCCCTGCTTCTTCTCTAGAGAGAGGATCCTTGCAGAAAGATATTTGAAAAGCTTAAAAAAACCCCAAAAAACCTCACAGTACAAGGAAAATATGGGAACAGCGTTCACAAGATGGAGAAATACAATCTCTCCATCATACTTGGCCTTAAGATCAGAGCTGGAAACAGAAGCAGTTGTGCACTGAGCCTATTCAGCATCTTCCACAGCTTGGCTGACACAAACAGGAGAATCATCACCTGCAAAGAGGGTGACCTGGGGCTCTGGGTGGAACTGGAAGGACAAGAGATGGGAAAACCACAGCCCTTCCAAGAAATGGCTTTCAGGACAGCATTTCCTGGAGAATGTCCAGAGAATCAAAAAAAGTAATTTTGTAAATGCACAATTAAGACAAAACACAGCAGCGAAGGTCTTGCTGTCAGGCAGACTATTTTTGGCTCTCCCAGTTTCCTGGAAAATACAGAGAACACTCTTTGACAAGATTGAGCATTTTAGTCAAAATGGTTTGATCATGGCTTCAATGACATGATTAAAGTATGTGGCTACAATGGCTGTGCTCCACTGCCAGATCCACAAAAACCTACCTTTTATACTTTTTAAACTTTTTTTTTATCATTCAGCACATTTTCCTCTTGTTTTAATCAACTCTAATATATTAATTTTATGCAACTCATATGGAAAAGATATCACCAAAGTGCTGTCTAACACTTCTGAACCTTGACATCCTCCCAGGGTATTCAGAAATACTTCTTTTTTTGTTGGTGTTTTTTTGTTTTGTTTTGGTTTTTTTTTTCTTGGTTTTTGTTTGGTGGTTTTTTTTTGGGTTTTTTTTTTTTTTGTTTCAGCACATTTCAAGGCAGAGACACAATGCACTCCTGACCTTCCTGTCATCATGTGGGGCATTTTTTTCACCTGTCCACAATATGCCTGTTCCAGGCCATATTCCAGCACCTCCCTCAGTACTACACAGCTTTCTCTGTGGAGCTGTTACCTCAAAAGGAAACAGATGGGAAACAGCCATGGTTAGCACAGGACGCTGCTTCCTATCTCTCTGTCTTCCAGAAACACATGGGGCCAGCATCCTCCTCTCAGCTTTCTGTGTAAGGATACATAGAAAACAATGAAAATCTAATCCTTCACCAGAATGCCCAGAAAAATCACAGCTCAGTCCATGGCCATGAGCTGAGTGCAGCCATTCCTTAGGTTGCTTTGTCCAGAAGGTGCTTGATCTGCAGCTATGACCCCTTTCAGGCTGTTATCACACCAATATTGAGTCAACTTTGCATCACTGGGATGTATTGTCCGTACTGAAATGGCCATTTCCCAGGATCCAGGCCTTTCATCCTGAAAGCAATAGCTTCTTCTGGCTTCTCTGAGAAATGCCAGTGAGGGGAAATTGCCAACAGTTCCAAGTGCTTGTTGGGCTCCAAGGTCTTGGCACAGCCACAGTCCACACCATGAGTTCCTCATACAGCCCAGGAATAATTGGGTTTGCAGAGTGACATCTGGCCAAGCTGCAGGATGAGACTGAGGGGCAAAGGCCATGTTTAAAGAGATGTCAAGTGGGTTTACATGTTCCTGACCTCTAAGAGAACCCAAATCTGCCCAAGGCCTCCACGGTTTCCTAAATCTGTTCTACATCTCCGATGCTTCAGCCCTGTCTCCTCAGGGCTGGAAGAAGAAAAAAAGTCTGAGTGGTTTCCTGACCTCCCCATTTGCAGCAACAGAACCATCACTGTGCTGATTGCAGCCCATCCCCATGAGTCATGCCCAGAGCAGCCAGGAACAGCCCTCCACTGCAAAAAAACAGAGCCTGATAAATCATGCGGAAAAAATAACCTCCTGGTTTGTTAAAATAACCTCCTGGTTTGTCTCTCCCAGCCTGCCCCTCCTTTAGCTGCTGCTCAGAGCCACAGCAGAACAAGCTGGAGGAAATATCAGACCTTAACCCCTGCCCCAGTGCAGCCGGCAGGGCTGGGAAGGGCGTGTCACCGTGTTCCTAAAATTGGTTGTCCTGATCCTACTGGTCTTCAAGATTCCTGGTATCACTATCTGAACTATGAATGGCAGCAGAAGATACACCAGGAAGCACAGAAGATGCACAAGGAAGTGGTTGCTTACCCTCTCTTAGTCCCAGAGTTTTTATATTTTGTAGGAGACATCACAGCAGCTGTTGAAAAGACCATCACAGAGCACAGAGGTGTTTGCTCAGGGCTGTCCCTTAGTGCACAGCCTGATTTGTGAGTGCACCCTGAGGAACAGCATCCCAAGGGCATCTGAATTCCCCATCATTTTGGGTCTTTGCCTGAAGTAAGGACATGCCCTGACAGAAGCACTGAATTTGATACCAGTCCCTCCTGTGCTGGGACAGGTCACAGCAGTTGGGTGTTAGATTCTGGCTTGGCTTTGAAAGTCTGTAAAATAAACACCTGCACTTCATTTCAGCCTAGCAACTGCACCACTGGCAGCATCCCCACCAGTGAGCACCAGAACACAGAGTGGGAGGATCTCCTGTGCTGCTGACACTTGCAATCCTAAGCAAACCCAGCATGAAAATCCTCCTATAAATCAACCCCACTCCATCTTCAGTCAACACCTGTTTTCTTCCCTCCTGCTTAGGAGGGAGTTCAGTACCCCAATTGCTAACAACTTCCCCAATTCCTAACCTAGATTCACTCACAGCCACTTCATGCCCATTTGTTCTGGTGCCAACATTGTCCCTAGGCTGAAATAACTCTTTTCTCTCCCTGGTATATTTATAGAGAGTCGTCACATCCTCCCTTGAGCTTTTGTCTTGCTAAACTAAACAAGCCAAATCCAGACATCCCATCCCATGTGACAGGTTCTCCATAGCCCTGTTTCTATTTGTTTTGTCCTGCCTCAGGCCACCTTCCCAATTCTGGGAGGTCTGACCTGCCCTAGATGTCCAGCCCATTGCAGGTCCTACACATAGTGCAGGGTGAAGAAGAAACAGAAAAATGATGCAGCAGCCAGGTTTTGACCTAAATTCACATTAATAGCTCCTAAGTGCCACCACCACACACGGCTCATGCAGCACCTGTGATGGGGCAGAGCCATTATCCTGTGTGGGCAGCACAGCTGAAAGCCAATATGTGAAGCAATAAACCCAAGGGAGGATGCACAGGGAATGCCAGCTGAGCACTTTGTACTGTAGAGATTTCTTCACCAGACAGGGGGATTTCTTCATGCATGGCCTGGGTTTTGTTCCTGTCATGAGCCCATCCCTTAAAAGGATTTTGTACAATGACCAAAGCAAAATGCACAGCAGCAGCAGAGTGGCTTGCATTAAATAAGGGGCAGCTCACAAATTAAGGAATATTTTGTGGATATTGAGGAAGGACAAACACATCTGGACACAGCCTTTGGAGAGCTGGGAAGGGGTGGGAAGAGAAGCAGCAATGCCATTCTGTGATCTGAGTACAGCCTGGCCCATGGCACCGAGTCCTTTGAATTTCCCCTTGGCAAGCTTCTCCCTGCACAGAAGCATACAAATTGCACAAGGACCTTTAATGAATTACAGCTCCTAATTAAACTCCTGATAAGGTTGGGCACCTTATCCAAGCTTGCAGAACTTTGTTTTTCTTTGGACATGCATTTTTCCCCTATGTTTGATAATTTTAAGGGTTGTGTTTCAAATAAGCCTAGTCCTGGTCATTCTTGCAGCAGCACTGCACCACTGAGATGCACATCCCTGACACCACAAACTGCCCAGAACCAGAGAGGTTGTTAAAATCACCCTGTCAGTGCAAAGAATCAGCCTTTTTGTCAGCTCTCAGAGGCAAGAGACAGAAGGATGATGCTGAGCTTTCCTGCTTCTGTGAATTTATTTTGATTTTGCTGATGGATGGGTGTTTGGGCAGCTGATCCACCTCAGCTGGGATTTTCCTATTCATCCTGCCTTCTCAGAAAACTTAGGGCTAGTAACTCAAATAAGGCCATGGAAAATTACTCCAAAGTGACATGATGTCCCAAGATATTGTGTTTCATTGTTTATTTGTTTATTTACTAGGAGGGAAACCTAGCAGTCATTTCTGCTATGCAAATTGCTAAACGTTCTAAAAATTCTTGGCATGTGCAGGACTTTTCCTACTTAGTGACAACCAACAGTGACCTAATTCATATTTGACTGGACTAAGCTACAGGGCTCCAGTGTACCAGATCTGTCCCAGAACTTCACCAGAATCTGCCAGGAATTCACCAGAACTTCTGCCCAAATTGTCCTCTGACCCCATTTAGCTTTAGGGTGTCAGTGCACTCCCAGTGCACTCAGAAACTGCCATGGGAAAAGGTCATGTCAGATAAAAAAGTCCTCCAGATCCCACATTCCAAAGAAAATCAATACAGGCACTTGGTGAAACATGTCCTGTGGTTAGAAGTTCACAGAATTTGAGCTGCCATTGAAATCACAGCAAATAAAGGTTCTGAGCCACCTGTCTAAAATGTTCCATTAATGTCTGAATTATGATATCCCTTCTAGGAGAGAGAGCAGAGAAAGAAACTGAACATGAGAAATGAAATACAAGGACCTGGAAATGTTGTGGTCTGGACAAGGGATATTTAAGTGAATTACTCAGACTTTTTTTATTTGAATGACCATGGCAAAATTCCACACAGTTAGCCATATTCTTAGAATCCCTCTTCACACTTACAACAGAGTTGACTGCACTGTCAACACAGCTGATAATTCAGCTCCAGCCCAGCTCTGAAACTGTCTTGTCCCAGCCAGTCCATTTGGTAGTTCAAGTATTCTATTGTTGGGTTAGTTCAATATTTTATTAATAAAAGGCTTAACTTCAGTGGTGTTTTCTTGGTTTTAGGTTAGTTTATTTTACAGCTCCAATAAAATATATAAAAATGAAATTGATACTGAACCCATCTCTCTGGAGCAACACTGTTCTGAAACCTTGGAGGGCTAGAGCAGATGCCAGCCAGGTTAAAAGGCAATTTTTCCCCCCCATTAAATCTGTGTTCTTGCCCTGGGAAGCTGTTCATAGTGAGAGTGAGGAGCTCTGCTTGAACAGGGTCTGGCAGCAGAGACCTCACAAGGTGTAACTGGGTTCAACTGGGCCATGAAATATCACTTTGTTGTGTTCCTGTTTAAATAGCCTCAGGGATGGAGGTTGCCACATGGAGGTTGTCACCCTTCCACTCGACATTTTGCTGTCTTCCACCTCCAGCACATCCCTCCTCTGCCCCAGTCCTCCCCAGACCCTGATGGAGAGATCCTCCGCACCTGAACATCACCCTCCTCTCCATGGGGCCTCCACTTCTTCCTCCTGGCATGTCCTATGGATGGGAACAATATAATTGAGAATTTTGTGCTTTTTTAGGCATGTCTTTAGTGTGGACCTTCACTGCACAGCAGTCACATAGACTCAGGTGCACTATGGAGGCACTGGAAGGAGCATTTTGGAGTCATAACCTTGGCGTTCAGAAAGATCAGTGTGAAATAGTAAATAAAATTCATCCTTATCAACTCAGAATTTGCATGAAGAGTTGCTAAAATCCTCCAGGGTATTTATCATTAACTTGCAACTTGTTAGGATTTCCTGGACTCAGGAGCATAGTCCTTCCCCACACAGTCCATCATCAGAATCATGGCAACACTGTTCTATCTCTATGTTTCTCCTTCTACTGCAGGAAAAATGAAGAAGGCAAATCTGTCTCCTCAATATTTGTCTTTTGGCCTAATTTTCAAGAATTCTTCGGCACAAACCTTTTAAGAAAAGAGGAAATGGGGAGTTTGGAGAGTTTCTTTTAAAATATACGTGTGCTTATGTCTTGCTTTGTCACCAGAAATGGCAATGTGCCAGAAGGCAGAGACCAGAGGCACCAGAAGGATTGTGGAGTTATGATCCCCCTGTTTGGAGAGTGGGTAACAGTGCAGTCTGCAAACTGCAGCCCTAGCAGCCTGTTCACATATTTAAGGTAATGCTTTCTGCGATGAAGACCCACATTCCAATGCTCCTGAAGATGCCATGAGCATTTAGCTTCAGGTTTGGACAGACCTTTTTATTTCCCAGTCTATGTCCATGTGTGACATACTCCCTTTTCCCAAATAGTTACAGGAATATTAACTTTGTCAACTAAAAAAAAATCTTTTAAAACCACTCAGACCTTCCACCTGTGGCAAATAATTTTAAATGAGGATGTTCACACATCACATTGGCAGGTGATAGATGGATTCACCTGGATGACAAAGGGAAATTACATCTCCCACACAAAGCTCAAGTCTTCCTCCCAAGGACTCTCTCTGATAACACCAAGAAGAGTAAATGAGCACTTAGCAATCAATACCAATACCAAAAGTGATAGGAGGAGAGAGGACTTTCATTGTTTCTTCTCCCATGGAATTGCACGCTGTGATATCCATGTGCAGGAGATCTCTGTGATCCCTTCCTTCCTGGCAGGCACCTGAATACCTTCTCAGCAGCAAAAACTCAGGACTTTCTATTGATGCCAGAGCAGAATTTATTTCTGCCAGTCTCCAAGAAGGCCATAAAAAATCCAGACATTTTAAAAATGGAAGAGAACAGTGCCCACTATTTTATTAAAGCCGCCCTTATCTATGATAACCAAATAGACTGCAGGACGTGGATCCTCACCTGGCCAGGAGGTCACTTTGCTCTTGCAGCAGGACAGGCAGCCAGCAGAGAGGGCAGGATGAATTGCCCCTAGTCCCCAGAGCAGAGCTGGTATTTATGGCTATTCTAAAAATTATGGCACAAGGAAATCAACAAGCTGGAAAGTCGTGCTGGCTGCAGCTTCATAGGAAACAGCAGGGCGGAAAAGCAGAGTTTGCCAAATGGAAAAGGAAAAATCTGGTAGGGATGCTTTTTCTTTTTTTTCTTTTTCTTACTTAACAAAAAATCAAGCTTCTCAGGATGTTTCACAAATGAAGCACATAAGAAAACTGCGCATGGCAGGGGAAGGCAGCTCAAGTGGAGTTCAAATTAATGAACGATGGACACTGTCTCAAGATTTGGGGTATCCATATCTTGCCCAGCCTATCTCAGAGCAGCACAGACATCGGGGTACTCGTTCCCTTTACCAGGCCAAACCTTCAAGCTGGCCTTGCTCATTGCAATAAATGTAACCAACAGGAGCACTAGGATCACATTTCCCTCTACATCTTCCCAGCCAGTTTTTGCTTTTCTTCTCACCACCCCAGATGCAGCAAAACATCTGTGCAGCCCTTTAAGCCTCGTGTTTGGATCCTGCTTTAGATTAATTCAAGCTCATCCTCATTGCTGGGCTGGATCCAACACCATCACTAATAATGTTACATGGCCCCAGCCTTCAGAGTACCAAATACTCAGACCTAGGCTCAGTTGTGAAGATTTTTGGCTTTCCTGCCTCTTCTGCATTTCTCAAGGCACATGGAACAAGACAGAGCTTCTAGAGGAAGGTTGGTGCTAGATAATCTTTAAGGTCTTCCCATCCCAAACCATTCTGTGATTCTAGGAAGAGTGCATCATTCAAAGAAGAAACACAAGTGATACATCCCCAAAAAACATTGCATGACCACAAACCTCCCATACAACTTCCACCAAGTTTCTAAACCTTGGTTTTTGCCCTGTGAAACACCAATGTCTGCATGTCCTCGCTCCCCTTCCCAGCCCTGTGTATATTCCTAGCTAAATACAGAAGTAAACAATAATTTCCAAAGGAAAAATATTAAATAATTTTAAAAAATTAAGATTTCCATTAAAAATATTGTCAGCTTTGACTGGTTTTAACAAACATGCTGAGATTTTTTCATAACCTTAACTCAGAATCTCATCCTTGAAGGGCAGAATGTTATTTCCTCATTTGCTGTACAAGCTGCTGCTACAATGAAATCTGACTTGAGCTTTAGTTTTAATGATCTGACAGAGACCACTAGGGGAGGGCCTCTCTCATTTTTTACAAACAATCATAATTAAATAAGATTCAAATATAGTCTTTGGGAGACATTTTCTTGAAAGCTCCCATAAAAATAGAGTTTCAAATCACTACAGATCCATGTCTTTTTAATAATTTTATATTATAAGAGGCTTCAAACACAAAGTTATTTTTTTAAAAGTCACTTCTGAATTAGAAGATTGAATGATTTCTTGATATTACACGTATTTTTAAATTTTAATGAAAAATATTAGAAAGAACACCCAATTGTGAAATCTTAACATCAATTTGAACTCAAACTCAGTTAGAACTCTGTGTGCTCAGACCCAGGACTTTGAAATTACCTGTTGTGGATAAGAGCTAGGAACTTCCAGTTTATGAGCAGTATTGTCTGACTCAAAACTTGGGGTCAGAGGATCTGCTGGGCCCCTTTTGGAGCCACTCCTGGGAATTTCAATTAAATCCATTTCCTAAACTCTGTGAAGAACCTCACTTTGGCTTGAGGATCCCCCAGATATAGCAAGTATCACAGGGCATTTTCCACCCTAAGGCATCCTGAAACCACAGCATCCAAGGCTCTCCACCCCTCAGAGCAATTCCATCCTTTCCCTTTTGGGAGGTGCCATTGGTTTAGCAGCCTCCTGCATAATGCAGACCTTCAGAAGAGGAATTTCAGGAGACAGAGTCCAACTGAAACCTTAAAGAAATCCCTCCTTTCCTTTGCAAATACACACCAGAAGCAAAATTTTGGGGCATTAGTCTCATTCCCTGCTCTGGGGAAAGTGATTTTATAGAGAAAAGCCATCCCTGTTCATTACCCTGTATAACCCAGCTAAAATCAAATGTCAAATCCCCATAAGCATCTGTCCCTCAGCCAGAGGTTGTTTTTCTTCATGATGAATCAAACCTTCTGAGTAAATCACATGAATCACCAGCGGAAACATCATCCTCACAGCTTCATCTCACACTTATGAATGAGGAGCTTGTTTTGCAGGTCCCCAGAGAAGAAATAAAGCCTTTGGAGATCAGGGAGGGGCCCAGGACTTTCACCAACGTTTTTGTTTTAATAAATTACAAACAATAAGGTGTCTCTCTCCTCCCATCAAAAAAATTATGTCCAACTGCTTTACAAACTATCTCTCAATTTAGCAGTGCTTTTATTAATAAGAAAATGCCTGCACTGATGACATAGCTCAATAACCCAGTTATAAATGGCATAAATCTGTTGCAACAGCTACAAATGAGCAACGTGATTTATGAGCGGGGCCACTGGCTTCTACACCTGACATAAAGCTTTGTAGGCAATCGGCCACATGTTTCATTTCAGTTTTATATTTGACATATAAATCAGGCAAGTGAAAGGGACTCTCTCTCCACCCCCTTGAAACAGACGGAGCCAATATTTTACAAGCAACATGTAAGTCACTGTAGCAAGGACACAATATGAGGTATGGAAAATATTATGCTGTGATTTCATTAGTTTCATGTGAACCAATATGGGGCACAGTAACCTGCCTTGGAGAGCAGGCAGTTAAGGGGGGAAAAATCATGCAGGTCACCATGGAAAAGCAAGTTTGCTTGCACTACCTGCCCCATTTATTTCCAGGCCTTTCAAACCTGTGGAAGGTCACCAGCATCCCCTCCTGAGCTGAGCAGGGTCTGGTCCTGCTTTTAAGGTCAAGGTGTCCAACATAACCCCATAAAGGTGGTGTGGTCAGCAACAGAATGGAGCAGAAGAGAAAACCTGACAATCACTAACTGGATTTTTGAGGTTGCTTTTCACAGGTGTTAATAACTCTGCCCAGCACTTTTCACAGGATCCCTTCCCTCTTCAGATTCCACAGCAGGTGTGCAAAGTAGCTCAGAGCTTCAAATTTGACCCCCAACTCAATGCTAAATAACCATTTAAAAAAAGAGAAATGTACTGGGTACACACTTTAGGGAATTCTGGTATAACTGGCAAGTTTCTTCTGAGTTTATGTGCGACCCAAAGAATCTTCAAACTCCTTAAAATTCCTTCATTTATGAGTCAGATCTTTGTGCAAAGTGCAGAGTGAAATTAGGTAGTTAGATGTTTGCCTCAGAAACCCAAGGAAAAGCTGCACAGTTGTTTAGATGCAACTTCAAATGCCTGATTTTCAGTAAGTGTAAAATCAGAACCACAAACATGAGAAAGTGCTAAAGGTAGGATGTACAAAAGTGAGATGAAGCGTGAAATAATATATAACAACCTAAAGAAAACATTATTTTAAACAAGTGGTACAAATCTGTAGTACTTTCACCCAATTGCATGAGTTAGTTTATCTCAGCTGGATAAAGCCCTGTCAAAGCTTTTTACATGATGTCCTCCAGGGATGTGAATTTTTCCATAACAGAGGTGTTGGCCATTTCTGGAAAGCTCTTGCAATGAGTCAGTCATGTACTGCTTTTCCATTTTCTCAGAAAGAACTCTTTAAATACACTTGAGGCAATGGAAAGCCATCTGGAGGCAGAGCTGAAGGATGGGTTGGGACTGCCTGGTTCAGTGGTGCAGAGCTCTGAGGATGGGGTGGGAAATGGACTATGCAATGTCACAGCAAGATTTTACTCAGAATTAAATCCACTATTTCTTTACTTTTCATCTCCAGTGATTTTATGTGGTATATTCTATAAATACCTTTCTCTTGGAAACTTCAATGGGGCTCTGATCAGCCACCTGGGTTACACCACTATCAATATCTAGTGCAGATGAGGCTTTTGCATATGCTCAGCTGGTAACTGCATCTTGAACAACACAAATTTCTGCAGTCCTACTCAGATTGTTAATGTCTTGTCTATTCTAAAAAAAAATATATACACTCCAGCTTAACCAGACACCATCTGATTTCTCTAGTGTGTATTCCAAATGGAAAATAGATTATTTGTTTATAAAGATGAGTTTCTTGGGCCATAGCTGAGATCTCATTATTTATTTAAAAATGAGTTGTAAAAATACAGGAGAAAGCAAACTTACACCAGCTGAGAATTCCCCCTGCACGTATTTTAGCTGCTCACGACCTTACCGCTTCCTCCTCCCTGACAGGTGACAGAGTTGATTTCCCTGCACACAGAAGGAGCACAGGATACTGGAAAGTTTACACCTCTGAATGTTTGTCCTGATTAAATACATTGAGTGAGTGCTGAAAGAAGGATAATTAAAATGTTCTCTGCATGCAAATTGATGTTTAGTCGGGGGTGATGGGACTGAAGCAAACACAGCGATGGAACAAATCAAGGTCAGTGTCAGACTGAGCTGCCAGGCAGTGCTGGGGTGTTAGACCAGCTCTGGGTCTGGCAGCAGAGGAATCCAGCTCTCACCAGTATTTCAAGCCATGGCAAGGAATGCACAAGGATAAATGTGTCCTCAGAAATCCATAGCCCAGTTTTGCTTATTTGGCAGCCAGCCTTTTCAGACATAAATTACTCTCACCTCCCTACTCTGTGGATCTTTTCTTAGACTTAAGTTGTCCTTGCATTAACTCCTTGTAATAGTGCTGATGTTCTTCAGTGGCCCAAATGAGAATTTCCATTTCCAAAGGTCTCCCGCTGGAGATCACATTCTTTTTTTCTCTCCTGCCACACATTGACTTCAAAACATGAAGTGTATTCTGGAGTAGCCAGCAATGATTTACAAAGGGGAATTCAAGCTTGACCAACCTGATTTCCCCCACAGTGAGGTGACCAGCTTGATGCATGAGTGGATGTTTTGTTTGACTAGTATATCTTATGTCATTGTCTCCCATAATATCACCAAAGATAGGATGACAAATTATAGATTCAATATGTGGACAGTAAAATGGATTAAAAACTGGTTGTTGCATTAAACTCAGGAGGCTGTGACCAGTGACATGAAGTCAAGAAGGAGGAAAATCACTGAGGCTGTGTCCCAGAACTCTGCCCAGTTCTGGGCTCCCCCAGTGCAAGAGTGACACAGATTTATTGGAACTTGATTTATTGTGACCCAGCACGGGGTCACAAAGAGGATTACTGGACTGGAGCATCTCTCATATCAGGAGATACTGAGATAGCTGGAATTGTTCAGCCTGGAGAGGAGAAGGCTCATGGGGATCTTATCAATGTCTATAAATACCCAATGGAAGGGAATGAAGATGAGGGATTAGACTTCACTGAGAGGACAAGAGAGACTGGGCACCAACTAAAACACATTAAATATTTACTGTGAGGAAGGTCAAACACTGGACCAGGTTGCCTGGTGATGATCTGGAGATAATTCAAACCAGACTGGACACAGTTCTGAGCAACCTTCTCTGGATAACCCTGCTTGAGCAGTGTTGGACTAGATCTCAGGGTTGGACTAGATCTCAGGGTTGGGCTAGATCTCAATGCTGGACTTGATCTCAATGCTGGACTTGATCTCAAGAGCTGCCTCCCACCACAACCACTCCATGATTCTGTGACTCTGTAACAGCACATGGCACAACAGCAGCACTCATCTTCTTTGAAGGCAAACGATACCCAAAGTACAGCATTGCTCATTATTAATTGTTCATTAGCATAGTTCTCATTGCCATAATAAAGTATGTATGTTTCCAGACTCTGCTTTCAGTTGCAATTTGACACACTATAATACAATAATTATAACTGGAAGTGCAGCAGTGATCAGATCCAAGAAGCATTTTGGCTGCAGACTCCCAAATTTTCAGGAAGTTCCAGTGCAGATCTGCACCTTGCACCTGGTTCCTGTCTGTGTAATGGGCAGAACCAGCATTTCTTATCTGAACAGCCACCTGCTATTTCAAGACAGCCCAAAGCCCACAGCTTTGGAGACATTCTTGTTTAGAGTCAGACTCAAGGTTTTCCAGCCAAGGTCGAGTCTGTTGCTAAAATATTCTACCTGCTCCACTGTATCCTGCATCTCTAAATGAATTTTTTAAATGTAGGGTTTTAAATGTTTGAAAAGGGGGCATTGAATTAGAGCAGAACAAGGCAAGAATAAAAATGTTTTTAAACAGATTTGATTTTTGGTTCTTTGGCAAGTTTTTCAAATAGCTTTTGGTGACGCATATTGCTAAAATGGAGCCAGAAATAAACTGTTTACAAGATTTTTTTTTTTCCAGTAAGTGAAAATCCAATTATTTTGATTTGAAGGTTTTGGCATTTTGCTTTTTATTTTTAATAAACTTTTTTAAATATTTGGGAGATGGTTCTTTAAATGAAATAAACAACCACAGACTGCAGAGGACTGCTCTCCCAAGGTGATGGTCCTTCTCCAGCTGAAGAACCAGGCGCAAGAGGATAAATCCTGGGTCCCAGATCTTCAATGAGAATTTTTACATTTTAGGAAGGTCTAGCCTCAAAAACTGAGAATGCATTTGCTAGGCACCCTTTTCAAGAAGCATGCACTCCATTACAGTAAGTAAATGTGCATTATTACAGTAATACAATTGCCCTGACAGAGTGTAAATTCAGACTGCAATTTTTTTCATTCTGCTTTCTGCTGGGGACTTCTGATGGCACTTGTTTTCCTGCATAAAGTTGCCCATATCCCCACTGGGGCTATCACATATATCACCTATCTGCCCATATCAGCACTGGAATTGTCTTAAACCACAGCAAGTGTGGGTCAGCTCTGAATCAAATTTTCTGAAAAGTTACCCTAAAACAGAGAGCCTCATTTCAAGACCATTACTGGCAGACATTGTCTGCCTGCACTTGAGGGAAGCCTTTGGCACAGTCTCACTTAAGATCCTCAGAGAGAAGCTGTTGTTTTAAGTGCTGGATAAGCAGGCAGTGATTTGTCTTGAGACCTGGTTGAGTGGCTGGGACCAGAGGTGGTCATGTCCGTGGTGTGGAGTCTGCTTGGAGGGCAGCAACCAGAAATTGCACCCAGGGGTCACACACAGAGTCCAGCCCTGTGTAACCCCTCACTAACACCTGGGATGGCAGGGCAGAGTGTACCCTCAGCAGATTTACCAAGCTGGAAGGAATGGCTGGTGTGCCAGAGGGTTGTCTGTCCATCCTGAGGGACCTCAGTGGGCAGCAGAAATGGGGCCACAGGAACATCATGGAGCTCAAAAATGAGCAGTGCCAAATCCTGCACACCTAGTGAGGGGAAAAATGCAAACACCAGGACATGCTGCAGACCACACAGTGGGAAAGCAGCTTGATGGAAAAGGACCTATGGGTGCTGTTGAACACCAAATTGGACATGAACCAGCAGCATGCTCTTGTGGTCAAGGTCAGTGGTATCCTGGGCTGCATTAGACAAAGTACTGCCAACAGGTCCAGAAGGGTAATCCCACTTATTCACAGAATTCACAGAATTAAGGCAAAATCTGGAGTTCCGTGTCCCATCCTCAGTGCAGCCAGTCAGAGCCACTGTAGCACATGGGATGCTGCCTGGCCATGTGCTCCCCATCAGCACAATTTCATGCATTTTGTCGCATCTAGTTTAAAAGATACCTTCCAACCCAAACCATTCAAGGATTTTGCGCACTGAGCCTATTACCATTTCTTTTTCATTGTGTGGGTCCATGCAAATAATTTTGGCTCCTAACTTTAATAAAGAGAGCCCTCCACTCTTTACTAATGCTATGCAAAACACTGCTAGCCCATCTTGGGAGGGTTAGAGTAACCTGCATGACCACACACCTCTTGCTGTCTTTTTTACTCCTTTTGCTTTGTGCCACTTTGGCTCAGGAGGGTTTTCCTTGAAGAGAGACTTTCAGCAGTGCTGGTGATGGGGATGCCATAGGGAGGTGCAGTGTCCCATCCTCACTTGCATTCCAAAATATTGGCTACATCTCAAGTACAGGCCCCTTGTCCTCCTGTAACCCCTGGCACCAGCACAAACCATGCAGCAAAGCTGCTGTGTCTGCCTTAGAGGCTGGTTTGCTTTTGTGTTGAAATTTCATGAAGCCTTAATAACTCTCACTCATAACTTTACAACCAAAGCTTCACTGCCATTGACCCTGAAAAAAAAAATGAATATACAAACAGAAGTCTGAGAAGTGAATGCAGAGCTGAAGTAACTTACTGATGAGGACTGTAATGGTTTAATGGGTAAAGTGTGTACCCTCTGAGTCTCTTGCTTTGGCTTAGCTGTGGTGATGGAGAAGAGAGAAAGACCAGCTGAACACAGGAAATAAGCAGACAAGATCCACCTGTCCTTGGCTATTGGTTACCTTTGTTACTGCAAGGACTCTCAGGAAAGAAAACCTGATATCTGACAAGATTTATTATAAAAACCATTAGCACCATCTCCATATTACCAGTTTTACCACATTCAAAATGGTGGTGTTGGGTAGAGACTGTGCCAGAGAAATTACAAATGTTAGTAAAAAATATCTCCTCCATCAGAGTTGGACAAGTCCTGAAAACACTGAGCTAAGGTACATTGTGTAAGTGGCAGTCAGGCATAAAACCAAACAGAAAACATCACAAGTTTGGTTCACAGCTCAACAACAGCTCCATACATCCTCATTACCAAAGAAGGAAAATAAAATACTTAAAGAAAAACATTGGGCCTTTGTTTTCCCTTCCTGGCACTCAAAACTTGGCCCCAATTCCACTGTGCATTTCATTGACTACTGAGAAAGTGTCTGACTAAGTTCAATTGAGTTTTGGGCTTTTAATCAAACAGCTGGTATCCTCTGTAGCAGTAATTATCCCCAGTCCTGTCCAGTTCAACAGCCAGAGACAGTGCAACCCTCCTTCAGCTGCTGGAGGTGTTGATGGTTGCTTGTTGCTGTTCCTTTTGTTTCTTTCAGCTGGGGTATTCTCCTCTGGGAATTAATCCCATCAGTCTTGAAGGCAGTCTTGCAAAAATAGGAATTATGTAGATTAAGGAACAAGTTCCCCAGGGAAACTGGGGATTACACACCCCTGGAAGTGTTCAAGGCTGGATGGTGCTCTGAACAACCTGGTCCAGTGGAAAGTGTCCCTGTCCATGGGGAGGAGTTGGAACTAAATGTTTTTTCCAGTCCCTTCCAAACCAAACCTTTCTGTGATGCTGAGATAGGACGTGTTTGGAGAGGGACAAAGATATATAGAGAAAAAAGCAGCAATGCCCAGGGGAAAAGGGAGGAGACATTTTACTGCTTCAGGAACATGCAGGTTCAGCCCCTGAAGTCTAAATGTACTAATCCATTCTGATTTCCTGAAATGATTGAATGCATACTTTAACAATATGGATTCTTGCTTTCAGATCCCAGCCAGCACAAATCACAAATCTGCATTGTCTGCAATATATATGCCACATTTTATTACCTTGGTTCACGGCTGATACTTAATTTAATGCTCATCCTTTCATATAATATATTGCAAGATATGCATCACTTCACGGTTCAGCACCGCGGTGCTCAAATTGCCTATGGTATTGATCTATATGAAGATTAAACCTCAGCATTCTTTGAGAACCTGGGCTCTCAGAGCACTAGATGGTGCTAGAGAATGCTCTTAGCCAGCTCCGGGGCTGCATCCCCTTAAATTCCCCCCACGTACCACGTGCTTTGTGCAGTGTAACAGCAGAATCTGCATCCAGCATCCACATGCTCAGCAGTGTTTCAGATGGGCTGCTGGCATTGCCCATCACTTTTCCTCTCTGGGTGATGAGAAGTTGCTTGTTGTTGCCAGGGGCAAGCTGTCACCCTCACGAGTCAAGCACCCAGGTCACAACATTCCTTCAAAAACAGAGCATCCATAAATTTTTTTTTAAGTGTACTTTTGTTTCCACTCTGGTTCCTAAGCCCGAGGAGTGTTATGATGCTATTTATGTGCTCCCAGGGAAAGCATGGCAGTGCTGGGCACTAAAAAATCAGAGCCAGGCATGGGTCTGAGCAACAAAGTTCAAACCACAGCTCAGACCTGACTGGGGGGAGAAGGGAAGTTTGGTTTTGAACCATCCAAAGTAAAGAAACCACTGTTAGAAACCAGAGGGAAACCAGCCTTGGAAACCAGAGGAAACCACCCTTGGAAACCAGAGGGAAACCACCCTTGGAAACCACCCTTTCTCACCAGATGAGAAAGACAATCAGGACACAGAGCAGGGAGTTGTGCCACTCTGTGTCTGCTAAAAACTAGAGTAATTTTTTTGGCTGGAGCACGTGCTGGGAGAGGAGGGTTTCAGGGAGACCAGGGCAGCCTGCACCCAGCAAGAGGTTTTCTTGTGCCATTGAGGGCAGAGGGAATTTTTAGCTGGTCCAGTAGGGTTATGCTGGGAATGTGTCCTGTGATGTGCAGAAAGGGAAAGCAAGTGAGCTGCACTTCACCTCAGGGATGACCCTGGCACCAACATCAGTGGGTCATTTTGTCACCAGCAGCTGCACCACGTGAGGACAGGCTCTTGAGAGAAACCCAAGTGTTGGTCCTCCTGCTGCCAGGTGCCCAAGGACGTGGGGTGTCCCAGGGAACCAAGGCACACAGATCCTGGCAGCATAACAAGGGTGATAGAGGCACTTTCCCTCCAGCACAGCTCAGCTGTGAGGCTGCACCCTGAGCTCTACAGAACCCAGGTATCATAGGGCAGCCACAGAGCCTGGAGCTATTGACACCAACCTTGTGGCTTCAATCCCTGCATGGGCCACTCACTTCAGAGCTGGACTTGGTGATCCCTGTGGGTCCCTTCCAACTGTGAACACTCTGTGCTGCTGTGTTCAAATCAGCAATATTTTCATGGCTTTGGTGCTGTGAGATGCTGCCCAGCTGTGCCTGTCCACGGGGTGGGCACGCTGTGGGATGGCACAAGGCAACACCGAGCCACAGACAGCTGCTGGCAGCTGGAGCAGCCACAGGGACACAGGGACACAGGGACACAGGGACACAGGGCAGCCTTGGGGTTGGTGCTGGGGGCACGGCTGGCAGCCAGCACCCCTCCTCATCCTCCTCCTGCCTGCAGGACAGGACAGCAGCTTCCCCAGGAGCTGGGGTCTCATCCTGCCCACGCTGCACCAGCTGCAGCTCCCCCATCCCACCAGGCTGCAGGATCAGCAGGGACCCATCCAAACCACAGCTCCCAAGGCAGGTTGGACCAGGCATGATAGGGCCCAGCACGTGGTGGGCACATCTCCTCTGGCTGTTCTTCCTAAACGTGGTGTAGCTACCGCATGTTGATGCAACACCAGGGTGCAGCCACTGGCCATGCCCTGCCTCATCCCACCAGGAATATCCATGAGGAGCAGTGCAGAGAAAAAACCATGGCTTGTAAAACATGGAAATCCAGGTGGGTGTTATGGGCCCTGCACTTATGTGCCCCTGATGCCACAGACTGACAGCAGCTGCTCCTTTTGGCTCATTGAACCTTGGTGACACATGCTCCCATTCTGCTCCTGCTTGACGATGGCATTGAAACCAGATGGAAATGCTTTAAAAACTTAGATATGATGTAATGGAATTACAACATCATCACTAAATCAACCAATCAGACAACAGCTAAAGAATGACATATCCAGGGAAGTGAACTTGTGTTTTCAGCACCATGAAGATGTTTGAGGGACACACTCAGATCTCATTAGGCCCACGGCCTGTTTTGAGACATCAGTGGAATCATTACCATTTTTCTTCTTGTTGAAATTAAATTAATTGTTTGTATGAATTTAAAGGTATCCCTCAAGCACTCAGAGAAGGTGAAACTGCAAACCAAGGGGGAAACCCCACTGCTGGGCTGGTTTTCCCAGTTCAGCAATGTGCTTAAAGTCTCTGCACTGCTGAAGAAACTTTCCACGGTGCCTCATCCCTGTCTCATGTTATATCACCACAGCCTTCTAACATCACACAAAGAGGGAAATTTGCTTTTAATTGATTGTTAACCTACCCTTGTCCCTCTGTGTGCCTTCTATTTACATTAGCAGTCTGAAAGAGCAAAGTATTCCCCTTCACATTTCACTCTGCTGGAGAAACGGGTTTGCTGTCATCACTCCTCATAAGCACAGCCTGAGACCCGCTTTCCCAAACTCTCCCTTCCACCATTTGTCTTTACTACCTCATAGCTGTCAGCTTTTCTTCTAGCTGCTACTATGAAATGAGCACAGGGTCGTTTTGGCCAAAAACCACTCAGGAATCAAGAACTGGAGGAGGAGGAGGGGAGCAATTGCTGATCTTCAAAGGGAAAACTGGAGAAATCTGGGAAAGTATCAATTGAGTGTTGCACCCCTCAGCCTCCAGATCGAAAATCACCATTAATCTTACCCAATAATACATTCAAGGGAGCTGTAAGCATTTATCCCAGCATCACCAGGGCTCTCTAATCCTTCTGCCACAAAGGAACCTCTTCTCTTCCAAAATAATGTGATATGTGGAGAAACCCTAAAGTGGCATTCAGTTCTCCTATTGCAACAGCTGTATTAAACAAAGACTGAGACTGACTGTGCTCTGTGACTGCCTTACCCAACAGAACGTTCCTTAACCAATTTATTTCATCCATGCTGCCTCAGTTTCCCCACCTGTAAAATGGACAGAGTGGGAGCTTCTGGTTTGACAGTGTGTGCCAAGATGCGTCCAAGGAAAAATGAGTTTTCCAAGTGCTTGTTGATTTTCTTTCCCCAGCTGAATGGGTACTCAAACACATAGAGATTCAGGTGAGAAACATTCCCAAGAACCTGGGAGAAGTAAATAGCCCAAATTACTACAGAGAGTCCTTGTTTGACCATCCCATGAAAAACCAGCACATCATGTTCATGCTCTTTCTGTTAGATGCTTTAATAGGCAATCAGATAAACACATCTATTTTTCCTAAAGAAAGAAACCTTCTGCAGAAAAGGCCACTACATTTCAAAGTACTGCAACTTCCAACTGGGCCAGAAAGTCTACACATTTCTTTCCAGGCCTTTGGTTTCCCAAAGGAAACTGGCTAGTGAAATTTCAGATAGTTGCATCAAATACAGGGATTTCAGAATGAAAGAAGAGGTCCATCAGGACCAGAAAGAGAAGGCGAAGAGGAGGCGAAGAGGAGGCGAAGAGAAGGCGAAGAGAAGGCAAAGAGAAGGCAAAGAGAAGGCAAAGAGAAGGCAAAGAGAAGGTGAAGAGAAGGCAAAGAGAAGGCGAAGAGGAGGCGAAGAGGAGGCGAAGAGAAGGCAAAGAGAAGGCAAAGAGAAGGCGAAGAGAAGGCGAAGAGGAGGCGAAGAGGAGGCGAAGAGGAGGCAAAGAGAAGGCAAAGAGAAGGCAAAGAGAAGGCGAAGAGAAGGCAAAGAGAAGGCAAAGAGAAGGCAAAGAGAAGGCACCTTTCTTTACTCTGTTCAGGCTTCTTGGCATCCTGCTGGGTAACTTACTCCCATTCTGGGGATGCAGAGACAGCCCAACGAAAACGTGAAGATGGAAGGGGGTTGAATTACCACTTTTTTAGTGAAGTCCTAGCTAAGAACAGCCCACCAGAGGGGTGCTGGCTCACTGCACAATCAGATGTCAACACCACAACGCCCACTCTGTGCTCTGAGCGGGAACCAGCAGGCACTGGTGGTGGCCCCCATTGTCACCTGGGCGCTGTCCCCACCTGCCTGGCACCATCCCCAGCAGCCCAGCACCCCGAGCCGGCTCTGCCAGGGCAGTCCGGAGCCAGGCTGTCCCCCCACTCCCCTCCCACCTCCCCCTCGCCGGCAGCCGGGACTTTGTGTCCTAAAAGCTCATTCTTTCCATAGCGTAAAAAATAAACCAGCATGTGCTCCTCCGGCTCCACCACGGCCCCGGGTGGGTTGTTGTTGTCGCTGGGCTCTGCCTCTCCTTAAATAACAGAATTACAGCGGGCCTGATCCTGCGGAGTGCTGAGTAACAGCTCGTCCCCAATAAATTAGGCAGGCACTCAGCGCCGCAGCCCGAGGTTCGTATCCGTGTCCTCCCGGATTATCAGGCTCTCCTCCCCGCTCTCCGCCCGGCCCCTCGGGGAGCAATTATCTGTGAATGAGAACAGAATAACTCTTTTAGCAGAAGGTTTCCACACTCGCGCACAAGGAGCGCTCTGAATGGATTTATCATGCTTGCTAAAAAGGGAGGTGGCAAAAAATCCTCTCCCCCCTTTTCCTTTTTTTTAATTTTCCCTATATTTTAAGGAGAAATCCCTGAAGCGGCAGCTGTTCCCCGGTGGCTCCACACACCAGGGGGAAAAGAAAAAAAAAAAAAAAAGAGGAAAATAAATAGAAAAAAAAATGGATATAGTAAAACTTTTTAAGGGAGGCATGAATCGGTTCTTCAGAAAAACAAGGCAGCGGTGCCAACTGGAAATGTTTGCTTTGGGGGTGAGTTAGATGGCTGGCGTCAGCCAGGGCTAAAGACATGCCAGCGGAATGCAATATTGGGGAAGCAGCAGGTCACTCAATCACTGGCAATTTGCCCAGGAGCAACTGGATGCCTTCAGATTTTTTTTTTTCCTTGTGTGTGCATGTTGCTTTTTTTTTTTTTTTTTTTTTCCTAGGCAAACAGAGCCCCAGCAGTTTTGAGGCCGGGGAGCTGGAGAATGGTATTTCTGAAAGGCACGTTCCTTCAGGAATATCCCCGTGGGTCTGCTGGGCTGCACAGCAGTGACATCTGGGACGTCTGGCAGAAGTGGCTGTGTTGGGATGGATGAGGCTGAGTCCTGCCTGCTGCTGCCTCCATGCACAGGGCAGCAGATGCAGAGCACTGGGCAGCCCCAAAGAGGGGATGGAGCAGAAATAAGGGGCAGTGCCACCAAAAATACCCTCCAGCAAACTACAATTTTTTTTTCCTCCAGTAGCAAGTATCAAACACTACAGAAGAGAATTTTGTTTATATATTTGGGAAGCAGCAGGATTTTTTTTTCAAGGTCAATATGCTTTATGGGAGTGGAGAAATTAGGTAAAAGACAAAAAGAAAAATTTCCTCTAATGAACAATGTCCATTAACTCCCCACAGCACAGGAGGAGGGAAAGACCCAACAGGCATTTTTGTCTGCACATCTGTAGTTTTTCATTGCTATATCATTTGTGCAGAGTGCCAGGCTGCACGCAGAGCCCAAATAAACCAGGGAGGGAAAGTGTCCCAGCAGGAGAGGCTCTAAACGAGGTGGTGGCCTGACTTGCAGCGAGCAGCAGCATTAGGGATCTGCCTTTTTTGCTAACACGAGAAATCAGTGCTCAGCCAGCAGATGAATGCAGCGCAGTCACCAGCACATGATGGGCTGATGTCGACCGTGGCAGCTCTCCAGAGGTAAAAAGGAGCAGTAAAATCGCCCTCCTTGTTGCCTTCTCCATCCATATGAATAAAACCCAATGTGAGAGAGGGAGGGCACCTCTTGTGAAAGCAAACCCAAAGACCAAGTTTTACCTGAGACTCCAAACTTGCAGGGTTCTGTCCCACTCTGAAGCATTTTCACACTCAAACAGAACCACCACACCAACCCAGTTTCCACCACAGTTTCACCGCTCCACACGAAAAACTCACCCAGGAGATTGAGGCTGCAGGAGGAGGAGAGGCAAACTACTGCAAGAACAAATCCTATCAATCCATGAAAAACTTGGAGAGGAAGTAGAGATGTTGGGAGGCAAACCACAGCTATGGTCAGCAGGTAGGGATCCCTGAGGGGTCTCCTGAGCAGGGTCTGTACCTGTGCTCTTCTGATGTCTCCTGGCCTGGCAGCTGCCCTTGCACAGTTGTGACACAGCCACCAGCCCACCCAAGCCGAAAGACCACCAGGCTTTGAACTGAAACATCAGCTCAAGACACAATGCCCACTTGAAATGCAGCTTTTTCTCCCACTTTTGGTTTCCAGAGTCATTGGTGCAGCAAAGATGGTTTTACTTTGATCACTCTTGGCTCTCCATCAACACCTTTCTTTTGACATTTTCATCCTGGTTTTTACTCTTGACCCAGCTATGGGGAGAGGAACTGAAATGCCCTCAGCATTCAAGGTCTCCATCGTTCTCCTTTTCTGCATCCATTTTCATCTTATTAGGATTCATACTTTGAACAAGAGCTTGTCATTAGACCACTGGACCAAGGCTTTATTTAATATGGATTGCATTCTCAGGTCAGTCTCCAGCTTCTTGTGTGATCTTGAGAAGAATCTCCTTTCCCCAAATCCTGCTACTGTAAAATGAATATTGTCACTTTTCCTCACTGTGTTTTTTTAAATCTCAAAAAAGAGACTGTCTCACACAAAGTGTATGCACAGCAAAACAGTGACAACTATTTGTTTAGAGTATAAAGTATCTTTAACCATTATTTAACAAAATACCCAAGTTCCTGACAATGTATTGGCAAAGAAAAAAACATTTCACGAGCTCTTTTCCCACATGATTAATTCTTGTGACGAGTATCACACTGGTGTGTCCAGCCCATACAACTGCTCTAGGTGCTGTAGTTGTCTGTTCAACCTTGACACTTAATTGCCTGCAAGTGCCTTGTTCTTCCCAGAACACCCCAGCGTGCTCCAAGGGAGCACTGAGGGGCAGTGAGGAAGGAAAGGGAGGACACACTCAATCACTCCAAAGGATAAATATCATGGTGAGTTCTGTCAGCCAGCCCTATGTTCCAGGGCTGCGGATCGAGCCAGGGTGGCCAACAGAGACAGGCAGGACTGAGCCGTTTGCTTCTCCTGCCTCCGTGCTGCTGTGCAACCTGGGGAAATTGGTTTTGTTTCCCACGCCTCAGTTTCCCCATCTGGAACAGGGAAATAATTGCCTTGGCTTCTTTTTAAAGGCCTTTCACATGAACAGCCCTTTTAAAGAGGTAAGTTGTATTATAAGCAACGGACTCTCATGTCTGCCAAGAACCAAAAGTGATATGAGGGAGATGAAATTCAGGCCACCTCATCAGCAAAGCATGTTGACCTGGCCTTCAAGACAAGGTTAGGGCTCTTGGTGAGAGCCCATTCCTTTTTGGGATGGAAAGGAGTGGACATAGACCCAGCACATGCTTTCCTATTATTAGTCATTTGTATCCATGTATTGCTGCAAACGTGTACAGCCCTCAACAACCCACCAAAGCAAGGGCACAGCGGCTCGACCTCACAATGGGGGATGAGGAGAAGCTGCCAGGTAATTTCCCTGCGATGGCTCGGGCAGGATGGATGCAGCCAGTCCTCGCCAAGCCTGCGAGCCCCAGCATCTCCATGAGCCCCCAGCGGGACTGGAGAGGGACAGGAGCAGGCAGAGGGACCTGCCTGGGGACCAGCTGGGCATCCCTGCAGGGCCAGGTGGGTGACTCGCCTTTGGCCGGGGGAAGTAGGCGAGGTGCAGGCACAGGCGAGGTTCGTGAGGAGCTCACAAACAGGGCTGGAAGCACGGCCGGGAGCTGCTTTGCACGGCAGGGCCAAATCCGTGGCTGGCAGCGCTGCGCTGTGTTTGTGTAAGGATCCAGCCCTGCGAGGCACCGGCTGCGGGGCTGGCATGCCAGCCTGGAGCCCAGACAGCGGGACGGTGCCAGATGCCGGGCATATTTTGTCAGCTGCGCGGGCTGCGAGCTGTCACACGGCGCTGGCCGTGCACCTGTGCGACCCCGAGCCGCTGGAACAGCCGGGAACGGCGCTTGGAGTGCTGAGCGCCCGTCCCGGCGCGGGGCTGAACCGGCCTCAGGCCCCGGTAACCCCAGGGCTCCACTGCAGCCGGCACCCACGCAAATGGCACTGCACCACTGCTGCTGCTCAGCCATGCAAATGGCACTGCACCACTGCTGCTGCTCAGCCATGCAAATGGCACTGCACCACTGCTCGCTGCTCACCATGCAAATGGCAATGCACCACTGCTCAGCCATGCAAATGGCACTGCACCACTGCTGCTGCTCACCCATGCAAGTGGCAATGCACCACTGCTGCTGCTCAGCCATGCAAGTGGCAATATACCACTGCTCGCTGCTCAGCCATGCAAATGGCACTGCACCACTGCTGCTGCTCAGCCATGCAAATGGCAATGCACCACTGCTCAGCCATGCAAATGGCAATGCACCACTGCTGCTGCTCAGCCATGCAAATGGCACTGCACCACTGCTCAGCCATGCAAATGGCAATATACCACTGCTGCTGCTCAGCCATGCAAATGGCACTGCACCACTGCTGCTGCTCACCATGCAAATGGCACTGCACCACTGCTCGCTGCTCAGCCATGCAAATGGCAATATACCACTGCTGCTGCTCACCATGCAAATGGCACTGCACCACTGCTCGCTGCTCAGCCATGCAAATGGCACTGCACCACTGCTCAGCCATGCAAATGGCAATGCACCACTGCTCAGCCATGCAAATGGCACTGCACCACTGGTCACTGCTCACCCATGCAAGTGGCAATGCACCACTGGTCGCTGCTCAGCCATGCAAATGGCAATGCACCGCTGCTCACTGCTCCTCGGGATTCGGGCTGATTGTGCAGCCGGCATCCATGCAAACGTTAATGCACCACCTCTTGCTGCTCACCCATGCAAGTGTTAATGCACCACCTCTTGCTGCTCACCCATGCAAGTGTTAATGCACCACCTCTTGCTGCTCACCCATGCAAGTGTTAATGCACCACCTCTTGCTGCTCACCCATGCAAGTGTTAATGCACCACTGCTTGCTGCTCCTCGGGATTCAGGCTGAGCAGTCAGCCCAGCTCCAACACACCCAGGTGTAGGGGGATGGAACATAAGCAAATAAAGGTGGTGTAGAATGTAATCTTACCCCCTAAAGAGTTGCAGCTGGGTTAATTATGAAAGGTTAGGAGCAGGCCTGATTTTAACAGGCCGCAGCTGTAGCCAATAAGAAGAGTGTTATAAAAGAGTGGATTGGTTGGTTGAGGGGAACTGCAGTCAGTTGGCTCGTGTGAGGACAAGGAAGAGTCAGTGCCTAGAGGAGCTGCCTACAAGAAATGTCAAGGAGGTACCAAACTCCAGCACTATGGAACCCTTGCAATGTACTGACAATAGAACTCTCACACTATAATGACAACACCCGGGAGCCCCGGATCATGGGATGCCCAGGGCTCCTGGTGCTCCTGGTCCAGTCCCTGGAGCTGATGCAGCTCTAAAGGTCTCCTGATGTAAGTGTTGAATGTTTGGGATCCTCCAAGCAAAGATGAAGCCAGCATCTTTGGAGAAGAGCTAACACAGTGACAACTAACACAAGTGTGTTAGTGTCATGGTTTGATGCTGGCACAATGCCAGTGCCCCATGAAAATATATTCTCCTTAATGTCTGCTGTGGGATGTGACTAGAAATAGAGCAAAGCAGGAGCAAAGCGAAAAAGTCAAGCAGAAAGCAAGATTTAAGTGTGTTTAGTACCCAAAGGCAAGAGCTGCAAACTATTTGGAGTTTAAAATCCTCTCAGACATGAGAGATATCATCTGAAGGGATCAAGGAGGGCGGTATTGAGGACAAAGCTGCATTTACATATTTTATCACCCCCTCCACAGCAACCTGAGCACCAGCCCTGAGCAATCCCTGCACATCCAGAGGAAAGGTCCTGCCATGTCCAGCCCCTTTGCAGGAAGCACTCAGTGGGTGATGGCCTTCACATTCTCTCCCTCTTTTCACTGCTCACCCAAAGTAAGAGCAATCTGACTAATTACCAGAGTTAATTAGCATCAGGATGAAACATCCAACATGGACTGCAGACTCTTAGGAAATACATTTTGGTGCTCTGAGACACAGAAAAATGATTTCCCAAGCATCATGTGCACAGCCAGCTATGTGACTTTTCCTCTTTTTCCTCACCAGTTCTTGGTTCTCACATGAAGATGATTTTTAATGCCAAAGCATTGTGCTTCATCTCTCTTTATTTCAGGCCGCAGTCTCACCACATTTTGGACTGGTTGCAACCCATCTGGTTTCACTAATACTTCTAATATAATATTTATAACTAGCTAAGGGCTGATCATATGACGGGTGTAATCCATAAGTCACATGCCAGTTGTGGTTATTCTATACCCCAAGCCATTTTTCTGTATTTTGGTGTCCATAGCCTGCTGGGGTATTTCTATGTTTTGTCACTGTTGTACCTTTCCATCTTTAAAGAAGGCTGTCTCAGTAACTGAGAGAAAAAGGACCACTTTGTTTCCACCCAAAAATAGGAAATGAGATGAGAGAATCAACCAAAGCCTCTGCTTGCCATCATCTTTGGATTTTCTGAAGGAACTTGTTCTTAGGAAAGTTGTTGAATCTAAACAAAAGCATCTTCTCAACAAGTTCCTCCTTCCCATTGCCAGAAGGATCATCCAACAGAAACCAAAACCAGGTCTGACAGCTTTAGCTCACCCACAGCCAGCTGTGGCAGCCCAACCTCACCTTCAGCAGACACAGGACATTTCCTGGCAGGCCATCAGGTGCTGGCGAGGAAAGATCCGCTGTAATAATGGGGGAGTTCCAGCTGCGTGCAGATAACTTTCTTCTTGTTCTCTTTGCCCTTCTTACCCCGCATTGCCAAGGTGGGCAAGTAGGAGTAATTGCTGAAAAGATGCTCAGACACATCAAGAGATGTTCTTGACCCGTCACAAATAACACTTCATAAAATACCTTGAAGAAATTTTGGGAGAGACCATATCTGAGAGGGAAAAAAACCCTAAATAAACAAACAAAACCCACTTTTTCCTTAGTTTTGAAAAGAATGAATATCATTAGTGTTAAGCCACTGGCACCAGGCTAGGATCTGGCCCCGTGTGGCTGCAGAGGCAGAAGGAGAGTGAATTCTCCCTTTCCACGGGTGCTTACAGTTGGCCACAGCCTGCAAAAGCAAATGATTTAATGATTCATGCTGGCAAACAGGGAAGGATGACTTCAGGTTTGAGCTTCCCACATCACTTCTAGCAGCTCCCCCTGCAGATCCAACACATCAGTGGCCAGGATGATTGCACGAGGCAGAGCCAAGAGGTGCTGCCTTCTCAGCCTCTGGGGCAGGAGCATTTTGCATTTGGGTTCCGCCCAGATGAAGGAAGGAATGATGAATCTGACTCCATGTTCTCAGAAGGTTAATTTATTATTTTATGATACTATATTACATTAAAGAATAGTATACTATATTATACTAAAGAATACAGAAAGGATACTTACAGAATGCTAAAAAGATAATAATGAAAACTCCTGACTCTTTCCAGAGTCCCAACACAGCTTGGGCCTGATTGGCCAAAGAGTGAAACAACTCACAGCAGAATCCAATGAAACAATCACCTGTGGTAAACAATCTCCAAACACAATTCCACATGAGCACAACACAGGAGAAGCAAATGAGATAAGAATTGTTTTGATTTTACCTGAGGCTTCTCAGCTTCCCAGGAGAAAAATCCTGAGTGAAGGCATTTTTCAGAAAATGTGAATGCCACAGGAGCACAAAGCTGGGCCCCACATGGCCCTTGGGAACTCAACAGCAAAGCAGAGGTGTGCATCAAGCCCAGGAGAAGCTAAACTTCTCCTTTTTATGCAGAGTCTTTCAGCAGCAACAGCCTCTACCCCGTGGGTCAGTTTATTCAGAACACAGTAATGGGATTAAGAAGCTCCTCACTGCTTGGATCGCTTCACAGTGGGAAGATCCAAAATCAACTGATGGAAAACAGGATAAGTCCTCCTGCAGAGGGAGCAGGATTGTTTGTGGAACAGAATGATCAAACAATGACTCTGAGCACTTCAAGCCTGCCATGCCTGGAGACACGTACCCCAGCCCTGGGGGCACTGGGCACAGTGTCAGCGCTTGGGTTGGGACCCTGTGGGGCTCTCTGTGCTCGAAGGTAGCAGAGGTGACGGGAAAAGGAGCAGTCATCCTCTCAGGCAAATCTCAACTGTGAACTTCAGGGCTGGAGGCTCAATCCCATGAGGAGCTCTTGAAGGAACGTAAAAACCTGAATTGCCCCAGGATTTGTGACTGAGCAGTCCCAAATAATAACACATCCACCATTATGTGAGTGTGGTGTTTGTGAGGTCCCCAGGACGAGGTGAGAGATGAGGAATCTGACTCCATGTTCTCAGAAGGCTGATTTATTATTTTATTATATTTCTATTATTATTCTATTTATATTTATTATATTGATATTGTTATTAATTAAGAATACTATACTGGAACTATACTAAAGAATACAGACTGAAGTGTGTATCATTCTTCATTACAATAATGATAATGAGAGCTTGTGACTGACTCCTCAGAGTCTGACACAGCTGATGGTGATTGGTCATTAAGTAAAAACAATTCACATGAAACCAATGAAACACGCACCTGTTGGTAAGCAATGTCCAGACCACATTCCAAAACAGCAAACACAGGAGAAGCAAATCAAATAATTATTATTTACATTTTTCTCTGAGGCTTCTCAACCTCCCTGGAGAAGGAATCCTGGTGAGGGGATTTTTTCCAGAAAATATCACGGTGACAATATGAGGATGTACAAAACACTCCCCTCCACTGCAGAACTGGGTTTCCCCTTCCCCACAGACACCACATGCCTTGTACCTTGCACAAACCCTTATCTCCAAAGAGAAAGATACTGCAAGAATTTGAGAGTATCTGCCTTGCCAAACTAATTTTCTGGCTCATCCAGCCCTCATGGGATTTGGCACTGGAGAGAGTGAATTGGCTGAGCAGTAGCAGCAGGCACCTAGAGTTTGTGACAGGAGAGCAAGGCAAATTTTGGAAACCCATCAAGAACAGGAGTCACTCAACCAACCTCTCCAAGAGCCTTCATGGGTGCAAATATTTCACACTAAAGGCAGTCACACATTTAACATGTACACATTATTTCAACTCTGACAAGTTTTAGGGGCTTGTCAGAAATCATTATTAGAGGCTTTGTACATGTCTTGTTTTTCTTCAGTCTCTCCCGTGACAGGGAGTGAAGTCTTGTGACAGTCAAGACCCTGCTAAGAGTTTCCAATGTTCACACAGAGCTTGACACCTCAAAGTTACATTATTCAGGGTCTTCTTCATCTGGAAGAGTGAATGGACTATAGCTGGTCTGAAAAAATCAGTTTTCTTCTCTCACAAAAATTCTGACTTTTGCTTAAAATAAATAGAAACAGCTAAAAATAAACTTTCTGCTTTTAGATATACAGCTTCAGTAAACATCTGAAATTTCATGCCAGAAAGAAACACATTTCAAGGAAAAAAATTGCGTAATCCACAAAGGCATTTCTGACAGAAAGCATTTGAGAGGTAAATATTTTGGAGCAGCCCTGGAAATGCTCTTTTGCCTAGGTCAGTGCAGTGCACATTGCCTATTTTAACTATCAGTTGGAACACTGATATCTAGACCTTTAAATAGAGAAATCTTTATTATCCTCCCTTCCAGGTAAGCTCTGTAATAGATCCTCAGAATGATTCTATGCTTTCCTCTCATCCCATTTCCACCTTGATTGTGACCAGGTTTGATATTTATCTTGATACATTTGTGGATTTGAAAGCAAATTACTATCTCAGGAATGTGTCAGGGGCTCTGAATGTCATTAGGAGCAATCAGTAGCAGGAAAAGGGTTTTTAAGTTGGGGTAAATGTGAAAATTAAAGAGCCTCAATGTGTTGTTTGTGCATCATGTTTGGCTCTGCTCAAAGGTGGGTGGAAAGCACAGGAATAAAAACGTCCACATGAAAACTGGAGTCAGATCCACAGCACATATTTCACCAGGCTCCTGTTTCAGGGCAGCCAAGGTTGGCTTTCTGATCAGCTCAGCCCCAGAATCACAAAGAGAAACATTATCAGCTCTTTCTGGTGTGCTAATATCCAATTTATTTTTCAGCAGTGCAATTTCCTGCCCGCTCTTTGAACAGCTATCAAAGGACAAGACACCAGATCATGGCAGACATTCTTGTAGTGCTGACATCTGCTAAACTAGTCAGTCTGTTCCTATACAGCCCACTCAGTGCATCCTAAAATATTTTATAAGCCACCAGTGGAACAGAGAATGGTAATGTGGGTCCCTGGCCTTTATTTGAGCCACCTTGATGTTCAGTGCAGATGGGGAATCACAATCCAGCAGCCAGAATTTCTGGGTCCACTCAGTTTAGGGTTTCTGTGTTACCTCCAAACCCAATGAAATCCACTTAATGCCATCTGGCACTTCATATCCTTCACAGTTTTTCATCTGAGAGCACTGGCAGATCTGCACATGCAACTGAATCCAAAAGCCTCTGAAAACCAATGGAAAGACAGTTTTGGATCATGTCTAAAAGGGCAAGACTTTATTTAGAAAACTGCTTTCTACAGCTTTGCTGGAAGATGTCCATCCTTTGAACAAGCTCTCAACCAGCAGCAAACACATTCCAAAAAAACATCTGGACACCTAGGAAAAGGTTGGTCCCATTACATTTAGAGAAGCCCAGAAGTATCACTGCTGAGCCATTGCTCAAACTCATATGTGTCAGCTCTGTGGCTATTTTTGCTTTGGGTGACACCATTGATACCATGAATAAATATCAACGTGTTTCACAAACATAGGCAAGTACAGCAGGGGACTACTCACAGCCCATTTTCAGAGTTATTCATGGAACCTGAAGTCTCTGTGTCACTGCCTCTCATGTCCTCTCTGGCTGTGTCCCAAAATATTTCCCATACCAGTGCTGACTTCTGCCTTAGTTTTGAGGTCTGCAGCCAGGGGGGGAAAAAAAAGTGCTTAAGCACCTGGTTGTTTTCTTGAAGGTTTGGTTGCAGGTTTGCCTCAAGCAGTCACTGTTTAAGAGTTCTTTTCGTTGCTTTCTGCTCCCTACCATCCTTCTGGGTTGTATCTCCTGAGCATGACCTCTCCTACCCCTGATTTACATCTCCCTGACTTCATTCCCATTCCCCCTGTCCTTGTCCTGGGTCCTCCCCTGTGCCATTGCTCTTACCAATCTTCAACTTAATCCCAGGCTAAACTTTTATTTTCTTCTTGAAAGAATTCCTAGATGTATTTTTGGCAAATTTCCAGCCCATCATCTTGCTTATCCAGACCACTGTATTCTTCAAATTCATATCCATTGACCACATTTGTTTTCATTCAGTCCTTATGAGCTCTGCCTATTCCTGGCCACCTTTCTGAGACTCTCAGCCTAATTTCTCTTTCCCTGTATCTTTTGGTACAGTGTTCAGCAGGGCCCTGATCAGGATGGAAGTGAGAAGTTCACAGACCAAACTGTCAGAAAGTTGATAATGCCCACAGAGTATGCATTTATGTGCTGTGAAACATGTTAGGAGGCCAAAGTGGAGAAACTGTATTGCAGAACTGCCTTGAATTTTGGCAGGGGTTGTATTTTATATCATATTAAATGTAGGAAGACATTTACTGGCTCATACTAACCCAAGTCCTGCATTAAACTGATGTATTGGTTACCAGTCACATCTTTCATATTTTAAGTAATTGAGCTTTTTCTCTACTTTCAGGATGCTGACAGGCAGTAACACAAAACTGAAGAGTTGTACTGAAAGGAAGCTGAAAGGGGAAGTTAGGAGTCAAATGGTTTCAGGACTCACAGACTTTATTTGAACAGTTCCTAAATGTCAGTGGGATGAAAAATAGAATAAAGTCTATCAGAAGCAAAGTATGGGAATGAAGTTCAGAAAGGGAATATGGAAGAAACATGCACACAGGTAAGCCAGTGTTAGAAGTCAATATGAATGTATTAAAAAACCTTCTGAAAAGCAATTTTCTACAGCTCTGAAAGCTCATAACAAAAGCTGCCTCACAGCAAGAAGTCTTCCAGCCAGCTGTTCAGACTGATAGATGATCAATATGTGATAGATGAGCACTCAAGACACATTATCTCATGACGGTAAAGTCAAATAAATACTGAGGATGCATCCCACACTGCAGCCTTTGCTTCTTGAGAACACATCTGAAGAGATACCTCAAACTGAAACGTCAGTAGGAAGGATTTTCCAACAAACTGATAAAATGAATAAGACCAATCTGCGAGACCAGACAGCATTCACCCAAGAGCTCTGTGGAAATCCAAAGAGGAAATTGCTGCATGGTTATCCATGGTGCAGAGCCAGCCAGCTGTTCCAATCAGCCTATGCCAAGAGAATAGAAGCAGTAAATGTGATGCAGAATGAAAAAGCAGTTTCCAGAGAAGGAATGAATAGAGACAAGTGTGATTCCATGTCAGGCAAACTGATAAACATTCTAAAAAAGAACACTAGAGACATCAGAGAACAGGGTGTAATGGGGAAGAGTCAAGTGTTGTATCTGTAGGACAAAATTCTGATTCCCAAATTGAGTTTTTTGGGGCTGTCCCTGAGGGAATGGGGACGTGAGTGATGCCATTCACTTGGCTTTACAAATGTGAGTACCTGTGAAAAATTTCATGGTAAGAGCTACCCTGGATGGTTTTCTAAAAATGAGAAGGTAGTGCTCCATGGGAATTTAAAAAAGCAAAGAGAAAATTAAAAACTAGCAGGAAAATACCTCAGACCAATATCACCAATTTTTGCACATAGCTCCAATGCACCAATCTCACAGAGGATAGAACAGAACTACAAAAGGCAAGAAAGGGCAACAAGACACCAGAGACAGGGAACAGTTTCCAGACAAAAGAGCCAGAACAGGCTGAAACCCTTCATCTTGGGAGAAAAGCCAGCAGAGGGGATCTGAGAGAGGTCTGTGAAGTCATGACTTGCATGGAGAAGGTGAACAGGAAATAACTGCAAATTATTATCCAAAATAAGTGAACCATTTCTCAAAACTTCAAGGGACAGACAGACACTAACTAATGAAATTATGAGACACCAAGTTAAGAACAGAAAAAAAAATGACATTACTCTCACAAATGAGTTATGGGACTGTCATGGGCACTAAAAATTACAAATTAGTACAAATGGGCTTAAAACAGTAATGGTGGCTAGCTCCAGCAGGGCTGTTAAACGCCATAATCCAAATTTAACCTCAGGAGATCCCTTTGGCATTTTGCAATTCCCTGGCAGCTGACTGCCAGAAGCTGGAATGATGTACCACAGGTAGCACCACTCTGCACTCAATGTGCTTTTTTTTTCTTTTTTTTTTTAAATTTCTTCCAGTTTCTTAGCGTCTTTCTATTTTATGATTTCAAGATAAGTCACAGCAGCATGACCCTGGACCCCATGTCCTTATTTCCTAATATGCCACTAAAGAGATGTGTCCCAACATGAAGTTCAAACTCAACCAGAGACAAGGTGCTACATGAGATTTTGTGGCAAAATACACAGCTGGTATATTCAAGTAATAAATTCAGCCTTTCTGGTGATTTATTTATAGAAGAAAATAATAAACTTTTGCAGATGGTAAGACCTCCATGAAGAGGAGCCTCTCTAAGCATCCTCTACCTTTCCAAAACCTCAATTTCTCCACCATGGTGGGAAGAGCCCGGTGGAGATGTGGGCACATGAGCTCATATAAGTGAAGCTGTGAGTGACAGTACTCTGCCCTTTTCACCATTAAAAGCTCTTTTATACCTGGAGAATCTGACCAGGATTCTCCAGGTGTAAAAGAGCTTTTAATGGTGAAATAAATATGGAGTAATAAATAAATAATTTGGAATAAATATGCCTGTAATTGCACACTCTTTACATAACCATTAAGAGTCACTGGGAGTTCTTGGGACCTTGCAGACCACAGTCAACAGCCACCACTGAAAAATCTGGCAAACAAATGTTTGCATTGCCCTCACCCACGAAAGTAAACTTCCACCCAAAATTTATAGGTTTTAACTAAAAGAGAGTCTGTCCTGTACCTATGTCCTGTTGAAGGTCAACTGTCCTTTTTCTAAAACAAAAGAATATCAAGTGAAAGACTTTAATATCTTCAGGCTTCATCATTTTCACTTTTCTGGTTGGTTTTTTGGTTTTTTTTTTTTTTTTTTTTGGTTGTTTGTTTGTTTGTTTGTTTGTTTTTTAGAGAAAAGCCCAAAGAATGCTGTGTGCACATGGGGTAACTGAGTTTGAGCAAATGTTGATACTGGGCATCTTGCTGGTGCTGCAGGGGCCAGGGAGCACAGGGAGGAGGTGGGCTGGGGCAAGGAAGGACACATCCCTGCTGCTTGCCAGGATCCAGGAGATCAGGAACACCACAGGGAACAGCCCTCTAGGGGATTTTGGCAGAGCTGGGACTATACCTCACGTCCATCTCCACACACAACCCCTCTCCTGACCACAGGAACAACCTCCCAGCCTCAGACAGGTCCTAAGCAAACAAATGGGAGGATTTTTATTGGTTTTAATGATGTATGAGGTCAGATGGAGCTGAAGCCAGACCAGCTGCCAGTGCAACTGTGCATAAATCAGTGCATTGGCTCACAGATGGAGAAACAGTTGAGGTTTCTGCAGGTCCTTACCCAGCTATTCAGCCTCCCATGCATCTCACACCCAAGCCATGCTGGAGCCAGCACAGCTCTTGCTGCAGTCCAGGGCTGAGCTGTCCTTGGCCTCCAGGGCCCCAGGGTCACTGTCTGAGCTGGCCCAGCCTCTGCCAATCACTGGGACACTTCAATAGTCCCCCTCAGCTGGGGCAGGCACTGAGACTCTGCTTTGGGTAAGGCAGCACTTCCACTAGGGCTAGAATGAGAACTTCAGCTTCTTTTCATTTTAAACAACATCGCTTCTTTATAAAATTGAGCCTCTCTGTCGGGATCATTAGCTTGTCAGTGTGACCCCAAGAAAAGTTTGAAAGTCTGTTCTCCCAGCCCGGTGCTTAAAGAAGGAGTCAGAGCTCTTCAGTTCTCGGTCTCAAGGTTGTTTATTGTTCCTTATCTATAAAATTTTTCTCCTGCCCTGCCGAGATCTGCTCACCAAGACAGTCCGAGGCACTCTGCCTGCCCACAGGGTGGTGTTATGTCTTTATACTAAAAACTACGCATACAATGCTTGCAATTACTTTCCAGTACCCATCACCTATGCTAGACAGTGAGCTTCTACTCTAAACCAATCTGTAAGTGCCAACATCACCCAGAAGATGGAGGCCAAGAAGAAGAAGGAGAAAGGCTGGACATGCCCAGTTCCCTCCATCTTGCCCCCTGAACTCCCATACCAAAAACCCTAAAATCTACTTTTCCACCCTGTGATAACTTCACTAACATTCTACTTAAACTGTTGTGGCTTGCTGATCTTCATACAAGGTTGGTAATTTGCTCCACGGATCACAATCAAAACCACAGGGGCATTTTGGGCTCTGTGCCAGGGTCTCTGAAACCCCTGGCAGGGGTCTGGGCTGCTCAGGACAGCCAGAGGGATGTCCTGGGTCCTGACACCTCTGCACCTGCAGCAGAGGGATCCAAACTGATTTGCAGGACTGCCAAGGACCCAGTGTCTCCCACCAAGGAGTGGTGCTGCTTCAGAAAGTCAGATGCCTGCTGGGGATTCACAGGGCAAAAGGGATCCTGTGTGATTATTTAGTCCAGCTTTCCACACAAATTCATGCAGTAACTCCTGCATCATGTCCCCAGCTTAAAATGTAACACCTATTTTTGAAATGTGTCCAGTCTTTATTTCTACAGTTCCAACAGTATAGAATCCACTATTCTTTTATTTATTGATCATTATGTTTGGCACAACTGCATTGGTCTTCTCACAAGGCTCATTTGTTGTGCCTCTGGGAATCATTGCACTTCTTTCTGATAGACAGGAGAGCCATGGGGCAGCAGCAACATCCTCCTCATGGAGATGTGGACAGGCAACAAAAGCATCTCACCCTCTGCTCATTGCTGAGATACACTGACAAAAGATATTTTCCAAACCTCAGATCACTCTTACAACGAGAGGAGAGGAGAGGAGAGGAGAGGAGAGGAGAGGAGAGGAGAGGAGAGGAGAGGAGAGGAGAGGAGAGGAGAGGAGAGGAGAGGAGAGGAGAGGAGAGGAGAGGAGAGGAGAGGAGATCTCATCATTCTAAGCTAAGAGAATAAAATTAAGCTGCAGACTGTCATAAGCACTTCTTTCCTCTAAATGCATATTGACTGTGTCAAGTAAAAAATAAGCACTTAAAAAGAAATACAATTTTAAGTCAATGACAGATATGATTCCAATTTACATTGTGTGTGAATAATTCTCATTTCCTATCTCATTTCACTATCCTTCCTCAGTTTCATATTATCCAAGAGGACTCCCATAATCCTGCCCATGCACATTTGCCAAGTCTCCAAATAGCTTTAAAAAACCCCACTGATGAGAGACCACCAACTTTACGGGTTCTTACAACTCCCACTGTACATTTTATGGGTATTTAGAAATGCTACAGGGTTTTCATAATGCTGGAGAAATTTCACTTCTCTTCACTAATAACAGACATGTGTTTCAGCAGCCTTTCCTCACTTTTCCTCTCCTAGCCTCCCTATATTCTCAAATTGCTGCTTTTTAAGATGTATTTTTCATAGAACTATAAAACCAGAGACATTTTTTTTCTATTTCTTTTCTTTTTTTTTTTTATCCTCAGATTAAGGACTGGACAAAACTTTCAGCCTGCCAAGCTTATGCTTTCTTTCTTTTTTTTTTTTAGCTGTTATTTAAATACTTCACAATAAAAGAATGTGCTCCCAATGGAATTTTTACTGCAAAAAGAAAAGTTCTCCCTTTCTTCTTTCTTATATCTCGTACATTTTTGAAACACATACTGAAACTCTGAAACCTCCTGAGGAAGAAGGCTGCTGAAATGCTGTCAGACTATTAATGATAATGTCAGACTGCATGACACATATTTAGACATTAAAAGAAGAAGGATTAAGGCTGCAACTCAGCCTCACTTTGATGATTCAACTTTACATTGATATCCTCAACATGCCACTTGCAATCAGACTTCTGGTTTTGCTCTTCAACAGCATTTTAAAATAATTCCTCTTGCCTAAGGAGGATGTTGGAAACTGTACATGAGAGTAGATGTTCCCTTTTAACAAGTGCAGAGCTCTGGTTTTTCACAGGGTTTGGAGTGTGTTCTGGTTTTCAGAAGTACAAAGCTGTCACCAGCTGAATCATCCTTCAGAAATGTTCAGGCTGCTTTCCTGAGGAAAATGTCCTGTCCCTTGGGCACTGCTTTGGAGACATCTCCCTGGCACCCACCTGCAGCATGTCTTTCCTGGGCTCTGAAGACAAGCCTTTCCAACATCCCAACTGCACCCACAACTAATTCTTGCCACCTAGTAGCTTATTTCCATTTCCTTTTCCTTCCTACTTTTTTTTTTCTTTTAAATATATTGTCTGAAGACACATTCTGTGTTTTCACAGTAATTTCTCACAACCACATTAGTTTTTATCAGGGCAGAGAGCCACCCAACAGGGTGTGTCACCCACTGGCAGAGGGCAGAGTCTGATTTAGGGTATGGGGCTGATTTAGGGTATGGTGGGAGGTTGACCCTGTATGGGTGGAGTTAATCCATGACTGAGTAGCTGTGACAGAGGATGCTGGAGGACAGGTTAACACTTCTCCAGTGATTTTTACCCAGGACTCTTATGTTCTTCACAGGGGACTGGCAAAAGGTTTATTTCCTTATTTCCAGTGCCTGACAACCCTTTTGGTCTTAACCTTTTTCTTAATATCCAACATAAATTTCCCCTGGTGTAATCTGAGGCCATTTCCTCTTGTCCTTTATCTACCCTCGAAGGCAAAGGTAGCAGAGTTGCATGACAAGTGGGGCTGGTGCTTGGGCTGAAATTATTTTCTCAGTTGGTCTCAAAGCACGGGAGCAACCCCTTTCTCACCTCACCAGAGTGTAGCCATGGCCACATCACCACATCCAAAAATGCCAGGCATATCAAACAGGGCTGGGCTGGGCTAGCTTTGCTCAGCCAAGCACGGAGAACCTCAGAGCTGGCAAAGGGAGGAAATGGGAGCACAGCGAGAAGGAGAAAGGGCAATGGGATAGGACAGTGGCACCATCAGCTCGGCTCTGCCAGAGAGGAAACCTTCCCTGGAGTGTGTCTATGTCCTGCAAGCACCTGCATTATCCATATCTGTAAAAAATTGATCCACAGGACACGGCAGGACTGCTAAAATGATACAGCTCTGAGTGCAGACAAAGCTGACATAATGTGGTCTGCAGAAAGGAGAGGTCAAAAGTTTCACTACAGGTCATAGCCATGGTCCTGTCACTCTGCATTTCTCCCCCGCAGCCAGTGATTCCCTCCATCTGCTCTTCACCTCATGCCATCATTTTGGCACGCAGGCACAACGCAGCAGGATGAGCTGCTGCATCCATATGGCTCAGAGCAGTCAGCAGCACCTGCAGATTTGTCTGCATTTGCTCCCAAAAGCCATGTTTCTCTGGTGGCATTGCACCAGGACACACTGCTCCCAGCCCAAATTCCAATGCCAGCACAGGCACAGTGCTTTGTTTTCCAGAGGCCAGGTGGTGAGATCAGGCATCACTGCCCATCCCCACGGCACGTGGAAGGCACACATGTGGCTCTGGGGCTGCCATGGCAGGCACTGAAGGGATGGCTTTGCCCTTTGGGAAACTCACCTTTGCCTAACTGAGAGAGTAAACCTTCATCTAAACAGCTTATGCTGGTAGAAAAGGTGGTATGAACTCTTTCATGAAGTTTAAATCTCTCTCCCTTCAGTCTAGTCCCAAGCAAGTTCCAGGTTCAACCTCTGTGTAGGCAAAGAGGAGCAACCCAACTGGATGGTGACAGAGTCCCCCCCCCCCCCCCCAGATTGCCCTGCTTTAACAAAGGAAGGTGAGTGTTGGAACCCAGGAAATTCCTCTGGCTGCCCTGGAGGACTTGAGCCCCTGCCCAGGGGGCTCAGAGACCTTGGCACAGAGCCCAAGACCCCTCTGCCTCTGATTTAGCCCTTGGAAAAAACAATTACCAACCTTTATATGAAGAATTACAAGCCACAAAAGTTTCAGTAGAATGACAGTGAATTTATCACAGGGTGAAAAATAGATTTTTTGGGGCTTTTAGAATGGGGGTTCAGGGGGCAAGATGGAGGAATGTGGGCATGTCCAGCCTTTCACCTTCTTCCTGGGCTCCATCTTCTGCTCTGATGTTGGCACTTTTAGACTGGTTTAGAGTAGAAGCTCACTGTCTAACATAGGTGATGGTATTGGGAAGTTATGGTAAATGTAATTTTTAGTATAAAAAGACAACATCACCTCTGAGGCGGGCAGAGTGCCTCTGACTGTCTTGCTGAGGTCAGGAGAAAGAATTTTATAGATAAGGAACAATAAACAACCTTGAGACCGAGAACTGAAGAGCTCTGACTCCTTCTTCGACCTCCAGGCTGGGAAAAGAGACTTTCAAACGCATCTTGGGGTCACTGTGACCAGCGAGAGACGCCGAGAGGTGAGCAGGGTGGGAGCAGGTTTGTGCTCACAGGCTGTGCCCTGGGGCTGGCAGCTGTCACCGCTGTCCCCTCCGGCAATGGGCACAGGCAGGGACGGGCCGCGGGCACACGGGGCCCATCGTGACTCAGCCCTGAGCTGGGCCACCCCGGCCACCCTGTGATACCCATAAGCACAAGGATACTAAAAGGAGAGAAGGGGGAGGTCTGACAGGGGGTTATGTGACTAGGGACACTCAGGTTTAGGTTTCTTCTTGGAAGCACTCCGAAACGCAGCGACCGCCAAGGGAGCAGCTACATAACCAGCACTGAGAAGGTAAACACGCCTTAGGGGCAAAACGAGGGGGAAAATGGTTTAAATGGCTGCAAACACCTTTGGTTTTAATGGCCTTCATCTATTTGCCACCCAAATGGATTTGATTCATTGAGTCAAGCTGGAGGAGCGAGGGGGTTTTAGGGAGGCAGAATTTAATGGCTGAGACTGCAATTTTTGGCCCATGGTCCTCCTCTCGTGAGAAGAGCCCCCAAATGCTTAACAGAGGCTCCTACTGAAGGACAGACCCTGCTGGAGGGGCTGGTGCTACTGCCACTCACTGGGATGCTTGGGAGAAACACAGTCAACTGAAAATGCCTTTGCTGGCTCTCAGCTTTGAGAGTTAGAGGAACTAAGATGAAAGATGGAGAAAATAGTCATTAAGGCATGCCCTAGCATTAGCAGCAATAATTCACAGGCTCTAGCTGAGGATATCAAGGCGGTTTGCCAGCACCACCACAAGGCAAGGGGGTGCTGCTACCCACACTGGGAAGTCAGGCACTTCTGAGTTCAACTGAGTCACCTAAAGTCCTTCTGCAAGGGAAAATCAAACTGCAGTGACACTTGGGACGTGGGATGCAAGGGATGAGGCAGCACCGCTGTCACAGATACGGTGCTGAACCAGCACTCAGCACATCTTCTCCGGTACTTTCTCCACAACCTCTGCTTTCTCCACACGAGGAAACCCTTCCAATGTTTGCTCCAGGGCAGCCTGGCCACAGTAGCAAGAGGAAATTAGTCATCAGGCAGAGCTTGTGTTGTTGCATCACGGACCTACAGGAGGTCAATAGAAGCTCCTTCTCCTCACCCCACACAGTGCTGATGGCTGCTAGGTTGGGAGTAAGAGGAGGAGGGTAAGGAACCAACGTCCCTTTCACTGCTATGAATTCAAGCATCACACAGCTTGCATCCCATTGATTCTCAGTACAACTTAATGTCTAAGGGGTTTAGACAGTTTGAAAAGCTAGGTGCCTAAATAACAGATATACTTTTAAACATTACAAAGGATCTCCTGAAGTCTCTTCCACCTCAAAATTTTCCTACAATCCTGATAAATGCAGTTTATTCCCAGCTGTGCCACAGCTCTGACTGTGAACTGCACCTCTCCATCCCTCCCTCCCACCCTGTCTGCCCCCTCTGCAGAAACCCCTGGCCCTGATTCCCCCGAGGCTGCGATAAGGGGAATTGAGGGGCTTTGGGGTGCCAGCAGAAGGCAGCCCAAAGCTGGTAGCAGTAACCCACGAGTGCAGACTCCCTTGTTAGCCCTGTGAAAAACAGGGCAGGCTGTTGCTGCGGAATCATTCTTCCTAGCGGGTCCGAGTCGGCGGCGGAGCAGCGGCCGCAGGATTCGGCGAGCGGCGGGAGGGATGCGTGTGCGAGAGCGCCGGAGCTCGCCCAGCTCCCCATTCCGCCGGGTGCCCGCTCTGCTCCCGGGCACGTTCAGGAAGGCGACGTGAAGTCAGGCACCCCGTGCCTCGCAGATGAGGGTCTCGATGCGTAAAACCATTGATAAGGGAGGAGAAGCGGAATGAAGCGAGTTGGAAACCAGAGCAAATCCCAGATTTCCCTGGGGAAGCAAGGCAGGGGGCTGGGGGAGAAGCGCACACGGTGGGTCGCGGCGAGTCTCCGGGGGGCAGGATTTCTCTTCCATCGCATGGAACAGCGAGATTAAAGAAGAAAGTGGGAGTGGGGTGGGAGGGGAGGGAAGGGAAGGGGGGGTAGGGGGGGATGAACAAAGGAGATTGGCAGCACAGCTGTTTTGGGAAGAAAAAAAAAAAAAAAAAAAAAAAAAAAAGGCCAGCCTTCCTGTTTCTTTAAAGCCGCTCATCTGCGCGGCGGCCGGCTGCCGGCGGCGGGAGGCAGGCGGGCTGCGGGAGCTGCGCGGAGCTGCGGCTCGGAGCACGGACGGACGGAGCCGGGGCTCCGCTGCCCGCCGCGGCCGGGCGGGCGCAGATGGGCGGCAGCGGGGCGGCGGCAGCAGCGGCAGCAGCGGCAGCATCGGGAGCGGCGCAGCAGCGGCGGAGCGGCCGCGGCTGAGCTTCGCCGCGCAGCGCCCCGCGCCATGCGGAGCGCGCCGCTGGCCGAGGGCGAGCCCTGGCCGCGCCTGTGCCCCGCCGAGCTCGGGGGGCTGCGGCGGCTGCGGCGCAAGCACGGCGGCTGCAAAAGTTTCCGCGTGGAGCTCAAAGTGCTGAGCGGGCGGCGGACCGGGCTCCGCGCCCCCCCCGCGCCGCCCCCCGCCGCCGCCGCCGCCCCGCCGCCCGCCTGGGAGCCGCGCAGCGCCGCGCTCGGCCCCGCCGCCGCCGCCAACAGCGCCTTCCCCGCCGCCCCGCCGCCGCCGCCCGCCGCTTCCCCGCGCCCGCGGCCGGGCGAGGCGTCCGGCGTCTCGCCCGAGATCAAAGCGCTGCAGCAGACGCGGCGGCTGCTGGCCAACGCCCGGGAGAGGACCCGCGTCCACACCATCAGCGCCGCCTTCGAGGCGCTGCGCAAGCAGGTACCTGCCGCCGCCCGGGCACCGCTCCGCACGGCCCCGCGGTGCCGGCGCGGGGCAGCGGGCAGCGCTCCGCCAGCCCGGGCCGGGCTCTGCCCGCCGGGAGCCCGCGCTGCCCCGGGGCCAGGGGAGGTGAAGGGCAGGAGCCGAGTGGCCGCCTGACAGGAGGGGAAGTCGGTTCAAAATGCCTGGAAGTACCAACCCTAGAACTGCGCTAACACTCAAGATAAATAAATAAGGGCTTTTAATTTGCTTGCAGTTAGAAAGTTTTGGACTTTTTTTTTTTTCTCTCTCCCGGAGGGAGAGCGGTGTAGAGAGCGAAAAATAAAACAAACCCGATAAATCCCTCCGAGGGAGAAAAGAGTGTGTAGAGAGCCACTTGGTCAAGCTGGGAGCTGGGGTGATGCTCCTCTACCTAGAGCACGTGTAGTGGGCAGCTGTCCAGCTGCGGTGAGCTGCCCCAAAGGGATCACCGGGAATTTGGGCAGCACCGTGCTCCTGTTGACTTCAGTGCAGGGTGCCTGATCCCTCAGAGCCCCTGGGGTTCTTGCAGCAGCCTCTGAAATGTTCTATGTGCCCTGTGTGCTAGGGATAGCCGAGCTGAGCTGTGGTCCTCCACCAGTTAGCTTCCCATGGTTTTTACTGTAGGCTGTGTTTGAAGTGTGTCTGGTGCTAGGCTTTCTGGCTGAGAGGACTTGAAAATCCTCGTGGTTGTCTGTAAAGGATATGTTCAGAGTGTCAGGGTGGCACTTTGGAAAGGTAAATGAAAGGTTTTGGTCAGAATCCTTCCATTACCTCCCCAGGATGAGGAGAGATACATAGAAGTCGCAAGGGTCTTGTATCTTCTGCACAAAATAAATCAGTGCCCTGGCCCCTGTACTCAGCGTGTAGGCACCGTGTGGAGTGCAGTGATAGACAAAGATGTGCTGTCACATTGTGCAAGCCCAGCTGTGCTGGCTATTCTGCCTTTCTGTTAAATGTTGATGGGACTGTTCCAGGTGTGCAGGAAGGAGGAGATGAACAGGGCTCAGAGGGTGGTGAGCTGCAGATGAGGCTGACTGTGAGAGGTGTTAAGCATCACCTCTCCCAGGATGGTTCCTCCAGCCTGGTGGGAGCAACGTGCTCTGCCTGCAGGGGAGCTCACACACACAGGCTTTTCCCTACCATCTTCTGGACGTTACTAATCTGAGCTATTCCCCGAGTGTGCTCACTTTAGGACTCAATCCTCTCTCCTGCTTAAAGGAAATCTGCTTGTTCCTCTCTTCAGCATGCTGCCTGGAGCCTTCTCAATGACGGCTGTGTCCTGGGTAGTTGCACCCCAAGAGTTAATCCTTTCCCATCATCTGCTTAGGCAAACAGATTTCAGGGGCTGAGACCAGGGCTGGGTGTCAGGAGAGAATCACTGGTGAACAACTAAACTAGAACATTTCTGATCACTGTGCAGTGGTGGGATCTCACTGCTCCTGTTAATCCCAGTAATCCAGTGTGTGCTGGGTGCTGTCCCCCAGTGCTGGGAGGCTGCCTCTTGTAGATACAAACTCCAGACTTGATGTATTTTGTTTCTGTGAGCTGCTTCCATATTTCAGTTGTTTGGTGACTGTGTGTAACACGCCTGGAAGTGTCAGTCTGATTCTCCATGGACAGACATCTACACCACCAAAACCGCAAGGGGAAGTAGCACTGATTTCCCAAATCACTGGCAATCTTGTTCTAGGCTGAGCCTCAAGCACAAGTCAGGCAGGCAACAAATTAAAGCCGCACTCTTTAGGGAAATGGGCAACTCTTGAAAAGCCTCAGATTCCTGGCCTTGGCCCTGTCTCTATAAATCACTTCAGCCATGGACTCAGCTGGGAGCCCAGAGAGCCTGGAGAACAAGCTGCCGTCCTCTCCTCCCGTGAAAGCCGGTCTCTAGGGTCAGCACAGGAGCAAACTGGCGGAGCTGTGCTCGCTCTGCAGAGAGAAAGAAATCATTCTCTGGGAAATGTTTGCCACGAGGTTTTCCTAGCAATTTGCTGAGGGGTGGGCTGGCTGTCCCGACCATCATTGGATGACATTTGTATTCATTTCTTGTTGGGCTGCCAGCGGCGTGCTGGGTGCCGTCGGTGACATCAGGTGACAGACACGCATGGCACTGCTGCCTTGGCACTCACGTCATCCGCAGCCGTGACGGCAGAGGGGATTCTGGAGTGCTGCTCACATCAGGAGACAGCAGGGTCCTTTCTGTCACACCTTGGCCAGCGGGTGGGAAGCAGGGCTGTGGAGATGGCCTGGTGGAGGTGCACACAGTAGGGAAGCTTTCTCAGGTCAGCACGGTCTTCCCGCACGCCAGGGCATACCAAGGGCCTTCAGCCCCTTGAGAGAGGCAATCCCTGTGTGCTGTCTGCTGCAGGCCTCCCCTCGTGTTCCTTGGTTAGTCCTCCGTCCCCTCCTTGTCATCACATATCAGGCTCTTAAGCAGCTGGGAGGCTTTTCCTGAGGCACTGAAACTGATCCGTCCCCGCGGACAGGCGGGCGAGGAGCAGGGGATTGTGCCGTGCCTGCGCACAGCCCACCCTGGCCCCACGCTCCTTTGGCTGGGGGTCAGGTGCTGCATGTGGAGCTGCTGGAAGCAGGAGCCTTCCTCAGCCACTGGTACCCAACACCCACAGGTGTCATCCCTGTCCCTGCTGGATGCATGAGTGGAGATACCCATCCTCACTGGCGCACGTGAGATAAAACCCCATTGCCTGCAGGATCAGACCCACCACGGCCACGCTGTAGGGAGCCCATCCACGCTTGCTGAGGAGGAGGTGGAGCAGGAAAGGGAAGTCATGCCTCTCTGCAGGACACTCTCCCTGTCTCAGCAGCCCACCCGAGGGCAGGCGCCTGGCACACAGCAAGCACAGCGGACAGATGGGCTGACGGCGGCGGCCCGGCGCAGCTCCACAGCTGCCTGCATATGGCACACATGTTCTGGCTTGTGCTGGCTAACTCTCCAGATGGCAGGAAGGGGTGTGGGTTCTTTTTTTTTTCTCCCAGTTCTTGGTGGAGGAAGAGCCAAGCGCAGTTGTTTCGCACAAGGAGAGGCTAACCCAGAAGCCAGCCGTGTCCCTGAGGACTGAGCTGTCCCCAGCTTGCCTCGGAGGCCAGGGCCCCTCCGAGGTGGGAGGCAGGCGGGCAGCTGCCAGCTCTGGGAAGCTGCCTGCTGTTGGGAGAGACGTGTCCTTGCCATTGTGTTCACCCCTTGGTGTCACAGCCACCAGGAATGAGGATTTCTCTCCCTCTCTGTGTTGAGCTGCTGTACACCCTGCTGCCTTTGCCATAGGACCATGGCACTGAAGTGCAGATGCTCCTGAGAAACAGCTTCCCCCCGATCTTGGTACTTGTGGTCTTCAGCTATTAAGTCTGGAAGAGATTTCTCCCCCTTAGTCCCCCAAGTATCATTTGTCCAAGTGATCCTTCCACTGACAGCGGGCTCCTGAGGCAAACAGTGGAGTTCTCCTTGGCAAACACTGACCTGCTCTGAAGCACTTTGAGGTGGTGAGATTCTTCTGCTGTACTTGGCTGTCCCTCTGCTGCTTCCTTTCTGGTGTCCCTCCTGGGGGCTGCTCCTGTCCCTGTGACTGAGCAGCTCCTGTCTGCAGCACTGCTCTCCTGCCCTCAAATGCCCTGGCAGGTGCTGGTCAGTGAATTCTTGCGCTGCCCTGGCTGCTGCAGGACCCTCCACATGTGACATGGGGGGTTGTCACTTCCATCCTTTTCATCTTCCTCTCCCTGCCAAGGTGGGTGGTCAGTGAAGCCAAGCATCTCTGAGGCAGACAGAGGCACAGCACTGAGTTCACAAGGACCTGGGGTCACCTTGTCCTCCATGTGAAGACTCCTACCCATCCTTTTGCTGGTGGGTGTTCAAATTCATGGAGTGGTGCAACCGTCTGGAGGAGACAAGATGTGACAGCAACATTGCCTATCTTCAAAGCAACCATTCTCCATGCAGTGCAATTCTGTCTCTTTTTTTTGGTCTGCAAATTCCTATTGGCAGCAAGAGACTCATCCACCAGCAAGTCCCATCTGTGAAACCAAACCATTTTAACTTTTATTGCAGTATGGCCTTAGCCACCAGGTTTTCTGCTGGAGGCCTTGGCCAGAAGGGAATTGTGCTCTTCACCATGAGACTGCATGGACAGCCAAGCAAACCAGTATGTCGCACTCCCAGGAGCTGGGACTGAGCTCCTCAGCTGTGCTGACAGACCCTAAGGTGGCAGCAAACTCTCCCTGGATGGATGGAGACAACGACAGCAGCCTTCCTGATCTGGAGCCTGCCTGGGCTTGCACATCTGGTTTGTCTCTGGAGCACTGCTGTCCAGCTCCTCCTGAAGAAAGTGATGCATGGAGCCACAGTGAGCTGGAGTCTGTGCCGGGAGCAAATGTGTCCACAGGCATTTATCTTCCCTTGAAGTCCACTGGCGTTTTCCTAAATCTTTTCACCACCACGTTGCCAGGACATTCTCTGCCTCAGCAGCTGACAGCCTTTCTCTCTGCACTCGTGTGGGTTCTGGAGATACTTTAGGGTTTTATAGGGCTTTTTAGCTGCTGGAGTGGAGGTTTTCCCCCCACACAGGGTTTTCCCTTTCACTCTGTGCCTCCGGCATGCACATGGCTGCTGTGGCTTGCTGTTCAATCAGTGCAGAAAAGACTCTGCTCCTTCCCATTGGGAGCATGGTGGGACATCAGGAGCAGAAGCCTCAAGGCTACAGGAGGAGATTTTGTGGCTGTGGGGACAAACTGTCTGCAGGGGTTTGAAGGGACAAACCAGGCAGTAAATGGAGGCAGGAGTGTGGCTTGAGCCACAAGCCAGCAGAGGCTGAGGCTGTTCTGTGAGTGCTTCATTCCGTGCTCACCCTCTCTGTGTGTCATCCCAAGGGTGGTTGTGGTTTGTCACCTCTGCAGGCGGGACCCTGCGTGTGACCGGTGTCGCTGACATGTCCTTTCTGAAGAGGCTGAGAGCTGTCCTTGGTCACCTGCTGACATCTCCCAGCCCAGTTCCCAGTGACTCATCCCTCTGTGATCCCACCAGCAGGAAACCCTGGGGTGCTTTAAAACCCAGCTCCTGAAGACAAACCGCCCATGAAGGCTGGGCAGGAAGGTTTGGCTGTTGGGCTTCAGGAGAGCAGGAGCATCTTCCAGACACAGTGTGCAGTGCCACTGCTGTGCTGTCACTGAACAGCCCAGTGTTAACCAGAGCATCTCCGTGGCTGCTGCCAGTCCCAAGTGACACTGATGGATTTTTGGGAGCCCAGAGTGGGGCGGCCCTGTGGTTTAACAGCTAAAGAAGATGACAAAATACTGGCCTGAAGCAACACAGGAGGAAAGAAAGTAAGGGAGAAACCAAACAAAAGGAGAAAAATCCTGAAAACAATGGCTGTGTGTCACCAAGAACAGGGAATTTTGCTCCCTTAGCTGCTGTCTAGCTGGTTTTATCCTTTGCTACAAATCCTGCTCCTGTCAGGAGGTGTTTGCTCTGCCTGCTGCAGCCACCCTGAGTTAACCTCTGTGTTTTCTTATGGCTCCCACTGAAACTGGAGAAAAGAGTCTGCTTTTCTCCATCAAGCTTTGACTCCAGCCTCTGCTCCCTGCCTTAATCCACTGTCAAATTCCTTTCTGGCTGCAGTGGGGAGGTGGGACACTGCAGCAGAGCTCCCCAAGCTCTTTGTTCCCAGCCTGCATCTCCTTTGGTCAATCCCGTGTGTATTCCCCAGGTGATGTATCCCCTCCTGGTCCTGGTTTGCACTGTTCCCTGTGGCAGGCAGGGATGCAGGCAGAGCCATGTGTGTCCTGTGGGAGGTTCTGCTCCTCTGCAGCTGCCACAGGCTCATGGTGACAGCTCCTGGGGCTCAGCAGTGACAGCAAGGGAAGAGAAAGCCCCATGGTGTCCAGCAGTGGCTGGTGACTGAAGAGTCACCAAATCCAAGCTGAGTTAATGCCATTATCTCCAGTGGAGCTTGCTGTTCTATTTACCAGGGGGTTCGGATCCATTGGACCTCAGAGATGCAGATGGCCACTACTAAACTACCACCCAAAAAGTGTTTCCCCACTATAGTGCTGGAAGGCAGCCCCTTTCAGAGAAGATTTTCTGTGCCCAGTAGCCCTGGGATTTCTCCTCTGATAATCCCAGTAATTGTCTGTCTAATTACTATTTTGGGAAGTGGCTCAAAGAACCAGCAATGTGGCTCAAAGAACCAGCAATGTGATATTTTTCAGGCATGATACTGAGGGGGTGTGCTGTGTGTCCTGAGGATGTGCAGGAGGCTTTGGGGGTGCAAAACCTCTGTGGGAAGTGCAGGACAACTGTCCAAAAGGGAGCCAGGTCTGGGGCAGCATTAACCAGGCTGCCATTTGGAAGGGACTCCTGGGGTGAACTCACCCAGCACCACACCTAGGTTTTGTTTGGAGGAAGCCAATTCATTCGCTCCAAGGAGTGAACTCATGTTTCTGTAATGTGAGAGACGGGGGAGCCAGGAGCTGGGAGGGAACCAGGAGCTGGATTGTTTGACAGCCTGGACCCACCAAAGAGGCAAAGACACCTCGGTCAGCACTGGGGCTCCTGCCTGAGCGGTGCTGCTTTTGTTCTTGTTGGCATTTTTCAGCTGGGTTCGGGCCTGGGCTGAGCACTTTGCTCCCCGTGGTGAGGCAGGGGTGAGGCTTGCTTTCAACCTGCTGGGATTGCATTGCTGGCACAGGGCTGCCCCTTCCTGCCACTGCATCCTGGGGGCAGAGAGAGCAAAAGCCTCTCAGACTCTCAGGCATGGAGTAGCTGCCCATCGCTGGCTGGAGCAGAGCTCTGTGGCACATCTGACACTGTGACACCACAGATGGTCAGGGGAGGTGACTCTTCCCCTCTGCTCTGCTCTGGTGAGGCCCCAGCTGCAGTGCTGCATCCACCTCTGGGATCCTCAGGACAGGAAAGATGTGGATATCTTGGAGCAAGCGCAGAGGAGGCCACCAAGTTGATCAAGTGAATGGCTGAGAAAGTTAGGATTGTTCAACCTGGAGGAGAGAAGGTTCTGGGAGATTTTTTCAGCCCCCTCACCCCTTCCCCTTAAAGGAGGACTGTAAGCAAAATGAGGACAAACTGTTTAGCGCACCCTGTTGTCATAGGACAAGGCAGAATGATTTTGAACTAAAAGAGGGTAGATTTAGACTAGACATAAAGAAGGTTTTTGCAATGAGGCTTGTAAAACACTGGCACAGGTTGCCCAGAGAGGTGATACATATCCCATCCCTAGAAACATTCAAGGTCAGCCTAGACAGGTCTCTGAGCAACCTGATCTAGTTAAAGATGTCCCTGCACACTGCAGGGGGTTGGACTAGATGACCTTTAAAGGTCCTTTTCAACTCAAACTATTCTGTGATTCTCTGGGGCCCTTTTCCAGCAGCAGCTCCCTGGGAGCCATGCCATCTATCCACACAGCAAGGTCTGGCCTCAGATCTGGCTGGGTTGAAACCCAAGGGTGCTGCCCCAAAGGTCCAGGTCAGGGTATCATGCTCCAGTGGCACAGAGGAGCCCTGGGTGGATCCTGGTTGCTGCTGTGCTGCAGGAGGGATATTTGGGCAGCAGCAGGAGGGATATTTGTGAATCAGCTCTGAAGGGATCTGGTAGGACTGTGAAAGGATGTCTCAGGAATGCTTGCAGGCTTTTCCATCCTACAGCTGTGTAAGTCATCTTTGTCCCACCTGGAATATTAGAAGGACTCAGGTTCTGCAGCTGTTGAGAGCAAGGCAGGGAGGCCAAGTCACCTTGCTGGTGAACCTGAACCAAGTCATCAAATGAGTCCTGCAAGCAGCAAAAGGACACATATGTGTTCACTTCACCCCCAGAACTGGGTGGGAAGAGAAAAAGGCTGGCTCCAAACCCTTCCCTATGATGTAACACATCTTGAATACAGGCAATGATCTTCTGGGCAAGGCCTTCAGCTTGTTAAGGATCTTACTCATGGAATCACAGAAGGATTGGGGTTGGAAGGGACCTTAAAGATCATCTAGTTCCAACCCCACTGCTGTGGGCAGGGACCCTGCCACTAGCCCAGGTTACTCAAAATCCCATCCAGCTTGGCCTTGGGATGAGGCATCCTCTCAGGGATGAGGCATCCCCACATCCACAGCAGCTCTGCAGATGCCAGCCTGGAGATAATTCGAGCTCATGCAAGAGGGGCTTCCCCTGTCAGGGCTGACAAGGCAGGGACACTGTCAGCCCACTGCCCCACCCTGCCACTGTTCCCCCAAGGTGCCTTCGCCCCAGGAAGTGTCTGACTCACCCTGGGTTAGAAAGGGATGTGCAACAGCCAGAACTGTTAAGTACTGGACATTTATATGAACCTCTGGAAATGTTTTTGGCAGGAAGCTCAGCACAAACAATGAGGCAGCGCCGCTGGGCTGCGTGTTGGGATGCAGGGAGAGGCAGCCAAATGTTTTCCTGGGGGAGGGGGGCAAGGAGAGGGGCCCTGATGTCTTTTAACTCCCAGCATAAAAAATAAACCAGATGAATTAGCAGACAGGTAGGTTCAGCAGCTTACTATGGCATCTTGAGGAACTAGCTGTCAGGAGGGCTTGGTTTGTGCTGCATCACAAACTCTGCCTTAGAGCAGTGCCTTAGAGCTCTACACTGCCTTAGAGCTGTCCCATCTTCCCTGCTGGGCCTGGGGGGCCCAATTCTGCCCTGTGTGACCTTCTGTGGAGGGGGTCTGTGCACGTCTGTGCTGCTAACTCACATTTGGAGCACAGTAGCAGAGACATCTGGACCCCCCCAGCACTCAGCACTTCTTTACCCCAGCATTCTCATGCAGGGTAAAAGCAGACTTGGTTTCACAGATGTTACCTGTACAGGTCCAGAGGGTGTTTATGGAAATGGTATCTATTTTATAAAGACAGAAGCTCAATGATGTGAGGAGCTTAATGCTCCCAAAGGGCACGGGATGCTCCTGGCTGTTCCCTGCAGACCCATCAGGGTGAGCACTGTGTGAACACCCTCGTGTGGCAGGGTGACAGCTGTGCCCTTTCACCCCTCTCCAGCTGTTCTCCAAACTCACCCTGCAGCCTCCTCTCCTGTGCCATGTCAGAGCCAGCTGCCAGCCCATGGCTTTGGTGGGTGACAGTGATGCTCTGGGGAGCTGCAGCGGATCCCTGCCCCCCTCAGGAGGGCTGGCTGCAGGTCAAGAGCACAGCAGACTTCCCACGGACTTCAAAGGGAGCATCTCTGGTTTTCCAAGGGCGCTGCCTCTGAGTCTGAGACGTCAAGGATAGAACAGACCTGTTAGGTCACATCCCTTTCTATTTTCCTGCCAAAGAAGGGCTCTTCTGCACAGGAATATGTCCCAGGAGCATTCATCTTGCCTTGCTGGGGATCACTGATAAGACCCATGAGACTCCACAGAGCCCTTTGCAGACACAACTAACAAACATCCTCTGACTGGAGCTCTGGTTCCTGTGGTCCCAGCTCCCCCTGTGCTGATGTCCCAAAGCTGAGCATGGTGCTGGTGTCCTTGCCTTTCTAGCAGACAGCTGCATTCCTCAGGACTGGTGTGAAATTTCAGTTGCAGTTCCTTCCTAATTCCTTTTAATCATTGCAAATATTGCAGGCAAGATGGTGAGCTGTGCTGCTGCTCGGCAGAGACCAGTGGGGTCAGATAAGGGAAATATTTTCATTAACTGCCCAGGAACTCGAGCCTGGTTCCTCCCAGCTCTGGATGGACCTGCTCAGCTCACAGCTGCCCCATTAAAGCACTGAAGTCTGTTCAGTTCAGGCATGAGGAGCAAGAAGGTGACAGAAGGAAAGGGTTTGGTCCTTGCCAGGAGCATGACAGATATGTGCTCACGTTCCTGCCTGCCAAAGGTCTGTGTGGAGGCTCTCTGGGAGCTGGGAGGGGTTACACCTGCAGGGCCACACCGGCCTCAGGTGTTTTTCCCACCTCTAAAACACTCTCTCTGTTTTATGTTGGATTTTGAAGATTTCTTGGCATCCAGGTGTGCCACTGACACCCTTTACTGCAGTTTGTACAAATCTGTCCCCTCTTTCCTGTAGACTTTGTGTTAAAGAAGAAGTAATACCCAAGTTACACACAGACACACTTGGGGAAGTTTTGGCTCTGGATTTGAACTAAGTGGCTCATTCCTCTCTTAATTTCCCATGTTTAATTCAAAAGGAAACATTAAAATGGCAGGAGCTGAGCCAAGACAGGGAGGGTTCCTATGAAATAGTTTTTCTAACACTGTTACCATGGCAAAAAAAACCTCTTATCTCTTAATGTTGGTGCCCTGCACCCATCACAGGAGTATCTGAACACCTCAAGGTGAAACTCTTCCCATGGGCATACAGGGCAGCTCCAGTTTGGACTCTGCTGCAGTAGTGTGGGAAAAGTGCTGTGTAATCCCAGATGAGGGTTTTGTCAGCTGTGTTAGCACTGAAATCTTCCTTGCCTTTTGTAGCAAACACGTCCTACAAAATAGTTTGGGTTTTGTTTTGTTTCTTTTTGTTTCCTTAAGAAAAGAAAAATCCCAAAGCACAAAAGAAAGAGCAAAACAGATGAGGGAAGGAGACATTAGCCTGCCTGCTCGTGTTGTAACTGGACAGCGTCTGTGCATCAGCCTCAAGGATTTCATGGTCTATTTTCCTTCCACTCAATTTAACTTCCCTCTTGCTCTAATTCTGAAATTACTCCCACATTTCACTGAATCCTTCCATTTTAGTTTCCATCTTGCTTTGTTCTTCCCTGATGCCGTTTGATCTGGGGTCTCTGCCGCTTTCCTTGCGTTGGCGTCCAAAGAGCCTTGGGTGTTTCTGCTGCCTGGAGCTCTTGCTTTCAAAATAACTCAGCTCATTGCATCTGGGGACCAGGTACTGAGGGCAGGGGCACTGCTGGGAGCATAATGCTGGCCAAAAAATGGTGAAGGCAGGGATTTAGAGAGAGGTTTTGTCAGACAAAAAGGAGCTCTTAAAGAGATTCTCTGCAATGTCCCTGCTCATTTGGACTGGAGGACCTTTAAAGGTCCCTCCCAACCCAAGCTATTCTGTGATTCCTTGTATTTTCAGTAGTAGATGGTATATATTAAAAAAAGGCCATTTGAAGTTTTATGGCTGGTTTCTGGAGAGGCACCTCAGCCACATCACAGCTCCAATCCTGTGCTCAGTTTTGGGTCCCTCTTTACAAGGACATTAAGGTGCTGCAGCATGTCCAGAGAAGAGCAGTGGAGCTGGGGAAGGGTCTGATGAGGAGCAGCTGAGGGAGCTGGGGCGCTCAGCCTGAGAAAAGGAGGCTTGGGGGGACCCTCTGGCTCTGCCCAACTCGTGACAGGAAGGGGCAGCCAGGTGGGATTTGGTCTCTTCTTGCAGGTAACAAGTGATAGCACAAGAAGAAATGTCCTCAAGTTGTGCCAGGGGAGGTTTAGACTGGATATTAGAAAAATGTCTTCACTAAAAGTGTGGTCAGTCATTGGAACAGGCTGCCCAGGGAGGTGGTAGAGTCACCATCCCTGGAAGTGTTCAGAAACTATGTAGGTGTGGTGCTTGGGGACACGGTTTGGTGGTGGCCTTGGCAGTGCTGGGCTAATGGTTGGAGTCCATGGCCTTAGGGGTGTTTTCCAGCCTAAAGGATTCTCTGTGTGTTGTACAAGACGTGCCCATAGGGTTAACAGCACTAAAATCCTTGTGCTCTTGGGTTAGGGTGAGCCAAGCAATCAGTTTGGATTTCCATAAACACCATGGCAGAGGTCTTCCCTAAGGAAGAAGAAACCAAACAGGCTTGGATGGGAGTGTGGATCAGTGGTCAGTGTAGAGGCAGGGAATGGTGGGTAGGGAAACAGAGCCAGTTCCTGCAGGGAGGGACATCATGAGTGGACAAACCAGGATCTGACTCTGAGCTTAGCTCTGCTTTAAACAGGGAATGTCAGGTTCCACTGCCTGAAATTGTGGTTGTGCAAGCTGTGCTGAAGTTCATGACTCTGAGTGATGAGGTAATCATATGGCAGAAGAAATAAATACCACACAGATAAAGTGGAGTGATGCATATGGAAAAACCCATACCAGAGTCCACATGTGAAGTGATAGACCCTGAACTGACCATTATTTCAGAGAAGGGAGACCTTGGGGTTTCTCTAGATGGTTCAAGGAAAGTCTCAGGTCAGTGTCTGGCAGCAGTCACAAATCGAATCAGGGATTAGGAAGAAAGGAATATTAAACAAAACAGAGAACACAAGCATCTGTTAGATATATGCACCCACAAGATGAACACTTTGTGTTGTTCTGATCATCCCATCTCCAAAGGGACTAGGAAAGGTTCAGGAAAGAGCAGCAAGGGTCATCAGAGATATGGGATGGCTTCCATAGAACTGTCTGCTGAGGAGGATTAATCTTTTTCTTCTGGAAAAGAGGCTGAAAAGATGATGGTGAGCTAAAAAACATATGTCACACAGGAGGTGAATAAATATCTGTTGTCCTGTCTTCTGATACAGAACTGTAGTACCTCAAGGGAAGACAGTAGGAACCAAGTTTAAAACAAGCAAAAAGAGAAAAAAATTATATAGACTGGAGAGAGCACTTTGCAAAAAGATATTGTGGCTGCTCAAAATCAACAGGGTTGGTTCAGCTTACCAGACCAAGTTCACGGACAGAAAAGATCTATCATGGGTTGTTAAATTTGGGGATGGCACATCTAGCTGTAGTGATGGAGGTGATGGTAGCTGGAGCCTGACAGAACACTTGGGGAAATCCTATCTATGCCTGAGCTGTTCTGCTCCTGCTTTGGCATCGGTGTCTGGCTGCTGTGAGGTTTCTGGAGGGGCTGAACCCATTTTACCTTCTGTAAAGTCAGAGAGAGCATTCCAGGGGTGATCCCAACTTTGTGTCCCTGTGGAGGAGAGAGAAGCTGAGGCACGAGCATGGCAAGAGGAAACAAAAATCTCCAGCCCTAAGCTGAGTGTGACACTCTAGAGGGCTGTGGAGAATGGAGACTGGTACAGAGGCAGGTGGTAGAGAAACATTGAGGTGTTCCAATGATTGATGACTGTGAAGACTTTGACAGGTGGTCAGACAACCTGAGGGGCTCGGATGGATTTCAGATGGATTTCTGATGAAAGCACAGCTTCAGTTTCCCGTAGGCAATGGACTCTTGTTCAATTGCTGAGTGACCTTCAGCAATTTTGCAAACTAGAAAATGGGGTGCCCAAGCCTGTTAAATTCAGAAGACCTCTCTTTAAGCTGGACATATTAAAGCTTTATGCCTAAAATCGAGTGCAGATGTAGTGTTTTTCTAGATCATGATTGAAAAGCAACCCACCCTTCTGCAGCAAGAACCATATACCGCTCAGTTATTGAGACCCAATCAGTTTAGTTTAAATTGTTCAAATGTCACCTTACAGTAGAAATCTTTAGGGGTGAAGAAATAAATTGCACAAGATACACCCAGCTCCCTGAAACAGGCTCTGTTTTTGTCTCTTTTGTGGGGTGAGGTACCATGATGGAGTGTTAGAAATTAGAACAGGTAGAAATTACTGCCTGCTCAAGGTCCTGCTACTCAACAACATTGTGTTTTTGCACGGGCTGAAAGCCACAATTGATGTTGTTTGACCACAAAAACAATGGATTGTGATATAGCTGCTCATACCTTTTTACTGCCTTATTCTGAAAGACCTGTGAGGACATGGGAGCTGAGTGTGAGGAGTAAGTTTCTCAAGACAAGTTATTGGGGGGCATGGGGATGCAGGTTTCTAAGAAACAGGGCCTCCAAGAGGTGAACTGAGCAGCAGGCAGATGTCCTGGGCCGTATCCTGCCATCACATTTTAAGCAGAACTGCCCTGCTGAAATCAAGAGGCTTCGTGCTGCTTTCATCCCCATGGAGATCAGCAGGGGAGTTCTTCTTAAAAACCTGTTGGGACCATATGGCATTTTATCACTAGAGTTTCTATTTATGTTAAAACTGCTAAGAAAATAACTCAGAGTTGTTTTGTCATGCTTCAAGCGAGATATTTTGTTTATCTGGCCTAATTTTTAATTATTTCTTTTTCCCTGTTGCCCTTTCTAGGTTCCCTGCTATTCTTATGGTCAAAAGTTGTCCAAACTGGCCATCTTGAGAATAGCCTGTAACTATATCCTTTCCCTGGCCAGACTAGCAGACCTGGATTACAGCGCTGACCACAGTAACATGAGCTTCTCTGAATGCGTGGAGCAGTGCACTAGGACCTTACAAGCAGAAGGAAGATCTAAAAAAAGGAAGGTATGTTACAGCCTCTCCCCCAACTCACCCCCTAAAAAATGGTGAAAGTTACAAACGGGAGGGGAAAAAAAAACCAAAAATGAAAAATTCCAAAGTGGTTTCCTTCCTTTCTGAACCTTGTGAAATTTGCCTGATATTTTTTATCCCTTGCCTTTCTCTCTCTCTGTTTTTCTCCTCCATCCATCTGATCTTGTAATAACCACATTCCTCCCTAATCAAAAGCTTTTCTCTCCTCCCCGTCCTCCGCGCCAGGCTCTTCCCCTCGTTAGTCGCCCATCGTGTGTTTCAACACGAGCTGATCCCATTAAGAGTCATCTTGGGACTGTTACTTGTTAAACCAAACCAACCTTGAGTCGCCTTTGGGAGCCTGTAAAACGCTGTCACCCTCCTGTGTTTTCTGTTTTGTTTAATCTCACACTTATCTCTGAGAAAAATCACCCGACAACAAAAAAAAAAGGTAGCTAATGGAGACATTATATGTATAAACACATTAGTAAGATGTATGACCTGAAGGACATGTGGGTATCTTGAGGAAACAACGTTAAATCTAATTATGCCTTGCATTCCTTTAGGTTACTTAACACTGAACCAATTAGGTGAAATCATCGTCAAGCGGCGGGAGGAAGAAGCAGAGCGTTCTGCCAGTTTTCCTCTCAGAGAGACATGGGTGAATTAAAGGAGTGATTGATGTCTTTGTTCAGGCTTTTATGACAAAAAGAGTTTTGTAAACTCGAATTGAACTTCCCCCTGCTCTCTGAGCTTGCTTGTCAGGCAGGATAATAAATCAGCAGGATTTTAATGGATGAATGGGCAGCTAAGCTGGGGAGCAGGCTCCTTCCCCGGTGTTGTTAAGATCTGCCTCTGATTCGGGCAGGTTTCCTCACTTTTCCTCCTCTTTAGCCCAACAAATCATCCTGCAGCAATTCAGTTTATAAATAAACACAATAGCACACTCCCTGTTGCTTCCTCTGGCTGTCAGGGGCTGTATTTATGCCCACGGAGCAGCAGTGCCAGGCAGAGAGGGACACAGCACCCCATGCCCACAGCTGACAGCACTGCCTGGGACTGGGAGGTGTGGGGGAGCTCCAGGGCACAGCCCCAGACTGGGGGTTCACCCTGGGCTCTGTAGTGCCACAGGCAGAGGTGTCCCAGGGACCCCGAAATGGTGCTGCCAACCCTGGGGCAAGGTGAGAGTTGGTTCTTGGGTCTCCTCTGCAAGTTAAGATGGGGGAGAAGAAAAGCATTATTTTTGCTCTGGCCAGGAGCATTCTCCAGTAGCACAGAGGATGCAACAGCAAGAGAAAGGGAAGTCCAAGTTTTCCTTACCCCCAGGGTACCCTGTTTCTGCATGGCACATGATCTTCAGTGGCCAGGGTTGTCTGAAAGCCTCACAGGGATTCTCTAGTGGTTGGGGTCCAGCTTGCTGCTCCCAGAGTCTCTTTTTTCCAGCTGCAGGAGGTTGCTGGTTGGGTCCGGGGACCCCTCTCCATGTCAAGAAGAGGATGAGCATCCTTTGTGAGGCTTTAGGAGATTGCTAGTTAGGTCTTGGGTCCCCTCCCAAAGTCACAATGGAGGGAAGGAAGAGAATGAGCATCCTTCATGGGGCTTCAGCACATTTCTGGGCTGCTCTTCAGGCTTTGGGTGCCCAGTGGGCTGAGACCCATTGTCTTGGCATATGTAAACCAATGCAGGCTTAAAGACAGGAAACAAGGAGCCAGATTTTCAATGGCTCCAAATCCCAGGGTGTTTACATCTGAGGGTTAGAGCTGGGCCCATCCTTAATTTAAAAATTAAATTAAGAATTAAAAGCCTTCCATTTACAGTGGTTCCCTTCAGAGTGGATGCATGGAGAAAAGCCCCAAGCCAACCAAGAGTGCCTGAACAATGGAACTCTACCAGGGCACCTCCCAGGCACCACCAGCCCACAGAAACAGCATCACCAGGAGAAAATCTGCCTTTTCTCCACACTCTTGAAAAGACACCCACCCTAAACCTTCTCCAAAAGCCCCCTCAGAAGAGAAAGCCAGGCTTGGTACCTGAGGCAGGGTCTTAATCCCTGTTCTGCCTTGCTTTTCTCGCTGGAAATTATAGTTCTGCTGCAAGTTTAGGGCAGCCCCAGAGCACACAGATTCCCTTATGGATGGCAAGTACAGTTTCATTTCCAGCAGTATTTGCTCAGGTGATGGCAAGAGCACATCCAGCTGCTGATGAAGCCAGAACCAGCAGGTACCACTGAGTAACTCTGGTAAATCCCAGTAGACAGGAGTGGGGATGCAAAGCCTGGGTTGGGAGGACTCATTTTGCACATCTCCCTTTCTCCCTGAGCCAAGCAAATCGTGAGCACAGGGGAGGAAAAGGCTGTTGTCAGAGGGAAATTGCAGACCAGGATGGCTGTGCAGCTGATCCCAGCTCTGGGTGTCAGGTGGTGTGGAGGGATGTCTCTCCTGGGGGGTCTCACACGGGCGGCTGGATGAGGACGCCATGGCTTGGCCCAAAATCGCCGCGCCCTCATTGATGTTGAGATCGGCACGTTTCTGTGAGCTCTGTGTGGTTTTTAATCAGGTCTCTGAAACCACTACTCACTGAGCAGTTCCTCTGAATTACTGACTTTGGGGTGGTTGTTATTTTGTTACTGGTTTTTTGAGTTTCCTTTTATATTCTCTCTTAAAAAAATCCCAGCGATGCTGAGCGCAGACCTCCACTCCTGGAGCTGCGCGTTGGGTCCACAACGCCCTTATCTCCTGTCATCTCCATTTTATTGTGTGTCTGCCTCTCTCTCAGCTCTCTGGTTGCAATGTGCTGTGGCACCGTGATCTTTTCACACAAAAAAGTAGCTGGTTGGAGTTTGTTTTGGCAGGCAGAGACTCCAGATGTTGCATTTGCTGGATTGTGCTTTGCCTTTTGCTTTGTTTTTGGGGGCAAATTATCCTGTGTCCCTAACGCTAGGTTGTTGTTCGTATTTTGCTGTTGCAATAGGAAATTTACTGAGCGGCTTCCCCCCCTTTTCTATTCCCCTTTTGTTAATTAGAAAAGTTGGCTTTAGTCTTTCAAAGTTGACTAGGAAAATAAAAATCCCCTTTTCCATCCTAACTACAGTTATAAGGTGATTTTAGTTCTTGCAGTTGAGGGTGTTTGGTGATGGGAGATCTCATTTATAAGCAACAAAGAGGCTTCAGATGCCTTTTCTTAAAAAAGAAGAAAAAAAAGCTGACTGTGGGGGGGTGGTGGTGGCGAATTCTGATGATAGTTTTCATTCTTTAAAGCTGCCTCTTGCTTGGTTATAAATTATCTGGACTAAGCCTTGTCCTTAACCGTGCACCCAAGAGTTGCACCACGTTGGAGATCTGGGTTGCAACACCCCCAGCAGAGCCCCAAGTCCTGCAGGGGCCACACTGATGTCCTGGAAAAAAGGGGGGAATTGCCTTCAGCTCTGGCCAGGACAGCACAGAGAAAGGAAAGTCAGCAACAGCAAGAGAAAGGGAAGTCCAAGTTTTCCTTACCCCCAGGGTACCCTGTTCTGCATGGCACATGATCCTCAGTGGCCAGGGGGTATCTGAAAGCCTCACAGGGATTCTGTGGTGTTTGGGGTCCAGCTTGCTGCTCCCAGAGTCTCTTTTTTCCAGCTTTTCCCCCACAGGGCTGAATTCTGGTGCCCTGCAGGAAAGCAGCTCAGGATAAGGGTGTAGGGTGCATGGCTGGGGGCTCTCCCTGGGATTTGTAGGGTGCAGAGCTGTGCATCACAGCCCCACAGGATCTGACCCCAAAGCTGTGGGGCAGAACTTTATCCACAACCACAGTCACTCAGTGCACACAGAGCAGGATCCAACCATGGACCCACACCCTGCACAGCGCACCCAGCACCCCAAACACCCACGGCAAGGCTCCTTCTCTTCCCCTTCCCCTTGGGATCAGCCTCCGTGCTGGGCAGCAGCATCGCCGCGGCCATGGGAGCTCAGCCGGAGCAGGGAGGGATGGGTGAGGGATATTTTTTCTCTCTCTCTCTCTCTCTCTCTGCTTCATCCTCCCCCCGTGGCGGCTCTTCTGGCAGTCTCAGACTCCAGATGTTCGGAGCGCGAGCTGGGAAGTCCTGCTGGCGCCACTTGGGGCAGAGGGCAGGGGAAAGGCACGCGAGCTGGAACCCGGAGTACTCAGTCACTGCAGGACTTGGCGCATTCCCCAGCTCGCTGCTGGCACATTCCCCAGCTCTCTCCTGGCCATCTGTTCCAAAAAAAACACTTTCAGAACCTCATCATCACTCAGGATACAACACTGCGAGCAGCTGTTAGCGAGGCAGAAGGGGAAAAAAAAAAAAAAAAAGAAAAAAAAAAAAGAAACACACACACATTAAAAAAAAAAAAAAACCAAAACCATGCGAAAGGTCTCTTTGTGAGAGAGGAAACTGGGTTATGAATAACAGGCGAGCTGTTGGAGCTCAATAAAAGTTTTCGGCTGGAATTTAGTTTCTTGTTTTTGTGCCTGTGTGTGTGGATGAGCACAGACGCAAGGAATTAAAAATTAAAAATAAGCTGTATATATGTCTTTTCCCAGATAATTAAATGATATAGAAACATATATGGAATGAAAAGTTTCTCTGTTTGTTGCAGCCTGCTGCACTAAAAGGGCTGACATTATGTATGTCATTATTGCACTATATAAAATAGTTATTGTGGTGTTGTGCCGTGCCTTGATGCCCCCTCATTGCTACTTTGCTAAAAGCAGAGCTCCTGCTGTAGGTAACAAGTATTCCTGCTGAAAAAATTGGAAGGAGGGCGTTCTGCAGGCATATTTACCTGCAGGAGTGAACAAGTTAAGGGTTTATATTATAAAAGAGAAATGGTAGTGGCAGACTTGATTTGTACAGCACTGAAACCATTTGCTTGGAGCATATTTTTTTGATAAGACTGTATCATGACTCGTGATTTATTTTGACAAAGCCCCGAGATAAAGCCACAGCTCCCACCCCCTGGTTTGTGCAGATGATCCTGGCTGCAGGGTCTCACTGTTATTGATCATCTGATATTGATTATCAGAACCATTCCGAGCCAGCACAGTAAAACCTTGATGATCTGCATGGCATTTCTTCCTCGTGGCTTCCCATCCTGTGTGGGGAGGAGGGAGTGGGGGGGGGGGTCTCATAATGAGATTCGACCTCCCTTTCCCCTGCAGTTTGCCTTAGCAGAGGTTCCTCTTTAAAAATAGCTTCATTTCCCTGCTAGGACTTGCCGGCGAGCGCGGGCAGCCAGCCAGTCTGATCCCCACGGCCGCCAGCTCCCGGGCTCCAGGGAGGAGCTGGACCACAGGAGAGCAGCAACCCGCCCTGGGCCGCCTGTCCCTCTGTCCATCTGCCACGGGACAGCATCCCTGCAGGCACAGAGGGCACCTGGCTCTGCCCAGCCATGAGTTATCCCTGCTGCATGCTGGCTGAAGGATTACCCACCCCGTGACCTGCTTATAAGCAAGGCAGTGAGGGGGTAGTGGGATTAATTTGTTTATCACTTGCGTCTTGTATGTCCCTGCAGCCCAAAACAAGGATTGCAGTTGGGGCACGGGTGCTAAGGCTTCTGACAAGTTCATGAGGAAGATCACCCAACTCTGGATAGGGAGGCAGCAGCAGGTACCCCAAGGGTACTGCACACCCTGCATCAGCCCGCTGGGGCATTGAGCATCAGCACCCCAAAGAGCAGGGCCCGAAGCTTTTCCTTGCAAAAGGATGTGATGTGGGATTCCCCCGTTGCATCACAGCACCCCAAAAGCCCCTTTGCTTTAAAGGGTGTTGGAACAGTCACATCACAGCACAGGGATGGGACCAGGGATTTGCTCCCTTGGTGGGAGCAGGATCCCAACAGAGGGTCCATCCCCTCTGTAGCAAGGGTGTTGCCAGGAAGAGGGTAAGATTCACCCCACAGATACTGGGTAACTGCAGCAAAAGGAAGATGTGAGTAGAAGAGACAGGAGAAGCCCTGGAACAAAGGCTGACTCAATTCCAGAAGTGCTTTGATTTATAGAGATTGAAATGCTCCGGGATGCTGCAAACTCACCAAGGTCATTGGGCCAGTTGTCAAATTCAAGAGCCGTGGGAGTTCTGATGTTATTGGTTTAAAGCAGACCCAGGCTCATAAATCTGTCTTCAGAGCTCCTGGCTGAGTGAAAAAGGGTGGAGGGGGAAATAAAAGCCTCTTCCCACCAAACATAACCCATGGCCAAGCGTTGGGCAGTGCCTGGGGACCCATCAAGTGGTGCCAGTGAGGTGTGCTGAGCATCTCCATCGTGTTGCAGGGGGATCTCTCCATTCCCCTTCCCATTTCCTGTGTCTGGAAGGTACAGCACAAATGCCCTGGCCTGCTTTGTGCATATTCCCTCTTGTCCCCCTCATGGCTGATCTTCCCCAATTGCAGAGACTTCAGAGCAGAGACCTGGCCCCGAGACTCCTCTTCCTAAAGCCATCCTGCTTCCCCAAACCCACAAATGCTTTTGATCTCTCTGCTGTCTTTTAATATTAATGACAGCAGTCATTGCTTCCCTTTTTTTACATTTTCTTTCCATAGGTAAATGTGGGATAAATTAAACAACCAACTTTTCTATTACAGGTTATTAATATATATTACAGATTGTTGAAGGGTCCCAACAGAAACGTTGGCAATGCACAAGGCTGTTTGTCATTCTCCCACCTGAACCTCATTTATTCAAAATCCCAAATAAAGCCTTGAGTTAGAGCAAGTTCCTACATCTTCTCTGAGCAGCTCTAGGTAGGATTGTCCAGAGACAACTCCAGGAATCTGGGGTCCAGCGGACACCAGCATTTCTTGCATGGAGGATGACCTGGGTGCTTTTAGTGGAATATTCTTATCAAGAGAAACCTTGATGGTCCTGGAGCAGTCCTGAGCTTCCCTGGGTCTGCACTTGACAGGAGGGGGTGAAAAGGTGGATTTTAGGTTCCCCTGTCCCTTAGCCTGTCATGGGTGATCAGCTGGAATCGTTGATCTCACAGCAGCTGCCCTAATGATAGCCATAAATCAAACAAATACCAGTAAGTTACTATATTTTATACCCTGATGTTACAATATCCAGTGATGGAAAAGGAGAGGCAGTACAGAAACAAAACAGACTGGGGAAGAAGGTTTTTCAGGCCAGGCTTTAAGGAGTTTGACCTTGTTAAGACTGACAGAAATATGGCTGACCTGTTCAGGGAATTGGTGACTGTGTCCAAAGGACTTTCAGAAGCTGTACTGCACCCTGAAAGGTTCTTAAATCCACTGGCAAAAAGCAAGAAACACTGGTAGCACTAGCTAAATGTGATCTCATTTCCAAGTTTCTAATTCCTGAGTTATTTAAAAGAGGATTTAGAGCCCACGTGATGAAGGCCATTTGGACAATGGGGATGTGATCTCATGAAATCCTCAGGCCCTGAGGATTTTCTTCTGTTTTGAACTTTGTTAACCATTGTTTGTGGGATATTTGTGGGGCTTATTTTAATGCTGAAGGGGGTTTAGATGAGATTTCCTTGTCTAAAGCTGCCATGGTTTGGAGTTGACCATTTTCCTATGGACCTGGCCATAATATTCTGTAGCCCAGAGTAATTTCCCGAGTAATCTGCCACAGCTGTGACTCACAGGGAATGCACAGGCACATGGGACAAGTTGCAGTCCCACATACAGAGCAGCCATGCCTGCAGAAAACTCAATGCAACAGCTAAAATGTGGAAGGAAAGCCCATCTCCTGCTTAAACCCTTCTAGCTGCCACTCCTTTGCTTTCTGAGATCAGCTCCTGAACTGAAAATAGCAGGTATTTGCCATCACTTCTAATTTTTTTTTTTTTTTGGCAGGAGTTGGACCCAACACCAAATTACTTGGTGTTGTTTTTCTTCCCCAAGCCTTCCTCTTCCTGTCTGCCACTCCCTCTCCTCTGTGCAGGCTCTGGCCTCCATTGTGGCACCTGCAGATGGTTCCACTGTGAGCCCAGCTCTTAAAAATTGCAGCTCCACGGCCAGCAGTCCCCAAGGATGGTCCCGCGTGCGTCAGCGACGGTCCACGCGAGGGACACCATGTGTTCACTGATCTCATGGTGCATCTTTCTCTTTCCAGGAGTAACAACCAGGAAGGGAGGATTCAGAAGAGCTTCCAGCCAGAGTTACATCTGGTCTTGGCAAAGGTTGCACGATCCAGATGAAGACTGAAAGCAGCTTTTTTGCAGAAACCCCTATTGGAGATGACGATTGGCCAAGGAACTTTCTTAATCTCTGGAACAGAAAGGAAAAAAGGAAAAGAAAAGGAAAAACAAAAGGACAGGGATGCTTCTTATTGTTGTTAAGCCAGCCACCTTTTCGTACGTGCAATTTATTTAGCACTTTTCCCTTTGCTTAACTGGGAAATGTTACCCTCTCAGCTCATGTGTACAGTAATTTTTTGTTGTTGTTGTTGTTGCTGTTGTGCCAAAGATTTGATGGAGCTTCTACACTGTGTCTTATTTTTGCCTTAACGTTAAATCTTTGAGCCAAAGAAAAGTCAAGAGGAGCCATTCAGATCGTGGCAAGCAGGCCAGCCAGCTGTCGGTGACAAAGCCCAATTTCTGTACCCTTCTGTGAGTTACCTCTTATTTCTGCAGCCTGCACTTCCCTGCCTGCAGCCCTGGAGCCAGCACTTGGTGTGGGCAAGAGCTGGGACAACACCAAACCATGCTTTGGCATTCAGGTTTGCTTCTTCCTTTGAGCTACTCTGTAGTTCTGCCTTTTTGGGCCATTTCCTGATGTTCCTGCCTGTGCGACACATCCACAGGGTAAAGTACTGACACAAAGTGAGAGGTGAAACCGGAGCTATGAATTATTTTTTTTTTTAATAAAGAAATAAAATCATACAAGTAAAAGCAAAGTGCCATGTAAAGCAAAGAGAGAGAGAGAGAGAGAGAGAAAAAAAAAGAATTCATAAGAAAGTTCAGCCAGGCAGAAAGAAGTGCAGCAAAATGATTCAGCCGGTGTTTCAGGTTTGTGAAGTCGTTTTTTCCATGGGGTTTTTCAAGTGGTCAGAAACCCATGTAATGCAAAAGCATTTGAATCCTATACTGTACCTTTCACTTCAAATTGAAGTAAAAAAAAAAGAGAAGAGATGGAGAAACATTTGCTTGGAGTAAGCAGACTTTATAGGTAATGCAGTTCGTATGCAGGACATCTGCTAATGATGGAGGGACAGAGCTCTGTGTTCAAGTAAAAAAATATGAGTTTCCAAACCAAGAAGATGAACATGTTTTGTTAATCTCAAGGGGAAATGTTACTTGTGAGGCCGGGTTCACATGCTGGCATTCAGTGTGAGTCGGGTTCCCCTGTGTCTGCCTTACTCCAGCGTGGGTCTGGCCAAGCCCCTCCAGGCACTGGGGTGGGTGAGGGCAGGGGGCAGGCAGGAGGCACTGGGCGAGGGAGGGAATAGTCTCTGTTTTACTGACATGAATATACAAAACTTGAACTCCTCAGTGCCTGCTTGTTGATTTCCCAAGCTGAGCAATGGGCTGGTGAGCCCTGAGCTGGGGAGCTGCTGTGCAAAACCTGAGTCTGGGGTGCCAGGCTGCTCAGTGCCAGGTGCCCTGGCTCCCAGTGAGCTCGAGATGTCTTCTACCACATTTCTGGGACACTTGGGACAGCTGTGTCCAAACCCCCTCCCAGGAGCTCATTATATTGCTCCCCCCTCCACTCTCACCGCTGGTCATTATTAGCAGCCCAATAAAATACATTTTTAGATTGTCATTTGTATTTCTTTATTAAAGCACAGTTTTTAACGATGTCTTTTATTATATACATTAAAACCAGCTTTTTAGTTTATAATGGGGAGAGGGGCTGAGCTCACTGACTGTGGGAAATGCTCCAGGGCTGTTTGCACTCATGTCAAAGGACTGGGTTTAAAGTGCATTTGCCTTCAAGAGCCAGCAAGCAACTGGACCTTGTGTGTGTGGCCCAGACAGAGAAAACAGCGAGAAAAAGGGAAATGGAAGGCAGTAGGGAAAAAAAAAGAACAAAACAAAACAACTTCATAAGATGACCTAAAGGGAGAACAGTAGGTTTTGTGATGGCCATGCTGCAATTCTCCCATCTGGGTTTTGAGCAAGAGCAATGGGGACAACCCCAATGCCCACAGGAAACCCTGTGGGCATTTCTTTCTTTGAGCAAAGTGAAGCATTCCCTGAGCATTTTTAATTTGAAAAGTACCATCATATTTTAGTTATGAGTTCTGCAATGGCTCTCAGTTTGAGTTAATAATTATCAGTAAAGCAAGGTCTGCAGGGAGAGTCAACTATACAATACTGCTGATAGGCTTTATTTACCTTTTTTTTTCCTTTCAGTTATAGATAAGGAATTTGCTGCAAATACGTAAGTCACAAGCTGGACAGCATCACTGGGTTGCAACTGGGGCTTGAGGTCACACAGTATTTTTTGTCCCCCTGATCAGGGAAATATTAACCCTTGGGATTATGTTGCTCACTTAAAAATTCCCAGATTCACTTTCCTTAAATTTTCCCTGCTATTCCCACCCTCCAGTACACGATGGCAGAATGAAAGTCCCTAGAAGCTAAAAAAAATAAACTGGTTTGCCTGATTTAAGTGAGTGAGACTGCGGAGAGGCTGCTTGGGTGCTTTTGAATCACAGGGAGGTCAGGCAAGGCGAGAGGAGCAGCAATGCCACCCCTGCCACTGCCCCTGCATCTCAGCCCTGACAACAACAAGGAGGATAAATGTTTACCAAAGGGTGGCAAACATGTGAGTTTGAGCGCTGTCATGGAGGCTTTCATGGGCGGGCACACAGTGGTGTCAGCTGAGGTACAGAGCTGACCTTGCCTCACTCCTCCCCTCGCCGAGAGGTCTCTCTCTCTCTCTGCAGATAACAGGGGAATGATGTTTGTTATCATGCTGGAAAAGCAAAACAGCCCTTGTGCCGTCACCTCCCTGGGGTCAGCAGAGCCAAAACCTTTGCTCCCAGTTGGCGCTGGCTCCCAGCTCCACGTATTGGATGGGAGGCACAGGAGCCTTGGACACACAGCCCCACAAAGGATGACAGCTCTGCTCAGCTGACCCTGACCCACTGTGGGACCAGGGGGGATGATGTTCACTATGTAAAGGGGAGATATTTGGGTTTTTCACAGATGCTGAATGCCACGTTAGACTCAGATGCCATATTAAATCAGGAATCGCACACCAACACAGTAACATTGCCTGGCTGTAAAGAACTGCACCCACTGCTCATACTGCATCCACTGCTGAGGTGCCAGTTATGGTGGGTGAAGGGCATCAGCTCTTCCCCTTAATTGTGGTCTAGCAATTGCTGAAGGAATTCAGTGGCCAAGTTGATACCAAACCAAAGGATACCAAAGGTTCCTCTTATAAAAGTGACAACACCGGCAGACTTGTTCAAAGTACTGCACGGGATTTGCAGCAGCAGTCACCTTTTACCTGCTTGTTAAATAATGTCCTTGCAGCTTCCAAGCCCTTCTTGCACAAGGAGCTCTGTCCTGCAGACACCTCTAAATCCAAACTTTTTCAAGACGGGTTTTGTACTACCACTTATATAACACTTCAAGATGCCAGGGGTTGAAAGGCAGTCTGTGAAGGCTGTCTTATGAAGTCTCAAAGATGTGTGGAATAATCTGCCCCATAAAGCCAGACTCCTTTCTTTTGAGGGTTTCCTGTTGCTCGTGGTTGGTGGGGTTAGTTGAGATGCAGGGGAGCAATACGACTTTTTCTCACCATTTCTATCCTTGAACACTGAGCTCAAAGTGGCTTTCAGTGTTGGCTGTAACCATTAGGACCCGAAGAAACAGCATGAAGTTGTGTCAGGGGATGTTTAGGTTGGCTATTAAGAAAATGTACATCACCCAGAAGATGCTGGGAACTGGAACAAGCTTCCCAGGAAAGTGGCCACAGCACCAAGCCTGGCAGAGTTTGGGGTGTGTTGGGATAATGCTGTCAGGCACACCGTGGGATTTCTGGGCTTCTCCTGTGTAGGGCTGGGAGTTGAGCTTTGATGATCCTTGTGGGTCCTCCCCAGTTCAGGATATTCTATGATTATATGATTTCTAGACCAACACAACCACATTTGCACAACAACCCTCACCAGGCTCAGCTGAGCATCTCCTCCTCTGCCCCACATCAATAGAAATGCTTCCACTCAGGCTAACCCATCAGTCTTTGCATGGCTGGGTAAAATCCCTTTGGCAGGCTGGTTCTGGCTGCCATGGTTCCCATTCATCATCTCTGCTCTATCTGGGGTATTTCCATACCAAAATAGGGTGCCAAAACAGAAACTTTCTGCCCAAACCAAGGTGGCCAAGTGCAAACCGGGTCCTGTTAATAACTCCCAACAATGTGCCCCCGAGGACATGCCTCAGGGCAGACCCAAGCATATTGGTTTTTCTCCTCTTGTTGTCACTTTGAAGAGCTCTGGGGACCTGAGCAGGATGAGAGTGGCTGACCCTTGTCCTGCTGCTGAGGAAAATGGGGGCTCAGCATTGTAAATCCAGGTTAGTGTTGGCAAAGGTGCTGGTGGGCTGCTGCAGACAGACCCCAGAAAGCAGGTTAACCTGTCAGCAAAGGAAACAAATCTCAGCCTGAACTATGCAGCAGATATAAATACGTAGATGTTGAAACAAAAGTCACTGCCTGAACTTTTTGATACACTAGTACAGGAAAAAGAAATCTCCATTGTTTCTACCCTCCACCAAGCTGCCCTCGTGCCAAGGGCTGAGATGGGGCATCTTGGAGTGCTGGGACAGCAGTGCTTAATCAACCCATTAACCAATGTGCATCAACCCAAATCACACATAAAGCCTCATAAACCCATATGTATGAACACAAATCCCTCACAGAGCTGCATGCAAAGGTCAGGACTGACCTTGAACCCTTCCTGTATCCTTAATCCCCACCCAGGGCTGTCTGAAAGATGCCAGCACCAACACCTTCTCCCTACAAGCTACGTACCTTTGGCAGGGATCACCTTTTAGGGGAGGTCTACCATGCCTCAAAGCACTTTTGTTACAAATCCTGGGCTGAGCCCAGATTTTCCAAGATGGAAGGTGAGACACAGATCACCTGGTGACCTGCTGCCTCAATTCTCTTTGCTGCTGCATTTATAGGATTCCTTCCCTCCCTCCACAACTCTGGGGTCTGGAAAATCATCTCCCGTTCCCATAAATAACTAAGAGATCCATCATCTAAGTAAAAAAAAAAAATGTGGATCCCTCTTCCTGGGTGTTGATGAATCAAATACTCATATATAAACTATAAAGAGAGGGTTCCCACCTTGGGTTTTTGGATGTGGTATTTCATGGACTCAACCATATTTCAGTGGAAGTTTCCTTTCTCCTGCCCCTGCCCTGCTTCATGTCACAGTGGCACCAATTACATTGCAGCTGTAAGATGGGTATTGTCATTATTAGTAATTGTATTCACTCACTCCATATAAAAATATCAGCACAGGAACATGAATGATTTGTGTAATGATATATTTGCTGTTATTAGGACCTAATATGTTATGCCTGTAATTACATACTATGGCCCATATAATAAGCTTGGAATTGCTGTGTAAATTTTGGGTAATTGAGGAAAACTATGCTACAAACAGGTCCCCCTAGACCAAGTTCAGCATTCACTACCAGGAAATAACCATTATTAAAGGCTCTGCAACAGACAAAACACTAGACTAGGAGCTAAAAGCCTTTTGAATATGTAACAGCAATGAAGAGAAACAAATAACCAGTGCAGGAGAGCAAGAGAAGCACCAGTCCAGGTAGTGTCATCCCTGGGGAATATTTCTTCTAACTCTGGTTTCAGGAATACTCCAGCAAAAGCCCAAGGAACTTCCAGAGGGTGCAATGTAAGCTGCAAGTAGCATAAACCCATCCAGATGCAACTGTTTCAGAGGCTTTAGAAGCCATGCTCCTCATTACAAAAGTTAAAATGCTCACATCTAGATTAAAAGTCTGCCAGAGGTCATTACAGCTTAATGCACCGTCAGGCTTTTCTGAATCGGCAGGAAACATTGACATTGATTAAATTTATCCTCTCCTTCACAGGCCCAAGAGCTTTTCCAGATTTCAATGCATTTTTTTGGTGAAGCTGATCCTTCCTGTCCTCACTGCAGTATCTGCACATCTTCCATCTAAAGTCAATAGCCACAGCCTGGTCCCCCATGGGCTCCTTGCAGTTGTGAGAGTTTCTGCTGAGGATGGGACCTGATGGGAAGAAATGAGATCAGCCACTTTTATGGCCCAGTGAATAGTTATGGGCTTCAAGGGCTCTCTCATGGTCATGAACCTCTGAACAATTTCTGATTGTTCAAATTTCACTGCAGCCTTCCAGCTTCGTCATCTGCACTGCCAACTTCTATTAAGGTTCCATTAAAAGGCAATGAAACACAGGGCCTTTTACAATACCCTTGACAAAACAATTTCCCTTTCTGGATACAGTAAAAATTTTCAGCCAAAAATACAACTTTTTGGTTAAAAAAAAAGAAAAAGAAAAAAAAAAGACAATGTCAAGCAGATCAAAATATTTCATAAAATGCTGTCAGATTGTCTCAGCCAGAAAAAACAATCCAGAAAAGGCTAATTTTCAAATCAAAACATTGATTTTTCTCTCTGCCTATCATAATTACATTTGTTTCCACTTGCTTATGAAAGGGCCTAGGTATCAGACAATATTTCATTTTGTGTAGAGCTAAGTGTTTTATTCAGATCAAAGTGTTTTCCACAACACTTTGTCATTGATAGGTATTTGGTAATTTAATTTTACTGTTATTAGTGTACCTTTTCCTTCAAGGATCACTTTAAGTGTAACCACACTTTGCAGCAGAGAAGGACAAATGCTGCCCTCAGATATAACCAGGTGCATTCAAGCAAATCCTGATTGAATCAAAATGTGTTATAAAAGTTAAGGGCTGGGGGGGTATAAAATTTAACCCAAAGTGACACATAGAATAAGCTTGCCCAAGGCACTGCTTCAAAAGTTTTAACCCACAACACACCAATAACTTATAAAATCCATGTCCCTTTTTATCAATATTGAAACAAGTGTGATTTGGGGACATCAATGTGCTGGATATTTCTGAAGCCTAAGGGATTTCTCACAGCATTAAGCACAAGAAACCAGTTTGATGTCCCAGTGACAGTGTCAGGGATGGGTTTTGTGCAAGGAAAGATCATTTACTTCAAACGCTGGTAGGTATTAAAACTGAGGTCCTGTCCCCATGAGCATGTTCCCTCTGATAAAATCATGCATGGAATCACAGGATCATTAAGGTTGGAAAAGGCCAAGTCCAGCTTTTGACCAAGTACCAACATAAGCCAGATCACAAAATGCCGCACCTTCTTGTTTTGTGAACACTTTCAGGGATGGACACTCCACCACTTTCCTGGGGACCCTGTTCCAGTGCTTAACCACTCTTCCAGTGAAGAAATTTTTCCTAACATCCTGGCCCCCATCCCAAATATGTAAGAGAGTGTAAACCACGGGTCTAAGTTTAGGGGTCTTTGCAATGAAGCAGAAGATCCCATTGCTCTACCCCTTTCTGTGACACACATTTTAATAGCACATAACTCATTAATTACACCATAAATCACTCCTGGGCTTGCTGCACAGAGGAAAGCAAGGGAGTTGTTTTGGAGGAAGGCTGGGAGAGCTGAAAGTGAGACAAGTTGGCAAGACCCATGGACAGCCCTGAGCCAGCAGAAGAGAGAAAGGAGCTGTGGGGTGAGCTGAGCTCCAAGCAGCCAAGGCTGAGAGGGGGAGAGCTGTCCCACCTCATTGGTAGCACACATTGGAGCAATACTGAGGCTGACATGAAATGTGAGTGGGTGCCCCTTGCAAGAGCAGTGCCTCTTTGGTGAGCTGAAAGGAGCAGATCCTGCACAAAAACACTGCAAAATGGTCACAAGTTCCCCACAAGACATATGTTTATAAAAGCTAAAGGAACACTGGAGATCAAGTCTTCACTCTGCAATCTCCTGACCTCTCCACAATGGAGTTTATAGCCTCAGGATGGCTTACAGACATCTACCACCTCAATGCTGACCTGAGTTTTACAGACTGCACATTTGCAGGTCTGCGGTTCAAAACTAATTGCTATGACCTCACATAAAATAGTAATAATCAACTATCAATAATACTTTGGGAACTGGGGGAAAAATGAAGGGAAAATGTTCATTCTTAGTAAAAGCTGGTGCTGACGGTCAGGAAATTGAACCTTCTGCAAGCATTAGTCACAGGAGCCAAAAACATTGCTGCTGAGTGTTTCTGGGGAGCATATGCTTCATATATTGAAAGATATTCTTCTATATCAAGTCTTTGTAATTACAGAGACATGGCAAATAAAGGCAAAAATCATAAAGATTTCCTTTTCCTCCAGTAGATAATCAGTCCAGGGTGTATTTATGTACAAGCAGAGAGCTGTCTCCATCCCAGCCTCTCTACTCCCTGCATCTCCAGGATGCAGTCTGATGAGCAGCTAGCTGGTGTTCCCCTGATGAATCAAACCATTTGCTGCAGAAACACAAGATGTAGGGCCAATATTTTCAAAAGCTGCCTTTAAAACTCTGGCAGCGATTTAGTGTGGTCATGTTTCCGAGTGTGAAGTTCTCCATGTATGAATGCTTGCACTCAGGATTTATTTGCTTGGACTGCACTCACATCCGTGCAGGGAGTATGACCGTGAGCACAAAGTTTTCCATGTGCTATCTGCTAGATGGGGGAAAATGGGTTTAAAGGATTAAAAGCCAGGTAAGGACTAGAAATCTGGTAAGGATTTGTAGCTCCAGGGTGGTGTTTAGGGCATTAGGGCAGTCAGTGAATTAGAGGAAAGGGGAAAAAAATTACATTTACAAACCCAACAGCTTTGCTCCATTCACTACTACCTTTCTTTCCATGCACTTCACTGAGTGGAGGAGCAGTGTCTTTCTGTGGACACCTGGAAGCACAGCAGTGCAAAGCACAGTGCACAGATCCCAGAGCTGACCTCAGAGCTGGAAGTGGTCTGGCCACATCAGCATCATCCAAAATCAAAACTAATTAGTCCTTCTGGGAGCACATCAGCTCCAGTTATGTGATGTTAACATGACATGAGACTGCAATCAGGACCTGAATGGGGACCTGCTGTTTGGAGGTACTAAACCTTTCTGACTTTGCTTGGGGATTCCTTGCACACCCCTACCTCACACCTAATTTGTTATCCACTGTGCTTAGAAGGGAAAGGACACAGCTCAAACTGAGCAAGATGTTTGCAATGTGTATTTTTGAATGTTCTGTGATGTGCAGTGTCTCACCCACAGGGCAGGACCACACCACACTGTGCAAACCAGAAAGATGCCACTTGCCTCAGCTCACAGGCAAGTCCACCTATCTCTGTATCACCCCCATTTTAAGCCTTTTCTACTTTTAAAGAAAAGCCAGATTTAATACAGAAATAAACCCACCAAGGGTCCTGCAGTTTTCATGGAGAACAGTGTGCTTGCTCAGGAAGCGTGAAATTAAAAGCTCTGGAGCGTGCATTTGCCCAGCTCCACATCACATGTACCTCATCAGCTCTGCAGCAGGGCAGGAGCTCAGTCACCAATTCTCTCCATGGCCTCACCCTTCAAACATGCACCCCTGCAAGCGAGGCTTACTCATGGAAACACTATGCCTGCATTCCCAACAGCGAGCAGCTCAGGAGGAACCTGCTCCCTGGGCTGCCCTGGGGACACGGCTGGCACCTGGCACTGTCCCAGAGTCAGCCTGGCACCATCAGGAGGGCTCCAGCAGCACAGCAAGCCACCAAGCCCGGCCAAGAAATCCCACGTGCTCCGAAGGACACCCTCTGGCCATGATCAGGACTCACTTGGATGGTTTCTGACAACACAGGACACCAAAATCTCTTCTTGAAATAAAGTGCCTCCAAACAGCTTACAAGAAGCTCCAGGGACATGCCCAGGAGTTTTACTAAAAGCAGCTTGCCTGCCTCTCCATCCCTGTGTTACCAGAGTTTGCTTTGTGGTGTGCCTTCCTTCTCCTTATGAAAATTTGGATGTTGGAACAGCCCCCTTCAACAGCCTTCATGTCCTCAGGGCTGGGCATGAGACACACGAAATGGACTCATGAGAGCTGAATCCCAAACTACAGCAGCCCCTCACATGTTTTCAAGGCTGAGTGATGGCCAGTGTCCTGCTCCTCAACAGCTCAGACACAGCAGGGCAGGAGAGCCTTCAGCCCACAAAAGGTTTTTCTGGGGCAAGACTGGACCACACCAGGTCTGGAAGCTCTGTCACCTGTGAGGTGTGTAACTGTGTGTAACCCATGGAGGCTGTAACTGTGTGCTGTGACACATCACCCTGTGTCCCTGCCATCCCCTGCTGGGATGCTCTTCCCAGGTGGAAGAGAAGAAAACCAAGGACCTGCCCTTCTTTGAGGGATGGGGTAGCAAAAATGTCATTTGCTTGCAAACCTAAGAGAGTCCAAATTTTCATAAGGAGAACAAAAGCATACCACAAAGCAAAATTTGGTGACACAGGGATGGAGAGACAGGCAAGCTGCTTTTAGTAAAAGATTTGTGACCCCTGGAGAGAACCCCCCCTTGGGTTTGAGGGGTTGAGGTGCTTCCTAGGACCTCACACACTCCCCATGGACCACAGTGTCTCCATGGGGTTCGGGGAGCCCCTGCCATGACCCCCCCTCCCCATGGCTCCAGCTCTGTTGGTCACAGTGCCCCAACACACACATAACACATTCCAGACTCCTCTGGTTTGACAGATGAGTATTTTGACAGCTCAGAGAAAACATTTTGCAAGATGCACAGTCAAAGGCTCTTTCAAGGCGAGATGTTGTGGAAAGCCGCGTGAGCTCTCCAAGGCGCTATCGCTCTCTCTCTCTGCCAGCCGCGCTAATGAAAGCTCCCTGTGCAGGCCAGAAGATGCAGCAGGGAATAATACAGTCCTTTAAATAGCATCCTGGCTGGCTTGAGGAGGCCACGAACGTTTTAACTCACTTATAATTTCCCTGTGGTTCAACCCTCTCTCCCGCTGCAGCCTGCTCTGGGCACTGCGGCAAGAAAAGGCTTGGGGAGCCTTGGGACTGGCATTAACCAACAACCCGTGACTGTTCTGGGACTGCTCGTGCTCATGTCCTTTTCCAAGCAATTCCCACCCTGGATGTGCTGTCAGACCTTCATTACCTGGAGGAATTTGGCACAGGAAGACACAGCACTGAGATCAGCAGAGGAGACCTTGTTCCGCCCATGACTGAACTCAAAGAGATGATTGCTGCAATGACACAAGGCACCGGCCAGAAAATGCTCCTCTAACATCTTCCATGTGACATTTTTCCAGAGGCAAAGCCAGCTGAAGAGGTCCCTGAATGTTTTCCTCCTTAGGACCTGTTCAACCATCTGTAAAGCAGGTCAGTGAAAGAAAACACTTGGCGCCAAAGAGGGGGAAACAAAATAAGTGAGATTTAAGGAATTGCACAGACCCCATTTGCAGCGCGACCACAAGCAGCAGTTTTGGCATGGCTGCAGGACAGAAAACTGCCAAACAACAGAAGGAAAATGTGTGGGGCTAAGAAGCATTGGGAGTCCCTTCAAGCAGCTTTGCTCAAGGACAATCTTGAATAGGGGACTGAGTCCTGAATAATGAGGAGAAGAAGATGAGGGCATCATTGAGAAGTTTAGAATTTCCATATAGAAAGAATTATTTAAATTAATTCCCAGTCTCATGCCCCACAGGAAATTTTGAAGAAAATCCTGAGATTCAGTGGCAACAGCAGCCTAAATAAAAAATAAAGAGAGGAAAAATTCTTTGGGGAAAAAAATATCAAAAGGATCATTTTCTTTGCTGAAAGCTGAAATTCTTCCACAAAAGAGTCATTTTGCCACTCCCCAAAAAACCAGAAAAAAATACCGGCATTTTCCATTTTAATGGTTGCCTCATTGTCTTCAATGTTCCTTCTGCAAAGCCTCCCAGCCCTGCCCTGGCCTCCTGGTGCCCATCAGCTCTTCAGAACAGAAGGTTTCTCTTTTGTGCAGTCCACAGCACACAGTGTCAGTGTTTTAATCAGGTTGTATTACTGATGGCAACACTCTGACACTGCCATACCTTCAGAGCTCTGTGATGCTGAAAGTGTGTGTTACCAGAGCATGTCCAAGGTTCTGGGCTTTCTCTCTGTTTTAATTTCTTCTTGCTTTTCTCTGCCACTGCTTCAGAATATGTCACCTTCTCATCCCATAGATTTGGTGCTATGGAAATAACTGGTGGCACTGCAATATTTTTTGTGAAGCAAATGGTGTCAAACAGCCTTAACACAAATGTTCCATATTTTACAGGGGTATTTTAGGGACTGTCCCTAAGTTTTATCAGGTGTTTTACTTTGTTGTGCAGGTCTACAAAGGATGTTTTAAATTACCCATCTTGTCATGGGTTTTTTACAGATCTGAATGATTTGTGTTGCATAGATCTATCAGCAATCTGTTCAAGTTTATTATATTTTAAAAAAAGGTATATGAAAGTGTCAGCAGAACCAGATCTTCTTTTATCTGGGAACATCTGGTTTATCTATGAGCCTTTACCCTGAGAAAAGCAGTTCTTTGTATTTTTTACAAAAAGAAATTTGGCCTCTTCCTCACTTATTTTGTGTTTGGGAACAGAAAATTTGCATTAAGCTAACCATGGTCAGGGTGCCTCAAACTTAAAGCACAACTCTGTTTGCTACAAATCCATCTCCATGGAGCACTTCCAGCACAAGAAAAAGGCATCAAAACAGTTTTTAGTGGGAGCTGGACTACTTTCACACCTCCAGCTGCAGCTGTGTCAGAAGGAACCATTCTGAAATATCATGGCTCTTCTGGTGACAATGAGTACAGGCGGCTTTCCATTCCCTTTCCAAACTACAATTGCAATAGCTCCAACTTTTCAGGCTGTCAAACAGCCCTTTGCAAGTTTGTGGTGAGGGTACCCCATGCCCTGTCACCAGCACAGTGGGGACCAGGGCACGCTGACAGCACTCTCCCATGGGGAGTGGACCCATGGCAAATCAGTGTCAGCACCAGGCATGGACCTGCTGCTGTAGGACTTGTCCTTGATTGCAAAGGTTTGCTCACAAGAGAGCAGATTTGGTGTTTGGTTTGACCTCCCCCAGCACCTGTTTAAAATATTCAGTGTTGACAGTACTCAAACACAGAGTTACTCTGCACACAAATTTTGATGAGGCCATGTCATAAAATCTCCACAGGCTTTGGGATAGAAGGGGACCTTGAAGATCATCTCCATCCAAGCTCCCAGCCACAGACAGGGATACCTTCCCCTTGTCCAGGTTGTTCAGAGCCTCATCCAATTTGGCCTTGAGAACTTCCAGTGATGGGGCAGCTGTCATTTCTCAGCTTCTCTGAGAAACCCGTGCCAGTGCATCACCACCTGCAGAGTAAACTGTTTCTTACCCATACTGAACCTAAACCTGCCCTCTATCAGTTTGAAGCCATTCTTCCTTATCCTGTCACTCAATGCCCTTGTAAAAAGTCCCTCTCCAGCTCTCTTGAAGCCTTTTTAGGTACTGGAAGGTGTAGCCTTCTCTTCTCCAGGCTGGACACCCGCAGCTGTCTCAGCCTGTCTCCCCAGCAGAGGGGCTCCAGCCCTCTGATCACCTTTGTGGCCTTCTCTGGACTTGCTCCAGCAGGATCAGATCCTTCTTGTGTTGGGGGCCCAGCGCTGGACACAACACTCCTGGTGAGGCTTCATGAGAGTAAAGAGGCAGAATCACCTCCCCTGACCTTCTGGTCACCCTCCTTGTGATGCAGCCCAGGACACAATTGGCTCTTTGGGGTTCATGTGCACATTGACAATCTTCTTCGGGGGCTATGTTGAGATTCTCAACCACCAACACCACCAAGTCCTTCTCTGTGGAACTCCATGCTGCTGCTACACTTCTCCCCAGGGCTGGTCTCAACCCATTCTCCACTCAGCCTGTGTTTGCACTCGGGATTGCCCCGGGGCTGGCACACACGGAGGTGCCATCCAGGGGCTTCAGTGACATTTGTGACCCCCAGCCAGGAGGAAGCAGCCTGAGAGCACATCCACAGCTCAGCTGCAGGAGCCTGCAGCCCAGAGAATTAAGCATTCAACAACCACTAAACTCCAAAATAGACAGTAGGCGCCAAAATCCTCAGCTGTGGCTCCTTGGACTGCGCTGGATTTACGCTGATTTAAGCCAGCTGAGGATCAGCACCAGCGGGCCAAGTCCTGCTGTCCTACCTCAAGCTGATGGCCAGTTGACGTGACTGATGACTGAGATTCCCATTTAGCCTAACTGGAAGCATGAGCAGGGCCTGTGTAGTGCTACCATTGTTGACTCCAGCCTTTTGTCTCGGGCTGTAACCGATAGGCCTAATAACCGAAATCATACTGCATGCATTCATTCACCCTCTTCACAAACAGCATGTTATTGAGCTCCGTGGTGAAAAGGCATGCACAAACACAATGGGGCTGGGATTAAGCCCAGCTGCATTACCAAAGTAAATACTTTTGCTGCTGACAGTTTGTCTGTGGGGATTTGGAGAAAAGTTTTGTGCATCTACTTAGGCAACATATGGTTTTATTTTTCCTGTTAACAAAAACAGTAGTGGTCAAAAGTCAACACCCTCTGATGACTGTTCGGTGGCCAGTGTGGAATGGGCTTGGTGGTCTAAGTCCAGTTCCTTACATGTCCACAAAAAAAAAATCATCCTCTTCCTGCATTCCTCTCTCACTTGGCACTGCGGTTTGCAGGAAGCCAGGGGGGGTTTGAGGTTAATCTCATCTGTCCTCCTTTCTGATTGAAAGCAATGGGTGACGTGGTTTGGGTTAAGATACTCTGCTAGCTTCTTTCATTCCCCTTGTGATGAAAACCCCTCCACAATCTGTTTCCTTGAAGCCTGAAGAGAGTCAGAATTAATCCGCATTAGCTGGCGGCCGGGGCATGTCAGCCAGTCAGACTTCTAAAGCAAACACACAGCCATGAGGAGGAGCAGCATGCCAAGAGCACAAATGGTCTGAATTTAGCCCTTCATCTCCAAGCTGAATGCACACTGCTCTCCAAAGATCTCTGCAACACTCAATCAACAGCTGGTCACCTCCACATCTGAAACCAAGAAGAAAACCCACTAGGGCCTGGCTTGAAATTTGGCGATGATTTCAGCAAGCTGGTAAAGGGCAAAAAATTGTCTGAGCTGCCACAAGTGCCCATCTCACATAGCTCCAGTGAAGGGGCTGGCAGATACTGGCACTCAGCATTTTTGGGAAGAAAAAAACACCCCCATCATCAAACCCTCCGTAGGGATTCCCCTAAAAGATTTTAAAGCTTTTAAGGTGCAAACAGGTCTTGTCTACACTGAGGTAATGAGAATTACAGCAACTAGAGCACAACTGCTAACACTTAGCATCTGCAGGGTCAGAGGCAGCTCAGAGCTGGAAGGAGTGTTAACTAGATCCACCACATGAAGTAATTGTTTTTAAGGGAGTGTATCCAAGCTGGAACACAGCGATGTAGAACATGCACACTCAGACAGGTGTAATCCCAGGCACAGTGGGTGGGTAAGCAAGGCTGAAAAATCACAATTAGGAAGCCAAGATGTGTTGCCTAATCCAGGCTTCCCCACCAAGATGAAGGTAGATTTTTAAGGGCCAGATCCTGCATAGTACCCAGCTAGTCCTGTAATGTGTTTGCACCCCTCAGATACTCTTGACATCTCTGAAGCTGAAGGCTTGTAGGGTTTTCCAGGGGATGCTCAAATCTGCCCACAAACAGCCAGAGATGGGCAGAGAGCCAGGGCTGGAGGGATTAAACCAGGCAGAGAAAGTGCTGCAGCTCAGGTTGACAGGCAAATGGAGCTCAGAAATGGAACATCACAGTCCCACAGTCACACACATCCAGCTACGGAGGAAAAAGGGAAAAGGCAGAAATTGTTTCTGCTCCTATGAAAGACAATCGGTGAAAACAAAAGCTTATCTTAACGTTTTTCTGCAGAAGTTCAGGGTTTTTCATTCAATAAGCAAAAACTGAAAAATGTTTGGTTTCTGGCAATCAAAAACTGGAAACATTTTGGCCAGAAACCAAAACAATTTGGGATTTCTGGTTTTTGGTTTTCATCTGGTTTTTTGCCAAACTCCTTAGCTTACTTTTGCCAAAAAAGTGCACATTTTTCAAGCTTTTTCTTCCTCAATGACAACCTTAAAATTGTTGTTGAAATTGGACATTTCCCACAGATTTTTGTTTTGATTTTTTTAAAGGCGTTTTCAGCAAAAATAATGTTTTGAATGAACAATTTCACCCAAGAGCTCTGTAAGCAGAGGGACTACCATACCCTCACTTTTATCTCCTCTCCCCTCCTCTCTTCTCTCACCCAGGGCATTCAGGGTGGTGATCCTGGTCTGGTTTTGACCACCACACAACCAAGCTTCAGAGCTGTGGAGCTGCCTTGGAGGACAGACAACTCTGAGCTAGGAATGGCTTGAGCTTTTTCTGTGAGATACCAACTCTCAGGAAATAAGAAATGCAGCAAAGAAAAATAAATATCTGGAGTCTGGATTCAGCAGTGTTTGTACTGGGAACATATTTGGGCGTGTGGCTCTGGGAGAAGAAGCTGCTGGTACATGTCCTCCAAAGTGCCTAAATGTCAATTACCCTCAGGTTTGTTAAAGCTGCTGGCCCTGGGTCTACCACAGAGATCTGGTACAATCTGTATTCATGTTCAAAGTTTGGCACAAAAAATGTGGATGTGAAGGATGGACAAGAAATATTAGACATTATGAACTCCTGACATAAATGCAGTGCTAAGGACTAAACAAAAAATGAAAGACACTAATATATGTCTGCTCTGAGCACTGAACTTGGAGGTGGAACAGAAGAGCAAACCCAGCTCAAAATGGAGAGGGTGTAGGCACCCTGTCTCCCGGGATAACTTTGATCTGACCCAACACTGAAACCAGAAACTGCACAGAAGAGAAGGAAATCTGGACTGGAGTCTGAGTGCCAGAGTTTAATACTGCACCTTTACAAAGCAACCGACAATAAAAATTTGGACTGGGTTTTGAATTTCAGTCATCCAACCAAAGAGATCTTGGAGCCCTTGTAAGCAGAGCCATCTTATGGCTGCATTCCCCCTTTAAGTACCCTATTCTTCTTGCTTTCAAGGCCTGTTTGGGTATTTTCTGTGGTTGTTATTTGATGTCCTGCCAGAGCAGTCAGAGGGAGACCAGGCAAAGGAAGGCCAACACAGGGAAGGCAGACACATGTCAGTGGCGAGTGGAAGAGTGTGCCAGGAAGGGGAGAGGTGAAGAGTCTCAAATTTAGGCAAAAATGGGATTGCCACACAGCAAAAATGCCAACTTTGAGGACTTTGAGCAGGATGTTTGGAGAGATCAGCCAAGACAAGAACTGCTGGCAGGAGGTAGATTTGGGGCGGGTTGGAGAAGGGGAGGAATAAAGAATGTGTGGGTGAGGAGGAGGGAGGTCATCAGCTGGTTATGAGGATGGGGGTATTGTCAGGATTTGGGGATGGGTCAGGGATAAGGAGGAGGGTCTGAGGGACTGGCAAATTCTCATAATCCAGGCAATAGAGGAGTAATGAGGGATTATCAGGGGGCTGGGTGGTCAGTGAGGAAGAAGAGCAGATGAGGGGTTTTCTTTTCATTTTCCACGTTTGGATAATAATGGCCCTTTACACTCTTTTAACTCTGATTTTCAGCAAAGTTTATTTAAGCTTTGACACAGTGCAATGCTGTCAGCTGAGCCGTGGTTAACAATGCTGTCTTCTAAACCCAAGGCAAGCAGGGCAAGGGGAATAAATTAGTTTAAACCTCTGCAAAGTTTTCCCAGTTGCAACAGGGTGAAAGCGCAGGCACAGTAAATTACTGCAGTTCAGCTCGCTGTTAATTCAGCGTCTGAATTCTCCAAACACAGAAGAGACACTCTGTCATTGATGCAAACCTAGAAACGAGCTAAAATAACAGCACAGGCTGGTTGCAAACGCTCTGACACGGAGCAGTTAGCTTGGGTGGTGAGCTGGAGCTGCTTGTGGTGAAAGCTTCACAAATGGAGAGGTGGGTGAAATGCCAGACAGCCCTGGGACAGAAGGAAATGTTTATATTGATTTATTCTGACATTTTGAACTGTTATGTCCTTGTCATAAACCCCGCCCCAGGCGTGGGTGTTACTTGGATGGTCCTGACACCGGACAGCGAGAAAGCCAAGAAGGGGAAACTGAGGCAGGGCAAAGACCAGCTGCACAAACCCCTTTTGTGGCCCTTTATCGGGGCTGTTTTCTCCCATTGTGTACTCACATAGTTAAGAGGATCTAGGAAGCTGCGATTGCTTTGCTTTCCAAAGCCTTTACTCAGGAAAAGACTAATTAAGTGGCTGTGTTATTACAGCAGGTCCTGGAGTCTCGGAACACAACCAGCGGCGATTAGGCGGGCGTCAGCTACTGGGCGGGATTTCCCACTGCCCAGCTGTGCAATTATCGCCGCAGCTCAGCCAAAACCCTCTGACAAAGAAAGCCAGCTGCAGGCTGCGGGGCTGGGAGATAGCACATGTCCAGTGGAGAGAGAAAGAACAACCTCCCCTCTGTGTTTTTCCGAAAGAAAGGCCGGTGAAGAGAAGCACACGCATTCCTGTGTTGGAGCAGATGGCGATGATGGTTTTTGGGGAGCTGCTGGAATCGGAATCAGGGGTGCAGCACAGCTTGCTGCGCTTTTTTGGGGGGAAGTGAATATTCACTGCCTTCCTCATTTAGGGGCATGGAGGTGGCAGATGAGAGCTGTGAAGGAGGGAGAATCTGTTGCATTGCTCTGTCTCGGGTTGCTGTTGATAATCGCTGCCCCGAGATGTGCAGGATGTCTCTGCTTCGGCCTGCACAGCTGAGGAACGAGTCTGGACTCTTCACTTGTTGGTCTTGAGGTGGTTTATTAATTCTTATCTATAAAATTTTCTTTCTTATCTATAAAATTTTCTTTCTGCCCAGCCGAGATCTGCTCAGCAAGGCAGCCACAGGCACTCTGCCCGCCCTCGAGGCGGTATCGTCATTTTATACTACAAACTACATATAACATATTTACACTTAATTGCCAATACCTATCACCTATGTTAGACAGTGCACTTCTACTCTAAACCAATCCCCAAGTGCCAGCGTCACTGCAGAAAATGGAGAACAAGAAGAAGGAGAAAGGCTAGACACGCCCTGATTCCTCCATCTTGTCCCCATAACCCCCATACCAAAAATCCTAAAATCTGCATTTTCACCCTGTGATTATTTTATTATTACACTGTTCAAACCTGTGTGACTTTCACGTCCTCATTCAAAGCTGGTAACTTGCTCCAGGGGTCAAAATCAAATCCCCAGGAGTTCTGGGCAGCATGCCAGGGTCTCTGAGCCCCCTGACGGGGTCCTCAGCAACTCTGGACACCCAGAGGGATGCACTGAGTTCCGACAGCTTTGAAATGTGGACCCCATGCTGCAGCATCATCCCTGCAGAGAGGGGCTGAGGGCTGTCTTTAATAACCCCAATAAAGCACTGAAGTACACTTTGAGCAATGAAGAAGCTTTGGGTTAGTTTCTAGAAAAGATTAGATTTCTGCTGTCTGTGACCCTGACGATCCTCCTGCCTCAGTGTCCCCATCTCTAAGGTGAAGGTGTCTGTGTTGGTACCCCAGGGTCCATGATGCCTTCAAACAAGCTGGGCAGAACCCAGACCACCACTCAGGAGCTTTCTTCTGTCAGATGCACCTTCAAGAGATGTCTTCCTTGTCTTCCTTGTGGTCGCAAGGCTCTGTCAAAAGCCAATGCACAGAAACATTCATTTCCATTTATGTGTGGTAGCTCCCTTCCCAATTTCATATCATCATTGAAGGCTTTATTATCACTTGCATCTGAATTTGTTTGAAGCAATCCTCTCCCTTCCTACAAACAGCCTGACAGGAGCCTTTCAAACAGTGTTTGCTTGGTGGAGCCTGCAAGCAGGGCCAGATCTTACCTGATCTGCTGCATGAAGAACCCACCTCATCATAAATATCCCAGCCCCAGCCTCCCACTGCATCCTCAGTGTCTGTGCAAATCTGCCAACCATTACTAAATCCCTTCTCAGAGGGCTCTTCAACCCACAAATCCATTTACTCTGAAATTGCCTGACACGCGGCCTGGATGCGTAACGGAGAGAGTGACCTTCCAGCCATCAAGCATTGCTAATATCTCAACTATTTCAAGTGTTTAATAACCAAATTTAATGCACTGAGAACAATTTGATTGAATGCACAATATCTGTAGCAGCTAATTAACCACAGTAGCCCAGAGAGGTCTTGGACTTCGTACAACCTTTCAATATAATTACAAATTTTTAACAGCAAAATGAATTTAAATCCAGTCTGACACAGCAATCCATCTTCATCTCCAGATAAAAGGTAGCACATGGGGTATTAACATTTAAACAAGAGCCATGGGCAGTGGAGAGAGACAAGGAGCATTAGCAGATGTGCTGAATTAATTACTAACAGCACCACAGGAGGGGAGGGGGGTGAGTACTTCACATTTTACAGGTTGGACTTACAGCCACTCATTCTGCTGGCTTCGCCTACAGAAATTAGACTTCATGTCAAATGCAAAGCCATTTAGGTTTTCCTGTGTCTGCTCCACAGCTCCAGGTGTGTGATTCCTGACTCATCCTCCTCTTCCATGTGCTGCAGAGCTCACAGCAGCAAGCACCGATCATCACACCCCTGATTTTATTAGAGCTGTTCCCCAGAAAAGTGGGTCTGAACACAACCCCCACTCCTCTGTGCCTGGGTAAGGAGAAAAAAGTCCAAACTGTCTTCTTGCTCCTGTCTTGCAGGGGAAGACTCAAGGGAACCATTTACTCTCCTGTGAGCCATGCCTGGAGCTTCTCCTGAAGATTTCCTCCTGTCCCCTCTTCCTGGACATGTTCTATGGCTTGCAGGGACATGAGGATTTGGGTACAGACCTTGCAGGGTCAAAATTGGAATTCACTTGTTAAATTAATGGTGGCAATTAAACTGGATTTTAGGACAGTAGGTGGGATTCATGATCCCCTGATAGAGCATGCCAGGTAGTCCGGAGGATTTGGGGTCTGTGTTCCTCTCCATTGGACCTAAAATATTTCAGATGTGATACAGGACAGGAGAGGGTTTGGTCCATTCCACAAGCAGAGCATCTTGGAGACCAAAATGTTGCTGGCATTGATGGATGCAGCAGGCAGGGGGTAACTTCCATGCAAAGCCCTGGCATTCAGCAGTCTGACCTGAAAACTCAACAACCACGAGACACCTTCCCAGCCAGCCCTCAGGCAACAAGAACAAGAGGGGAAGAACACAACATTTGCTGGTTTAGTTTGCTTCCTTGGTTTGAGACTTCTGCATTCAGAGAGCCTCTCCTAAAATCCAGGAATGCGGGAGCCAGATTTTAAGTGAAAGGTGAGATATCTGCTTCAACAAGCAACCACCTGCCTTCAGCTGCTTGGACGAGGCATTTTCAGCCTTTCTGGAGCCTCTACTACTGTAAAGCCAGAACAGTAAATTTTTGTGAAAGTGCTCCTGGTTTACACTGGTGTAAATAACATCAACATTAGGCTCACAGTAAAGCAGACAAAAAAACCCAATGAGAATAAAACACAGACATCCTGCAATCATGGTAGTGAGCAGCACTGATGAATATTTGTAGTTCTGAATAAATAGTAAGACATGAAAGAACTGTTTGTTCTAACTGTTGGGAACCTTTTAGATTCCTACTTAGCTTGTATCTGTCAGAGGCATTTTTCCCCCAAGAGCTTGTGAAGCATTACCATAAAATGTAGATTTTTAATTGACGAGTTCAAAACCAGGATGACTCTGCCAAATGTGATAGCATCAGCTGGTGGTGTCATTTGTCATTGTCACAGGCAAATAAACCAGTGAGTTAATCAAAAGGGATGAAAAATGAGGTGGTTTCAATTTTTGGAGTTCTGAATCCAAATCCTTCTCCTTTCTTCTCATCAGTCTAGGCCAAAATGCCAACAACACCAGCTGGCCAGTAGGCACTCATTCAAAAATCCAGTGTAGACAACACACAGGCACATTCTCAATCGTTAAAACCAAGGACAAACAGAAGGAGATGTTACTAAGCAGGAGAAAAAGAGGGGGGGAAAAAAGAGTTCTCTGGAGAGTGCGTCTGAAGGAGATGAGCAGAGAGGCAGCCCCTGCTGCTCACTCCAAGGCCCCTCAGTATCAAACATGACACGAGGTCTCTCTGGAAGGACAGAGTGGTGAAACACGTACATTCAAGGACCCCTTGGACTACTGCATAAAAACAAGCGGAGATCAAAATCTGAGCATTTGTGGATCCTGCCTGTCAGCAGTATGTTGCCTGGAAGCTCAGCTCTGGGTTTTTGCTAATCCTATCAGGATCCCAACCATCAGGTGCTGTTCCACCCCACAATCACTGCCCTCTGCTTGCAGACAGGAAGATTTTCTTTCAAATCTTTGCTCTTTATACGCCAGTACTGATGTTCAGCAGAGCCAAAGTAGGTGAGAAGATAATGCATTTGGTCCAAAGGTGTCCTGCTTATCTCTCTTAGATCCCTTTGGTGGAAAGACAGGAGTTATTTCCCAGATGAAGACCTAGTGTATTTCATGTGGTACCTCAGTCTGCTAGAACAGGCTCTTTAATGCACAAGAGATTCAGACAAAGGGTCTCTTACCTTGTACAGACTCTGGCTTCCCTGAACCACTGTGAAGAAATGATGCAGCCAGCATGTCCAAGCCCATGGAGGAGTACAGGCCCTCCCAAATAAATCTCCACAGTGATCACAAAATCATAGAATATCCTGAGCTTGAAGAAACCTGTAAGGACCAATGAAATCCAGCTCCTGGACCTCTACAGGACAGCCCCAAGAATCCCAGAAGATGCCTGAGAGCACTGTCCAAACACTTCCTGAGCTCTGCCAGGCCGGTGCTGTGACCACTGCCCTGGGGAGCCTGGTCAGTGTCCAGCCACCCTCTGGGGGAAAAACTTTTCCTAAGCCTGTTACAACTGCAAAGCTCATGTATGAGCTGAAACCTTTGCATGATGCCCCACAGCTGACCCCAGAACAAACCCAAGGTCTTCTAAGCCCATCAGGAGCAAGAGCATCTCTCCTCATTCTGAATAAGTCCATCCCCCATTACTTCTCCTAGCAAAGTTCACTACAAATCCAGCCCCAATAGTCCTGAACTTACATGTATTTATAGGGAAGTGAAAGACTGAAACAGCATCTCCTGCACAGCTCTGTCCTGGTCCTCCACCCAACTGCCCTTACTCCAGCCACAAAAGCCCAGAAATCTGCAACAGTTCTTATTCCTCCCAAATTTTCCATTTTCTTAATTTTCTCTCTCTTTAACATGACAATCACACTTTACTTTCATTGTCCCTTGACATGAAGTTTGTTTATGAAGGATCAGAACAGACAATGAGGGAGGACCAGATACTTCTCCACAGCCATCTGTGACTCCTTTAAACTCCGTATTCCCAGTGTCCTCACTTTCAGAGATGAGCAAGTCTGGTCTGGGGGTTCAGATGGAGCCAGGTGAACTGCTCAGCTTTGCACTTTGAGATGCTGGAGGAAAAAAAAAAAGCTGTTTTCTTCAATATGTGTGGAATGTCTTCCTCAATAGATGTGGTATAAATGGAGAGAAGAGTGATATTCTCTTTCTCAGAGCTTCCACGGTTTTAGGACTTTAAAGCTTGCTTCAGAAAAATAAGCGAAGCCTTACCCCAGAACCCAATGACATCTGTGAAAAAAACACAAAATGGTAATTCAAACAAAAACAAAGCCATCTCTTCCTTGAGGACTTGATCTTATGTTCTCTGAATTTGACCTCCTCTCCACTAATGTGTATGAAAATACCCTCGACAATGAAACATTTCTTCATAGGCAATTATCTTAATTTTTATTACACAGGAATTCCTTTTCCTGTCAGACGGGGTTTGGGTGAGCTGAGCACTGCACATGGCATCTCTGGTTCCTCCCAGCAGATATCACAGTGGATGATCTCACAGAATGTGCATTTCCTCTCCACAAAATTTCAAAATGGGACCACCTCCCTGCAGATTTCCTATGGCCTAGAAGGAGATTTTACCTGATTTGTCCCTCCAGCTCAGTGAGAGCAGTGGCTGGACTTGCTGCAAGCTTTTAGGAAGCAAAGGTTGAGCCAGGAGAGAGAAATGCTGCTGTAATAAACAAGTGGAAAGCCAATATATGCTGGAAAGAAGAAACAAACTGCAAGAGAGAAGCAGCGTAAAGAAAATTTGGGATCATAACTGGTACAGCAGCAAGGTTTTGTAGTTAGTAGGTATGAGCAAGATGTTTTCTCTTTGCCTAAAATGCAGCAACCAGCAGTGGCTTAGTGCATGCAATAGCAATTGGCCTCAGACATCAAATCATCCTACAGGGCTCAAGGTCCCCTCCTTTACCAGTGAATATCTTGAGCTGGTGTCTGTTAAGGGCTGTCTCTGCATCCCCAGGTCTGGCATTGCAGAGGGCTGGTCATGGCCTCAGACCCCAAGGAGCCTGTGCCAATGGCTTAGCACATGAGCATGTTCCCTTCTGAAAGCAGAAACCAAACCAAAACCATGTGTCATCTTGCCAAAACTCACAACTCCACCCTAAATCTCATGACCTTTGGAACCTCAGATCCTTGCAGCAAGTCTTTTACCTCTACCTGGAAGGAATTCCTCGGTGGAGAGCACCCTGTCCCATATGGCCCTGCAAAAAGGGAAATAGGGAATGTTTTCATACCAATGAGCTCTCAGCCCCACTGAAGAGAGCCATTGTGGAGTGACTGCATTATAAAAGTTGTTAAGACCTCTTCCAGACCATAAAATATGCAGCAAAACAGAGTGCCAAATACCAGTCCTCTCCATGGCCCAAGACAAAGAGCTGCCCTGCAAAGCATTAATCCCTGCAGCTGCCTCGAACTATTCATGTCTCTTGGCTTTACGTAAGGAGCCATTCCATTCCAGCTACCAGCCTCTCCAAAACAGAGATTTGCAGAGCCTTTAACACAATTAAAGGTCATTCTGTCAACAGAAAACCCAAAGATTTGAATGGGAGGCTGTGACTTAGCAGAGAAGGCCAGACTATTTATCTTCAGTGGGGAGTCAGTTTACCCAAAAATGCAGTTATGATTGTTTCTCCCTTACACACATCAACACCCCTTTCTTTCATCCAGCAGCTCCATGGGTAGTACATTCACTTGGGCTATGAGGGACCTTGCATCAATTTCCTCCTTTTCCTGGGGCCATCTCAAAATCTCTCATCTTCCTGCCCCAAACCACGAGACCACAGGACAGAGCTTCACAATTAAGCATTTCCAAAGCCCCAAGGGCTGAATTATTGAGGTCAGCACTGCAGGGGCAGCGTGCTGTCCCCTGAACCAGCCACACACCACCTCCTGCTGCTGGGGATGACAGCACCCAGCTCCAGCTGCCCCCAGGGCAAGGTAGGTGAGCTGTAGGAGACACAAAAGCAGCTGCAGAAATGTGGGAAGCATCATGGTTTGCTGAGCTCTGTGCAAAATACACTCCCAGTCTGGACACAGGCTGCAATGTGCCATCTGAGTCACCCTGTTAAAGGCCTCTGCTGGATTTTTCATTTTCTCTTACTGACACTATTAAACCTTTCATACATCAACGTGAATACGCCATGGATGGGGTGTCCCTTTCCATGGCATCGTTGTTGGTGGCAAGGAAGTTGGAACTACCTGATCTTCAAAGCTCCTTCCAATCCAAACCATTCTATGATTCTGTGAATATTGGGAAATTTAATCTACAGGCTGGAGAAAAAGCCGTCATGGACTCTCCTTCTATAGCAGAAAAGATTTTTAGGGTTTCATCATACAAAGCTCAAAGAAGTAGATTTGAAAAACATCCTCTGCCTGAAGATAAAACATTTTTATTTAAACCAAAGGAACATTTTTTCTTGACACAAGAATGGGGTTTTTATTTTATTTCTTGGGTTATTGAAATAAAGCTACAAATTTTAAGCTTGGCCACAGGAAGACCTAAATTTTTTACAAATGTTGGGTTCTGTAGCTAAGGCACACAAACAAACAAGCAAACAAACAAATATCTGTTTCTCACAGCTGAGCTACTCATCCCAATAAAATACCTTTCTCCAAACAACTAGTTTTTAGTGAGTAAGGGGTGCCACCTCTGGTGCTTCCTTATTTGAAGGCCAGGGGATCTCTGCTTAAAAACAAGAAGAAGAAATTGTCCCTAGTGACAAGAAGCCCATCTTTCTGGCACAAAAAGCAAAAGCAACAGGTGCATAATTGCACCTTCAGCTGGCAGCTTGTGACAGGATTTGTAATAGTGAAAGTCACTGCACCAGCACCCAGCCGTCATCTGACTTATTTTAAGTCAAAAGGAGGCAAAATGGGAGGCTGTGATGCTGCACTTCAGCTGGAACAGGTCACATGAAAGGGCCTAATAGGCAAAAGATTCTCTGGAAGAGAAATCCCCAGCTTCCACCCAGCATGGTCCCTCTAATTTGCCCAAACCGATCCCCAGGATGCCCAGCTCACACTTCTGGATGAGCATTGAAGACTCCTAAGACAAAAAACAAAACAAAACAAAACAAAACAAAACAAACAAACAAAAAACCAAATAAGCAAAAAAAAAAAAAAAAAAGCCAAACCAAAAACAAAAAGCCAAAAGCCACGAAGAGCTGGCAAGATTAAGCTAATTTGTCCTTCCCTGTGAGTCATCAAAGTATTTTTAAATGAACTTTGAATAACAGAACCCTCTTCTCTTGTTCTCCCCGTGTGGTAGATGAGAGCTTCTGGCCCCAGGCAATGTCTTATGGGCATCATTCTGAACAGGAAGCAAAAATTAAGTTGCTCCATTAGCAAAGGAACTTGTTTTCCTCACCACTCTGGTCTGGGCTGTCCCAAAGCCCCTAATGGCTCTGGTGCCCTTGCTTGCAAATGCTCTGATGAAATACTACCAAATCCTGGCTCCCAAGCCCATCCCACACCAGTTTTATGTGGCAGCAAATCCTCACTTTAGAGGCTCCCAGAAGTTTAATGTGCAGTGACTGAAATAACCTGTCTGTTTGGTGACCCAAAATGGCTCAGACAATTACACATCCACTGGGATTCTCAGAGCTGTGGGGTGCATGGAAACCAGTCTGCATTGAGCCATCAGCTGTGAAAGCATTTTCACTCCTAAATATGTGAATGAACCAGGGGGAAAAAAATTAGGTCCGTGTTTTTCCAATCATTATGGCATTTTCAATTCAGTTTTTGGGTATGTTACTGACAGCAGCTGGATAAAACACTAACATTTCAGGCATGTTGGTGCAGGCTCATCTCTCCTGTGTGCCAGCTCCAGTGGGGTTAGAGATGATGTCACTTCAAAGACCCCAAAATAGGGGTTACTAACTGGAAAATGCTTTATACTGTCATGTGTCAGCACACCCAAGTGTAACAGTATATTGTGTAACCTGGTCTTAGAGAGGAGCCACACCTAGGGTTATACATCAGCAATTTGAGAAAAGCATCTTTGGAGTCCTTCCCCAGCACAGCCAAAGGACTATTGGAAAGAGGATGTAAAAAGGCAAAATGGCCCCCTAGACAGATATATTTAAAAATGTACTGCAACAATGGATTTTGCACTGCACAGAATAAAAAGAAAAATGGAGTAGCAGGCCTAATGAAACCTGTTTTCCTAATGAAACCTGTTTTCCTGGAGACTTTTCCCCTACAACTTTTTCCCAGGACAGTAAAGATGTGGCCACAGGACTCTTTGCACTGTCCAGCAGTGGAGGGGGCTGTGGCCTCATTCTGGGGACCAAGCCACTGCTCTCCTCACCAGCAGCTTGCACAAATCCATTCAAAACCCAAACTATTGATGAGGCCACCTTGCCTCTGCCAAATTTTGTTGACCAAGTGACTCGGGTGAAAGTAATGACTGGATGGCAGAGTGTTTGCTGAGGAAAGAGAAAGGACCAAAGATGGATGAAACATACCCAAAATACTTGGAAAGACCCTTGGTCTTTGATCTGGCTACCAGTGAAAAACCACAGGCAATGTGCCTTGTGCAACAGGCTGCTTAGGAGAGCAGGCAGAGCTGAAATCCATGGGCAGGGACACATTTGAGTAATGTTTCACTGATGTGCAACCCTCCAGCCTGTTCTGTCCAAACTTACAGGGATGCAGGACTGAGCTGCTCTTGGCTACAAGCCCAAACCCAAACTCTGTTAGCAAAGGCACTGCAAATCAGGACAAGATTTTGGAATTCTGGGTACCACAGGCTTCAGTTAGGCAACTTCAAGTGGAGGTGCAAACCTCACGTGGTGGGTAGAGATGTTGCTCATCTGCTCCTATCTCCTGGCTAATTTTCTGATCATTCCAGAAATGAGTCAATCAAAGGCACTTTTTAAGCCTCTGTGGCAGAGAGTGAATCTCAGTCCTCCACAGCCCAGCTCTCCTGGGTTTTGGGATTTTTTATGTTTTGGGGTTTGTTGCTGAACACCTGTAAAAAAACCCTAATGTGGGGAAAGCAGTACTTGAGCTACCCCTGGAAATACAAATGCTGATTCCTGCTGGAAGAGAGCAAGGATGTAATCCCCACGGATTTTCCACCTGATCCAACCAATTCCAAGGCAAAGTTCAAGCACCAAATCTGAGAGCTGGAAACATTTCAGCTGATCAGATCTCTTGGGCTCAAGGGCTGTGCTTGCCTCTCCTTGGCTTTACCTCCTCACTGCCCTCCCTGTTCTTGCTACCCCTCCTTGTGTTCCCCTTCCCCAGCCCAGGCTCTTTCCCAGCTCCCAAGTTTGCATCAAAGCAAGGACTGCATCCAAAGAAGTGTGACCAGCAGGACAAGGGAGGGAGTTCTGCCCCTCTGCTCTGCTTTTGTGACACCCCACTGGAGTGCTGTGTCCAGCTCTGGGATCTCCAGCATAAGAAGGATGTGGACCTGTTGGAGCAAACCCAGAGGAAGTCAAGATGCCCGGAGAGTGGGAGCATCTTCCCTATGGAGACAGGCTGAACACACGAGCTTGTTCAGCCTGGAGAAGCCTCTGGGGAGACCTTCTAGAGCCTGCCAGTACCTAAAGGGGCTACAGGAGAGCTGGAGAGGGACTTTTGATGAGGGTATGTAGTAACAGAACAAGGGAGAATGGCTTCAAACTGAAAGAGAGCAGGCTAAGATTAGGAAAAAAAATTTTTAGGAAAAAAATTCTTTATTGTGAGGGTGGTGAGATCTCATCACAGATTGCCCAGAGAAGTTGTGGATTCTCCATCCCTGGAAGTGTTCAAGACCAGACTGGATGGGGCTTGGAGCAAACTGGCCTAGTGGGTGGCATCCCTGCCCATGGCAGGGGCTTGGAACTACGTTATCTTTAATGTCCTTTCCAACCCAAACTGGTTTGTGATTCTGTGATGTTTATCTCTCACCTGGGTCTTTTTCACAGCTTTTCTTGACCCAGAAGGGAAACTAAAGCTTTTACATCCAGTCTCTGGGCTCATTCCTGCATGGGAGACAGCAGCAGTTCCCCCAAAATGGGCTGCTCTCCTCTCCAAAATCACAGCCCAGCCTCCTTTTCAGTAGAGGACAACATCCATCCCTTCTCAGGGTGTTCAGCCCAGCCTCACACTGTGGGGCTGATGTGAGCATCGCTGGCAAACTCCCGACCCAGTGTCACTCTGTTATTAAAACGTGCCTCACGCTCAGCCAGCAAAGTCCTGGGTTGTTTTGGGTTCCACAGGCGTTGCTGCTGCTGAGCATTTTGCAAATATGTGATGATATGGTCCCTCTCCTACAGGCATGACTATATAATTAGTCAAAAACGTGATGGAAGCAAAGATAAAGAGAAAACATGGGTAGATCTGGCACAGAGCCTGCTGCTCTCTTCCTTTGTTTATAATATGTGCAAGCGAGAAAAAGCAGAGGAGAAGGAAGGATTTTGTGTATTTGTGGCGCACACAGGTCTCACAGCATTATTAAAGGCTAATTTGATTATCTGTAGCTTTACATTCTGTTCTTCCCGAGATCTGTGAAAAAGTACATGGGATAGGCAAAAAAACACAGTGCAAGGGGACTCTAAATCTCTCTCCAAAGACAATTAACTGCTGTGATCATTCAGTAATAATGAGTTCATGTTTGCAAACTAGCCTGACCGCAGAATGTGCTGAACACGTTATCATCAGCTCCGAGCTCCCTGAAACCTGATCGTGCTTCAAAACACGCCGGGCTCCTTGCTGGGAGGAGCGCCGCTGCTTTCTTATCCCCTGCCTCCAAATTTCAGTATTATTCTAAAACTATAATTGAATTTCAATCCTCTGTGTGTGTGTGTGTGAAGAAAGGAAACACTTCTCCCAAGATTTACTGCATGTCTGTTACTGTGTGGGCTGTTTTGACTCTGCAGCGCAGCGCAGACCATGCAAACCGCGCGCGATTGGAATCGGTTCAAACTTTTACAGTCCTTCAAATTGGGGCTGGAGCCGGAGAGGAAATACTAAAATCCTGTATATACAACTTCTGTCTGTGAGGGGGAGAGAAATTCCATGAAAATTAAGAACTCAATGATGTATAAATTTATATTCTGTTTAAAGGGTGGGTTGAGTTTTTTTCCTTTTTTCTTTTCTCTTTTGAGTCTTTCTTTTTTTTCTTTTATTTTTCTGTTGAAAAAACAATTGAACTCTTATATAAGGAAATCCAGGATCTTTAAATAACACTGGGTCCTGCAAGCTGGTGGCAGAATAGGGGCTCAATCTTTTTAAGCCAAGCCATCTAATTAGCATGTGAGCCAAGTTTTATGAAGGTGAGTCAGTTCAGATGTGTTGCTCCTGAGAAAACCGAGCCAATTTCTCTTAATGGCATGTGCTGTGAGTAATTAAACCGGATTCTGCAATCAGCATATTGTCCTTCCTGGCTGCAAACAGCTGCCAGGCTACAGTCAACAGGCCCATCCCCAGCAGCTCCTGCCTGGCAGCAACTGGAAAGGCCCATGGCCAGGATGGGAGGAGGAGAGAATTCAGGATGCTTTTATCACCCTCTGATGGCCTTGCCCTAAAGAGCAGTTCGGTACAAAACCCTGTTCAAACATAATAACCTCATCTTGGGCTTTCCTACCCCACCAGTGCAGTGCCCAGTGCTGGTATCCAAATAGCTCCACTCCACCAGTACAGTCCTAGCACAGAGCTGATTTTGGAAACAAGGACACCATGACCTGCCCTTGCTGGCTTTCCAAAGGGACCTCACAGCCTCCTCAGCTACTGCACGTGGCTCTCATCCACAAGGAAGCTGCTCTAACCGGGACTATTCCCATATTGTTTCCATTATCTTTTTATGACTGTCATGTGGACAGGGGAGAAGGGGAGGCGGGAGGAGACAAATAAGAGGGAAAGAGAAGCAGGATGTCAAGTTCTGCCTTTGAGGAGGGAGCTGACAAAAATGCAACAGTCAACTCCCTCTAGCACATATTTGCAGACACTGAAAATCTGAGTGAGCACAGGCAGCCCCACAATGGGAGAGACCCAGTGCTTCCCTCAAATGCCATTTTACAGCCTCCCCTTGCAAGCAGGGAGGTTGTAACCTCCATCCCCCTCAATTTTTTTACTTTTTTTTTTTTGTTTTGTACCGGGCAATTTGCTCTTGATCACACAGGTCAGGAGAAAGTAAGCACAACAGATTGATAAATTGCTTTCTGCCTGGCAGCCCTGACATGGCTCCAGCAGGACGTTGCTCAGCCCGCCCCAGCCAGTGCCACATCCTTGTGCCCCAGCAGCGACACACTGACTGCCCCTGGGTCACAGCACCACAATGGCACCTCTCAGCAGCCCCCAGAACCATGGGTGTTTGCAGCTCACATCCTCATGCACCCTCTTGCATGTCCCCAAGCCCTCAAACCATCTTGTTCTCCATCCCTGTGACAAATATCTGACCCTGCTGAGTGCTGTTTGGAAAATAGGATCCTTTTATTTCATTTTGAGTGGCTCCCACTGGTGCTAATGTGTTAAAGTGCTGCAGCTTGTCCTCATGTTGATGCCACCAGACTGGAGGAGAAGAGCTCATCTGTCCTACCCGAGATGGGTGTCCACACCACCAGGCTTTGGCTCTGCTGCACTGATCTCCAACAATCCCTGCTCTCCATCCACATGTCAAAATGCTTCTGAAGTTCATCCTCCTGCCAGAGGAGACTAAAATAAATCTCACAAAATTGGTCAGTGAACAAAAGTTTGCTAACTTGGTTGAGGCAAGAAGAGTTCTGATCTGGTTGAGAATAGTGTGGCAATATCAAACTGGCTGTCACAGGAAGAGATGAGACACAGATGAAAAAGGGAAATCATCTTCTCCAAGTACTATTTCTAGCAAAAACTCTGCACTGGTGAAAGCTTTTTCTGTAGCTGGTCTTTACTGTGATATTTCTTAGATCTGTGTGTGAGAACCTCTCCTGAACTCTCCAATATATCCTGAAATAAAGCATGTAGAGTTACTGCCTTTGTATTAGGGCACAGACAAATCTCAAAGCAACACATCACAGCAGAGTGATTGCCTCCAATACTCCTACAACATGGCAGCAAACACTGGATGCACATAACTAGGGTGGATTTTCTTGTCCATGTATGGTCACATTTCTATTGATGTTTTAACCTTCCCTCAAAACAAATAATTTTTATAATGGAAATTTTTTTTTGTCCACAGGAAAACCATCAGACCTAAAATGCACATAGCAGTGCTTTATGGGAGCTTCAGTTTCCTCCTGGGGTTCCCATTTTCTGCAGGGGAAAGCGGTGCAGTCAGACTGCACTGGAAGAACAGTTTGAGACCTAAAAGGAGACAGCAGGATGGGCAACCAGGTGGCTGAAACAAGCTGGATCAGGAAAAGCAAATTACTGCTGTCACCCTCAGCTGCAGCAGATTCAGTTCCGTTTTAACAGACCCAAGAAGATTTCTGTTTTCATCAAAAGTGTCTGCAAAAGAAAAATCACTTTCAGGCAAGGACTCATTGTTTCCTTCCTTTCTGCTGAGTGATGACAGATCTCACAGAAGCCCTGAGCATAGGTGAAGCAGGAGAACCACATAAATATAAGCTAAAATGCAGCTCTACTTCCTTCCCGTGGAATACCATCAGCCCTTGTAAATTCTGCAATGTGAGCAGCTGGTTCAGAGGCGGAGGGGAACAATAAACAACGCAGGAAGAGATTGCTGGCATGGCTGGGGAAGGTCACAGGGAGCCCAAAATCAGGGTCCCTGTGGTGCTGTGGGCTGTGTATGCAGTCCCCAGGGGGATACAGGCCAGAGGTGTGATGAGAAAGCAACGAGAGGTGCAGTAGCTGTCACAGGGTCACCTAATGCATCAGTGGCAAAGCCATGCTCTCCATCTCTTCCCACCCTGTCTGGAGAACTGTGTGTAGACACTAAAATAAGTAAAAGATGGGCAGAAACCTCTTGTTCCCACAGTTTGTGCCTCTTTTTTCCACTCACATGTCCCATCAAGACTGTGGAGAGTGGAACAGGCTTCAGGACATTCTTTTAAAAGCCATCTGGAGACAGAGAGTGCACCACCTCTCCAGCTGAGTGACACGGGAGGAAAAGGCATCTCTGAATAGAAACATCAGTTTAGTCCCATGCTTGCACCACTACTTACACTTCTCAGAGAAAAAGTAAAACAGTTGGCTTTGGGGACTCTCTCACCAGTGGGTAGTGCATGGTTACTGAAGCACCAGCACAGCTTCTTCCTCAGCTGTTAGCAACAACTTTTGGGCACAGCAGTGTGACCCCAGCACTGCTGCCAGCAGGGACATCAGGGGATGTCAGGGACAGGGACATCGGCTGCTCAGGTTGCCCTGCAGCTCTCTGCTGGGTCTGCTCCTGCCACACTGGGGCTGCCATGGGCACCAGGCACTGTCAGGCCAGCTGAGATGTGCCTGCACACCTCTACTCCCTAGGTAGCCATCAGCCAAAAAAACTCATTTAGGGCACAGAAAGCTGAGAGGAGACATGGTTGCTGTCTATAAATACACTGGGGCAAGCATCAGAGAGGCAGCTGAGCTATTGAAGCTAAAAGACAATGTTGGCACGGGAACAAACGGGTATGAAGAGGCCAGGAATAAATTAAGCAAAAAATTAGAGAGAGAAAACAACCCTCTGAGAAGCTCTTGCCTGGAACAGGCTTCCAGTAGGGACTACATGACAAAAAGTGGTTTTCAGTCAGATGGATCTGACTAAATTAATGAAGATGTGGGGTGGGCGTGGGGGTGGCTGCACATCACTGCTGTTTGAAACACCAAAGGTCACAGCATGCATCCAGGGGATCCTTCCTACTCCTACATCCCCCATTCTTGTATGAATGCAGAGGTGTCAATATGCTGGACACACAGGCAAATACAGAGACATAGATACACATGTTAGATTTGACCTAAGATGTCCCAATGTCATCACAGAATCACTGAATGGTTTGGGTTGGAAGGAGTCCTTGAAGATCATCCCATTCCAAACCCCCTGTCATGGGCAGGAACACAACACCTTCCTCTAGACCAGGTTGCTCAGAGCCCCATCCAGCCTGGCCATGAGCACTTCAGGGATGGGGTACAGTGTTCCTGCGTCCCTGAGCAGCCTGTTCCAGTGTCTTCTGACCCTTCCAACAAAGAATTTCTTCCTAATATCTAATCTAAACCTACTCTCTTTCAGCTTGAAGCCATTACCCCTTGTTCTGTAACTATATGCCCTTGTCCATAGTCTTGTCCCATCCTTCCTGTAAGTTCCCTTCAGGTACTGAAGGGATTTAGGTCACCCTGAAGCTTTTTTTTTTCCAGACTGGACAATCCCAGTTCTCTCAGCCTTTCCTTACAGGAGAGGTGCTCCCTCCCTCTGATCACCTTGGTGCCTCCTCTGGATTGATTCCAGCAGCTCCACATCCTCCCTGTGCTGGTCCCAGAGCTGGACACAGCCCTGCAGGTGGGGTCTCACCTGAGTGGGGCAGAGGGGCAGAACCCCCTCCTGTGGATGCAGCCCAGGACAGGGGTGGTTTCTGGGCTGCCTGTGCCCTTGGCCAGCTCATGTCCACTTCTCCATCCACCAGCACCCCCAAGGCCTTCTTGGCAAGGCTGGTTTTGGTCTGTTCCTCCCCCAGCCTGGATTGATACCAGGAATTGCCCTGACTCAGGTGTAACACCAGCACCTGGCCTTGTTAAACTGCATGAGATCCCCACGGGCTGTGTGCTGAGTGTGTGCAGCCCCCAGGGCCTGGGGAGGCCCCTCTGGATGGCATCCCATCTTTTAGGTGTGTCAACAGCACCACACTGAGGTCCCATCAGAGTGTCCATGTTTGGAAATGTAGATAAGGGTAAAAAGCCCACTATACATTTTCCCATGAGTTTGAAGCCATTTTTGTAACCAATTTTGTGCTCATGCCCACCAGGACTCTGTTGCAAAGAGATTGCAGAGGTAGATTTGTGCTTAATTGTGTATGATGCATAAACAAATATAAAATACAGTTTACCTGATATCCCTAAACCATACTCAGGTTAACTCAGGTGCTGTAACTCAAATTAATTCTGTAAACACTTCTAGGTTACATTATCTTTCACATCTACTCCAGCTGTATTAATTCAGTCATCCCAAGTGAAGGCAAATAAACCCTTCCCACCACACCCCCTATCACATTTTTCCATACTTTTAGGTTCAATCTTAGGGATGCTGTTACCAAGCATAGCACTCATTACATGTATTTTTTCAATAAAAATCCATGGCTGTTCTCACAGGCACAGAATCATTTTACATAAAACCCCACCAGCTCTTCTTCCATTCCATGATCTACAAGTCTTTTTAGGGTCTTTTTGACCATTGGAGACTGGAAATGTGAAGAATTCTATCAGATTTAAGAGAGGGTGTACGTGGAACCATCAGAGAGAAACTGTTTTGTGTCATTCTCCTGATTCCAAAAGAGCCACAAAAAGCTCCACCTACAAAAAGCTCCATCTACAAGTGCATCTAGAGGAAAATAACTGAACTTTATTCACTTTGACAACATAGAGAAATGCACTCTCTATGTTACAGATCTGCAATAACCCACCATTCAACAGCCCATGTCTGACTAGCTTAATATTTATTCCAAAAACAGTTTCCCCTCAGATGTACTTGGTTTGCAGACTTCAGGAATGTGCTCCCACTCCCCTCAAGAAAGATGAAGGCATGGAATATTTGAAAGTCCTCTCCCTTCTGGGTTGCCCAAAGACATTCTCCTCCTCGTCATGTGCCCTGGAGAAAACAATGTGTGAGGCCAGGAGCTAACCCCACACTTGTGAATTGAGACAATTTTCCCATTCCAGCACATGGCTCTTGCACATTTTGTTTCAAAATGAAATGGTGTTAAAGAGACCTTTGGGAAAGGAAATAAAAATGGCATTTTATTTCCTTTTTTGGTTTTCTTTTTTTTCTGTTTTTTGCCCTATCCATCAATTCTTCTCAAGACCTCAAGTCCCAGGACATCCTGTCTGACACAATCCAGAGCTGGCCCCTTCAGGCTCTAAATAAAGTCACAGCTTTGGGGTTTCCAGGCAGAAAGTTCACTGGAAGGGCCATAGGAGGGGTTTTGTCCTTCCTAAGGAGGATGAGAAATTGCAAGAGAAACCGGGATCGTGGTTGCAAAGGTAGGAAATAAACTCTTTGAGGAGCAGGACAAACCCATGATTTTTTTTTCTTCTTGTGCCCATGTTGATGGTGTTTTAACAAAGTATCATTTAATTGGAGAGTATTCACAGCAGCTCACAATAGTGACAAGAATGAATGAGCCATGACATTTCATTCCAAGAACTGTAGGTGGGGAATTTATAGATGGGATATTGTGAAAACTCTGAGTTCCCTACAGGTTCTTCCTCTCTCCATATGCATCTAAAACACACATTTTTCAGCTCCCTGTTCTAACACAGGAACTGCCTCCCCTGACTCACCAGGGAGCCACAAGATCCTCAAATATTCTGCATGGGAACATCTCCTCTGCACCCAATCCCTTTCTCCAGACCCTCCCAGGGAGGACAACAAGCCCCAAATCTGCCTAAGGAACTGTCTCAAGAAGGAGGAAAGGAGGCGATCCCTCCATGCTTTTCACATTCTGTGAGTAAAGCAGCATGGGAGAAGAACACACTGCAGCTAAATGTGCTTCTATTTCTGGAGATGTTTCTCCACTTTATGATCATGTGTCACGCTGCTGTCGCCGTGCAGCCACCTCAGTGGTTAGAACTGCTGTGTCTCCAAGCACAACTCTTTAAAGCCTCATGGTGACCCAAAAGTCCCTCGAATTCAAAGCAAATTTCTTTGCTCTGCTTGTCTTTCAGATGCAGTGAGAAAGAGGGATGCACCTTGGAGCCCAGTGACAGCAAATTGGCCCATTTCATCCCCACTCACTGCAGGCAGGAACATGCAATCTGGAAATCATTGTCACCTTATAAAAGTGGCCACTTATTCTGAGGACCCAGTAAGTCAGAGCCTGCTTCATACGTGGAGCTTGGCACAGCTTTCCTCCCAACTTTCCTATATGAAATTTTAGGCTTAACACCTTTTTTTCTGCGAAATTTGCTTTTGAGTGTTGAGCTATTTTCCTGCTAAAGTTTGCCTCATGCTGAGATCTAAAAAACAGAGCTTTTTTGGCTAAAAATGAATCGCTGAGGTCAGAAAGTTTCTACAGACCTCATAAACTCCACGGTCCTAAGTGATTTAAGGCTACAGCTCTAGGATTGCTTTTGGGACAGTCTTTGAACCAGAAATTTCATTGGCCACTGGTCAGTTCCCTGTGACACTGTCACTTTAGGAGGAATTTTACAATTTGAGGTGTATTTCAAGATGGTGACTCTGACAAAGCATCTGCTGTGTTGTATGGACTGTAGAGAGAAAGGTGACTGCAGCAGGGCAAGAAGGGAGGAGGGATTCCTTCCTGGGCCTCTCTCCTCCATCTCTGGCCCTCAGCATCCTAAGTTACTGACTTCCCAAGCCACGCTCATATTGCTCCTTAACAGAGCACTGCAAGTTCATTTTTACAAATATCCCACCATTTGCCTCTAATCCCTCTCCTCTCCCAACTGGAGGATGACTTCCTCACCTCCCACACTAGGATGCACCCAGCACAGCCACCTGGGAGCCAGCAGCCACTCAGGATGCCAGGGCTGTGGTTTCCAGCGCAACAAAAATAACATCAGGGCTATCAGCCTATTTCAGGACCCTTCCCTCATGCAGGGCTACCCAGCCAAACTATTCCAGGCTGCTACTGTACTGGCTGCTGGACACTGCCTGCCTGTGCCCTGCATACTGTACATTCCCTTGTAAGGGCTTGCCCCATTCCCTGCTCTGCTCTGAGGTGTCATCTGGCCTTTTGCCCCATGTAAGAGCTTAAATGAGAGATGCTGGACTCCAGGCACCTCTCTAAAATGCAGTTTATTCTATCAAAGAGGTTACAGCAGTCCAGGGTGGTGGGTGACAGAGCCTGTGCCTACAGCTGTCAGCTCCAGCTGCAGGCAGGCCTGGAGACCCTTTGGTTTTGGTAACAATGCATTATAGACTTTTCTTTGCTGAGCATCTTCACACAGTAGAACCAATATTTTCCTTTAACTTTTATCTATTGCCTGTCATAACCACTATAATTACCATATTCATGTTGCTGTTCTCTAGTCACTAAAAGTTAGTACATTACAGTTTAAGCTAGAAGTTGTTTTTCAGTTTTCTTGTAGTAGAGAATTCTGAGGCCTTTTTTTCTACTTGCAACATTGCTGACTTGTTTGCCTGTGCTATCTTTCTGCTTGGCAAAAAAATCTTCTTGTTTGGGGTGGGTTTATCCTTTGCTCTAAGCCATAAAAACCCCTTCTAACCAACACACCCTTTGCCTCCTTGGTTACCCAGTGAGACTGGCTCAGCAATTCTTTTCTTCTATATCAAAACTTGCTTCCATCTCTATTCCTTCATCAGACTCTACATTTAAAAATCTTTCTGCTAAGCAGACATATCTGTGAGACTTCCTTGTCAAACTTTCTTCCTTCCCAACAGCCCCACATCTCTGGCAGAAAGGTCCCCACAACACCCTCTCTTGAAATCCCGCTCCCAAGGCCTTCCTGGGAGCCCCCTGGCAGGATACAATGGCTTTGAACAAAGGAAGGTGCTGCCAGGGCAGAGCTGAGATGCTGGGTTGTGGTCCTGTGGTGCAGGGAGTGGTTCTCTGGTCATGCAGAAGCCATGCTTCTCTGTAGTATATGTTTAAAACCCATTTTTCTTTGCTAGGTCCTCTGCAGTGAGCCAGGGCCTGGAACAAGGGTGAGGGAGGGTGCCATGAGAGCCAGGCCCAGCACAGGTCCCCAGCTCAGCTATCCATCAGAGATCCTGGAGCTGGAGCTTCTCTCAGGGTTTATCATCACTGATGTCAGCAATCCACAACAGAAAACCCAAACCTTGACAAGATTCACAGGGGCACTTTGATCATTGCTGAGGAACAGGATGGCAACAAGCTGTGTTGGTGTGAGATGGGATTCAGGGCCTCACCAAGGCCTGCAGGGATGAGCATTATAATGACGTAGTCTTGAAAGAGAAATGATCAAAGATGATAAGTAGTAGGCTTTACAAGTGTCAAGAGTGCTGAGGACTGGGGACTGGAGTCACCCTATCCCTCTGTATTTTTAGTAAGATGTCTCACTGTTCTCACTGTGTTTTCTTACAGTCTGTGGCAACAATTCAAGCCTTAGGTCTAGAGCAACTCATCTCTGTTGACTTCAGAGGGAACCTGGGTGCTGCTTCAAAGTTAAGAACCTCATTTAGTGGGTGAACCTAAGCTGAAACCTTCATTTTAGCACCAAAGAGCTCCTCCATGATCATCCCTGTAACACAAAGATATCTGATAGTGCTGACCTGTGGAAAACACCTCGAGACCAGGGAGGAGCTGCAACCTCCACAGTGAACCAGCTGCAGGTCATCTCTCTCGGATGGGGGGGTCATATCCAAAATTCCTCCCATGGCAGTATCATGGAATCATAGAATACACTGAGTTGGAAGGAACCCACAAGGATCATTGGGTCCAGTGCCTGGCCCTGTACAGGACACAAGAGACACACCATGTGTTTGAGAGCACTGACCAAACATTTCTTGAGCTCTGTCAAGCTGGTGCTGTGACCATTGCCCTGTTGGAACCTGTTCCAGTGCACAGCCACCCTCTGGGTGAAGAACCTTTTTCTAATATCCAACCTAAACCTCCCCTGACACAGCTTCAGGCCATTCCTTGGGTCCTGTCACTGTCACCACAGAGCAGGGATCAGTGTCTGTCCCTCCTGTTCCCCTCAGGAGGAATTTGTAACTGCACTGAGGTCTCCTCTCTGTCCCCTCCAGGCTGAACAGACCAAGTGCCCTCAGCCTCTCCTCACACGGCTTCCCCTCCAGGCCCTTCCCCATCTCTCCCAGTTGAGCTTTCCAAGGGAGCATCTCCTCCCACAGTCTGCATGCACCAAAGACACTGAGCACCTGATAGACACACATCAGGAACTTTCAGTGCTTAATTAAAAATTCAGATCCCTCAAATCCACCCAGCTGCTGTTTACTCCTGGAAATAGCTGAGATTTGTACAGACATGGCTCCCACCAGCAAGGTGCCTTCCTGCCTGTTTGTGGGCAGTGTCTTCCTCTATCACTGTTTCTTTACTTCCCTTTTACTCCTGCTTTAATGGAATAAAATATTTAAATATTCAATTTAAAAATGAGCATGGTTCTCACCATGTGAGGCACACCAAGAGGAGCATGAGCAGGAAGAAAAGCACACTAGAAATGTCTGGTTTGCCTATTCACAGCCACAGTCCTTGTGAAAGACTCAGGACACATTTTCACATTGTTCATTTTGGCATTGCTCATTTCTCACACTGCACTCAGAGAAAGTCATGGTGCTGGGAAGTGCTTGGGTTTTGTTCTGGAAACGAATCCCTCATCCATGGCACAGCAGGCACTAAACAGGAGGCACTAAACACCTCTCAAGAGCAACAGGAACAGATGGGGCAGTGTGCAGGGCAGCCTTGCAGCAGGAGATGCTTCCTGCTGCCCCAGCCAGCCACCTCAGTCAGCACCCATATCTGAGGAGCTGACTGTGTGACTAACCAACACTGAATGATGAGATTTTCTATCTGAGGAGCACCATTTGCTGCAGAACCTCCTTCCCCTTTTCAATGGAATCATAGATTGGCTTGAGTCAGAAGGGACCTTAAAGATCAGGAGGTCCAACACCCCTGCCATGGACAGGGATGACACCCACCAGACCAGGCTGCTCAGAGCCCCATCCAGCCTGGCCTTGAACACTTCCAGGGATGGGGCATCCACAACTTCTTTGGACAACCAGTCCCAGTGCCTCATAAACCCCATCCATGGGGGTGAACCAGTGAGGATAATTCAGTTTTCAAACCCAACGGAAGCTCTGCAGATTTTAAGCACTAACATGTCTCTGCTGTCTCTGCAATGTTCCTTCCAGACAGGCAGAACGTTCAGTCAAAAGCACTGCTCACACTAGGCACCTTCAAAAGCTCACACAGCAATCCCAAGCCAGCTCACTGCTCCACTGCCTCATACTGAGAGGAGCCACTTTGTAAAATCTGGAAGCTGTTCCCTTGACCCATCAGATAAGGCTGCTGCAGGATCCAATTTCCCAGCAACACTCCTGGCCAGCAACTAAAGCAATTCCTGCAGTAGCCCAGCCTGATAAAACTGCTGCTAGATTCCTCCCTTTTTGGCTGAAGATTTAATTTGAGATCTAGTATCCCACTGTGCACTCCCCCAGACTTCCAAAATGTTCTTCTCTAAACAGCCTTCTGTCTTGCTCTGCCAGGCTTTGCACATCTGGACTCCAGACCTCATTGTCACTGGCCCAGGACTCACCATAGTTCTCCTCCTCCAGCTCAAAATTAAACACACACAGTCACCCTGATCTGAGCACAGCCCTTCTGCCAGGTGGTGTCAGCATCCCACAGGGCCACGTCCAAGAGCTCACGTTTGCTTTTAAAACAAAACAGCCCTGGCTGAAGGCACCCATGCCAAATTCCTGGGAACCCCACAAAACGTCAGCTGTGTCCTCAGTAATTCATGCAGCCTCTCCACCCACATCAGTCTGAGGATGAAATCAGGGAAAATCTCTTATTTGGCTCCTTGTTTCTGCTGAAGGTGGAAAACCCAGCAAATAGCCCATGGAAATGGTTTGAAATCGCATCCCCTCAGAAGCACCAGCAGGCACCAGGTAAATCCCCACCAGTGGGAGGCCTCTGCAGGTGAACACACTGGAGAGTGTAATTTCTGTTCCATGCACCATTTTGGAATACAGAGCAATTAGGATCAGACCACAGGAGCCAGGCTGTCCCCAGCCCTGCAGGAAGCACCACAATCACCCTCTCTTCCCCTCTGCTTTATGTATTTCAGAGAAGGGTACCCAGCACCATACCTGCTGTGTGCAGGGTGTCTCCTGCCTGTATGTCACCCTGCCCAGAGCCAGCCCACTGACATCTTGGAGCTGTAAGCCCTTAGGATGACACAGGACCACAGGAAGAAAAGAAAGATCCATGTCATACAGCTGCTTTGCTCTAAAATCATAACCTACCCTTGCTCCATACTGTTTTCCCTGCAACCAGTTGTGAATTTGTGTGAAGCTTCTGGTGACCTTCAGGGTGTCTCTGGAAAGATTCCATACAATAAACTTCTGGCAATAAAACACTTTCTTTTGTCTCATCAAGATGAATCCCTTTGCTTATGGAGCTTGGCCCCTCCCAGACATCCAGCTCGTTCCAGCACAGAAACTCTCCAGGTGCAGTTTGTCCTGCTCCTGTTTGAGGAGAACATCCTCATCTTCTCCATCTTCTGTTCTGAATTATCAGGTGTAAATCAGCAGTAATGATTCCCACCTGGAAGACTCTGGGGGAAACATAGACTGGACAGATGTTCTGCTTTCAGAAGACAGCAAGTGATATATCTGTAAGAGGAACAGGCAGGGTGAGAGAAGTGAGGCTGCTATTAGCAACCCTTGGAGGGAAGGGTCAGGACCAGCTACTGTCAATTTGATGCTATCAAGCAACAGGGAGAAGCACTGGGAGATTTGAACCCCTCCTTCAAAAGTTCCTTCCTCTGGCGTCACCTAACCCGACCCTTGCTGTATTAAAAATGTAACTTTTGCTCAGTTCCTGAATCCCAAGGTCCCATCCATCGCTGAACACTGTGATGGGTGCCAGGACCATGTCCTGCACATGTGTCTCTCCTCTTCAGCAAACACCCAGAGTATCTCAGTGCATCTGGTGTTGACAAGATGGGCTTTAACTTTGGAGAGCTCTTGGGTGCCAGAATGACAGCACTGAAGAATGAGATCTTCTGCTGCTGGAACGGGCGCGTGTTCAACAATGACTCAGGACAGGAAAATGCCACTTACTGAAACTCCAATGCTTGTTTCTCAACCAGCCAAAGCTCTTGGAGGTCTCCCATCTAAATGCTAACCAGACCTGGAGCTGCATGTCTTTTGAGACCTCACAAGAGCAGCTGCAGTATGAGGAGGACACTGTCCTGTTCAGGGCAAACTGGGAGACAGTCAATTTGTAGAAAGACCCTCCTGGAATTTTTTTATAGGTTAATACTGAACATTTTATTTCAGCTCTCCTGCTTCAAATTTCATGGATCAGTGGGTTTCTGGGCAAAACACACAGGTTTTGTTGGTGCATATTGGTGCCTGAGTGCAATGCTTTGAGGCACAGAGTCTGTGACCAGGGAATCTAAAGGGAGAAGGTGGCTAGCCAAAGAAAAAAATATGCTATTACATTAATGCATATGGTAGGGTGGCAGTTTTCTCCTGGCATCATCTCCCAAGGTCTCAGTCTGCAATTTGCTCTCAGTGTACTTGTTCAGGATAAAATCTATGGTCAGAATATGGGATTTCATCTGTGTTCTCCCCCAGCCCACACTGAAACAGTGCTTCAAAATAAATTACGCCAAAAAGAGAAACCCTCCCTAAGAATCGTGCAAGGATTAGCATCGTGCAGGGGTCTCTTTAAACCCTTCCCCCAGGCCGACACCCCATCCTTGCAAAGACCCGGACCAAGCTCAGGTTTTACGGGCGCTGCCGTCAGCCGGGGAAACGGGAGACGGAGCCAGCACGGGGCTCGGGCTGCAGCTCAGCCGGCCCGCGATCCCGCCTGGAGAGCCCGGGAGAAGAGCGGAACAGCGCTTGGCCTGGGCTGTGCATCCATCCATCCATCTACCCAGCCATCCGTCCGTCCGTCTGTCTGGCACTGCCCTCTGCCGGGAGCGCCGCGGGTCCCGCACAGAGCCGAGACAGCGGCGGCCGGGCCGGGATCGGGGCTGGGGGTGCCCGGGGAGGATGGAAACCTGCGGGGCTGGGGATGCACGGGGAGGATGGAAACCTGCGGGGCTGGGGATGCACGGGGAGGATGGAAACCTGCGGGGTGGGGATGTACGGGGAGGATGGAAACCCGCGGGGCTGGGGGTACCCGGGAGGATGCAATCCTGCGGGGCTGGGGATGCACGGGGGGGATGGAAACCTACGGGGCTGGGGATGCACGGGGGAGGATGGAAACCTGCGGGGTGGGGATGCACAGGGGAGGATGGAAACCTGCGGGGTGGGGATGTACGGGGAGGATGGAAACCTGCGGGGTGGGGATGCACAGGGGAGGATGGAAACCTGCGGGGCTGGGGATGTACGGGGAGGATGGAAACCTGCGGGGTGGGGATGTACGGGGGGGATGGAAACCTGCAGGGCTGGGGGTGCCCGGGGAGGATGGAAACCTGCGGGGTGGGGATGCACGGGAAGGATGGAAACCTGCGGGGTGGGGATGTACGGGGAAGGATGGAAACCTGCGGGGTGGGGATGTACGGGGAGGATGGAAACCTGCGGGGCTGGGGGTGCCCGGGGAGGATGGAAACCTGCGGGGCTGGGGATGCACGGGGAGGATGGAAACCTGCGGGGTGGGGATGCACGGGGGGGGATGGAAACCTGCGGGGCTGGGGGTGCACGGGGAGAATGGAAACCTGCGGGGCTGGGGGTGCCCGGGGAGGATGCAATCCTGCGGGGCTGGGGATACCCGGGAGGATGCAAACCTCCTGCTGCTCTCGGCCAGGCTTTGGGTCCCTCCCGCAGCACGCAGAGATGCTGAAACCCGACCCCGAGCAGTGAGAGATGCCGCGGTGCACCCACACACAAAAGCCCGCTCGGATGGTGAAGACACCTATGACACCCATAAATTATACACACACTAGGAATAACTTTTCTTGGACCACAATATAAGATCGTTTAAGCAGCACATTTAAACCACAAGAGCATGTGTATGCTTTCTAGCACTCCTGACACAGTCAGACACAATTTCACATATATCAGTGCTGGGATTACCAAAAAGGCAGACAGAGATGATGTAGGTGCACTTAGGAGGCACCCTTGTAACAAATGTTGTCAGAGGGAAGCCAAGATAAACACAAGGGGTTGCAAAAAGGCAGAGCATCCCCTCTGCACACAAGGAAGATGGCTGGTAAAACAATAAAAATTAGCTAAATGGTATTAGGAGCAGAGGAACACACCACCATCATCACCCTTCCCCTTTATGGGACCGGGCAGTAGCAAATCAGGCATAAATTGGAAAATAGAAGAAAAAAGAGAATTGGTTCTGATTTTCTCCCTCAAGCCTGGCCACCTTGAGCTGGGTGACTGGGAGGCACCAGCACTCACTGCACAGCAACCACCAGGGTCACCGTGATATTTTATGAAAAATCCTCTTTGCCCAGGATTTTCTCCTGGGAAGCTGAGAAGCCTCAGAGAGGAACAAAAACAAGAATTAACTGATTGCTGCTCCTGTGTTTGCTGCTTTGGAATGTGGCTTGGACATTGCTTACCAACAGGTGAATGTTTGATTGGTTCCATGTGAATTGTTTTTAATTAATGACCAATCACAGCCAGCTGTGTCGGACGCTGAGGAGTCAGTTACCAGCTTTCATTATCACTCTTGTTAAGCCTTCTGATGCATCCTTTCTCTTTCATTAGTATAGTTTTAGTATAATATAATATAATATAATATAATATAATATAATATAATATAATATAATATAATATAATATAATATAATATAATATAATATAATATAATATAATATAATATAATATAATATAATATAATATAATATAATATATCGTGTCATATCATACAATATCATATCATATCAGCCTTCTGAGAACTTGGAGTCAGATTCTCATTTCTCACCTCATCCTAGGGACCTCACAAACACCACACACCAGCTGTGTGTTTTTACCCTGATTTGTATGGGATTGCTGGAGACTCACCATTGGATGGATGGATGGATGGATGGATGGATGATGGATGGATGATGGATGGATGGATGGATGGATGGATGGATGGATGGATGGATGGATGGATGGATGGATGGACTGATTCATACGCAACACAAAGCTCTGCTGGGGCAGGACTACAACCTCTTGCACGTGAGGGCCTCCTCCTAAACTCTAAGCACAAGAGAGCAGCTGAGGGCTGAAAGCACTGTTCAGATCTGCTCCAAAACCTGTTAGCATAATCCCTTACGGGTCCAGACTAGTGTTGTGATCCATACAAACATCCAACCTCCCTCTGAATTTTGCTAAGTGCCTGGATTCAGCAACACTCCTCAGCAACACGTTCCAGAAAATGATTGCACTTTCCATGAGAAAACTCTGCGCAGATGCCCCTTGAATGAGGTGTGTGACATAAAAAAAACCCCAATACAATCACATAAAACAGTGGGAGATCCTCACTTTGGAGAGCAGAGCAACAGCTCATCTCAGAAAGGAAATCCTTGATGCTGGGGCCAGGTCCTCAGCCTGGATTTTTCCTAAGCTCTGCACTTCTCTAACCACATAGCCTGGGAAGCACTGTAATTGATAAAAAAGTGAAACCCACTGCTTTTTACCTCCTCACCCCTCCTTTTCATGTGGAAGGAGGTTATTTCAGAGCTGAGCCCCAGGATCTAAAGGCCACAAACTTGGGCAGCGATCAATGGAAAGTCTATCTGAGGGTGTGAAGGAAAAGAAATGCATTCACACAGGGAAATCTGGCATCAGCAGAGGCAGCAAATGAGACAGAGAAAAAGATTTCCTCTCTCTTGGGGGAAAAAGAACCAGAGCTATCCCAGCAACTTTTATGGACTATAGTGCTGTAGCCAAACCTGGAATCTCCTGGCTGCTGCAAAGGACTTTCTGATATTCCCCCAATACACACAGTGAAGTTGCCTGTTTCACACTCCACTTGTTCCTTTTGATTTATGTCCACCAAGCTCTGTCTGTTGGAAGAAAAACAGAGCCAATGACAAGTGAGGTTCTCCAAGGAGAGTGCAACTGTCCACAGGATTTCCCTTCAGGAATCCTTTGGAGGAGAAGCAGCACAAGCTGGATAACCCCAGCAATGAGAGCGTTAGTGAGCACACACCCACTTCTGCTGATCCTTCCATTCCTTCCAGCTCAGCCCTAAGATGAGCCTGGGCTGTGTTTTCTAACCCTAACATGATGGTAGCTCGTTGCTACCAAGGAAGCCATCAAATCCATCAGTTCTGTCTGGTGAGGATGGAACTCTTGCTTACAAAGACTCCCTGTTGAAATTTCAAGCATCCTCTTTTCTAGCAAGTTGAAAAAAACCATGGATCATTCTTCTGTAACCCTAAATTCACTCCTAAAACTGCAAAAGCCAAAGTTAGAAGGTCTGTGAACAGCAGGATTAAGCAAGCCTGGATTCCCACCAAGCAGTGCAGCTAGAGCTGGTTGGCTGAAACTGGGTGGGAAATTATTTACCTTTATTCCTTCCCTGCCCAGACGGAGATTTTTACATTGTTTATGAACTTGTAATACCTTTAACAACTCTCCCCGTATGTAAAATTTCTTTAAAAATGGCCATGAGCTAGATGGGGGACCAGCAGGCAGAGGTCACAGTATATAATCTTTATTTCTTCAGTAAACCTAAAGAAAAAAAAAAAAAAAAAAAAAAAAAAAAAAACCAAAAAAAAAAAAAAAACCAAAACCATAAACAAGCAAATTTTGACCTGCTAAAAGATCCATCAGTTTAAAACTTCCCCTGGTATTCTCCAAAGGCTGGAGGTATTCCAGCATGGTTCTCCAACAGGAATGCAGTGCTGGACCTGCAGGTCCTTCTGGAGCAATGTCTGTATACACCAGCTGGATAAAGGGCCTCACCACTCAGTTGCCTCCTTGTTTCTGTATAAGAACACACTTTCTTGTGTTCTTCTCTCTTTCCAGGGAGCTGGGAGCACAGGGGGGGGGCTGCAGGCTTGCAGTTTTGCCTGCTGGGGTAATGGGCTATTACATCTCTGTGATGTTCCCATTCCTTTCTTCCACACTGCCCTTTTTTCTGATGATGAATTGAGCACCATTCAGTTCTTGCCTAACAGCTGGCACAGATGGGGAAAAAAAGTCAGAACCAGAATCAAACCACTCCAGGTGCATTTGCTTCATTCCTGGATTTTGCAGCCATGTTCCTAGCACCATTGGTTGAGAAATGATATGTTTTTGGCTCACATTTTCATGGCAGCTTTACACTGGGAAATATCTCTGTCAGAGGTCTGAGAGCTGCACAGGAATGTATTTCATTTGGAACTCTGCAGGTTGATGGTTGCCAGTTGCTGGGCCCAACATCAGGATCTCTTCACAGATCCATCAGGAAGTTGTACTACCAGGTGTGATCATTTTATGGCAACTCTGTCTTTTTTTGGACTGCAGAGGGAATTGACAGCAAAGCTCTGATCTGGAAATGCTGTTTGGACAGAGAGCAGTGGAGTTCTCCCTGTCTGGCCCACATGTGCTTAAGGTTAAAAAGGATGAGACCTCCAAGCAATGACAGCTGGAGTGGGGGCCCAAAAGATGTCATTGCACTGCCTTAACCCTGCAGCCATCACCAGCTGCCAGCAAAGCAGCCCAGAATGGGGGAGGAGGCTTCACTGTCACATGGGCTGGATCAGGGACAGGCTACATCCCCCAGTAAGAGTCAGAACAGGCTCTCAAGACAAGCTAAGGGGCCAAGAACAAGTCATGCTTGCAAGTATATCCCAAAACAAGAGCAGGCGTGGTATGCATACAATCTCTTCAGAGTCAAGGATTGGGCTGGGGGTCAGAGATAAGCAGAGCTTGGGAAAAATGCTTGGGATTTCCAGGCCAATGTCCTAACCAGTTGTTTTTTACTTCTCTTTCTCTTTTCACTGATACAGTGATCAGAAAACCCAGAGAAACAAAGCAGAGGCTCTTCAAACACAAGGAAGACATTCCTCAGGGACATCAGACAAGGCAGAAGCAGCTGCAGTGGATATTGATGGGTGAGCTCACACCCTGCTGGGGCATCAATCAGTGCTGTGCAGGTTTGTGCCTGCAAAGAACCCACTCCTCCCCTCCCCCGGGTGGCTTCCCCAGGTGTATGCATTGAAGATTGCAATGCAAGTTGTTTTCCATTACCATCTGTATGGCAGATTATCTTTGTCAAGTGGGCAGTTTGCTTTATCTCTCTCTTTGAGTGACCACATTCACACCTCCCTTGGGAGGGGACATTGCTGATAACAGCTATTTAATGTCACTGCATGACTGATAAGAACTACAGTATCCCACTGGGAGATGTGAGCCCAGAGGGAGGAGCCAAGCATTGCTACCCAGATACAATCCAGAGGTTTTGAGACACCAGCATGGCTTTCTCCACGGGATTCCTCAGAGGAACAGCAGCTGCCTCTCCTTCCACTGGATCTTCAGAGATCATACATCCTTCTCTACAGATCCCCCTTGCTCCAACAGAACCACACCTGACACTGCAGGAGGGCTGAGCCACATTTCCAATTGGACTGCCACCAACACCCCACAGGGTGTCAGTTTGGGTTCTGACTCTGTCAGTGTTGTTCTAGTGTACTGCATTGTTTATTTTATCCTTTTATTTTTTTTCTTTTCCCTATTAAAGAACTGTTATTTCCTGCTCCCATATTTTTGCCTGAGAGCCCCTTAATTCAAAATTTATAGCAATTTGGAGGGATGGGGAGGGTTTACATTCTCCATTTCAGGGGAGGCTCCTGCCTTCCTTAGCAGACTCCTGTCTTTCCAAACCGAGTATGTTGTACCCAGACTGAAACACATCTCCCCTGCGCCACCCACCCCACTGTGCTGCAGGTTTCACTGGCAGCTCCTCCCTCTGCCAGCCCTGCTGCAGGTGCAAGGAGCAGCTGAAGCAAAATGCCAGCTGAGAGTGCAATGAGCCACGGAGCAAATCCTCCCTGGCCAGGCTGCAGGCAGGATTTCACAGGGAAGTGTTTTACAGTGTCAGGGTCGATTACATCCTTTGGCTCCAACTGGCTTCTCCAGATTTCACACGTTATTTTCACAGGAGGAGAGAGAAATTAAATGGGAGTGCAGAGAACAGGTTCCCTGCAATTTTTGAGCCTCCTCTTTATTTCTGCACAATGGGGAACCTCTTTTGTCCCCAGACCTCCTCTCCTAAGCTGACACTCCCAATCATCACTCAATAAGATAGGGAAGTTCTAGCCCCAGTGCTCAAACATACCTGAAGACACATCTCCAACTAAATAACAACCTCTTCAAGCTGATAAGGTGCTTTTTCCAAGATGGAAAAAAATAATTTTAATAATTTTAAATCAGTCCAGAAGATGCTGTAACTTCAGCCATGGTGGGGTTCATCTCACAGCTCCTTCTGAATCAAGGACTTGCATTCCCTCCCCTCTGCCCTAGCATCAGCTTTAGCCACAGGGAAGAAGAGTCTGTCCCCAGTTCTATGACTTTTTCAAGGCATGTCCCATAAGGAGAGATCCAAAAATGCCTCAGGAGCAAGGGTGAGTAACCACTGCCCCAGTATCAGTGTCTAATATCATGCAGTAACTAAATTGAAAGGGCAAAAAGAGAGGCTGGAAAGAACACTCCCTTCCTCCCCCAGGGCAGCTAAATCCATCCCCTGCCCACAGTGGGATCAGCTGCAGCTGAAAAAGTCCTGGCTGGAGCTCATCCAGTACAGTCTTCAAACTTTCCAGTGCTGGAAGGCCTCCCAGCACAATTCACACTAATGCTTCTCTAATCTCATGTTAGAAAAACCTCCTTATTGAACCTAAACCTCCCAGGATGCTTTTTTTGTCTGTTACTTTTTGCCTTTTCCCCAGAATGATGCAGAAGGAAGAAAGTAATCACTGTCTCTGCTATTGACCCTTTGCATGCTCTTCTCCGGACTAGCTGCTTGTCCAAATGTCCTTGCCAGCCATGAGTTCAGAGATCTCAGAGGGTTTTTTGCCCTCCAAATTTCTCTGGTGACACAGAGGATCGAGTCAGGCTGGACAGACCTCCGTGCATCAGCCCAGCTCCCTGGGAAATGGAAGGACCAACAACCCATGTAGCATTGCTCCCTCTAGGGCTGAAAACTGCTCCCTTCCACGGAGCTGCACAACCACGGGATAAAAGCTCTTATCTTGAGCTGTCAGAACCCAAGAAACTCCTCTGGCTGCCCTGGAGGGCCCGAGCCCCTGCCCAGGGGGCTCAGAGACCTTGGCACAGACCCCAAGACACCTGTGCCTTTGATCTTGACCCTTGGAGAAAACAATTACCAACCTTTATATAAAGAATTACAAGTCAAAAGAGTTTAGGTAGAATAATAGTTAGTTTGTCACCGGGTGAAAAATAGATTTTTGAAAGTTTTAGAATGGGGGCTTGGGGTCCCAAGATGGAGGAATCTGGGTGTGTCCAGCCTTTCTCCTTCTTCTTCTTGGCCTCCATCTTCTGCTGTGATGTTGGCACTTTTAGATTGGTTTAGAGTAGAAGCTCACTGTCTAACACAGGTGATAGGTATTGGGAAGTTGTGGTAAATGATGTACACGTAGTTTTTAGTATAAAAAGACAACACCACCTCTGAGGTGGCCAGTAGTGCCTCAACCCCACCTGCCAGACAGACCTCGGCGGGTCAGAGAAAGAATGTTATCGATAAGAAATAATAAACAACCTTGAGAACAAAAACAGAAAAATCCTGACTCTTTCTTTGATGGCCGGGCTGGGAAAAAGAAGCTTGTACATATCTCAGAGTCACTGTGAGTGGCAGAGATTCTGAGATTGAGCTCCACTCGTGTGTTAAGCAAGGAGAGCGGCTCATTCCCGTGCCCTTCGCTTCAGGCTTACATTCCATCACCAGCCTAGGTGCGCAGCGTTTGTTTGTGAGGATTTTCCCGGTTTTCATGCCTGCAGCCGGTGGCAGAGCCCGCAGCGGCGCTAGATGGGGCTGCGCGCCCGCTCCTCCTCCCGATCCCGCTGCGAACGGGAAACGCCTCCCAAAACTCCAGCAGGGAGAGGAGCCCAAGCTGCCTTTGGTAACCAAGGGGAACCCTCCTTGGCGCTACTGCCATGGGCATTTCACCTCAGCTGCTTTTATAGCACCGCGTAAAATTCAGCATCTCTTATCTGCAGCCCCCGGGTCTGCTGCCAGGCAAGGGGGCAGCTTTTTGGTACCCAGGTGATGCTGTTGAGTCAGGGATGGATCAGAAGCCTCAAGAAGAATCTCTATTAGCACAAAGTACTGAGCTTTTATAGTCTCACTTGCTAAGTGGGATCAGATTGGTCTCAAAGTAGAAAACATCTCACATTATTGGTAGCTATGAATAGTAGGCTGTGAAGAACCATAACTATAAACAATGGTTACAGAAAGAGAGATAATAATTGTTTGAATTCTTTTGGCTAAGATTCCTAGGCTCAGCCTGGAGAAATTGTCTCTGTTCTCTCTTCAATTGAATTGAGAATATCCACACCCAGGTATTTGAAATAATTGAAATTTCTAATGCAGCCTGAGCTGTTAGAAGCAGTGGCTGGAGATATCCTGTGGCAGCAGGATGTTTCAGCTGCAGAGCTACAAACTCACATTCAGTTCCTTTCATCTGTGCAGGCATGAACATAGCAAAATGTATTTAATAATAGTCCTACATTCCCCTTCTTCTGAGACAAAATCTCCCTTGATGGTGTGAGAGATGGACAAGGTACCTGAGAGCTGCTGAGGGACTCATTTGGCTGTCGAACTGCACCTGTGTCCCTTGCCTAGCACAAATCAGTCTAAATCGGGTTTCCTGAGAGCACAGGTTAGGTTCCAGATGGGTCACAGAGTAGGCTTAGAAACTAAGCCTGATAAAACCAGGCAGCAGAAATGGTGACAGGGTTCAGACTCTCATGACCATGCAGAGGAAAATTCCTTGGGGTTTTCAGCAAAGCCATGATCTGACCCGATTTTCTGCTTCTATAAATAGGAAAAGGCTTGCTTAAAAATCACCCCAGACCACTCTATCCAGCCATAAAAACTGAAAATGCTCATGGTAATCTTGTTACTCGATGACAGAACAAACCAGCCCTTGTTTCTTTGTGAAGATTTTGCATTAAAAAGGCACAATATGAACAACTGTGGTAACCTGTACACAGAGCAGCACAGTGGGGTCATAAAACTGCCCAGGAGAAATATCCCAATCTTTCCTACAGGTACAGTAACACCAAGCCCTGAAAAGCCACACCAGCTGCTTTAAATGAGCTTCTGCTCTCCTCAGTGGAAAGGAAAAGTTGGTCAAAAATTTTTGTTGAGCTGTTTTGTGGTGATTTCTGTTACAGCAGCAAGAGAGGCCCAAGCACACAGTGACACAGAGGGCTGATCCTGGCAGATACAGAACTGCTACAAACATTCCTAAGGCTGCACTCAGGTGGCCAAATGTGATGTGTGTGTATATTCCTGCCTCTCCACACCTGCTTATCCCAAACCTGCCCCCCCTCCATATCCCTTGTCCCCTCCAAGTCCTGAGAAACCTCTCAGGTTTCTCTGCTGCAGCCACTTAGCCCAGTAGCCAATGCCTTCACACCACTTGAGTACAAAACTCCATTGCAGATTCTCTGTCTGCTCCATCAGCTCCTCACATCTCCTCATCCTTAAATCAGCCTAAAGCAGTGGGAAAGTAATTCCAGCTTCTGCAAAATGGGTTTGTTTGGGGTTTTCGAAGCTCAGATCAGGTAGAAAAAGGCTGGGCAAAAGGGGAAATTTGCAAATAGCAGTGTTTCTGCTTCCCTCCAGACTGGCTTATATGCTGAAGGCCCAAGCTAGGGCTCAAGCTTTCCTTGAGCTACAGAATAATTATTTCAGCCACACAGCAGGCACACAAAGATCACTGGGAAGGAAGTGTCTGATGCTCAGCACTGCCACAGCTGCTTGGATTTCCAATTTTCCTTTTTCAGAGAGATGACTCCAGTTTGTGGAAAATGGGTTTTTCTGCAACTTGCCCACCACATTCTATCTGAGCCTTGGCAGCCCCAGTGCCTGCCCACTGCCAAAGCCATCCCCTGCAAGTGGAAATGCCTCTTTGCAAAGGCCAGGGCTCCTTGCTGCCCATGAGGAGGGAGCAGGAGTGGCTGCACTGAACAAGAAGCCTTTGTTCTCCTCTATGGCATATGCAGGAACTTGGGAAGAAGTTGGTTTTGGCCCAAGCACAGGAGAGGGAGGCTGTGAAAACAAATGATCAGGCAGATGACCCCAAAGGGAGGTAAAGTACGGATGTTCAGCCCTGCTCAGGGGCTGAGCAGCTTTAGTTCCAGTTCACAGAACAGAAAACACAAGTGTTGACAGGCATGAGAATTTCAGTCAAGATTCAGTCACAGGTGTGTTTGGGTTTTTTGTTAAACCACAAAGAGGTTATGCACAAGTGCCTGGACAAGGAGAAAAGGGTAAATCTGCTGGAACAAGCACTTCCCCACTTGAAAACTCAGTGCTGGCAATCCCTGGCTTTTCACATCCACATAAACCACAGGAGCAGTCATTGCAAAGCTGATTTAACTCCCGCCTCCTACCTTGGCCATCAGAGCAGCCACTGATGCTGTCATATCCTCGAGAAAGTCAATCACATGTGATAGTTTAGAGTGCAGCTTGTGAGGAACACACACTAACACCCCCCACACACACAAATGATCCCTTCAAAGAAGGCAATTTATTGTATTCTTTTAAATTAAGGATTTTGTTGCTTTGAGCACACAGGTGGAATAAGATGCACAGAGAGGAGCAAGGAATACAGGTAGAGCTGGAGCAGGATTCCCTCATGGCAATGTAGAGGTCCAACACCAGCACAGAGCTTTGAGCCACTGCAGCTCCTTCCCAGGGAGTGGTGGGGAGAATTATACATCCATAGAATGTAGGAAGTTTTGCAGCATCCCCCCATCTTGGCTGGGGACATGCTGAAGTGCAACACTCCATATCCATTTGTAATTCACATCACCTGTGGAACATCAGTGGTTGCTTCAGTCCCTGCTCACAGGGGTGTTTTAGGAAAAATACAATGGTCAGAGAGGCAGAGAAAGGTTTGTGACAAGAAAAGCACCATTGGAGTAGCTCAAAAGGACAATTAGAGACATAAGGCATTAGGGGCATTAGCCCCTTAGGGACTCTAGGGGTGGGTTGTTTATCTTCCAGCACCTCAGGAGATGGGGGACAACGCTGATGCCAACTGGCTCAGAACTCTTTTGACCAGGATGTACTTACATTTCATAGAATCACAGAACAAGCTGAGTTAGAAGAGACCCCCAAGGATCTTCCAGTCCAGCTCCTGGCCCTGCACAGCCCCATCCCCAGGAGTCACCCCCTGTGCCCCAGAGCATTGTCCAAACACCCCTTGAGCTCTGCCAGGCCGGTGCTGTGAGCGCTGCCCTGGGGAGCCTGGTCAGTGCCCAGCCACCCTCTGGGGGCAGAACCTTTTCCTAAGCTGGTCAAATCAAACATTTGTACAAAACTTGCTGCTGGCAGGCTGGAGGAAGGAAGGCACAGCATCAGCATCACATCTGAGCTGGTCTTAACAGAGGTGCTCTTCCTTCATCCTCCCTTGCCCAGGCAAGAGGATCAGACTCCTGCTACACAGCTGCCTCCTCTGGTGCCCTCCCAACTTCCTGCAGGAATCCCAACTGCAGCACAAGAGCTGGAGCTATCCACACACATCCATGCAGAGAGAGGCTGAACTCTCTTCAGTTCCTTATCAGCTTCTCAACACTCCCCCCAGTTTAGTACCCAGTTTTGATGCCAACCCACCACAGACTGCAGTCACCCTTTTTGGCACTTCCCCACTCCACAGTCAGGCAGCTCTTCATGTCTCCTTGTGCAACTTCCTGCACAGGAACCATGGAAACATTCAGCACCAGAATAGATAAGGCATATCCCTGGCTGTGATAGCTCCTACAAAGGGAGTTACACAGAGGATTTCAATGCAGAACACATGGCTTTATCACAGCTCCCAAAATCTTTGTGACTTTTTAACCAAACACTATGAAGGCCTATTTACAAAGGATGTAGATTCTGTGCAAAGCATAAATCTGTGCAACAGTAACAGAACACAGAGAGCTTTGCTCTTATCTCACTTCCAGCAAGGCTGAGGCACAGATCAGAAGCTGCAGTGTTTACACCATTGTAGGAGGCACACCCCTGATTTTAAGGCCAATGCTATAACCCAGTCCAAAATATTCTCATACACATTAACTTCAAAATCTTGGAAGCCCACAATTTGGTCAGTGTTGAGAGGGTTTCTCTTTTCCAAGCACCAGACAGATAATTCCACTGACAGGCATTAAAAAGGCATAAACAAACAGAGAAAAAGCTAGCAGCTACCATCTCCCCTGTTTTGGGGTATGTGGGATTGCATCAAGACTTTCAACTGGATCAGCAAAACATGCAACATCCTTAAAAAAGGAGGGAGAACAAATGGCAAACTGAGTGACAAATACATAAATAGAAAGTGGTTTCATCAGTTTATTGTTTTTTGCTGCCATTTCATGGAGTGTCAAGTCTGCACAGACTACCATGGAGAACAAGGTTTTATCACAAGCCATAAAACAGGTAGGAAATCTAATCCTACATCCACACAATCTGCAAATTTGACAGTAAATACAGCATCTCCAAAAAGCTATTGGCATTTACATTAACCAACTGATTATTTTTAAGTTGCTGAACAAAATGAAGTGGTAAGGGACCAAGTGCTCAGAAATAAAGACTTCTGGTGTATTCAAGACGTCCTCCCAACACACACATTCTGAAATCTCCCAAAAATTCATTAATACTAAATGAAATGAATGTATTCTGCTTCCAGTTTAAATACCAGGAGAAAATAGTTACCACATTTTAATATATTAACTAAAGGACTATTTGTATAAAACTCTTCAAACATGAAATATTTTTAAATTAAATAATATAATATACTTACCAAAAAAAGACTAAAAATTTATTGCTAATATAAAAATTAACACTTTTCATGGAAGAGAAGGCTAGATTAATATTATTGCTATGAACATAGTGCCAGAAACAAGAATTCCTGATTTTCAAATTTGTTCAGCCCCCACAACTGACTTTAAAGGACCTGTAGACATGTGGGACTTAGGAAAGATGATGTCCACAACTTTATTCAGTCATGGTTCATGATCTGATGTCCTTTTATTGCCTCTCAGTATAACAGCGAGCATCAGTCTGCTGCTCCTGCATGCTAACATTATTCATTAGATCTGCTCTCCACAGAATAAAAACCCAAAACACAACCACCCTAATCTTGCATTTCCACATGAGTATTCTTAAAATGTGGAACTACAACTTCATTCATCTCTATGTCCATAACAAAGGAAAGTGGGAACATTCACCAGGTGAAGAGTCCACGACTAAGAACAATGTTTCTAGGCCAACCCTTGATTGATTTGCTGACAAGCTTCCACTGCCAAAAGAAGCTTTTTTTTCTCATACCGTGGATTGAGTAACACCACTCCTCAGTGCAAACAGTCACACCTGATACTCTACTAATAACAAAAATAGAAACATAAAAACTCGCTTACACATCTGCACAGCCCAGTGCCTTTGCAGTGCACTGATTTCCACATCTATAGCTTTCTTTTCTCTTTTTGTTTTTTAAATTTGCTGTTTTCAGCAGTTATCTACCTTGTTACTGGATTATGCTACTTTCTTAAAGTGATTTTCTTCCAAACTTATACACTCACCCAATTACTGACTAGGGGAAAACCAACAACTCTACCTCTCCAATTAAACAGACAAAACTGGATTTCACAAGGGTTATGAGCATTGCAAACTATTAAGGTGACAATATCTATAATTACTTAAGGATCATAAAATTAACCAGTGGAAATTGTAACCTAGTCACAGATTTTTGCTAAATGATTGATACAAATGAGTGTTTTATAGAACCAGCAATTCTTAACCACTCAAAATATAAATTTTAAAAAAGGGGCAGATTTTGTATTAATGCCAGTTCTTTAATTAGGGTAACTGAACTCTGCTGGAAATCATCCAGTTAGAAACATTTAGGCAGGTCTTCAGGAATGGAAATGACAAATGACCTGGTCTGGGTTAAAGCCTCCTCCTGGCTAAATCCTCTTCTAGAGTGCCCTGGGCCTGAATGTGCTTCACAAAGCAGGATTCTAACCCAAAACATTAATCTATCAATGGTTTTAATATCAATCATGAAAATCAAAGTACTTACTACTCAGTTGTTGCCACAACAATTCCTTTTCCTTCAACTCCACTCCTACATTTGTCCTTCACCCCCCAAAAATGTATTAGAAAAAGAATATAAATATTTGAGGAGTAAATGCAATGCTCAAGTTCAAGACATGCAAGACTTGAGAAGCATATGCCTTTCTTTTCATGGCATGCATGAAAAGGAGTCAATATACCAGGAACTGGATCAACAAAGGCAGCAGATCTGGAGAAAATAACTCTTGCACATTCTGTTAGACAATACAGGCCAGCCATGTGTGTTCCATACACATTTGAAAACAAAAAAAAAAAAACCCTGATTTTATTCAGACAACTTAAAATATTAAATACTTTAAATGGATGTTTTTCAACTCCAAGTTGAATTGATGAGATATTTACACAGCTATTCACATAAATGTGCAAAGTAAAGTCTCACAGGGAAATTCATTTAGAAGTCTGACAACTTGAATGGGACATTAAAAAAGGCAGCAGGGACCCCATGTCCATTTCATGTACACTTTAAAGAACTAAAGAGAGGGAAAGGGTTGATCCAGCTGAACCTCTGGAAATGTAACAAATCCTATCCATGCTCAAGTTGGTCACTAGCTGTCTTTGCTGCAGAATTCACAGTGTATCCCTCCAGTGAGGTCTTTGACCACTTTTTCTTTGATCAGTTTTTGCAGGAATTTTGTTTCACTTGTCACATTGTGCATAGTTTGTTCTTTCATGGCAGCCATGCAGAGGTTGTTGTAATAGTGCAAAGGTGTGCTGGGCTGATCCAGGTCATATCCAAATCCTGCTAAGCTCACTTCATCACAAAGATGTGTGGCCAGAACAACTGCTGTGACCCCAATTGTAGGTACATTCTAAAAAGGGAGAGAAGTAAAATTTGCTCAGTTCAAACATATTATCCTTTACCAGATTTATAAACACTTTACACAATTTAATGACTTGGTCTATTCCCTCTCCTCATTTAAAACTGTAATCAATTATACCTACAACTAAAAATCAATTAAATGATCAAGTAAAACTAAAAACCCCAGGGCAAAATACTATACAGTTTAAGTATTTGGCTTTTGGCTGTCAACTCTCAATTTTTTTTCCTGTGAAGGCAAGATGCCCTATCACTGTGTAGTTAAACTGCAAGTGATCCTTCACTTCAAACAGTCAAACAACCTCTGACACAGAGTTAAACTTGACATTTCTTAATGTACACTTATCTAAGTCTTGAGCAACAACAGGCTCTCTAACAGTATTCTTCACAATATGACTTTTCACTGAACAACCTGTGAAAGAGGCAAATATACTACAATACCATTAACATACTCAGCTTGGTATATGTTATTTTGATAAAAGAAATGTGAGAAGATTCTTCAAATATTTGTGCAATAATCTTAAGTGCTTTCACATTTTGGTAAAGAGATGGTGGTTAGTGTTTTTGTAGTTCAAGAGAACTAGTGACATTCAATTTCTCAAACATGCAATTAAAGTAACAAAAATGCAGTGTATAATTAAACCAGGCAATTCATCACTCTGTACCACTGCTGGAGCAAAGGACATGGAGGGAGGAAATGCCCATCAGCTGCTACTGAGCATTCTCTGGCACACACAGCAACTCCAGCAGCTGGAAGGCTGCTTCACACTGGCCTGGTTTCCAGGCTCTCTGCTTTCCCTGCAGCTGGAGACATCTGGCTACAGCTGATGGCTGGTTTAGCTCAACAGGGCTGTTTTTAACAGGCTTAACATATATCAAATGCATGTTTTTAAACACTGCATCTGAATGCCATTTCGTGTCAGCATACCCAGGCAAAATACCTCATCTAAAAAGGTGAGCTGAAATCTTACCTTGATTTTGCACAAGAAAATACAGGAGTTTTTTGAAAGCACATTAATTTCCCTATTACCTGAAACCAGATCTGCATAGAAACTGCATAGAGAAAGTAAAAGCCCAAAACTTTTTTTCAGTTTCTTATTTTATTTACCTCATATTTTACTGTCTCCTTTTGTTGAAAGGAAACAACTTACCTTATCCCATCCCCAGAACTTTGATCGAGGCTCAGGGAACTGTAAAATGTCCAAAGCTGTCTCTTTGATAATGACTGGATTCAGAATCCTAAACTGCTTTGATGTGAAAGGAATTTTCTCAGCAACCTCCTTCCAAAAGAAGAGTCGCACCCACAGAGGCTAAGAGAAATAAAAAATCCAGTTCAGAGGTAAACTGAGACAAACACAGCATACAAGTTACAGAATTCACTAGTAAGCCTGAAAAATTTAGCAGTTTACAGCTAAGGTGGTTTGGAAATACCATTGTTAAGATCAAATGACTGACCCAAAAGAGGAAAAACCTTTTAAGTACCTGGAATTGCAGAGAGAATAGTTTTTTATTCTGAATATTTGACTGCACTTTGTGTTTATCAGTCAACATATTCACCAGCACCCACGGGTTCTTAATTTCTTTAAATACTGTTGCCTGCCCCACCACAGCTGAGCAGGCAACAGTATTTAAAGAAATGGGGAAGGGAAGAGCAGTTTCCCACAAACATTAACCAGGCATTCTGAAGCAAGCAGATTGAAAACAATTGTGCTCAAGCTCTGAAGTGAAGAGCTGTTGTTTGACAGCATCCACCTAGTGATAAATGCAACCCTTCAGAAGAGGATTTACACAGGACTCAGAAACCCAGACTCTGATGCCACTGCAGTCAGTCAGATGCCTGCTAATGGAAGAAGAAATATCACATCACATCACACTAATTCTGCAAGTCTTTCCATGAAATGGGCAACATTAAGCAAATTAATTTAATTTAAAAATTAAACTGATGCAGCTCCAACATAGAGCTGTATTTTTTTATAGGCTTTAAGGAACAACAGCTTGAACTGATAAAATACAGTCTGCAGTGCTCCTGTTTTCCCAAGCATGCTCTGGATCAGTTTACTTCAGTGCCAGTGCTTGCACAGAGAGCTGAGCCAACTGATAGCTGAGTATTTGAAGGAAATAGGGCTGCAGCTCACAGAACCACAGAGCCACTGAAGTTAGACAGAGCCTCTAGAGATCACAAGATCCAACTCCCCTGGCCCAAACAGACACCTCAAGCCAGACACTCAAGATCATGTCTAGATGATTTTAAGAAAGATGTTCATAGATATTCAACCTGACAAGTTTCCTCTTGTCCTATCACTGGGCACCACCAAAAAGAGCCTGGCTCCATCCCCTCTGCACCCTCCCCTCATATATTTATTTATGTACATTAATAAGATCCCCTCCAAGCCTTTTCTTCTCCAGGCTAAACACTCCCAGCTCTATCAGTCTTTTCTCATGGTAGAGGTGCTCCAGTCCCTTAAGCATGTTCCTGACTCTTCAGCGTAGTAGTAGACAGCCATGATCAAGATTAAACACACCTTCTCATATTGTAAAAACCACAGAATTGAGAAAGTAATTTGGAGTACCTAAACTAGCAGAGCTCAAACTGTTAAAAGACTTGACAGGTTGCCTTCTAAATCTCTCTCAGTAATTTTTACTTGTTGAAATTATCTGCCTGCAGATTAAAAGAGGTGGAAGCCACCAATTCACATTAATTTGGAAACAACAAACCCTTCCATCAGTTCCTTAGAAATCTCAGCACTTCTTACTAAATTAATGTTTAGTAAAAAATAAGCAACCTCATAATTTAGGAACCTCAAACAAATGTTCAATTACACATTAATTCCATGTATGCCCATTGTAACAGTACAGACTTTAGCTGTTAAAAAATGGACTAACATTCAGAAATCTCATTTCTATTTTGGGCTCTGCAGACTTGGTCAAGTCACTTAAACCAAGTGTGAAATGAATTCCACTTCAGCAAACGCTCAGTATGTCACGTAGCCTGCTGCAAACCACCAATATCTCCACACACACAAAAAAAAGAAGTGTTACTGTCAGCATGGGGCTTCAACACAAATGCTGGTCCAACTAACTAGGAGACAGAGCTAAAAAAACCCACAAGGTTACATAAAAGATCCTCAGCACGATAAGCCAGGAAGTAACAGATCAATCAGCTTCTTTAAGCATTAGAAAACAAAACAAACAAAAATACAGGTACGTGAGACTGTCACATTACATACCAAGGTTTCATTTTTTACCATGGCTTGAAGCCAGTTGAAATCAACTCCTTTAAACAGGACAGCCACAAACAAGCTTGCAGGAGGATACTCATGCTCAGAAAGGGGGGCTCCTTCGGGGTACGTCATCCGTATTGTTGTTTTGTTACCAACATGATCCATGTAGCCTTGAACTGGTGCATCATTTAACCTGGGGGAAAACAAACCCACAATGGAGGGTGTTAAATACACAGGTTACAATCTCATTAGAATATCAGACACTAAGCAAAAATTTGTTATTTGGCCCACAGATTTTTAACAGAACAGACTATGGTGTTTTCTCACAGCCCTCACGTTCTTGCCTCATGCACTCTTCCACCAGCCCTTTTATCTTTGGGAGGAAGCCAATTCTATTTCTAGATTAAATGGCACAAATGCAGAACTTGGGAAATAAAAGCTTGAAGAGTAAAGTGACTTAAGACAGCGCTGCAGAACTTCATAATTCTGGCTTTGTGTCAACTCAAAGAGGCTTAAAAGTAGAAGAGGAAGAAAACACACAGAAAGTTGCCTGTGTGATAACTTTTCACACATATATATTTACATATACACATACACCCACAAGTATTCCACACAAAAAATCATTCAAATTATCCCTCCAATGCAATGCATCCTGTGGGTTTATATCATTTCCAGTTCACCAAAAAATTCAGATGCTGGCACACAGCTGACAAGAACAGAATCATCGCCCTCCACGAGTTCTGCAGAATAGCTCAAGTCCTGCAAACTTTTCTACATCAACAGAAAAATCACCTTCATCCTGCCATCCCTAATTTCAGAGGACAGCTAATGCAAGTTCTCTGCCCCTCCACATGCTAACAAGGTTTATTTACTTTTGAATAAGGGCTATTGATTCAATGAAATATTTCCTTAATAAGATGAGCAAGCCTCAGTTTACAAAACAAGTTGAGAAAATGCTGGTATTAATTTTATTTGTGACTTTACATGATTCAAAACAAGGTGGTTCAAACTGTAATGTTCAGAAGGCACAAATACAGAGCATGTAATTCAGATGTCAGATCATGGCAATCAAAGAAAACAGTCACAGACCTCATAAAGATAAGGGAAGATAAATGTGCTATAAAGTGTGTAAGCAAACTGTATACTGAAACACCAATTAATTTTTATTGTGTTTGAAATAGCTGTCATAAAAAAAATCTTTCAAATAAGCACCCAAACTAGCCATGGGGAAAAAAGCAGAGGTGAGTCCTTAAGTCCTGAAGACTTAAGATTTGAAAGTTTTGAAATATGAAGGGATAAACCCAGTACTGTCTACTTGTCCATGATGTCACTAGTTTCTATCTAGTTTCTGCCCATGTGATTTTCGTACCTGAAGTCCAAAAATAATTACACTGAATTCCTTTCCTGTAAACATGACATTTTATTTTGCTCCTAAGATTTCAAATTCCACCAAGTCCCAAGTAAATTTCTCAAAAGCACTTTCAGAAACAGTGTTTTAAGTTGCATCAGTGTTGGAGATATTTTCCCCTAAAAAAACAATGCTGGTTCATAAAGTAGTTGGAGTCCTTAAATGGAAAGGACATACCTTATAACAATATCAAACTGATTCAATAAGTGACCCAGCTCTGATCCATGGAGAATTCCACCACTGCCAACAACAACACAGCGCTTACAGTGCTTTGACTTCAACTCTTCTGGTAAATCATGCTCAGGTAAGAGTTCAAGGAGATCTTTAAGTTTATCAGAAAACTTGTGAAATCCAAATGGAGGTTCATATTTAAATAAAGCTTCATCTTCATTCATATTTTTTCTTACAAAGGGAGATATGTCCACACTGTATTTATCTGCAAACAACTTCCTCATCTCTTTCTTGGCATAAGAAGGTCGGCACTGCTCCTGCAGCACAGCGCTGGCAAATTGCTGTGCCCTCTGAAACAAAACACAAAGGATTCAGCCAGGAAAGCCAGTTGCAGGAAGGCACAAAGTCCTCAAACTGTGGGCCACCAGCTAACCACCAACAGTTTAGCAAACACAGGGGTTACAAAGAAAGCTTCGGTGTGGGAGTACAACAATTTTGAAGCATTTACTCAGATGTAGATATGAGCCAGTGCATGGTGAAAACCTGCAGAGGAATTCCTCTCCACTCTATCACTTAAATCTAGACATGAGGTTTTCTAAATATATTAAGCTAGTAGAAGTGCTAAGTGAGAATGAGCTGTTTGTACCACCATTTGCAACACCAAATAAAAAACCTAGACATACTTCTAGCTGTCTAATTTAGCAGCAAGTGGAATTCCACTCTGCCCAACTGCATGACCTGAGTTCTGCTCTGAGATTCCACCAGAGACACATCCATTGGGCAAAAGTTCTGTGCAACAGCAGCTGGACTTGTTACTCATCAGAATGAAGCAACACTTCTTCTATAAATATTGCTAAAGTGCTAATGACTAAAAGGAATGCTAGGTGGGGGTGTTATGGGCCTTCTCTCAAAGACTAGTCATCAAAATAAGAGACTACAGTTCCATATTGCATAAAAAGAATTAAGTGACAGACAGAACTACACATTGATCCATATCATAATAAGAACAAATACTATTTGTGTACATTTTTAGAAATCTGTAGTGGCAAGCTGGTATCTGATGTAAAAAGAGAAAAGCAAAGGTTCCTCCAGTGTAATTTAAAAAAACCCATGAGCAAACACAGGAGTCAAAGATACAAGATTCAAATCTACAGCTGATTTAGTTCTCTACTGTTAAGGAACAATAGTGTGTATCTGAAGGAGCAGGCAGGGAAGTTCTGCTGCTGGTTTTTTGGGGTTTTTTTCTAACCAAGATTAACCTACAGAACTTCCTCTACCACCATTATGAAGGTTTCTGCATGAACACCACTGTGGGCAAAGCATGACTGAACAACTTCACAATGTACGTTTTGAGACAGCAATAAATAGAGTCCATGAAGCCTTCAGGTTTGCTTGGTTTAATGTGCTTGTTCTTCAGATTCAGTAATATTATTGAAAAAATAAGTAAGTCAAATGAGAAAAAAGGGGAGGCAAAGAGGTTCAGAAGGAGAAAGATAAGCACTGAGGATGATGGCAAGTGGGGGAGGATGCACATGCAGAAATGCTAAGATTAGACTGTCTTAATACAGGGTTTCTGCTAGAAGTTGCCTACTGGCATTGAGACATTCAAAGACAGAAATGTAACAGCCCTAAGGCAGCTAAGTTCTGTTATAAAGTGCAAATAGGATAAGTAGCAAAGGCTTCAATGACGTCTGTTACACCTCTTTAAAAGCTGCATACAAAACTGTAGCTAAAGAAAGTAGCTGCTACCTTGAATGAATAAATAAATGAAATAATAGCTGCACCCTCTTGGACATTTGCCCTGTGATTCCAAAAACATCTGAGCAACTACAAGGCAAAGCAGACTGGGAAACTGGCTTAGGTTAAAAAAAAAAGCCCTTTGGTTTAATATATTACTTTTGGGTGTTTTTAATATGCATCAATCTTCTGATCACCAGTGTCATCTGCACTGACAAAATGGAATGATATGTCTCCATTTCAAATTTTAAAGTCACACTTATTTAATTTTACCCCCAAAAACTCAGTTTCTCTACGTGCTTCTGCTGTCATTTTACAAGAACAAAAAACACTGTTTGGAGCATGAGGTGTAGCAAAATACACTTCTGCTCAACAGATAATTCCAGCATTTTAGTTCTTTGTTGTAGAGCCCTGTAAGTCTTGTATTGTCAATTAATAACATATTTTAAGTGAAATGAAAAAAAAAAAAGGCAAAAAATACCAACCCTTACACGATCGAGGTCCACATATGGCATTTTTGTCCTGTCACATTCCTCAGGGTCAAGATGCAATTTGAGGATATAAAGGAAGCACCCTCCAACCACAAACAGTGCAAGAATTCTAAAAACAAGCAGGACAGTGAGGGGTAGGAGAGAAAAACAAAAACCAAAATTTTTCTGATGTTCAATCAACTATTAAATCAATATTTTTAAGCGAATTTAAGACAGTTGAACTTTATGTGAATACTTGCATTTGAATAAAAAAAATCCCTCTTGCTTTGTTCACTTCGAGTCTTGTATAACTCCTCAAAGTTATCTGCACAAAAGTATGAACACATATAGATGCCTAGATAAGGAAAATGTCTGCCTCATATATTTTCAATGCATCTCTGATGAGTCAAAAAGTTCTCCTCATATAATGAATCCAACAGTGATTTTTTTTTTCTTTAGAGGTCATATCTTAGAAAACATATTTCCATGCAAGCTGAAAAAAAGGCTGGAACTTCAAATTGGATGATTTTGGGCCAATGACCACCACTGAAACAAAACTTTCAACTCAGTGGCAGGCCAGAATGCAGAACTCAGATGCTCAGGCTGAAAAGCCTTAGTTACTTACACCCCCAAAACATGCAGCAGAAAAAGACCAACCAATTTTAAAATTGAAGAACATAGACTATTCATATTTTTGATCTACTAATTTCTAGACTATTCATATTTTTGATCTACTAATTTCTCATTCCTAAAGAATACCACTGCTGATATCCAAAAAGTCACTTAGTTCATTTCATGTTTAAACCCATCTGAGGAATATTTACATCATTATTTGGTTAAAGCTGTGGTTCTTGCTAAGTATGTAGTTTGAGCTTTCTTATTGATTTTCATTTCCTATTGCTTCCTAAGAATTTGTTTAAATGTCTTTAAAAATGTACAAGTTATTAAGTGCCCAATGCTTCTTGAAACTCTTTCAGATAAAGTTAATACAAATTTCCAGTATTTTTTTTAAAAGCTTGCACTATATCAACTAATAGATGCAATCCAGCACTCAGTGTACAGTACAGGCTGCAAACAAGGTGACCACTGGAAAAGCAGGACTGTTCTCACATCTCACTTAACTAAATTACATTTTCCACTGATAGGAGATCTAAGAGCCTCATTAGCATGTTAGGCAGCAGCCCCTGGAGATCAGCCAACAGGCAGAAAGCAGGAGATTCACAGCTGACAAATGAGGCTGGTTTTCCTCCAGAAGTTTATCAAATATCCCCAGATTCAGCTGGGGTTGCACCATTCAGGTTATAGCCACCTGTGTATGTAACAGTTTGTCTTTGTGTTTTTTAGCTTTAAGACCTAAAAATTCAAATGGCATTGCACTAGTGAACATTTTAGGTATAAAATATGGTCCTGGATCTATGTGTGCACACAGCCTTTAATTCTAATTTGATGTCAAGCTATGTACAAAGGAGTAAGGTTTTTGATGTAGCATGCCAGAAATCTTCATAAGAAATAACTCCATGAAAACACCTCCCCAGGATATCCCACTCAACATCCACTGGCCTTCCATTCCCTCAGTTACCAGACTGTACAGAAGTTTCAGCATTGTTATTTACCTGCATGCAAAAAATATTGGAAATACTTCTGAGTGAAATCTTGGGAAGACAGGTACTACAACAAGTTATCCTGGGCTCCACAAAGTGTTTTCAGGAAAGCTGCGTGCACAGCCCTCCATTCACAGCCTGTGGCAATCCCCTGCCTTGATTTCTGCATCCATTTTGCAACTGCCCAGGCTGGGGGTAGAAGAACTGTCCTCTGTGTAGCTGTGACAATGACACTTACTTGCGAGTACCTTTTAAAAACCAGCTTGGTCTTCTCATCTTCATGTGCAGCCCCCTTACACCATTGCACAGGAGGTGAATGACCACTTTTCAGCTTCACAGAGTTATTGTCACTCAGCATTGCTGTAAAAAAGAAAGAAAAAGTCATCATAACTTTTGCTGAATTGAAGAAAAGTTCACAGGACACCCCTGGACTGCCAACTTTGTTTCCCAGAGAAGACTGTGATTCTTAGTTATGGTGCCAGGAATACTGAATTGCTCCTGAGCTCCTTCTGATCAAGAACTCACTCATTTCATCTGCATCACCGAAACACGATTCTAAAAATGTTGCCAGTCTTTGCATGCTTCATAAGCCTGAAGTCAAACAACTGCCAACTACATCAGGTACCATCAAACACTCTAAACAATGTGCTCAGGGTATTCAAGATCCCTGACTCAAAATCAAATCCCTGGGCTATGCCCCCCACTAGGCTTCAAGGATGCTCTCAGCATACAAAACCCATACAAGCCATCCTCAAAACAGGAGCCCATGTTTTAATTATCTCCCCAGTTTCCCCAAAACCAAACAAACATATCTCATCATCACTGCTCTGAATCTACCACTGACCTCTTCAGCAGCCCCAACAACATGGCCAGCAACTTCAACAGCAGGCACCAGAGAGGGTGAGGAGGGAATTTCTTCCTGGCACACTGCAGGACCAGGAGGCTGCCAGCACCAGGGAAGCACAGCACAGCTCCCTGCACAGAGCATGGGAGAAGCCAGCAGGACAGCACAGCGCTCCCTCACTCATGGGCAGGGCACTGATCCTCAGCTGACAAGAAGCAATCTTGCTGCTCCCACAATTTCTATCAGCACGCTCAAATATTCATTTAGGGAAGAAAAATGCATGCTGGCACATCATCTTCTCCCAGGCTGCTACCAGTAACCAAAGATGTGAGGATGGAATCCCCATGAAGAGCCCACCTGTACAAGAATGCTGGTTTTCCCAGGGAGAAGGAACACAGGCAAGGGTTTTTCCTGTCCTCCCCACCCAAGGCAGCACTCCCTTTGATCAGCCAACCATGGAAAGGTGCAGCCTGCTCCTCCAGAGGGGAGGATTTCAGCCCAGCTCCTTCCTTTGATCTCAGTACTTGACCCTCTCTGCTCTCCCTTGTGAAGGTGTTCACCTCTTCTGTTCTCCTGCCAAGAGTTCTGTCACAGAATTTCTAGAAAAGAGCAAAACTAAGGGAAGGTTTTCCTCTAGGGATGATCTTCCTCATTCTCTTTTCCACCTCTTTTCATTGCTTATGGTGATATGACCCATTTGAACCAGGCTGTACAGCCACTTGAAAACACTGCTCGATTGGACTGATGTTCTTAAACACCAGGATGAAGGAGCTGAGGAGACAGAAGTACCCCCTCCAGATACCAAATCCAGCTCACTGAAATTTCAAGGCTATCTAATTCAGAAGATGATTCAAAGTCAGTCTCTGCACAGAGAGAAATTATTACTGATAATCACAGTAGAAGGTCAAATGCCAAAAAACCCTGTGAGGGTGGGACAAGGAGAGATAAAGATCAACAACAGCATCTGAAGCCCTTTGAAGAGCAGGCAACAGTCAAGTCATGCTTTCAAGGTCACATGCAAACAATTACAACCCACAAAACAGAGCAACACAGGAAAACCCCAATGGTTTTTGCCAGCAGGAAACGTGATCACTTACCTCAAACACAAGTAACTTGGTTATTATGGCATCACTAAGAACCTCAAATTCCCCACCTGACAATTTACTAATTGCATAGACTCTGAGCTGCCACACCTATTTGCTGGCCTTCATTCCAGCTCCTTTGAGATCTGGAATAAAATCTGAAGTCACTACCATCATGGTTGTCTTGAAAAAGTGTAAACTGAAATTTAAGGGGTAAATTACATCCCCCAGAATGCTAGCAGTTAAGCTGGGAATCAAATCCACCTCTTGTGTACCACACAACCTGTCAGGACACTAGGACACAGGACAAACCAGCAGGCCACAGGGAACCTATGAAGCCTTAATAGCTCCTCATTTTCTCAGAGCAACACCTCATCTTTACTGGCTGAATCTATACTGCTGAATAAAACCAGCACTGGGGTGCAAAACTGGGTGTTGACACCACCACCCCAGTCATCCACATCAGTTTGCTCTGAGATAACAGCAGCAAATCATTCAAGTTCACAAGGGTAAAGATGTCAAAAAATGTATACAAAGACCATATCCCAGGGTCAGTTATGGATCACAAACTTGAACTGCTCTGCCTTGAGATGTTCAGTGCCAACCCATCAGAACTGGTACTGTCACCTTTACAACACACATCCTTCCTGCCACATTACACAGAGAAGTCAACTGAGCAGCTCTCATGCAGTACCTGGACACTCACACAGCTTAGAGGTGACAGCTACCCACAGAGGTGACACTGTCAGGATGCACAGGGAGCAGCCCCAGCTCATGGAGCAAGATCACAGCAGCACACAGCAGGAGCTGGGACCAGAGGAACAGTGAACACAGCCTGCAGAGCATGTGGAAGCTCCAGGACTGCTCCACACAGAACAGAGAGCACATTCCACCAGATCACCTCAGAGGAGGCTGCCTCACACCAGCACAAACAAGAAGCACTCAGCACTGTTTGGGAAAGGGATGGGATCACTCACCAACACCAATGGCTCACAGCAGGGACATAACCACTGAAAGCTGCTACAGCACAAAACAAGGCAGCAATTACATCTGTCAGCCCCACAGATCCCCACAAACAGAGCTGGGGAGAAGCACAAAATGGGACCTTTTTAAAAATGAAAAAGCTGGAAACAAGCTTAACCTATTTTCATTAGGGAACAATGCAGGTATTAATTCTTTCTCAGGTAAACAGAAAGAGGTAACTTGATCACAGTTCATAGGAACCTAGGTCAGAATGGTTTTTGCATAAGAGAATCAGTCAAACCTGGTACCAGGCTGCAAGAGATCTGAAAGACAAACAAGGAACTGAAGAGGTGGAGGATGATGAACACAGAAGGGAATAAAACAAGAATACAAGACTGCAGTAAGTGCTATCAGAAAATGATCCCTGCCTCTGAGCAAAACAAATTCCAGTTGTTCCCTGATTCACTCATCCTGGATGTGCAAAAAGAAACGATGGAACAGAGAATTTAATTAATCACCTCAACACATCCTTTCAAAGTCCACCTCTTAGTATGCACAATGATTTTTTTGTTATATAAATGACATAATGTCAGTTTTCATTTCCTTTGCAACAGTTTACTTCAGTTTGACTTTTGTCAGTCATGATCATGACAGATGATTCCCTTCTCAAACAAGTCTATATACATTTAGACTAACACAAGTCAAAATACATCTGTCCAGCACAGCTTTTTTTTTTTTTTTTAATTACTCAGGGTTGGATCCTGCACCCTTATTCAAGTCAATGAGCCCTTTCACTGGCTGGAATGGTGCAAGACTCCCCAAAAGAGCAAGGTGGCAGTAACAAGCACCTTAGAGTGCACCTTTCCCACAGTCTGCCTGAATTAAAATCTCCGAGTCTGCTGAGAGAACCAGAGCAGTCAAGACCCCAGGAGGACCAAAGAGATGCTGCATACAAACCCCTTTACATTCTTTCAGGAAGGGGCCTTGATACAGCTGTTCTGAGAGCCATAAACGCAAATGTTTCAATTTGTGTATAAAACACAGCTCAGGAGTGTTGTGGTGTTATGACCACATTTTGCATTGACACTTTTATAGTTACTCATTGTGGTGTAATTAGTGAGGAATCAAGGGATTTAAATTTGTTTTATCTACTAAACTTAATTGATCTGTGCAAAGCTGCTACTAAGGCTAAATTGTCCATTAATACAATATACTCCGAAGCTTTTTGTGGTGTTATTCTTTTCACCATGATTTACTTTTGTCTCATTGTTATTCTTATGTAGACAACATTTCCACACTTGGAGTATCTCAGAAGCAATTCATTTAAGCCTTCAGGAAGTCTTTTCATGTGGGAATGCCAAAAGCCAAAAAGCAGCATCTATCAAGTTGTACATAACCACTGCCACACCCTGGAAAATGCATTTCAGCACCTGGATTTACAGAAAGGCAAAGCCAAGGTCTCTCAGCAGGCACGGGGACAGAAGCAGAAAGCCAGCACATGAGTGCAGGGTGATGCACACACCTGCATCCTCACCACACTCCCACAGCCCCCAAAACCACAACCCCACACAGGTGATGCTTCCACTTCCATTTTCCCCTCTGACAGTAGCCCCAGAAGCAGGGGGGAACACCCAGCTTTACAAGGCTGTCAATAGCAAGGTCTTGCTGCACAAAGCAGCCTTTGAAGTTCCTGTAACAAGATGAAGAAGCTTGCAGGGAAAGCCACCAGAAAATGAAACCCAAAAGTCCCACTTATGTAAAGGAATTACAAATCATGAACGGTGGGGCTCCTGCGAGCATTGAAACAGAAACTAAAATTAATGCAAAAATACCCAAAAGCCACTTGCTGACTTCATGCCTCTTCCCCTAAATCAGAGACACGTAAATTATTTGAACATATTTCCAAAATCAGTAAAGGATAAGACGAAAGCTACTTGGTTTTAAGCAACATTTGTTTCAAAAGAGAAACACAAAGTTTTAAAGTAGAGAAGGTGTTTTTACACAAAAAACTTGAGCAAGGCACTTTTTATTGAGATTTGGTTATTGTTCAGTAATGAATTCTGTAAGAATTTTCTGTTCTGTGGCTTTTAAACAAGACAAAAAAAATCCCACAGATATACCACAAAACTTTATGCAAGAAGTTAGAATAACTAAGAAAACTTAAACTAAATACACATTGGTTTTGGATACATTTGGAGAAAACAAATGGCAAAAAACTGACAACCCCAACATTAATGTCTGTGACTACTTGCAAGAGTTAGGCCCATGAAAAGATTACACATTTCAATCTATCCTCATTATTGACCAAATAGACAATTTATATATTTTAATTAAGGTTTTCAAAATTGATAAAATATTTTAAGAGAATTTATGTCAAAACATGAAAACCAGTTTGGTGACATCTACAGTTAGGACTGATTTTGTTTGCTTCTGCAGGAGTGAAATCCACAGCAATCAAAATGTAAGGGCTGAGACATTAAAAAAGGGAATGAACGGAATGACTAATTTGGTGGCAGGTTTTTGGTTTATGCTTCAAAGCCAGTCACTAAGCAGAGATTCTCAGATACCTAAGAATATGAAAAATTTAGAATTCTTCATCTTCTGTTCTGCTTTAAGTCCATTCATTACAAAATTGATTCAAAAATCAGTATAAAACTCTCCCAATCCTTCCTACATCCATCCCACAATCTGTTCAATTCTCTTTAATTGGCAAACTAGTCTTGATTCAGTGAATTTTGAAGTAATAGGATTTTTGTCCATGAATACACCTGCTAATCATCAATTCTAATATTGGAAAGAACAAAACTTAACTGATGAGTAAACACTGTCTCTTACCAGCTTACCTACAGTGGCATGGGAGGTCCACAAATCCCCCAAGGTTTTCCTACTCAGGGACTCTCCCTTTCAGAGCATGATACCTTCAGATCCTTCTCATGCTTTCAAACATCATCATCTCTTCATTGGAAACAATAAACCATAAACAAGAAATTTCACAAATAACCTCCATCTGTTTATATAAAACATGAGAGACAAATCTTCTTAAACCAACAGTGGATCAAGCCTCATCTCAGTAACAATTAGGTGGGAACTGCAAAGTAAAAAATGCTGAAGCTAAGGAGAGTTACTTGTGCACCCCACTGAACACAAAGGACTCCACAGCTACAAGTGTTGTACAGTTAAACTGCCTTACAACTGCAATGCAAGGTATTTCTATCCATCCAAAACACAAAGTATTTCTTAATACAACACCAATTTGGAAACGTACTCTCTTGTGATATGAAGGATTTGTTATTACAAAACAACCAATCTGGAAAATAAAAGAACATCCTCTAGCAAGAGGCACTCCAGAAAATGCAGAGTGCTAAAGGACTGCCTGGCTTTCATGGAATCAAGGATTATCCAGCTCCAACCCCCTGCCATGGCCAGGGACACCTCCCACTGTCCCAGGCTGCTCCAAGCCCCTTCCAACCTGGCCTTGGATGCTTCCAGGGATGGGGCAGCCACAGCTTCTCTGGGAAATCTGCTCCCAGAGAACACCACCACCCTCTGAAGTATTAATACTTCTTCTTAATACCCAGTCTAAACCTGCCCTCTGTCAGTTTGAAGTCATTCCCACTTGCCCTGCCACTCTGTGCCCTTGTCAAAGACCAGGTCATGTCCAGCCTCTCATCCACCAGCACCCCCAAATCCTTCTCCTCAGGGCTAATCCCAATCCTTTCTCTGCTCAGCCTGGATTTGTGCTTGGGATTGCCCTGCACAGCTGCAGGACCTCAAAGGACTTCATGAGGTTAACTTGCCAATGACTTCTGCAGAAATGAATCCAAATTTTTCAGCTGACTTTTAAACATAGGTTTAAGAGATCAGGAAAGCTGCCCACATGTTGAAATTGGATTTAAAATCTATACAAGGAAAGTAAAAAGCCTTTTATCTGGATGGCCCCATTTGCCCATATTGACAAAATACTCAGGAAAAGTGGGGAAAGAAGAACAGACAAGTTATCCCAAAGGAACTGGGTCTGATTGGAAAATCTCCTTCTATGACACAACGAATGCTGAAATACCTTCTTAAAGGATTTTTTGTTCAATAGTGCATGACGAAAATCCTTTAAAATCACCAGTGTGAGGGAAAATTCCAGTGATATTAATGATCCAAGGGAGACTTACTAGGAACAGGCTAAAGCATGAGAGACTTTTGTGTCATGATTTGTAGCAATATGTTCACTCTTGGATGTTTATCTTCAAATAATTTCCTGATCACCATCCTACCACTTCCTATCACAAGACATAATGAGAACATCCAGGGAGGCAGATTAGAGACTGACATCTTCTCACCACAGGAAAACGTGAAGCTAAATCTAAAAATTAGAGACTTCTGCTTATTATTTCTTCATCTACCACTATATAAATCCCACAGTAAAGTTGTCATTTTGACATTTAGACACTTGAGAAACTTTACTTGAATATTATCTGCTTAGTGCCTATTACTATTGAATGAAAAAAAGCATTTGACATTTGTTTTCATGAACAGAGTCAGTTGTTTTGGTTAATAGAAGAATAATGCATCTGTGATAGCAGAAAAAAGTTTGGCCTATATAATGGTTATAAGCACCTACAACATGCATCTTACAAAATCGACTTTGGCTGGAAAGGTCTTTTTATCAGACAATAAGAATTTAAAACAATGCTGTCTGTACGATCTGCATTCAGAACATTTGGTCAAGATCTATCTCCTCAGAAAATGAGAGCTTATTACTGAACCCTATTTGTGTGGACATAATTGGTAAAAAGTGAAACAAAGAGCAAATGAGAATTTCAGAGCAGTTGACAGAAACTCTCAAAGGCACCAACAGGATGACAGGTGAAAATTATTTTTCCTGGAGCCAGAAACATCACAAAGCAACCTTAGTGTCCTAGAGGCATGATGATTTTTCTGTCCTTGCCTTGTGACACTCTACTTGTGTTTTCTTCTAATTGTTTAATGGGTCACTCCTACATCCTCTTTGCAACATCAATCAGCAACTCATAAAGTCATTAACAACCTTACATAATTGTGTCTACTTGAGCACTCGTTTCCTTTAGGAAGGATACACATAGTTAGGCTACAATTTGCTGTTAACCTTGGGTCATCCAGCTAGAACATCAAAAGAAATGGTTTCAGCTCAAATCCACTCCAATTATCAGCTTAACTAGAGATATTCGGAGTGTAACACCATCACCTCCTCTCAGCATCATTCACAAGAAGCTTTTTGGACATTAGCAGTCCAAAATAATCAAAACAGTCCTGCTAAAATAATATTATAGGGAAAGAACTCTTACTGAGGTTCTAAATGACAGCTCAATGTTCAAAACAGGGATATACTCTTAATTTCACATCTTAGCACCCTCTAGTCTAACTTTGCAGGCTTTTCTCTGAAACCTCCTTCAGGTGCTCTCAAGTGAGTAACAGCAAAAAAACCCATGAAACATAAACACAAGAAACATCAACAAGATGTGCTTCAACACTTAAGCAGGCTGCTGATGCTTTGTGACAGACAAAAGCAGCATCTGAACATGGAATTTTTCTGATTCACAAATGAGCCACAGAAATTGAGTGTCCCAGAAATTCAGTGTGCCAGCCAAGCAGGAAGAAACAGGTAACTTAAAGTATTGCTGTTGTGAACAGTGTGCTATTAAAAATTTAAGTTTCTTTCTTACAAGAGAAACTTTTAGACTGGTGCAAGAAACAGTGGCCTGCCTGCTTGGGATGCTCAGAGCCTGATGTCAGCCACTCCTCAGCATGTGCTGGAGCCCACAGACACACACAGTGAACGAGCTGCAGTGTAACAGCAGGCAGGTGCCACCCAAAATCCCCCCTCTGCACATCTCCCCTTTCTCATCCTTCTCCCCAGACCCACACTTGAGGAAGCCCTGAGCCACTCCAGCACCTGGAGGGAGAGCCACACCAGCCAGGAAGAAGGCACAATGCACCAGGACATCTCATCTTGCACAAGCACAAGAGATTTCTGAGCCCCTGCAAGGATGCCAAAACAGATCAGGTCTTCCCCCTTACATGGGAAGTTTGAGGGAAAAAAAATCTTTCCTACAAGAAATGGTCTGAAAAGGCCGGGCATAGCAGTAATCTTTGCTAAGGAAACAGCAGACTTAACACAGCCAAGATATTTCATATGACATCTGAATTATGCAGCAGAATAGCACCAAAAAACTGGTGGTTATGAAACCATGTCAACAGTACAGCAGCATTTTTACCACACTTATCATCTAACATTCCAAGACATGATGGTAAAATCCCACTTGAGTTTACAGAAGCTAGAGAGGAGATACCAAAAGCCTCCCATAAAGAAAAGGCAAAAAATAAAATTGCAATACAGCAAAAAAACATTGCTGTAAACAGTTTCAATGCTTAAGTTCTGAACTTCAGGACCTAACAGGCTGCAGAGAGTGCTGATGGGATGGGTAAAGGAAGAGCCTCTCCCAAGGGAAACAGAGAGCTTGGCTTGTCCAGCTTTGCAAATCAAGAATTGAGAGTTTGTCCTTAGATACACCAAACATGTAAATACCAAAGCCAAAACAAAACCTTTCAAATAAAAGCATAATGTTAGCACACAGGAAAAAGTGGACATAAACAAAGAGGGACCACTGGCAAAAGATTCCTGAGCAGCAAAGGAACAGCCTTGCCATAGGAGTAATGGAAAATAACAGACTACAAATATTTTAAGGAAGTCTTTAATAATTTATGAATGACATTATCAGTGAGAGCGGCTTGTGACAGGAAGACTCCTCCATAATCCTGAAGTCCTATGTCCTGCTGGTTTTGAAGCACTGGATGTCCCTGCTGGGGATGCTTTAACCTGTTCTGTTACAGCAAATTTCATTCAGACTCACATGGAATTTGAGAATTACACCAAGACAAGTTTGAATCATTGTCTGAGGCTTTTTCAGTTATTTAGCCTTTATTATACCTCAGGAACTACTGAAGTCTTCCAGGGCTTCTTAATCTAAACAAAAACAACCTGCCCACCAAATGCTTCAACTCTGCAGCAGTCTTGGCATGTTTCACATCTGATGTATGCAAAGCAAATAAAAGTGAACATTTTTAGCCCATTCTCCTTGGTAAAAGGAAGTTTCTGCTACCACACTTTGGCCAAATGATTGACAGGCAGTTAGGAGCAGGATGTAGGAAGACAATCTGCTAGAACTCTACGGAAGGAAGGATGCTAAACCTCAAAAAGTTGCAGGAAACCAGAGGAGGGATGAGCTCATTTCTAATCATCCCCACGGAAGCAGAAAATGCACCAAAAGGCTTTTGTGACCTAACTCTGCAGCTGCATTTTGACCTCTTAAAAGAAAATCCCAGAGTTTGGCTAGCAGAGTGCCTGGGAGATAGCTCAAGGTTTCCTGCTGCATGATCCAAAAGGGAGACTGCAACCTCGCTGCAGCATAACAGATGGAATGACACAGTCTGCATGGAAAACACCCCCTCCAAACTGAATCTGCACAGTCCCATTGTCAGCTGCAGTTTAAAAAAGATGTATCCACTCCAGAAGCATAAAACAGCACTTATCTTAATGAGGTTTTTTTTGAGAAATAATGAATATATATCTTTATCTACCCTTTTCCACAGAATGACACAAAGCCAGTCATTTTCCACCGCAGAGCTGTTTACATCCAGTAATGTAAAGAACATTTCCTAATCATTTCCCTAACCAAAGAGAGCTGCAAAATAAACATCCCTCCTCCAGCAGCCTTATAGTTGGCTCTTACTTACTGAAATAGAAAAAAATAGATACAAAACAAATCTCAGCACAAAGGAGGGGAATAAAGGAAACTCTTTTTCGTGAGTAGCGCTGAAGCAAACAGAAAGGTTTTGGCAGTAACAGCAGAAGCCGTATCTGGTTTGCATTCACATCACTCCAAGCATGAAATACAGAATCCCTCACAAAAACGCCTATCGGAGCCCGCAGAGAAGCAGAAGCCTATAAATTTTATTCCAGAGGAACAACTCAAGCCAGTCGCAGCTAACACATCCTCTCCCTCCAGCCCAAGGCAAAGCCGCCTTCCACCGCCCATCCCCTCCAGAACTCGCAGCCCGCGCCTCCCCATCCCCGCTGCTCCCTGCCTGGAAGGGAGGGAGGGAGGGAGGGAGGGAGGGAGGGAGAGACCTGGAAGCTCCGGCGCTGGCGGTGGGGCACATCCTGCCGACTGCTCCGGCCCGAGCCCGCAGGCCCGGCGCCGCCGCATGGGCCTGGGCCGGCGCCGTCCCCGCTGCGGTGCCCGCGGTGCCGCGGGCGGTGCGGGCGGCGCTCGGCGGCCCCGGCGCTCTGAGGCGCGGGCGCGGCGCGGCCCCCGCCGCAGGTAGCGGAGCCGGCGCGCGGCGGGGGCGGCACGTGGCGGCGCGCAGCCAATGGGGGCCGAGCGCGGCGCCGCGCGGGGCGGGGGGCGCCGCCCGCGCTGAGGGGATGCGGGAGGGCCGCGGCCCCCGCTCCGCTCCGCAGCTTCTGTGCGGCTGCCGTGTTGCAAATAAGCGCTTTCTTCATCTTTCCCCCTCCGCAATAAATCGTGGGTTTGGGGGGTTTTCCCACACATACACACAGACCCTCAGCCAAGAGACCCGCGCCCACTGTCCCCTCCTCATGTCCGCCCCCTCCTCATGTCCGCCCCCTCATTTCGCTGCCGGTGCTTTCGCTCGCCCTCTGTGGAAAAACGAGGGCGATCCCCTCAAGTTACGGCGTTTGAGCTGTTTTTATTGTGTCTTTATTATCCTGTACTCTCAGGAGCTTTGGAGGTTGGGGCTTTCAGGCCTCCCTGCAGCTGTTTTAGGGAATCATCATTTGGGTGACCTGACGTGCCACAGAATGTGTAAAAAAAACCCCAAAATCTGGTTTAGTTGTAGACCTGTGTAAGCGGCTGCTTGACTCGCAAAGGAAACGACCTTGCAAACCCATCTGAGCATGGCCTTAGAAGTCACAAGTTGAACCACCAAATAAAGAGCTGGAAAACCACTGGAGCGAGAAGTGAGGAAGCGTGGGCACCGGATGAGGGAAAGCTGATGAAGCAGGAAAATGGTTTAAGTCATTACAGCCTGTCTGATGCTAGGAATTGTATTTTTTTTTAAATATCTGACTTATTGCTATGGTATCTACAAATGGTTCCCTAACCTAGATGATTGATGCAAAACAATCAGTGATTCCAGGCACAGCAGCTGCTGATTATTAGTGCTGGTAGTGCAGTGCATAACACACGGCAGAGGCCGTGTCAAGGAAGACAGGGGAAAAGCTTGCCCTTAAAGAAAGTGGGATAAAACTGGCTCTGAGGTGCCATTCTCAGTTAAAAAGGAGTGATATGTATGAAAAATGCGTATTTTATTATTGGCTTTTTGCAAATATTAAAATGAATATTATATGTGTTGTGTTAGAAAGTAATGCTGCATTAATTCTCTTAAGTAGTGTGTTAAATATAGTTTTAGGTTATTAAAAAAATGTTAAAATAGAAACGATGCTATGTAGGATACTTTTTTTAAAGAAAGGACTTGCAGCGAGATAGCAGCCACAGGACACCTAAATCTTTCAGAGAAAAAGAATTTATTGCCCTCTTATCAGAAGAAAAGAACTTCTTCCCACCTCGAAGGCACTGTTAGGATTCAGAGGAAGAAACTGACAATGACCAGACAGAATCCTGTATTTGAATGGAATTTATGCATCATTTATGAAGTGTATGAATATGCAACAGGCTATTGCTTTTAAGGGTTAATCCTCTGTTAACGTGGGTCCTTTTTCGAGCTTGTGCTGCCCAGAAAAAGGTACCTGGACTGTCCGTAACTCTTTGTTTCTATTGTCTCATATTGCCCTAATTCAAATTGTCCAAATTATTATTACTCTAATTGTATTACTATTTTTATAACCATTTTATTACTATTAAACTTTTTAAAAAAATTTAAAAACAAGTGATTGGTGTTTTTCACAATATGGTTCAGTGAGAAGAACACAAAGAGATCTGAAAAACCCCACCTTCTTCTGACCAGTGTATGAATATTCCATCACTTTAAGGGATAGATGAGCGCATGTCCTGAAGCGAGACAGTTTAGATGCTTTCAAATTTTATACAAGATAAACACAGATATGTTTTCTATCCTTATAATTGTCATTTCTTCATAGTTTCTGTTAAACTACACCTCGTTTTCTACAGTGGATAAGATATTTCTTCTCTGTTTTGTCAGCTGTTTGATGGTTGGAGTTCTAGTCACGGCAGATCCTTGATGACTTTTTGGTATGATTCAAGAGAAAACATATACAAATCAGAAACAAAATATTCCCTGCTCTGTTATTTCAGCTGTTGACACAATTGAGGATTAGCTCTCATCTTTAGTCCTCCTCCATAACTGCAAGCAACTGTTCATTAGTTTGGACTCTCAGATGAAGCCAGATGTAAATAAAGACCCTGAGTGTACAGCCAGGCATGAACAAGGGTGTCACGGGGCCTGTCACATTGGGCTTTGGCCAGGAGACAATGAGGCTTTGCAAGCAGCTGCAGCAAAGATGCAGCAAAGATGCAGCAAAGATGCACTGTGTTCATATTTTGAAATCTGATATGAAAAGTGAACAATCAGGTCTGATACATGTCATATTTTTGACGAAGCATGACAGTGGATGAGTGATGCTGTATTTTAAAGAAAGCTTAGAGGATTCTCCAATTAGCAGTTAATTCTGTCAATAAATAAGGTTTCAGTGGATTGAAGTCCCAGAAATAAATAGGAAAAATGCAGTACTAGGAGTGCATCAGCAGTCCAGCTAACAAGGCAAGGAGATCAGAGCCTGAGAGGCAGAAAACACAATCATGACTTCAATAACTCAAATTAAGTTGGATAAATGTCACAGGGAGGGAATAGGCCTGGAGCTAACATTTCAGGAAGTATCTGTGACTACTTCTTGAGAAGCCAGAAGAGTAAAAGCTATCCCTGGTCTTAAAGAGTGCCATATTATTGACAAAGACCCACGCTGTAGCAGGAGCTGTAGCATCCTTGGTTTCAACACCCTTGTAGCACCATGACAAAGAAAATCAGCAGTGTTTGAAAAGAGCTTTCTTTTCAAAAACAGAGGAGCAATATAGAACAAGACACACCTTTAATTAAAAGGGGGTAAAAGAAAGGACTTGTAACCTCTGATGGGTTAAGTACAAAATTATGAGAAAGATACAGAAGGAAGTTTCAGGATCAGCTTGAAAAAGTTATAAGAAATAATAGCAAGACTTTCTAGAAAAAATCAGGGAGCCTGCTGGAGTTTGACAGCTCTGTGAGGCAAATAGATTGTTTCATACACAGAAGAAACATCTGGAGAAGACACAGCTAGGAAAAAAAGGCTGAATTTATTTTTGCATTTGTGAATGGGATAGATGAGCATGGGTGAACTCCAATAATGGGAAGCTTCTTTAAGGGGAATAATTAGAAAAACATGTCTTGGATTACAGTGCAAGTATAAAAGATGAAAGAACACATTAACAAGTGAGCAGCAGCCAACTGCTGAGACCAGATGGTTCAACCAGGAGTTGTCAAGCAGCTCAAAGTGCTTCAGGTACTAACTGCTGCCTCTGACTTCTCACTTAAAGTTACCTCAGCATGAGAGGGGTCTGGAGAGTTGCTCATGTGACACCAGATTTTTAAAAGGATTTTGGAGAAGATTGTGGAAGCTGTAGACGTGGAAGCCCAACCTCCTTGACAGACAAAGAAGTAGAAATTATGCTGAAGAAAAAACTTAGTGGCCACGCAGAAAAGATGACACATTAGGGAAAGTCATTATGGCTTTTTGAAAGCAAAGTAGTGTCTCAGGAAAGCTTTCTTTGAAGAAGTCAAGAGGCTCATGGACCATGAAGATTCAATTAACTCTCTGTGATGGTTTCCAAAGGCAATCAGTAAGATTCCTCCCCAAGGGAAATAAAAAACAAGGCTGCTAATGGATGTGAAACTTATACAAATAACTGATATAAATGGCTAATAGACAAATAGACAAATAACTGATAGAAATGGAGGCCAGTAGTGATTTACAAAATATGTTGCTGATAATGAGCAATTCAGGGTAGGCCTAACTGAGAAAAACTGAGTGACTATACTACCAACAGACTCAGTGGCAAAATGGCAGATGAAATTAAATCTGATAAATATGAAAGGCTGACATATGAGAAAAAAAAACAATCCTGAATTTCACATATATACTGAGGAACTTTGAGTTGATTTTTACCAGTGAGAAAAAAGGCCTTGAGGTTGTGGAAGCTGGTTCCATGAGAACATCAACTCAGGGCTCAGCAGTGATCAAAATAGAAACTGAAACTGTTAAGATTATTGTTAAAATTTATTACGAGAGAAATAGAGATAAAACCTGCCATTTTATCAATCCCTGTTTGCAGCTGCATCTTTATTTGCCTGTGCAGTTCTAGATCAAAAATAGTATGGTAGAACTGGAATAGATTAAATAAAAATCAATACAATTACAGAAATAGTAGGAGGGCTTCAAAAGGGATTGTAGTTGACTCAGCTGGGTTTCTTCAGTCTACAGGGAAGGAGAGATAACATCAAAGTCTATGTAAAATCTTCAGAGATCCAAATAAGAACCAGGAATCCAGACTGCTCACTGACTTATCAGACACGAGAACTGAGCTACAGGAAATGAAATGAGACCTTGGAAGGTTCAAAACAAACAAAAGGAGATAGTGCTTCATTCAGTCTATACTTAAGCCAGCAAATACTTTGCTTCAGGATACAGTGGGTACCAAAACTTTGCATGAGCTTAAAAAGCAACTGGAAAATCATCAAAGACTCTTGATCTAACTCAGCAAGTTCTTGACTTGTAAGTTGCTGGAGCTGAAAATACATTTTGGGGAAGTACAGAACGTGTTTTCCCAGTTCTTTCTGTCTTCATACTCACATCTGTCTGAAACTGCTGGTCTGGGTGGCGCTTTCAGCCAACCCAATACCAGATTTATAGATTTAGGATTATTTTTACCTCCCAACTCCAGATCATCCAGCTGTCATAATCTCCCCAAACTATTTCTGAAGTAATTGCATAGGGTTTTTGCACTGCCTTTTTGTTTTGCCTTTCACTTTATTCACTGCTTTTAGCACTATATTTAAGCCCACGTTGATTTTTGGCACTGCCTACCATTTTGAGGAAAAAAAAAATCTCATTAAAATCTTTAATGTGTTCTTCCCAGAAGCATTAAAAACAAATTATCTCTTGTAGGTGTAGTAACTTTCTCATTTCTGGGAGAATGGAAGTCATCAGTGCAATCCTAAGTACAACCTACATGGGAGGAGTGATGTTACAGGTAGTGTGCTGCTCTGGAGAAAAATAATACACTGTATGGTGGAGAAGTCAGTGGTCTAAAGGGATGGATGCAAATCAGGGTGTTATTCTTCAACCATCTAAGCTGGCTTTGTGAATTAATGTGAAACAGAATAGAAAGATTCATGCTTCCCATTTCAACTGGTGCAGACAGTGGCTTAGGACTGTTGGAGTGTAGAAGTATCAATATAAATATTTAATTTATATTGATGGTAGACCGGGTATGATTTGTGTCCTTTTGAGTTTCTTTTTCCTAGCAGAAAATATTTTCATGCAATTCAGTGTTTTAAGTCTATTAATAATTGTGAAAAGCCTTAACAGCAGAGATTGTAATGTATATATTAATAATGCATTTGCAGAGAAAAATATATTAATGCTTTTCTGAATGCTCAATTAAGCAATTACCTAATGCCACAAAGCATTAGTAACAGAGAGCAAGTATAATCTTAAATTGTTTTATGATACTGTAGATGTCTAAGAGTTTTTCTAAGAAATCTAAGAGAGGAGTACATGCAGTGAAGCAGGCTTTGAGGAGAGAAGCATCCAGCCCACTGTGACAAAAAGCTTTGGGAGGGTGTCACAGCTCCTCCTCTGTGGCTTGGTTGGCCAAGGAGTGAACCATGGCCACAAGACTATCTGTGGTCTGCCACTTCCAGAAATATTAAATACGATCATAGCAGCCTGAACCAAAAAGACTTTTCTAGCTCCTTTCTCCTCCTTCTTTCTCCCTTGCCCCAGCCCTTCCTGGAAATGTCCACATTAAAGTAGAAAACTGAATCAATCTAAAACATCAAGTAAAAAGAACTGTAGATTTGTTTAGCAAGCTTTCTTTTGTATTTAAGAGAATTTTAACTTTCTTGTTCTAGAACATTACTAATTCCTGTGCAGCTTCTGCAGCAGTTATTTTTAAAATGCAATAAAAATCACTTGATACAGTTTGTCAGTTTGTTCCTGAATTTGGTTTAGACAAATCAGTAGATTTCTTCAGAGTGAAGTGTAAGCACTTATCGCCTGCTGGTTTAAATTTCAACACTGTGATTTTGATCATCTGTTTGCTTAGTACATCCTCTGTAACCTTTGGTATATATGAAGCAGGGACCTAAAAAAAGAATTGTTGAATAGGAAGTATGTACACACCACAGACCACACTTTGTTTTGTGCCCTTCTTTATCAGTTAAGCAAACTTTCAAGGCATGATGTTTATCATTTAGTACATAAGCTACTCTGCAGAGAAATGAGGCACATTAGAAGCATATGGTAATTTCGGTTAGAATGGATTTCAGGAGGTCTCTTCTCCAATCTCCTTAAAGCAGGGCTGGCTCTGAGGTCAGATGAAGTTACACAAGATCTTATCCAGCTGGGACTTGAAAATATCCAAGCATAGAGTTTGCACAACCTCCCTGGGCAAGCTGCCCCACTCTTGACTGTTGTCACAGTAAAAAAAGCTTTTCCTTATATCTGAATCTCTTGTGTTTCAACTGATGCCCATTATTTCTTCATTCTCCCACCACAGACCTCAAGAACAGCCTCCTTTTTTTCAATGACCTCCTCACAGGAGGGCTGCAATCAGATCTCCCAAGCAATCCCTTACTTTCACCTTCATCCTTTCCTTTCCTGTGTACATTTAAATGTTACATGTTAGTGTCTTGTAGCTAAGTCTTGGCGAGCCTGTGTTCATTCATGCCCATGCTCAGACACACAAAACACAGCTAGTCTGGGATACCAGCTTCACAGGGCAGAACCAGTGTCTTCACTGATCCTCCTGCTGTGAACTGAAAAGCACTGGTGTGAAAACCATCACTCTAATCTTCACAGCAGCTTTGCATGAGGTGAACCAGATCTACAGTTATCTAACGAGGCTGTGATTGAAGGAAACCTCCTGTCCCTTCCTCTTGGCAGCCTCCAAGAGCACTGCTGCTGCCTGAGCTGTGTTCCAGATGAACCACAGGCAAAAGATATTTCCTTAGTGTGAGGAGCAGAATGGCAACTTGCTGTGAGTACAGCTGAGCTGCCACGGACATTGAATGGATAAAATAGAGAACTGCACTGGGGCTACAGCTGCCCTGCACAAACACTGGCATGCTGATGTGGACATAAAGCTGTTGTAGAAGAGGAAAGTGCTTTTTTAGCTCTGCTTCAGGGCTGGAAGGGCTTCTTTTCAGGCAGTGGTAGGATCTGGAAAACTGAGCAGATGTGCAAGCTGTTGATTGTGTTAGTGTGTGCTCTCTCAAAAGTGTTTTTACATAACATAAAGTTTAAGTTAGTTCTGTCTGGGCATAACATATATCATGCATAACTGGGCAGCAATGCTACAACTGCTGAACTGCAGGTGCATCTGTAGGGCACCAGGTGATGTCCTGAGATCAAAGTCTGTGTCTCTGCTTTGGGAAGAAGGGGATTTTTGCTTATGTGAGGCACTGAAGGGTGACCATTGCCCTCCAACCAACCGAGCACACCCAAACATGTCTGGTTTTGTTGACATGTGTTGCATTTTCTCTGCTTTCTGTAAGCCCAAAGGGGTAATGAGGAGGAGGAAAGAGCTGATTTAGCATTGCCTGACAGATGCAAGAGCAATTACCAGAACCCATCAAGGCTTTTCTCATCTGCAGAAAGCGTGAAGAGCGTATTTTGACAATGTGCCACAGGCAGACAGGGTCCTGCTTTGTGTTATGTTGAATAAATAGTGCCTGGCCGTGTCAAGAGTTTATGCAGGGTTTTCAGAATCTGCTGAGGATCTGTTATTGAAAAGTTTCTTTTACTTCTCTGAACTGCATAACAAATTAAATATAGCATGCTCTGCACAGCACACAGTTTTACTGTGCCATAATAGGAATCAGAGCAGGACAAAACAATTAAAAGCCTTGAGAAACAGCAAGCAAAATGGAGACAAACACTGTGGAGATGTGAAGCTGTTCTCTGGTGCCCAGAGGGGAAGGACACAAGCTCTGAGAGCATGGGATTATTGGTGCAGCACTGGGCACTTTTCATATACCAGCCATAGAAATCCCATGTGTGATCCCTCTTCTCCAGAAACAAGGCTATTATCTCAAAGTCTTGCCCCAGCAAAAGTCTCCATTCCCCCACATGTGCCAAGCCCAGCAAGGGCAGCATGATCTGGGACCTACCTGTCTGCCATCATGTGTTGATCATGCATGACAAGATCATCTTCTGCACAGGTCCAAACCATCTTCTCTATTATTTCTTTCTTTTCCCCCATTCTCAGGCTCAGGTTTGCTTTTAAGCAGTACTTGTCAAGACAGACCACTCCAAGTCATTGTTAAATCAGATTATTTTGGTTCAACAGCTCTGGGGAAAAGAATGTCCATCCACTTCTTCTCCGTAAACCTGGGGAGATGTTACAGGAAGGACCAGTGGGTGCCCATGTCTTGCCCTAAAAATGCAGAGGTAGGAGGCAATGTGTGCATTTACAGCTGGGGGCTCAGCTGTACTTCTAGGATCCCTCTTTGGAGGGTGGACTCACCCACCATCCTCTCCACTGCAGTAAGACCACCAACACTCCCTGCATGTGGAAGATATCTTATCCTGAGAGCAGAAATGAAACTGCTCTTCCTGGAATTGTACAAATGTTAAATCATCCTCGCTCGCTAAAAACACTGAAGTTGTGACAGAGTTGTGCCTGTGCCAGGATAAATCAGCACTGAAAGATGAGAGCAGCGTTGTTTGCCAGCTAGGCTGGTGAGCCAGTTCAAAACCAAGTGCCTTGAGCCAACACATGCCAGTTTTACCTTTCCCACTGCTGCCAAATGACTTGCTTAAGATGTGGCATTTCAGATGGAGAAGCAGACTTATGTGGTTTTGATGCTGTAAGAGATTTATGAAGAATTTTTCCTGCAAAAGCCTGTAACCTGAAAACCCAGTTGCAGGATTGCTTGGAGACATCTTTGGACCTTCTCCTTGCTTTGGATGTTCCATCTGTTTGTTTTTACTTTGACTTAAATTTGCATTGTCTATTCTTTCTATTTTTGTTTCCCTTTTGTTTTGATTTCTGTTTTACAAAAGAAAAAAGCATCTTTGGAATGTGTGTTGTTTTTGAACACTCTCTGCTGCATGGTTTGTTGCTGAGAGATTGTGGCTAAAGGCTGTGAGGTCCTGAGTGCTTAGATGCTGCCCCAGTGAAGCAGCAATGCAAATACAGCTCTGTGGCCAAACCAAGAGAAAATACTGCAGGTTTAATCTTTGCTTTCAAGGCTGGGCTGAGAGAGAAACCATCAAAATAATTTGTGAGAAGCATGCTGTGTTTTCAAACACATGCAGAAACACATTTAGTTGTTTTTGCATTGCTTGTTATCAGAAAAAAAGCTGTCATTCATGTCTCTTGAATATTGTTTTTAAGCCTTGCATAGCAGCACATGTGATCTCCATGAGGAGACAACTACAGGACACCAGTTCTACAGAAACATAGGGAATACTTAGGATGGACTGATATATGCTGAAGCAGGTGTAGTGGCAGTAGTTCACTTTGCCTTGCTTTGTTGAGAGCTCTTTGCCTTGCAGATACAGAAGAATGTCACAGAGTCCCTTGTAATGTACCCCAAGGGCTGCCCATCCCTGCCCTGCATTGCAGCACCAAGTGTGACAGAGGGACCAGGGCTTTTCCTGGCTTTTTCTTTCCCCCCAGCAGTGCTGCAGTATCATCCCCTCCACCAGCATTGCTGTTTCCCAGCTGTATTCTCTTTTTGCCCATTATCCCCTTTATCCAAACAACAATTCCCATCTCTCGACAGTGCCTACAGCGCTTCCTTCTGTGGCACTCTGAGCTGAGCCAAGAAATCTCCTTCTCTGGGATGCAACCCGAGATCAACACAAGCCCTTTTTATTTTGAGCTGAGACTTTAACTGGCCAGGAATCTGTTTGCTGAGAATGGTAGCAGAAAGAAAAGTCTTTCCAAAATGTATGGGAAATATTAATGCGGAAGAGATACTGGTTGCTAAAATGCCCTTTTACAGACTTTTTTCGTGCCTCCGATTAGAGACCAGTGAGCCTTTTCTTAGCCCTACAGTTAGTTTTTATGAATAATTCCTTATGTAGGCCTAGGGTGGTGTTTAACACCAAGCAGAGCAGAGCTAAGGCACAGCAGCATCGCTGTGGTGGTGCCGGTACCGCAGCACAGCAGGAGCAGCTCAATGACACTGCGGTCGTGCCTCTGAAAGTGCTTCCAGTTCACTTGTCAGGAGGTTTTCTGGCACAGCTGAATGCAAGGCAACAGGCAGCAAGCTTTATCAGTAGGACTTTAGGGATGTCAGCCTGGCCTTTGGTGTTCTAATCCCTTGTAAAGATTATTACTGCTTTAACTAGGGGTATGAACTTTTCTGTTTGCATGAGGTTTTCTTTCACAGAGGCATCTTACCAGGAAAGCCACAAATATTTTAGTATAAACATCCTGACATCATTATAGTTTATTCCCCTCCCCAAATGGAAGCGCACTTATGTCACTATTAAAAACTTACTGTCCTGAAGTTTACTAGTTTAAAAGCATTAGAGAGAAAGCAATGCATTAACAAGCACAAAGGTGAAGTGGCTTCAGGGGAAATGCAGAATTGCTTTTTATCCTAATTTTCTGTTCCCTAATGAACAGCAGGCACTGAAGACATTTACCACTGTGGCCATAGGGACCAGGCTTAGTCTTTAAATGAAAAGATGTTTTCTGTGGGTTACTTTGAGTGAAATATTGGTGGGACACGCTCCCAGAGCATTTGCTGTCCCTCAACAGACTGCCCTTGCTGTACTTATGTTGACAAACATGTCTACCACAGCCAGTAATGAAAAGACATTATAAAATTCATTGCAAATGTCCCCCTTGATTTCAGGAGATGTTTGATGCAACACATATGATCCTAATAATAGTGTGGGGTCTTATCACCCTGCTGCAGACCTTGCTACATGAAGGAGAGTCAATCCCACCTTAAACATGCCTATTTCTCTTGGCTGCTGCCAAAGGAAGCCCAGAACGCCTGGCTCAAATATCCACATCACTGTGGGAGGCCTGGAGGGTGGGTCGGATAAACTTCAAGAGAAACCAGCATCAAATTTCAGATAAACAAGGTCAGGCAAGCAGATAAACAGACCTTGTCTTGAGCCTTGAGCAAGGTTGAACAGTATTATAAGACTGGAATGGGAAACTGGGGGGGAAAAAAAGGCTCATTTAACTAGTGTTTACAGGAACAGGGATCTGCAGAACTGGAGATGAAAAATGTGATGTTTCAGATGGCTCATGCATTAGTGTGACAGTGAGTCACCTCATCACAGCTTTTCTTCAGCAGCAGCAGCAAGCAGAGATATAAAAATTAATCTGAGTTCATAGGGAGTCACCAGTTTGCAAACCACACAGAAGAGTTCTAGAATATGGCTATTTAAATCAGATTAGATTTATAAAGGTCACTGATAAAGTAATTGTATTCTCTAGTAATTATATTCATATCTATATACTGCTGATAACTTACCCTGTGTTGGGGAAGGTGTTCCTTGCTTCTGGTGGAAGATATGAAGAGTAAGGTGAATAACTCTCTTGGAAAATGAAGCATTTGGCTTGCTTTCAATCAATATTGCTACTATTTATTTAGTGGTGAGAAGACAGAGCTCAGTTTACTTACCAGCAACATTTACTTATCCCTACTGAAAAAAGTGGAGTTTTAATACAGCAGCAACTCTTATAAAAGATCTGGTGAAGATATCATCTAATTCAGTGTAAGCACCCTTGGTGCTTCCTGTCTTTGCAAATAATGTGGCCTGATATGGCTTGTGTCATCTCATTCTTCACTGGGGATGAAGCTGGGACAAAGAGAACTTCCATTAAAGTCCCAGAAATCTCAAACCATGAAAACTTCTCAGACCAGCTTCATAACCCCCCAGAAAGGCTGGGTAAAGATGATGGCTGTTGGTATAGGTCTTGTTTTAGCACCTAAGAGCAGCAACTCCATTTTCTTTTTAACTTCTAATGACTACAATTTGTATTGCACTAAATCTGCCCTTGGTTTTCATTAAACAGAGGTCATCTAAAAAAAAAACCAAAACAGAAATTAAAAATTTAATGACCCATTATCATCAGTGACACACTAAAAATGGTATTGCACATGTTCCTTTAAGTGACATTTCTCCAGCCATCCTGTAGCAAATTGAGACAAGCCAGTGCCTTGCTCCTCTGGCTATCTGCTTAAAATGACACCACCAAAAATATCTGCAACAACAAGACTTAGCTGGGAGACCGGTTTGTCATCTAATACAACAATCCTGTCACTGTTTTACACTTGCTTTTACCAGATGCTCTTCATGCAGGTATCCAGATCCTTCTCTGTTCCCCATTTTGAGGGCAAGTTGTGGCATCCCTCAGCATCAGTGGTGGTCCTTGTGAAAAACAGCTGTTCCCCAACAGTTATTGTGGGTTCTATGGTAATAGCAATAATTCAGAAATAAGCCTCATCTTTAAGGATGGAGTTTACTTTGTTCAGACCTGCCAGGTAGGGCACATGCAGTTCTCTGATGTTCAGTTTTGACTCACCTACAGCTACTTTTCATCTCTGCAGGCGCTGGAAGATTGTATGAGGAGATTTCAATATACAACTGCAACAAAGAATCTCACCTTCCTGATGGGATTTACTTTCTCCTTACAGCTTGGCAGCATCCCTTTGGTTTGACGGCTGTGAGAGTGTCTCCTACATTAATCATGCTGCTTCCCAGCCTGCACAGTGTACCCAGCTCTGCTCTGCTCAGCCCACCGTGCATGCCTGGCTTCGTTTCCAGCAGCTTTCTGGACGTGCCTTCTGTTGGCCTTCAGCCTGCTTCGTGTGTCACACTGTACAAGGGATGCAGCACACAGGTGAAGCAGAAAGTATTTACTTTCTCTTTCCACACTTTGGCTGCCAGCCAGGTGTATTGAGCAACCAGACTTGCAGTGAACACCTTGCTCCTTAAATCCCCCTTTCCCAGACACCATTTCTGGGACTATCACAGCAGCAGTGGCTCACTGCCACCTTGTCTCTCAGTTCTCTTTGTTCATGGACCAAAACTCTTCACCAGAACCTGTTTTCTCAGTAGCAGGACCTTGTTCAGCTGACTGCATGGTGACCTGGCACTGCTGCTAACAGCACAAACAGACACATATCCTCATCTCCCTAACAGTGCTGGGTCTGTAAAAGGCTCTGCTGACTCCTGTCCTCCCTTAATGTGTCTCCCAGGTGACCTTTTCTCACGTGGTTTCACAAGGCTGAGGTTTCCTCTCTGCAGCTGGAGATGCTCTGCCTGCCACACCACTGTTCATCACCACGGGCGTGGTCTGCAGTTTGTGCTGGCTGTGCTTTCTGCCCAGGTGCTTTCCTGCCCAAAGCAGCAGCAGACACTTGTTGGTGTCACTCTTTGGTGTCTGTATGGAGTGGTCCAGTGGCTGTTCCCATCTCCTCCTCACTTATTGCCTGTTTCTATTCCTCTGGGCTTTATCTCCACACACTGGGCTTCTTAGTAAATTCTTGCTTGCTTTTCTACTTCTCCCTCTCATTTGGGTTTATGTTTAGCTTGATTTCTGGAAGAGAGGGTTGATACTTGGCTGGGAAGAGGCCAGGAGGGAGCAGGAGGTGGTGCCTTTATGGACCAGTTGGAGAAGAATTCAGTTCATCAAAGGAACAAGGAGGTTCCACTTCCAGAGGGGTAGAGCAACACAACAAGGATTTCCCCATCCCTTCAACCTAATCTTCTGTAGGTCACATGCATCCCTCAGCAAATGTACTTATTAAACCCTAATTAATGATGTCTTGGTGGTTTGGAGGCCACTGTCCCATCCTGCCCACTCACTGCCATGTAATGATTATTTTGACTTTACTGATTATCTTTATCAACACCAATTAGTAGTTAGGGATGGCAGCATTGCTTAAAATGATAAAAAAGTTGACATACCTTCATTCCTTCTCTCCTTTCAGGGAGAAGAGAAAAGAAAGCCCTTAATTAACATGCTAAAGACCACTTTAATGGTAAAGAAAGACCAGCAGAAGAAATGGGGTGAGCTGAAGCTGGACTAACTCAGATGGGAAGCTCAGGTGATATTTGCAGCTATAGCCATGGGTGGTTTGCATCAGTGTGTTCTCCTGCACTACAAGGGTTCTTAACCTGTTCCAAATCTTTCTTAAACTGTTTTAGCTTCTGCCTGCAAATTACTGAATTCTTGTGTAATTGATTTAAGGAAGGGTTAAATTGGGTTAAGTACATCTCCATTATGTACTCTTACTGCTTTAATTAGGTCAATTTAAAAACAATTTAGAAAAGTTACACCGACTGGTTTAGTTAATGTAGATCAGAGTCCAGATAGGATGAAAGAGCCAAATAATTCATTCAGTCATCAATTAATCATTTTTTATGGCCGGATATCAGATGGTCTAAATTTATGGTTTTGTTAAGCCCAGCTGTGCTGGAGCATACATATGTGCTGGGAATTTATCGAGCTGAATTTGAGAACAGTTTTTTCCACCATCCTGCCTTAGACTCCAGCCTGGCTGGGTTTGGTCTTCTCATTTCTGAGGGGAAGCTTGCTGGAGGTGTTGCCAGCAGCCACAGAGTCAGCAGCCTTAGCACCAGCCTGTAACTCTGCACAGCCCTCAGCTGGCTCCACCAGGACACTTGCTGAAACAAGAACCTCCCTGCTTTGAACACTGCCAACAGCCTGATGGCACAGTTACTTGGTGAGGGTCAGACCTGAGGCCTGAAGCAGCCTTGTGGCCTTTGAGAAGGGGATGTAGAGGAAAGCACTTCCAGAATCACCCGCACTGCACTGGATGCTGGTGGATCCAGAGGCAGGGAGGAGCATCACATGGTGCTTACTCTAAATTCAGCTCTCCACAGCAAGGGATAACCCACCACCCCAACCATGAAATCTAAATAGGAAGGATAATAGTGCAGACTGAAGGAATGGGAGAGACCATTTGTTCCACCTCCTGCCTCAACCCAGGACTAACTATGGCAATGGCATTTCTGAGTAGCTAAACCTGCCAGAAAGGAGATGAAGGTGATGGAAAAGAGAAGCTGTCAGGACCACTAGGCAGAAACTCTGGGGCTTTTATCTCCCAGCTCAGCAGTCTGGACAAAGAAGTCAGTGAAACAATGGGCTGCACTGAACCCTGGGGCAAGGCAGAATCAGAGGGGCAGGCTCAGAAAACCAGGAAAACCCCATGGCTTGATAGTGGGGTCTGGGAAAATATTAAAATAGACTCTGAAATGTTAGGCTTTGTGCTTTTCCCAGATCACTGCACCTGCATAAGCAACATGATAAATGATATAATTGTTAGATGTGATGATTGTTTAGTAATTAAATATAATTATTATATAACCATAAGAAGAATAGTGAGAAACTATGTTAAAATTCAAAGGGGGGCTATACTTAGCTGAAATCTATGTATACAATAGAACAATATAAGTTTAATAATTAACACGAAAGTTATATAACTATAGAATATAAAAACATGTTCATCTCGGCTGTATGGTCGGAGTCAGATTTGGGTTTATACCCCTGGCACCCAGAGCTCTTCAATAAAAGCACCCACATAATCACTTCTCGTGGTTATGTGTTTCTGAACACTAACAGGCTGGCTGCAAGGGTCTGTAGCATGGTCACATTCCCCAGAAACAGAAAGGGAGACCAAGGCAGTGCATCACAGCACAGAAACATCCTTCTGAAAGCTCATCTTCCCCCAGAGCTGTAGCAATTTGGGAGCAAAAACCACTGAGCAAAGATACAGTTCCTTGTGTTTCAACACTGTCAGTGTCAATGGCCAGGGACTGAGAAAAGATAAAATATTGAAACAACCTCGTGGCTTAAAGGATTTGGTGTTTTTGTGGTGGGACTGCATTTGGCTTGGCTAAGGTGTGGCAGGAGCAGCTCCCTGACACCACTGTCGTGCAGATGATGTTGTGCAGTGTTATAAAATGGAAACTCTTGTTGTGCATTGGGTGAAATTATATTGCCCTGAACCAGTTAATTGTGCCAGCATCAAACAATTGTAAAATGCCACCATAAAATCAGCCTGATGTCTCCTCACCACAGCTTCAAACAGCCACACACAACTGGCTCAGGCACAGGGTTTCATCTGGCAACCGCAGAAAAATACCTACACTGGCTCTAGTCAAAAATGTCCATAGCCCAGTATAACTTTCCAACAGCACCACTGAAAAACAGGGCAGGGAGGGGGTGATCCTTTCTCTGTTATTATTTGCGAGACCTTGGCCATAAGTGATGGAAAGATTTCCTGAAGCAGAGGCTGAGGTAACCAGGCCTGCAGGCCCCAGAGCTCCTGAGAGCCCTGCCTTCTTATGAACTGGCCTAATCTCTTCTTAAACCCCTTCAGAATTTTCATCACTGACAGATCTTGTGGCAAGGATTTCCTTGGTTTAATGGTTGCTGGGTGTGAAATGGTTTCCTTTTATGTGAGTAAAGCTGTTTCTTGCCAAGGTCCTGCAGAGGCGAAGCCTGTGGTGTCTGGGTGAGAGCCCTGGTGCTGCTGCTGGGGTGGAGGATGTTCAAACTGCAAGGATTGAGTTCCATGTGCTCAGCAGCTGTTAAAAAATCTCTGTGGGAAAGGAATGGGAATTTGGGAAATCATTCACCTGGCACTTGGGCCAAAGTATGAATGAGCTGCAGGGGAAATGAGAGGTTGTTGCCATGGTGCACCCATGTGCCTCTGGCTGGGCATTTCATATCAAACCTGGAATTGGGGAGGGAAGCCAGAATATCCCAGCTCAAATTTTGCATGATTTTTCAGGTGTGTGTTACTCCACTGAATGCAGATACTCCAGAGAAGGAGCCTTTCATTACAGATAGTCAATAATTAAACATTAACCTAGAACTGGTGATTTTGAATTCTCAGCCAAATAAGTGTTTGGGAAAAATACTTTGGGTGATTTTATCTCTCCTCTCTTGGTGGTTGGATCATCTTGTTCTCCACACCCAGCCAAACTTTCCAGCTGCAATGTTTAAACTTCATCATGAATCACATTTTCCATAGCTTTCCATCACTCAGATGTGTCTTTTCCAATGCAAAGCTCTGGTTTTCCATCCTTAGCAGAGCCAGAAAAGCCACAGCATTAAACTCTCCAAGGAAATTCCTCCTTTGCCCCTTGGTCAAGCTGGATTTAAAGGCATCCACATGTGCAGTGCCATGAGGAAATCAGTCTCAGGTGCTTCACAAATGCTCATTCCCAGACTTGCAAAGGCACCATGAATAAACTCTCTCATTGCACACAGTGTCAAAGCAATTGAGCTGACAGGTGTCCAGGCAAATTTCAAGATTATTTGCATAGAGTTATTGCTTTGCAAAGAAATCACTGTGATTAACTTCTTCATTACTGGGAAGTCATTTATTTGTATTTATATGCATAATCGTATGCATGCTCAGAGCTGCACAGTTTGTTTAAAGCTGGATCATTGGGTGCAATGCTTCTGTTCTGATTTCCTCAGGAACATTATTTGCATCTCCATCTTCCATGAAAAGCTGAAGTGATGCATCAAAAAATATGTATATTGACATACATATAAAAGCACACATGCATACATTTAGACCATAGTTTGGAGATAACCTGTTATGCTTTTGCTAACAAAAAGGGACCACATTGAGAATTTAAAAATAATTAATTTTAAAAAGAGGAAAGATCCATGAAAACACAGTGTCTCTTCTAAGGGCCATAACAAAGGGGTTGTGTCTCAGCTTAGGGGCAGGACTTTTAAAAATAGCCCAGTGCAGTACAGATAGCCCATCACTGTCTCACTGTATTGCTAAGCCTGAGTGCAAACTCCACTGCCTGGCGTTTCAGAGCTGGCACCTGGCAGAATCCATCCATGAAGTGTCCCTGGAGAAATTCTCAGCTGCCTCCTACCTGCTCCCTGGAGCAAAACATGAGAGCAGAGCATGATGGAGAGCAAGAAAACAGGTTGGAATAGGAAGGGGAAGCAAAGTGCTTGCAAAGCTCTGTGCAATTTAGAGACTGCTCCTGAGGAGTGAGAAGAGCTTCAAAATCTGCCTGCTCATTTCTAATTTGTAGTCAGCTTTGCATACAATATTTAATTGAATGTCAGCTACTGGCAGTGTCCCCATTGATAGGACAAGGGGTAATGGTAATTGCTTCAAACTAAAAGAGGGTCAATTTGCATTAGATACAAGGAAGAAATTTTTTACAATGAAGATGGTAAAACCCTGGCACAGGTTGCCAAGAAGGGTGGTCGACGCCCTATCCTCAGAAACATTCAAGGCCAGGTGGGACAGGGCCCTGAGCAACCTGACCTAGTTGAGAACGTCCCTGCTTATTGTGGGGTTTGGACTAGGTAATCTTTAATGGTCCCTTCCAACCCACATCTTTCCATGATTCTGGGATTCTTTTTAATGAGCGGTGCTGGGAAGGAGTAGATTTTATTTAAAACTGTGGAGTCCCTCTCCAAGGGAGCCTGCCACACATGGAGACATCTCAAGCCACTGTGAGGGTGTGAGCAGCACTGGGGTGCTGCTGTCCTGCACACACCTCCACAGAGGGGAAGAGAAGAAGCAGCTCTGCTGCCCTCCTGCCCTTTGCTCTGCTCAGATGGCCACACTGCTTGCAAAGCAAGGTGGTGGGTTTGGGCTGGCTCTGATCAACACCCTGCTCCCTGCAGCTGGGTTTAGCAGGTGAAATCCTGCCCAAGGCACAACTGAAAGAATCTTTTTGAATAATATACATATATGTGTATAAATAACTAATATATATATATATAGAGAGAGCGTATTATAATTAAAAGTTTGACACAGCTGCTTCTATCAGGATCCAGACCAGCAGTGAGGAAATGGAAGCAGAAAGCCCTTTCTAAAAGTACTCTCCTGCCCTTCAGCTTCCCCTTCCTCCTCCCAGCTGAGCACCACCCATGTTGTGCCCCAGCTCAGCACTGGCATTTAAACCCTGGATTAAGGAAGTATCAATTCCTCATCACATCTTTTTTTTTTTTTTTTTTTTTTTTTTTTTTAAGTTTGATTTGTCTTCAAAAACAGCCTCTGCAAGCCCTGTCCTGTCCCCAGTCCTGGCATGTTTTAGGCCTAGGAAGGGATTTCAGATGGCTCTGAAAAAGGACTGCAGGTTTGGGGGTTTAATTAATGAAAAGCAGTGAGGGCCAAACCAGCAGCAGGACAATCAGCTGCACATCTGTGATATCCTCAGCATGTGTTGATGCACAGCCCAGAAATGGGAGACAGGCACCATTGGAGGTGATGCCTGAGTCATGGGTAACATGCTGGGAGGTGGTGGGAAGGGTGAGGATGCAGCCAGAAATGTTTCAAGGGGGACACTAAAGAAGCTGCAGAGGCAGCAGGACTGAGGGTCATGGGGAATTCAGGATGTCTCAGCCTTTGCTGACCCCTCTCTGGCTGATGCTGTGAGAGCTGTGTTGACTAGCAGCCCTCTCTGATGTTGCCGAGGCAAATTCCGTGTATTGATTTATCCCAGACAGTAAAACCTCACCTCTGGGTCTCACATTTTGTTCTAGAAAGTAATAATTAACTCTCTCATCTCACACTGGGTACAAAGGCCTGGCCACTTTTTGAGGGCTGGGGGAGCCAGGCTCACCCAGTGCAGGGGAGTTTGGAGAGGGTGGACATTGACCTTCTTTAGTACAATGAGCCAGCATTTGCCATTCACATCTTTAGCATTTGCCATTCACATCTTTAGCAGCAGATTTTCCAAGCAGGGAGTTTTTTCCTGGGAAAGGCAGCTCCCACCAAGCCAGAAGAGTGGTAGCAGGGTGGGGGGGCTTAGGAAGGCAATGGGTGGCAAAACCTTTGTCAAAACTGTCAGCAGGAGGTTGTTGGCCACAAAGTGGCTCAGGACACAATCTGCCTCATATACCCATGGCTACAAACCCACTTACATGGATTGAGCTTTTGTGTTTTGAAAGCCTATGGTATCTGGATTTCCATCTCTCCATTGAAGAGAGGTTTTCTGGTTTGCCTGTCAGAAACTCCGATTGTTAGTTCTTCTGTTCATTCACCTGTGTCCTTTTCAGTCTTCCAAGGTCTTTACTGCTAATTAAATGAGGTATTTTCTTCTTTTTATTATTAATGATGCCAGGTATTTATATTCTGAGCCTACCTGATACCATAATATTTCTTAAAGGTAATATATTTGAGTTTACTTTTTCTGCCTTTAATGATCTGAGTTCTTACCGTGAAGTCCTTAATGGTAACCATCACAGTCTGAAACTTCTTCCAAAAAAAAAAAAATCCCAGATGTTTTCAAGGAATTAAAACTCAGACGGAATTCCCCCAAAACCACATAACATAAATTCATGACTGTTACCACCACAGGAGTCATCTAAACTGAGAGAAAATAGAAAAGGTCAAGGGTTGCACTCAATGATCTTGGAGGTCTTTTCCAACCTAAATGATTCTATGATTCATTTTGAACATTTCCTTTAAAAGAATACCCGTGAATCCCAGGAGGATAAAATATTTGCCTCACATGGCTTTGTAGGACTGTGTGGAATTAAACCCAGCCACCAACTTGGAGTCACAGTCAGAGGGGTCCTGGGAAACACAGACCCCAGGGCTGTAATGTTGGGATTAGCTGCAATGGATGAATCCCAGCCTGGCTTTACACTCCATGGCCTGACCAGGTGGATGTGCCACCAGTCATTCACACTCCATGCAGGTCTCCCATTTCATCCCCAAAATGAACGAGCAGACTCATTCTCATAAATAGCTTAGTGTGGAAACAGTTTGGTAGGACAGATGTTGGCAGGAAACAGAAAAAAAAGAAAAACCAAACTAATTTCAGTTCCTTGAATTTGCCACAAAGGGAGGGACAGCTTTCAGTGTTGATAAGAGAGGGGGAAGCTTCTGGGCAGCACAAGGGGAAGGCAGCAGTGACCTGTGCCCTCCCTGGCAGCAGCACAGGGCACAAGGCTTCCCCAGCCCAGAGCACCAGCCCCAGCAGCAGCCTGGGCAGGCCAGCATGAATCACAGGAGTGGCAGCCCTGCCATGGCCTTCTGGGAAGGATTATCACCACCAAGCAAGGGCGAGGCTTTTGGGAAACTGGGGTGCCGGGAATACAGCTGGGAAAGGCAGTTAAGCTGGACATGGTTACATTTGACCTGGCTGGACACTGAGCTGCAAGAGCTGTTTGTGCAAGCCAGAGCCACACCTATGAAACCTGTGCAAGTGGAAGATAATGCTGAGAGAGACTCCAAAAGCACTGCCTGGGCAGGACTTGGCTTCCAGGGGCCAACAGAGAGTCTGAAGGACTTGGTAGCAAAGAGTTGGGTCAGTGAGAGCCCTGTGGTGAAGGTAAAGGGATAGATCCTCTCTGTGCTGCCCCCACATGCTTTGTGTCACCCAGCTGCTGCTGCCTGTTCAGCTGGAGCACATCCATGGGCATGATCTCAGCCTCTGATGAAGGGAGATGAGTTTGTCATGATCCAGCTGTACCAGAGATAACTGAGCAGGTCTGCAGCATGGTGGGTGGAGGTGTGGAAGCATCAGCGCCTTAAAAGAGCCATTTCAGCAGCTCTTTCCTCCCCAGAGCTCTGGACCAGCCCCAAAACATGAGGCAAAGCCAAAAGCTTCTACCTGAGCTTCAGTGTGGAAATCCAGGGCAACAGGGAATATTTCTCTGTCTGCTCTGGGGTGCCCTGACCCCCAGGGGAGCACTGACTTTCACCCTCATCCATGGAGAAAGTTTCCCAGACTTCAAGATAGACTGGAATCCACAAAAGTGTGAAATAGATTCTAGAGAGCAGTGTAGGTGTATCACTTGGGGAGAAATTTAGCTTTTGGGATTTTTAGTATGTTGTGGATGGAAGCAAGATGGAGGGCACAGGCTGTCATCCTGGGTTTCTTCTTCATGCTTCTCCTTCCTTCTTCTTCATGGGTTTGGGTGGCATTTTGTAATTGGGCAGGAAAGTCCTCATTGTGGGTTCTGTGGGATCAGTTATTGGGTTAAAAGGGAAAATAATCCAGGTGTCAGTTCTTAACTGGATAGTTTAGTCTTAAAAGCCCTTGTAACAAGAGATTGTTGGCCATTTTGTGCCTTCTAATGAAAGGCTGCAGAACTCACAGTAGTGAGACTGTTTTACTGATCAGAAATAACAAACACCTGAGTCTAAACATGAATTACTGTCTCAAGTGCCTTCAATCCAAACCCAGAGAAATGGATACTTCAGTTACTATAAAATTGCATAAATTTGTCCCCAGTACTGGTGTTTATGCAAAGAGGGGATGAAATGGGCCCTTCCTACCACTGCCCCTCTTGGTGCCAGTCTGGGTCCAGCCACAAACTCCTGCCTGATTCTGCTGTCTTTCCACTCCTGTAAAATCCAGTTCTGTAGTTTAACCCAAAATTAAAGATCCATTAAATCACAGTTGATTTCTGTGGCAGGCTGAGGGCACTGCTCTGGTTTGTAGCCTTATTTACATTCAGGAGGCTGCTGGGGCTAAAATGCATCTCAAGTTCTGCATCTTCCTGAAGCAACCCCAGCTCCCAGGCAGAATAAATTTGGTATAACAGAAAGCAGAAGAACCCTGTATTGAAATGTTGCACAGAGCATTGATTTTTATTTTTTTTCAAGGGACAGCCCTGGGATTTTTCTGCAGAGCTGTTGTGCTGCCAGCATACAATTTGCTCTACTTGCCCTTTTGGTTTTAATGTCCCATTAATAATGCATCTGTGTATTTATTGCAGTTTGCATTACTGTTCCACTGTTACATCTTGATCACTCGTTATTCTGTCTGTAGTGCCAGGCAGGGCTCCAAAACCCAAACAACAGCAGCAGTTTTACTACAGACCAAGCCAGGAGCCCCACCAGACCCAAAGCAGCTCCTCTGAGGGGGATCATTTATCTTCCCAAAGCTGGCAGGGCACACTGCCCCTAGGAAAACAGGAACAGCTCTGCATCCTCTCCATCTCTGTGATCAGACCTAGAACTTTTCCAGGCCAGTTTGGACAGTCAGCTCTGTCGAGGGATCTAAGCCAGGAAACTGTAAAACATCATTAATGAGCAGCTTGCTTAATCCTGGCTGGGTGGCATCCAGTGTAACAGGAGCAGACTGTGGGGATGGCTCTGGCTGACAGCTCAGCTCAGCAGTGCAGGCCTCCATGGAGGATGCTCTAATGATGCCTGCCTGATCAATTCTGCATTCTGAAAAATGCTGCTCAGCTGCTCTTTGACCCTGCAGCCAGCAGGGCTCTGTGGGTACCTTCATTTCCCACCCTACAGCCCTTTGAGCACCCCACTGCACCCCCATGGAGCTCAGCATCCAGGACTGGGTATCACAGTACTGGTGTTCAGTTCCCACTGGGAGCATCTTCAGGCCTCCTCAAACCTGTGTTGCAGAGAATTAATATAGAAAGGCAATGCTGAAGGAGCTGGGGGTTGCCTCACAGGGGAGTTACAGGGCTCACAGGGCTTCATTACTCTCTTATCCCTGAGGACTTACCACCCCTGTCTTTCTCATCACAGGAAAATGCCTTAAATCCTGGAAAAGACCTAATTGCAGTACTGTTTTGAGGCAGGATTTCTCTCTGCCCTTCTGCATGAGGCTGCACAAACACAAGGAGAGAGGTTTCTCTAGTCTTCCAAGAAAGCCCTAGCTTCCCCTCTCTTCCTCTGGGAATGGAGCTGACCTCCTTCTGCCCTTGTCCCTGTGAACAGCGTGTTATTTCCAGCAGCAGCAAGGAGTTTTGGAGCAAGAAAATGGAAATTTTCCTGTGCTGGTGGTTGGTGCACTCAGGAAGGGGGGTTTGAAGTCCCTCAGGGCAGAGCTCCTGTGGCCTCAGTGACTGCCTGGGCTCGCAGGCATGAGCAGGCACAGGTCACTGTCTCTTCCCTGGGTGCACTGTCAATGAATTCACCTTTGCTCTCTTTTAGTTATATTATGCACAAAACAAAGCAAAACTCAGGGGTCTTTAGGTTGAAGCATCATCCACACTATAAAAAACAGCAAAGCAAAGCAAGGACTGATGAGGCACAAAATTCCTGCTGTTCCCCTGTGCCTGAGGAGTTGGTTGTCATGCAGGAAGCTGTGGGATGCAGAGCTCATTCTCCCCCACCCCTTCACATCCACCCCAAAGACCAAGACTGCCACTTTCAGCTCCAAAACCTTCAAAACACTTTTTGGATCTCAGCCCTTAAAGGCAGTCCTCACAAATTCTCCCATCTGACCTAATCCCAGAGAAAGATTTTTGTTCTGGCTTCCTCTGTCTGCTGCCAGCCACGTCCTGGAGCACAGCCTGGTCACCACAATCTGACCTTGTGGGAAGTGTCCCTGAGCTGCCACAGGCTCTCCCACTTGGCAAATTCCTCAGCAGATGAGGTTGCTTCCAGATTTCAGCACTTACTGGCAAGCATCAAGTGGTTTGTCCAGAAAGGCTCTGAGTGATTAAAGATCTCTGGGAGCTCTGTTGTGGCCACTGCCTGGTTACTGACCTACACAAGCACAGCAACATGGGAACCACTGACCTGAGAAAACAAACTTTCCTGCTCTCTGTCTTCTAATATTTAGCTTTACTTTTTGAGATGAAAGAAGAACAAATTCCTATTTGTGTTCATTCTCATTGCCCAATTTAGGTTTTTAATCATTTACTGAGAAAAACAAGCCTTCTATTATGATTGATTGGACTTGAACATAGCTTGCATTCCAACTCCTGAGCAAATAGAAGCTGATTCACTGTTACCAAGACACTGAAAACATTTGTTATCTCTGTCTTGAAGGTAACAAATCTGCATCAGCAAGTGGGTGTGAACCACAGAAACGTTTGGGTTGGGAGGAACCTTAAAGCTCATGTCACTCCGACCCTTTGCCATGGGCAGGGACAACTCCACTAGCCCAGGTTGCTCAGAGCCCCATCCAGCCTGGCCTTGAGCATTTCCAGGGATGGGGCAGCCACAGCTTCCCTGGACAACCTGGTCCAGTGTCTCACCACCTTCACAGGGACTTTCTCTCTTATATTTAATGTAAATCTCTTTTAGTTTTTGCCCATGTAAAACATCAGTCTCCCTTATTTATACCCCTGTTAAGTAATGGAAGGCTGCTATAAGGGCTCCCCAAAGCTACCTCCTCTACAGACTAACACAGTCCCAGCTCTCTCAGCCTGTCTTCATAGGACACACTGGCACATCTGTACAGCAGGATAGAACCCACAGCTCATGCCCTGCGTGCCAAAGCACATGGGACCAGATGAGGATCACTGCTTCCTCTTTCTGGCTCAGTAACTTTGAATTCTCCTAATTGCAGCTTTCAAAAATTCTCTTCCCCAGCTTTCACATCTTCATACACTCAGCAGGCCATCCCTGGCATGCACATTCAAGCTTACACCCTTTAGTTTTGCAGATTGACCACTATTACTAATGGACATAAAGAAGGGGAGACAATTTGGAAGTCACTTTTTCTTCCCTCATTCCTCCTGTGTTTCCACAGCATTGGGATATCCTGGCACCCTGAAGTGCAGCAGACAGCCAAGAGAAGAGATGGTTCCCTTCTTCCAGCCTTTCAATCATGATCTACTCCTCTACAAAATCTCATGTGCTGCTCACTCTTTGGGATCCTTTATGCCAAAAGTGACTCTCATTTGTCTGTTGCAAATAATCACAAAGCAGCAAGAGCCCCACCCATTACTGCAGCCTTTTTCCACAGTCTTTGGGGGTAGATTGTTCACACTTCCTCAAAAAACACTGTACAGTGAGAGCAACGAGTGTCAGGAGGAAAACAGACACTTGAAAATAAAAGATCCAGATGCAACAGAGGTTCGTGGGATGTGAAAAAAAGGTGAAGTTTCCTAACCACATGAAGCAGGACTTTTTTCTAGCTGTTTTCTGCACACAAATGAATTCTAAGCAAACCCAAATTCCTTTCTCAGAAAGGGCAGTTGAGATGATCCCCAAGCCAATCTGCTCATACCAGGGATTAACAGTAATTGCCACCTCAGCTGCTTCTCCTTCACAGTATAAAATAAATCCATTTATGCCAAAATATCTTTCTCCAGCCTTGGAGATAACAGCTTTTCATCTGAGGTTGTGTTTCTCCCCTATCACTTCTGTCCATGAACAGGGACAGCCACCCACTTCCTTCTTCTATCTAAGATGTTGTATTTGAGACTTTCCTACAGAGCCAATTCTTTCAGTACAATCAGAATTGGGGTTTGAATCCTGGTCTGTGCCAATATTTCAGTACAATCAGAATCAGATTTTGGATCCTGGTCTCTGCCAATATTTTAAAGGCAACTGAAAGGGAAAGTTGGATCATCCCGCCACAGCCTGAGCCCATTTTCCAAATGGCTCTAGCTAAAGAACCAGCAGTGTTCCTGGGAGCAGCATTGAGTAACCACTTCACTTGAATTGAATGAGTTATTTAGATCAAACTGTTCTGAGCACCAAGGGATGCCACATCTCCAGACAGGAAATGTGCCATAGATGCTCTTCACCTCAGGACTGTGAACATCTTCTGTGGATCCCTCAACAAACAACCTGGAAGTAAAAGCCTTTTTGTACAATGTTTGTTCTTTCCCGTTTGCTAAACTGTACCCAACTGAATCTCTCATGATTCCTTGCTGAATGATGTTTTTGACAACTACAAAGCAGGTGCTAAGACTGGAGAAAGACACAAGAAAATCTTTCACAGGGATTTTCAAAGTGAAATTGGACACCTACTGAGTTAAGGCATTTGTTAAGCTTCAGTGCAATTGGCAGGACATGTGACACAGCTCTAAGGGGCTGAGGCACAACAGAGTCAGTCAAGGGACTCCACAGAGGCTCTTTCACAATCCTAAATCAACATGTCCCACTATCTGATCTGATCCCCTGCAGTGCAGCCCCCATGGAAGTGGCCTTCCCCTGCTCTGGCACTCCCACGGGTGCAGAGGTACCAGTGAGAATAATCAGGCACTGAGATCTGTTACAAAACTTGTCTAGATGGCAGTGAGCAAACTCCAAAGAGCTTTAGCTACTTGTGTGCAGTGCATCCTGATTTTATTAAAACAGAATACATAAATGAGTCTGATTTCTGAGGAGTGGCAAACAGCCCTGGGTCACATGATTTTAACAGCCAGCAGAATCAAAAGTGAACTCCCCCTGGTAACACAACCACATAATATGGCATTCAGAATATTTCTTTGCAATTTCTTTTATTAAATATCCTCTTTGATACAGAATATTTAAGCAAAAATAGTTTACAATCTCTGTTTTGGTAATTCTTACATGAGTCTTTCGCATAGTCACTCCTACAGCAGCTCATGTTGGCATTTAAGGAATAAATTTTTAGCAAAAATCAAATCTCTCACTGTGTGAGATCTATTCTACCCGAGGAAGTTAAAAGAGCATTGGAAAATGCCTATAGAAACTGTGGAAACTCTGAATTCCACTCTTCAGTTAAAAGAAGTTTAAGAACTGTGTCACTGACACATTCTTCTTAAATGAAGCAGCAGAATAGAAAAATGCATCCTCTGAAGTTCATACAAGTTCATGCCAGTGCACCCAAGGGCAGCAAACGCAGAGGAAATGCCTCAAGCACAATGCTCCAACGCAGTGCTGAGGTTCAGCACAGCAGTGCCCATCTCCACCTGCCAGTCTGGAATGTTATTTCCAGTACTGGAAATTTGTCACGTTAAATGACCAGTGGCAACTGGCACTACCCACCCTGATGGGATCGTGCCCCACAGAAGTCAGACAGCATAAACAGATTGTGCTTTCACTTCTGCCTGCCAGAACAGCTGCACAGCCTGAGACCCAGACTGACTCCTGCACTTTATTCTTTTCTATGTAACCAACCCCATTTTTTACATTGATGAACTGTAAATAAGTGTTTCTTTGGATCAAAAGATAGCTCCTATACTCAATAAATAGATAAGGCTCATTGGGTATCCAGATAAAAAAACCTGTTGGCACAGGAAAGGCATCTGGAGACACAGCACGTGCCCTCACTGTGTAGCTGTGGAGCACATGCCTCTGTCATGATGAACATTTCAAGCAGATCCTTAAGTTTCCACCAGAACTCTATGTCAGGGGCTGCTTGAGGTCAAACAAGCCAGTCCCTCCTTTGACAACCTTTCCAACCACCAGGCAGGCCGAAGGGGATCGCAGCTCATCGTGGGCACCTGCAACAGAATTCAAACAAAATCATATCAAGAGGCTCCCAAAGGATTCTCCAAGGTCAGTGCTGGAAAGAAAACGTTTTGGTTTATGTGCAAGAAGGCATCTGGTTCACCACCCCCAGGTTCAGAAAGGTTCTGCCACCTGCTGTTCACACTGAGTTGGGATTTCTGGGAGTTTAGAGGCCAGAACTCTTTCTAATCCTTCTACAACAACTATTATCTCATCCCCATCTTTGGTCCAAGCAAATAATTAGGCCATACATTACTAAAACCTCCCGATTCCACATAGAAAGACAAAACAGTCTGAATTCTAAGAGAACACAGATTTGACCTTCCAATGAACACATCCTGGTGACTAAATAGGTCACTAAAAAATACATGTGAGGCAAAACCAGAAAGATTCCCTTGTCATTGCTGCTTTTTTCCTTTGTTAGCATGAATCCCTTTGATGTGTATTTTAAATCCCTCTGGCTAGATATGAAGAGAACTTTTCACTGGAGAGACATTCCATGAATTCCTCTGATTTTGTGGTTACTCACTGTAGCGAAATAGTGTCACAGAAATTTGGAAGCACTCCAGATGACATGTCTGGCTGGGATTGTTTTACTTCCACTGTTTTTGTAAGCATTCAGGCTGGTTTTCATTCATCCTAACTACAGCAAGATCAAAGTTTATCATTAGCTCAGTAGGAAATCAGAAATAAAATTGTTAAACTTCTGCTAAGTTTGGTTATCTTTCTTCCACTGAGCAAAATGTACTCGGCTTTGCATCATGCAGAGGGTGGGGGCAGGAGCACACACAGCACTGTGTATGGCATGTGCTCACTGCTCTGATCTCAGCCACAGCTGGATAATTAAAAATAGCTGCTCCTAAATGTGTGTCAGCTGAAGAAGAAAAAAGCCCCTTTGTTAGATGGTTAAACAGGACAGTCGTGCTGCCCTGTTTGCTCATGTGATGTGAACAAAGAGTCATTCTCTGAGCAAACAGCCCAGGGGATCTCTCTGCTGATGCAGTTTGCTCCCTGCACAAGGAGGCCTGCTGAGCAGCCTGTGCTCCAACAGCCCTGCTCACCTCAGCTCTGCACGTCCTCACAAACCTCCTCCTCTCCTTCCTACTGCTCAGGGCTCCTTTCCTTCCTACTGCTTCCCACTGCTCAGGGCATCAGCCCCAGGCATCTTCTCAGTGTCTCTTGAACTGTACAATCAAGTTATCAGTTACATTAAAGCAAATTAGATCCAGGCTGCTGCAAGCCCCATTATGACTGATTTCCAGTGTGGTGAAATCATTAACTCCCTCTGCTTGTAATCAGTGCAGCTCCTGCCAAAGCCACCCTGCCCTTCTGTCAGCAAGCACTGAATGTCTTTATACATAATATTATCCATACATTACATTTCACTTGGCAAAAAACTCCTCTGATTTAATTTCTAAGTCACTATGTGATACAACAAAAATCCAGAGGGTGAAACTGAGTGAGAAACATCCTCTTCTCTTTAATTTCACCCTGGATTTACACTCTTCCTTCACAATTTTCAGATTAATTAAGTCACTCATAACCAACGTTATTAATTAAAACCCAATCTCTCTTCCTAGAAAAGGTATAAAACAGCATTAGCAAAAATGAATTCAGTGATAGAAGTACTTCTGATGTCAGTGCAAGGCATAGAGCTCTCCCCATTTGGAACTGGAAGGACACAGCACAGCAGCATCTGCAAAGCAAGCTCTGAATGGCAAGTAACAGAAACCAAGTTTATTTGCAAAAGGGAGATGTAATTAGTATCCAAAAGCTGAGATCACAAAAGCTGTCAAAATGACAGCCTTAAAGCATGAGGTTTTTTTGATAGAAGGCCTTAGATGTAGATGGCTAATGCTGCTCCAAACATCCTAAATGATCCACACAGCCCTGTGATCTCTACACCTTCCAGAGAGGCAACTGAGGGCAGAAGGATACTCTTGGGAATCTCAAATGGCACCAGAAACCTACCATTAGACAAATGAGTCTGACTCTTAGTCTGTGTTTGAGGGGAAAAAGCAAAGATAAAGTGCTAAATTAGAGTAACAGCCAGGTCTGTTCTCAAAATAAAATGCTGAATAGCAAGGCTGGAAAAGATATGGAAGTTATAACAGAGGCACAAAAACAAAGCAGAGAAGACATTTTTAATAGTAGAGACAGAAAAAGGCAGATTTAGTAGTCTGTTATAAAGCTTAGCTATAACAAATCTTAACAACCTTAAGGTTTGTTGTAAAAATGCCCATCTAATTCTTAAAGAAAGGAGTCACAGACCCCACAGATTCCATGTGGGAGCTGGCTTTATTTAAGCTGACAGAATTTTACTAAAAACATCTGGAACATTTTCCTAGGCGAGGGCTTATTTAAAATATCTGCCTTTGGCATTTTTTCTAATACAATTATGCATTACTCAAAACACTGGAAAATTATGACAGAAACCAAGCATATGTGAAATGCTGCAGCAAGAGATCTCAAACTAAACCATTTACCCATCATTGTTGCATCCTTCAAGAATTTGTAGCTGGTTTCAAACGTCATCTGCTGCAGAGGGGAGGAGTTGGACTGAATTCCAATGCGATTCAGTGGTTTGTAAATTCCTTCAAAACACATGTAATCTGCCACAAGTGAAAGGTGTCGAGGGTCTACCACAATTCCTTAAAACACAAGGAAGACCAATCATCAGAGCATTCAAGGGCTGAATCTGTGGGGCTTTTTACACAAATCAGGTCTAAAATAAAGCCTTTGAATCCAAGCAGCTTGGAGAACATCTCTACTAACATTCTTCTGGCAGTATGTCTCTGGTTTAACTGCTCCCCTCAAATCTCCAAGAGAGGCAGACCTCACTCTAATACAAACCAGTATCTCTCCAAACTGAAATGAAAGGAATGGGAAACTGCAATGTCAGGAATGCTGTAAGGCAGCAGAGTTTCTCTGCATGAAATCAGCAAATGTTTGCACAGAAGGGAATCACACATCCATCCATCTGGGAGGGACAGAGCTCTTGCCTCTCACCTGGTGGCCTGGATTAGCTGGGCCCCAGAGTCAGAAAGGCTCTGATGTCCTCTGTGCATGACATCAGGCATTCACAGAAAACCCTGTCCAGGCTAAAAAAAAAATGCACTTGTTCTGAAATAACACTTGTGGATTCAGTGTAATGGGGGTGATTAACAGCTCTGTCAACATTTACTGAGCAGTTCTTGAACAACTTGAAGGTCAGACCATTCTGGGCTGCCAGCTGGCAAATCTGTTTGCTATAACTGCTTGCTAAAATTCCCACTGTATTAATCTTCCCTATTTTCAATAGTTTATTTCACAGCAAGACTCCACTGCAGTGAGTGCCTGTGAAGCCATGCAGCCTCCCCTGGCTGGGCTGTCTGAATCATCTGAGAGAAGAACATTCAGACAATGCAGTGCAGCTAATTCTGTTTTAGGAAAGATATTTAAAAAAAACTCAGGAGCCTGGGTTCCCATCATTAAAAAGGCAAGGTTTATCTTCTTCTCAGGGCCACTGCACAAATCTAACAGTTGGCTTCCTCACACATTAATAATTAATTGGTCTGAAACTTGCAGATTGCAAAAAATGTACCAGAATTGAAGAACTCTGTGAAGGGGGAATAAATTCCACCTCACCTATTTCCTACTGATTAAAAGAAACCTAATAATTAGCTAGCAAGGTCTTCACAGAAGACTAAAATAATTAAAACAATGAAAACCTGCAACCTAAAAATAAGCACATAAATGAAAAGGTCATGGAAAACCATAACTGAAAGCACGTGTCTGCATTTTCCTATCCTAATGTTATTAAAGACTATAAAATACAAAGAAATCCTACCATATACAGCAAATACATCTTTTATTTCCTTTATAATCACCCTCAGGGCTGATTCAATTCCATAATTCTTAGCCATGGAATGGATATCATTGCAATAAAGTCTGTTCAGGTCCAAAATCTGAAAGCAGAAAAAATAGAGACACAAGTTAGGACAACAGTTGCTCTGTATTTCTAAATAACTTAAGCTAAGCTAAGAGAGATTTTTTCCCTACATTTTTCATGAACTTAAGCAGCACCAACAGTTACAGAATAATTAGGCAGCAGCCTAGTTGTCAAACACAGAGAAAAATTATTCTGAGGATTTGTGTTAAGCAGCATTAAATAGATGAATAGGAGCACTGGAGTCAAAATTCACCATAGGAGAAAGTTAACTGAAATCACAAAAAGCAAGCTAACAAAATACACCAGAAAACAAGTTAAAGTCTTCCAAACAACACAATGCAATGCCCAGTGTGTCTCAGACAGCCAGAACTATTAGCAAAACAGAAGATGCAGATTAAAACAATCCTGTATTTGGAGAGCTATGGCCTAGATGGGATAACAGAACTATTCATCTCCAAGCACTGCAATTCATTGAGATGAAGAACTCCCTCAAGTAACATTTAGAGAGACATGAGAGAGAAGAATGGTGTGAAATCATCTGTCATTAGGCCCTGGCTGCTGCACAAGCACTGATTTGCAAGCTGCCCTTGAGAAAAGGCTCCACTGAATACATCTGGGGATAAAAAGGTGGAGGAAGACAGTTCAAGAGCTGAAAAGCTCCACATCACCCCTGAGAAACTGAAATGACATCCATCATCCACCGTTTCCCCCAGAGCACAAAAGAGCATTGAATCCTGGGATTAGAAATAGATTACACACATCAGAGTACTTGAAGAGCTCTGCCAGGTTTATCCCTTCTGTCTGGAGAACAGATTCCTTCTCCCCCTCCTTGCTGGTGCTTTCATTGAGCAGGCAGCGTGTGATGCCCTTCACCTCGTGGATCACTGTGCTGCGCGCCAGGGATGCCAGCAGGGAGGACAGGTCAAAGTACACCTTGGTCAGAGGCAGTGCCAAGGAAACCTGATGGGGAAAAACCAACACAGTGTAAGGAGGCTTGAACACCAGGCTCAATAACCAGCACTCTTCAAGCAAAAAGCTGACAAGTGGAATCACCCTCGTTGTGTGTTAAGGAACATAAATGTCTGACTGGAATTAGAGGTGAATGAGGGCAATGTGAACTCCCCATCCCAGGATCACTCATCCACATTGCTTTTGAGATCTCTGAACTTACAAGGACGCCTATTTTTTTTGTTTGTTTGTTTATCCTTTCTGTCAGGTATATGCTTGTTGAGTTTTTATTTTTTATTAAGATGTTAACATTTTTTCAACAGTTCAACCATTGCTTTTATTCATCAAGGGCTGCACAGCAGACGGTCAGACATGTTTTATGAAAAATCCTTTCCTTAGGATTTTTTCTCCTGAGAAGCCAAGAGGCCTCAGAAACAAAATGTAAACAATGATTTTCTGCTACTGTGGAATGCAACGGGTGGATCTGTGATTGGTCAATGTTGGTTGTTTCTAATTAATGGTCAATCACAGTCCAGCCGTCCAGACTGTCTCAGTCAGTCACAAGCCTCTGTTATCATTCTTTTTCTATTCTTAGCCTTCTGATGAAATCCTTTCTTCTATTCTTTTAGTATAGTTTTAATATAATATATATCATAAAATAATAAATCGAGCCTCCTGAAACATGGAGTCAACATTCTCGTCTCTCCCCTCATCTTAAGACCCTTGTGAACACCACCACAGCAGACCATCATATACCAAAAGCTTAAAACAATAAACCTGTCAAAGAATTGTCTTTAGAAAAAGCTCCATGAGGTGTTCTGAAAATGAGAAATTACTAAAAATGCCATCAAAAAATACATTTGTAGTGCCACTTTCTGTATTCATATGGGGTTGCTGAGACAGAACAGCAGCACTGCACTGAAAAGAACCATTTTTTATGGGAGATACATGCAGCCACCCAGAGATGTTCCACCTTACCTCACACCAAAGCTCACTTTCAGTGTCAAAGGTGTAATCCTGTATGGACGGGTGGCTCTCCACAACAGCACTCACTCGCACCTCTGCTGACTTAAGCAATTGATCTTTCCCTTTTTTAGTCTGAGACACAAAGGAAAGATGCTGAGAATCTTCACCCTCTGCTCTGTTCTGATCCTCTTCAGCACCAGGAGTCCCTTCTTCTTTTTCAGATTCAGCCTCTTCATCTTCTGGATTCTCATGAATGTTTTCTTCCCCATTCTCTTCTTCACTCTCATAATCAACCTGCAAAGAAATAACACTGTGTTTATCTGAGCCAGAACCTGTACAGAGACACAGCACACCATGAACAGTTCAGTTCTGGAATGTTCTTCACTGCTGAGTTGCAAGGATCTTGCCCCTAATGCACAAAGAAAATGCAATATTGTTGTAAAGAAAATAATACAACAGATTCCGTTCAGTCATTATTTCTTTATAATCTTACCATTATTTCTCAGCACAGTCCAGGATGCTACAGGATGTTGAGACTGTAGCAGCATTTAGTTTGCTCTCCCTGAGAAGGTCAATTTCTTCCCATAATCCAACTCTGATCATGGGATTCCCTCAGGATTTTCAATTACCCCACTCTCTAGCTGAAATTACAGCACTCCACCCTTTAAGAGCTAATTATAAAGTACTGAACACAGAGAAACATGCAGGGAGACTTTTTTTAAGGACTACAGTAAAGTTTTAAAAACAATGAATAGCATGAAATTAGCAAAAGGTAAAGTTAAGGTGAAGTTCAGCACAGCCTAACTGCCAGACACATTCACCCAAATGCCTGAAGAACTAAGCTTCAGAAAAGAGACAAATGAAAACTCTTCAGCCCAAAGAAGGAGAGAACCCCTATTTCCCTCTCAAGTAGGGTTTGGTTTTTGTCAGCATTTTGTTCCAATTGAAGTTTTCCTTCCCAAGTCAAACACAGAAGAAATAGGGAATTAAAGAGCAGTGCTGAGCACCTATAAAGTGTTTACCTCTTCCTCCTGGTTCTTCCTCCGTTTTGTTTCTGTAGCATCACCATCCCCTTCATCAGCTTCTGCATCAACAATGTTCTCTTCTTCCTCTGCTACAGCTTCCAGACTGTTCAGTGTCTAAAAATCCATGACAGACAGATCATCAGGCTGACTGCTAGTCAGTACCAATAGCATCAAAAGGCTTCAGCCAAACATCTGGAGTTTAACAATCTCTTGTTCAATGTTCTACCTTTACAGAAAAAAATAATTTCTGTATGTCCACTACCATAAAGAAATTAACTCATACTCCTGATAACTTCAACATTTAACAAGATCAATGTCTACACGATGGATAAGCTGTCACTCTGCTTTGACATTCCTTGATGGGAGAGGAGTGGCAGAAGGAACATGCAAAAGCATTTCAATGAACAAAGAACCTTCCCTAAAGTTTTGACAACTACTGCTCCAACAGGACTGATCTGGGAGCAAGAAGAGTGGTATGTTTTTGTCCCAAAGAAGCAAAAATAAACAGGCATTTTCAGAGTACAGTCTTAAGTAAATCAGGAATTAATACACAAGAACTTCAATTTCCCTGTCAATTTTATGAGAACGCAAAGACAGTTTATGTATGAAGTATTTCAGTAGTAATTCAGTATTCACACATTTGGTGTGCACTGAAACATGCTACACTTTCCCAGTTCTGGTTCTCAACAACATTGAAAGGAAGTAAGGTGTTTTTCAGGTGATGTATTTTTGTACCTTGTCTTGGTCATCATCTAAATCCTTCCGAGTTGTCTTCCGAGTGCTGACTTCATTAAAAGATGCCATCTTTGTAGTCTTCCTTTTAATTGCTTCCAGAAGAACTTTAAAAAACCTGACAGAAGAAGCAACTCAGAATGTCAAAGCTCAGCAGTGCTTTCAGAAAATCTGAAGCTGTCAAAAAATTTATATATTTTGGTTAACAAGTCAGACAATTCATAACAGGACGTTATTCCCTGCTGGATGCAAAAGTACCTCTAGGATAATCCAAATAATTTTTCTCAGCCCTTTCTCATTCATTTAGGAATCAAAAGGTTGGTATGAGCTCTGTTACTGTCACAGATGTAGCTGTGCACCCAAAGCATAAAATTATACACTCATCTGGATATAAAACCTGCACATCAAATTGACCTTCAGAAGAAATGGTTCATTACTGGACTTGAATTATAAATTTGCCAATTTTATTCAAGACATAAAAGCAACCATGTAAATTTTTTCTGTAACTCTGCTGGAACTGTTGCTCTAAAAGCCACACCAGCTGTAATCAACCACATGCAAAGCCCATAAAGAGGCAAAAGAAGAGCGAATAATAAAGTATCTGAAAGCAAACTCACTTTGTTTCCATGAAGTGCAAGATCTGCCTGGGCTTCACACACTTCTCCTCTCGGTAATATTCATGGGGCAAGAAATGGAATCTGATTTTGTAGAGGCGATGTTTGTTCAGCTTGTGCTTCACATGCAGGGATTCCTCAATGTCCACTTTCTCCAAGACCTACAAAACATTCCCAAGTAGGGAATCTGTTACTCCTTTGATGAAGGAAACACATTTCATCTGTTTCCTGCAGTTCTGGTTTTCACAGGAAACCAGAATTACACAAGGCTAACTGGCAAACTTTTCTGGAGGCTTTGCTCCTGGGCAAAAGGACTGTACCCTACTGCACTTTTTGTCTTCCCAACAATTAATTCAGACAATACTGGAAAAGCCTCAACCGCCACCCAACTCCTTCACAAGAGATTACCCTTCTCAGGGGGCTTACAGCTTCATTTTACTGACCATGCTCACAGAGCAGGGCAGCATTCCAGCACACAGCTAAGTCTTAACCTGATTGTTGCTGCTTTCAACTCACAAGATGTGAAAAAATAGAAGGGGGAGGGCATGGAGGAGAGCACAAGGATGATGCACTTCCAGGAAGGAGGGAACACAGAACACATCCTGGTGTAGTGAATCTCCACAGAGACAGGTTCTGCTTCCACTGAGCACAGCCATCTCTGTTAGATTAGGAAGGGATGGAGAGCAAATAGAAAGGTATCTATCTGAGCTCTATGTCAATCACAGCCAGATGAGCTTGTCTCAAAGACAAAACAGAATCCTTCCAATTCTACAGACAGAGGAAAATGTGCTTGAGAAAAAGCCAAAGACTATGGCATAGCAAACTACTGATGAGCTAAAAAAGGAGTTTGTTTTGCTGAGTCTCAAAGGATGCACTGAAAAGAAATCTCACCTCAGCCAAGCACACTCTTGTGAGCAGTTTTTTAAGATGTTTCACCTTTTTGAGAGCTTTCTTGGTATTGAGCACAGGAACACTCATCATTGGTGTTTTAATGTTTGAGCTGGCCACCATCAGTATTTCCCTCAACCTTTAAACAAAGAATAAGCATTCCAATTAAGCCATAAAAGCACTATGCAAATCAAGTAATTATCTAGGTCATGTCATTTCATTAGGCAGAATGCAGCAACTGGCAGTTCCACCAAAGCCATGTGCACCCAGAGCTGTGGTCACACTGCACTGCTCCTTTTCTCTGTTCTGATTCCCCACCCGGCACAGCAGCCCCACAGCCTCAACTGGATTATTCCCCCAGTTATGAGAAGAGGTGATAATAAACTGTTCCAAGAACAGAAGGACTAATGAGGTCTGTTTCCTACAGAGGCATGATGGATGCTTCCTTGTGTGTTCTTCCCCTCCTGTGCTTCTCTGAAGCAACACAATCCTCTCCCACCTAAGGCATCTCACACTCCCACATAAGGCCTGGTCAGGACCCACATTATTCCAAATAAACTGATGATTTGCTGTAAATCAGATTAGAGTAAGGGGCCTTCACAGATCTTTAGTATCTGGAAAAAGAACCAAAATAACTGAAAAATTGTAAAACAAAGTATTCTGAGCAGGCAAAATTTACAAGGGCACTGAAGGACTGTTCACCCTCAATATTCACCTGCTAGTGTACCTAGCACAATTATATACCTAAGTGCCTAAAATAAAGGGCCCATTGAGGACACAGCTTTCTCACCTTGGAATACCCAATGTGACATTCATTTCACCTCTGCCAGCAAAGTGAAAGGTGTTCAGAGTCATCTGTGTTGAAGGTTCCCCAATGCTCTGAGCAGCAAGAAGCCCCACAGCTTCTCCTGGGTCACACAGAGAACGCTGCCACTTTAAATACAACAGATCCTTTAATCTGGAGATAGGAAATGAGAGGTTTAGCTCAACATACAAAATAAACTCAGAAAAAGAATGAATCATTGCTCAGTTCAATGAAATCCCATCTTTGAGACAATTTCTCCTGGTAGCTTACAAATAAACACGCTCCAGAAACTGTAAAATTGTCTATCCCCATCTGATCTGACAAACACAGCCCATTAACACAGAACTGGGGACTTGGCCAAATTGTATTTTAGTTCTGCTGCCAAATCCCAGAATGTCAAAAGAGAGTCCATTTACTCCCACTTGCACTTGCTAACAGCCTTGCTAACTCCAAGGTGCATCAAGAGCATACTTTGTTTTTCAAGATCACTATAAAGTATTATTTTATATGCATGGGGACAGCAATACATTGCTGTGGTTCCAGAGAGGCTTTGCTGAAGCCCTCAGCAGCATGGAAAATTCAGGTTTGGAAGGAACAGATAACCAGAGCCTCTCCATTGCACACTAAACATGTTTGGCTTTCAAGAACCATTCTGAAACCCACTGCTTAGCTTCACAACAGAAACAAGGCTTGGTAAAGACTTTTTTCAGTTTTAGCAAACTTGCTCCAAAAAGGTATTTTGGGTTTTGTCTCAGTGGAAAGAAGACACAGAGGTTTTTACCTATCAGAAGAAAGTGCTGTGTGCATGTAACTCCGGCTGTTCTCAGATTCCCATTTATTGATATAGCCTTCAACTCCCTTTTCAAATGTTTCTGAAACAGATGCAAAATAAGTATCTGGACGCCAAACCCCGAGGCTTGGGTCAGGACACTTATTTGTCTTCTTCAGGTACTTCTTTTGTTTCTTCTCATCAAGCTCATACCAGATCTTCAACAACTGAAAATGAGAGGAGGTTTTTAGGCTGGCTGGTTTACCCACAGTAAGACCACAAGCAAACAAGCAGCAGCAAAGGAGGAAAGGAGAACCTGTGCAGAGTGTAAGGGTGTACACACACAGCAAACAGCTCAGCTGCAAATATAGTGTTCTCCTTTTCCTGATATTTAACACTTTTGAAGTCAAAATATTTCAAGATTCTTTACATGCCTAAAAATACCCCAACTTATGTAACTGCTCCATAGTAACTACTCCAGAAAGCAGTGAAATAAGGCCTCAAATAATGATTTTATCTGGGAGTCAAATCAAAAACTAGGAGTTACTATCAAAAAGTGTCAAGAGCAACACAAATTCAGCATAGCACAATCAATAAACCTTTGATTAGGAAAAACAGTTTTTGGAGTCAAGCTCACAGACTTATCTCTCAACACCTTCAACCTGGAGTTTCATGCTAACTGCCAAAGTTCCACCAGGATAAATTCCTTGTGACAGCAAGGCTGTGAAGCAGGATCTGTCTGCATTTTGTGTCCATACACACCATCTTCAAGAGGCTTAAGCAGGAGTATTTTTTTGGAAAAACTAGGCAGGGCTGGCTCAGCTCTTTGATCTTTGGTATTCAAAGAGGCTCTCATCCAGCTAGCAGACAGCTGTCCATGCAAGACAGATTTACTTTGTGTACATGAAAAAAACACCAAACAAATAACCTGCCAATAAAAAGAAACAACTCCTCCAAACCATTCACAAACATGACCTAACAACACATTTATCTCAGTTTTTAGCCCCTTCCCTAGAACTAGGGCCCATAGACTTTAATAAATCTCAGCTTATCATCCACATACTTGACAAGATTCCTTTAAAAGGCAACTTGTTTAGTTAGACTGTGAAACACTTTAGAATTCACAGAGCAATTAAACAAAAGAATTCTGTAACTTCTTTTGAAGGGGTGGGTCAGTTCATCTATGTTACCTGTAAAGTAGCAGGATCTCTTCCATTCTGTATTTCACCTCCAGGAAGCTGTGCTTTCAAACTTGCCAATTTTTTTTGGGAAAACAACAGAAAGCCTCCTTCTCTTTGCACGGAGTTTTGGTGTCTGGCTCGCCACTTTTTGATGGCTTTGAACTGCTGGTTAGCTTGGTGAGACTCCATCCTTGCTAAAGCTTCATCCAGATGATTTGTCTTCTGAATTACCTGTAAGAAAGTAATTTGTATGATTATTCTTCTATCCTCACTTTACCAGAAAAGGCAAAGCAAACTGAGAAGGTCATCTGCTGTCACTGCTGTAAAGCAGTTTTCAAATTTGGTTTTCAATTCAACCGAGACAAAACCCTTACCACTTTATGTTATTATCACCACTCTGTAATAAGCATTGATGATACTGGTAAAAGTTAATCAAACTTGACAGACTGAAAAGTGAAGTCATCTTTGTTGAATTCAAGTGCAGAGTTAGAATAGACAGTGTTTGGTGCTCTGCTGAAATTGAGATGCTTAAATCAATCTGCAGACTTCAGATTGCTTCCATATTTTGAATACAATGGCAAATAAAATTGTACATTAGTCTGAAAGTAACTGAGACAAACAAGTGTTGCCACTGGATCCCTGACAGATATGCCAGATGTTAATCATGTGTTTCAGTCTCCCTTTCACCCCTCATAAATGTATAAGATTTAGGTGTTCTACCTCATAGTTTTCTGCAATGAAAGGAAACTGCTCAGGTTGTAAGAACTGAGTTTTAGGGATATCAAGCCCATCTTCTCCATACAGAAACTGCACCACGCTGCCATCACTGTCTCGTACAGTCAGGTCATACTGAACCACCAGTCCTTCCAAATGTTTTATGATACACCTATTCCAGAGGGGGAAAAATGGGAAAAAAACAAAAGAGAAGAAAAATGCTGTTAAGAGGCTACAAAGCAATGAGAATGATACAACTCTAACACAAAAACCACCATTTTCATCAACATCTTAAGTGTACTTAAGGGCTGCACTGCTCCAGGAATTCTGGAAGCCAAAATCCTATAGACACAACACTCATGTGAAATGCTAAATTTGTAAAGCTTTCAGCATGCTCTTCCCTCCAGCTTCCTTGGACTGATCTGACTTAAAATGAAACAGTAAATTACTCTCTATTTCTGCTCTCATGCTTTGACAGTTTTCTGGAAGAAAGGAGCATCCCTCCTTTAGAACTCCTCACTACCCTCTGACACAATTAAAAAGTTCCATTTTCTTCTATATATGCTGGAGATGTTGCTTGACTAAAGACAAGAGCCTCTCAATGTGGCCAAGAAAAACTAGAGCTGCCTGAACTTGTACACCTATCTATATTTGTACCAGAAAAAAAGATTTCTACAAAAGGAGAAGCTGTTGCTGTTATGTGCCAGAGCTAAGTTTGAAATGATCATGTTCCAGTTGATCTAGATCTCTAGAAAATTTTACTTACAACAAACAGCATTCAGACTATTTTGTAAAAATCAAATACAGTGAAGTTAATCGAAGCAATGCAGGCACTTAGAGTCTACAGAACTTTCTCAGAAAAAAAAGAGAAAAATCAACAACCAACAAAAGGACCTTTCAAAGGCTCCGATTCTAAAGCAGGCCTCTCACCTTTGCAGGTACCCAGAACGGCTGGTTTTGACAGCTGTATCCACAAGACCTTCCCTGCCAGCCATGCAGTGAAAGAAGAATTCCTAAACACAAGCACAACACCATCAGCATTCTGCTAAGAAGTGAATCAACACTGGCATTTTATGTTCTTCCTCAAAAGCTTCATATGAAACCAGGGTGAACAAAGTCCATTTATCTATAATTGCAGATACCCTTTATTAAAATACCAAGACTTAAATACACCTCATGATCAACACAAGCAGTCTTAAACTTACAGAAGGTTTGATCCCAGTGAGAAATCTGCCAGTCACAAATCCTCCTGAGCTAGGGGAAAAGTCATAAGGCTGGAAACATGGCAGTGATTTGCCAGATGCCATCAGTGGGGGTCTTCGGCCTTCCAGCTCAATCTGGCCCAGCAAACAAGAAATCTAAATGTGGGCAGGAAAAAAGGAAACATCACTTTTCCATCCAACTTTATGTTCACATAAGCTTAGTGATTTTTCTTGAGAAATACAGTAAAAAAAATGTCAAACGTTCAGTAAATGTTCTGTTGCTCCATGTGGAGTTGTTAATGAAATTTTCCAGCTACTGAGGGGCAGAAAAGGCATGGAGATCTCACCTGGCTTTTTAAAGTTATTCCAGTACCCTGACTCATCCTCAACACCACCTCAATACCTCAATCTACATACTTATTTTAACACAGAAATGTGAAACTAAAATTACTGTAGATATTTTTTAGGTCCCTACATTACCCTCACCACCTCTCAGCACTGTACTAAAAACAGAACAGAAACCTCAACCCAAAATGCTTTCCCTTTTGAGCTGTGGTCATTCTCTCCATTTTAGATGGCATTTTTATAGTGTCTCTTGCCTGGTGTCTGTGTTGCAAATGTAAAATGAAAATGTATCCTTCCACTTCCAGCAAAACCAAAGATGATGTGGTTCCTATTCAGAAGTTGAAGGAGAGGGTCAGTCTTCAACAGAGGCCAGGAGTTGTTTCTCCTACAGTAGGTTTGTTTGCATAAACTGCAGTATTCCTTCTGAAAAGCAGTTCTGCTATTTCAATAAACCCTCATGCACTGAGGAGTGATTCAAAAATAGGTTATAATAAACACTGACTCTCTTCCATCACCCACTGAGGTCTTTATTACATTCTTCTAGCATTTTTCCATGCCAAAGTCCAGCCTGAAAACCTTGCTCTGGTATCAGATATCCCCACAAGAGCTTCCCAACAGTTATATTTTAGGACACACCACAACAGCACATGGAGCTGCTAAGCATTTTCTGGTTATTGCATTACCTGCATTGTGTTTACAGTGGATCCTTTGGCTCCTGACTGTACCATCAACTGCAAATTGTTCTCTGGAAAGCTCCTGTGGAGACCAAGGGGCATGCAAACCTACAGAGTTGTGGGGGAGTGAAGGGAACAAAACCAAACATTATTCATGAAACAATAAAACCCAAGAAATTCCTGTGGAAGGCTTTAACAAAGTGAAACGATGAGTAATCACAAACATTCCTATTTATAATTTCAATTTGTCTTCTCACTCAGGGAGGACAAGGCTGAGGAGGAGAGGCAGCATGTGGAGCCCCAAGCTGGGGACAGATGAAAAGCTTCAGCCTCCAGAAGAGTCAGGCACTGCCCATCCACATTAATTAACTTAATAAGAAAGTGAAACAAGATTAGTATGCACAAATGCCTCAGTGCCAACCTTGTTGACTTCATTGTTGTATTTGTTTACTTCCTCCTTGAATTTCATATCAACCATGTTAAAATCCCTCTGGTCTTTGCAGAGATGGGCATCCTGCCACTTCCCTTGGACCTCCTCACATGATGCTGTTTCTGGCAAATTAAGAGCAGCTCTAACAGCCTGAAAGTAAAATATAGGAATTTTTAGGTGTTAAGCCAGCACGATTGAATAAGGCAGTATTTCAAAAATTTTGCATTATGGAAGAAAAAATTAATCTGCAAAACAGACTTACTTCAATACCACTCTGCCTTGACCTTTCAATTATTTTTTTTCTTTTGTGGTCTGCATCACGTTTAACCAAAATATCTTCAATCCCTGTTAAAGAGGAGAGACAGGACACATTGGTCTAAACTGAAAAAAATCAAGGAAGAAACCACATTTGGTGTCAGGGATTTTGAGTGAAGAGCTGGGAAAGAAAGTCACAACTAAAGTTATAATGATGGTTAGACTCAGGGCCTGCATTTTGGCAAGAAGAAAAAAAATCTGAGTAGCTTCTGGATAGAGAAGTTGTAAGTCATAAAAGGAAAAAATAAAAGAGCAACATAAACTAAGCAGTAAGAGTGCAAAATCAACTCCCTAACTTAAGAAGTCTTAATTTCAACAGTCTCTAAAAAATCTAAAACTAATGCTTTATGGACCAGCCACATCAAACTGTTTTTTCCCTTCCATCCACATCAAACTTCCTATTAGTTGAACTTTTCACAATCTGGCATTTCTTAGCTTTTTAAAAAAAAGATAAATTAAAAATACAGATCCTTGAGATGACAGGACCAGGGAACAGATTAAACACTGGAACCTGAACTCCTGTGGGCTCTTTGTAAGGATTCCTGCCACAGACACTAAAATGGTCACTAAAATGTCTGTGTCAAAACACCAAATCCCAAACTCCTGCTCCAGTCTCACTTCTTGTCTGATGTTTTAACTGCCCAGTGTCCCAGGCTTGTTATCTTTTCCTATCTAGCTTTAGCACCCTGGCTCCCAGGACTCCTGTGAGTTAATCAGTCACCTTCCTCACTAGAGAAGATACTCCTATGTTGGTGCCTCACTACTGCTGACTGTTGACTGTGTCTCCAAACCTCTTGTACAAGTTAGAAAACCTGTAATAAAAGCTTTTCAAACTCATTGACCAAAAGTTTTGCCATAAAATGTGATGTGCAAAGCTTGATCACCAAGCCCTTAAAGTTCTTTCATCTTGTTTTGTCAGTTGTTCTGCTTTCTAAGCAATAATTACTTTTCAAAGAAGCAAAACATGAGGTTTGGATCTAAACAAAATTTCAATACAGGACACATTAACTGTGTACACTTTGGCTAGGCAGGACAGAAAAGAGAAATTGTTGGACATCCTCATGCTCTCTTTATGCTTAGAAGGCCAGGTATGAACCAATAAAAAAAAAAAAAACAACAAGATCAAAAACAGGCTGGCAGGCAGCTATCTCACTCCTGGGCAGTTTTGCAGAATTTCATTCACAGAATTAGCATGTGTTATGCCCAGCCATGTGTGGTTTAGACCTCAGGAGGTGCTGCAGGCACTGCTGCTGATACTCACCCATGGTGAACCCCCTGTAGAGCTGCAGGTAAGCAGTGAAGAGGCGCCCCAGACACGTCAGCACCTTCCCACTGGTTTCACCCCCATAGATCTCATAGCAGCAGTGGACCAGCCCATAGGCAGAGCTGCCAAAGTGAGCTTTGTCCAGGACTCCACACAGTAATTCCCCATTTCTGATAATAACCTGGAAAATAAAACACAGCTTTGAATAAGGAAAACAGAAATTTTAATTGTACTACGACCTTGACAGGTTTTTCCATGTAATCCATGTGAGAAGTGATATAAGTTTAAAAAGCTTACATGTTGCTGAATGGTTAAATGTGGTCAGATTATCTGTACTTTCAGAATTTATAGCAGAAATGAAACTTACACCACCACTTGCATTTTTCCACCTATAAAGTCTGACAAGGAAGACACATGGTCTAACAAAACCAGATGGAATCTACCTAAGTCAGGACCACAGAGAATTTTTCCTGACTCTCAGGCCTATCCCTCAATCACCCACTTCTGGCAGCAACTGTTGCCAAATATCTGTTTCCAGCTTTGTCATCTGCCTTCCTCCCTTCCCATTCCTTTACTGTACATACAATTTTCATACAACACAGCCCAGCCCAACCCCTAGAGTTGTTGCATACCTGAGATTCACACATTGAATCAAGACTCAGACATCCTTTTGCAGGTCCCTTTACCCAGGCTTTCCCACCAATTTTTGCTTTCCCAGTCAAGTTCAGTGGAGCATGGTTGTCTGGAATGATGTTTATTAACAATGTGGAAACAACCTATAAAGAAGCAGGATGAGGGGCAGGAATTTTTTTTTTTTTGTATAATCACTTCTCAACATTAAAAAATCTGGCATGAATGAGAAAAGCAACATCTTGGATGTATTCCTTCCACTGACAGCAAAGTTTTGAAAGCTTGGAAGTCTCACAAGGCAGGACTATCCTCCTGCTACTCTACCCTCTGAAGGAACAGTGAGCTGTGTAATTATTCAGAAATATAAAACAGCAAAGATTTTTCCAATACTTAGATATATTAAAATTAAAAAAAAAAGCTGTCTGTTGGGTTTTACAGCTCAGAAACACACACCAAAACCTACATGGTGTTAATGGAATCTGGCCTTCAAACATCCTTAGCAGCTCTGGTTTATTATTACCATTCTGCTTACTTTAAAACCACCAGCATTCTTTAAGCCAGTAAATGATAAACTACCTGCTTTCCTGTCCATAATCGTTGTGGCTTCATAATGGCTGGAGGAAAGATTTTAATTCTTCCTTTTTTGTCTGTCAGCCCTCGGTACACCAGCTCCATGTACTGCTCTCTGGTGAAAAAGCAGCCCCGCAGTGTCATGCTGACTCCAGAAACCATGTGGTCCTGGATCAAGCCAGGAAGTGGCTTCCCATCCTAAAGGGGGAACAAGAAAAAGGTGGTGGTGGTGGGGTTAATAAGTTGTGTGCCTCCAGCTCCCAAAATTATTCCCCCTGGAGAGAAGTACTTAAGTAATTTGTAAAGGACTTATTATAGCACAGCTCTCTACTGAATCTTTTCTGGACACTGCCACTCAAAGGAACAAGATTGTTTGGATGTGCTGGGCCCTCTTTAGAGGAACAGAACCACAAGTGGAGAAAGAACAGAGAAATAAACCTCAGAAGTAAATAAACAGACTTTTAAAAATTATCCCATTTGTCATTAGACAAAACAAACGAAAGCAATTGCATCTAGAAATAAATGTATCTGGCAGTTGTACTTGCCTTTGGCACCAGGTACTGTTTATCAGTGATGGCTAAGGTGTAGGCCTCTGCCCTGCCCAGCTCACTCTGAGGGAAGTGGGCATTCATTTCATCCCCATCGAAGTCAGCGTTGTAAGCCTTGCAGTTGGCGTAGTGCAGCCTGAGCACCTTCTCGGCGGGCAGGATGCGGGCGCGGTGGGCCTGGATGGATGGCCTGTGCAGCGTGGGCTGCCGGTTCAGCAGCAGCACGTCCCCGTTCCTGATGTGCCGACACACCTGCCACAGACATTGGGGTGCTGCCACAAGTGCCTCAGAAAGGACTGACTGAGCTTTAAACACATACACAGATCCATAGAATCACAAGCTTGGAAAAGATCTCTAAGATCATTGAGTCCAACCTATGCTCTAACACCTCTACTACTGTAGCACCAAGTGCCATGTCCAGTCTTTTTTTAAACACATCCAGATGGTGATTCTATCACCTCCCTGGGAAGAGCATTCTGTACTTTATTATTCTTTCAGTGAAATTTTTTTTCCTAATATCCAACCTATACCTTCCCTGACGTAGCCTGAGACCATGTCCTCCAAAACATCTTTCTGGTATTTGTGCTCTGTGCAAAACTCAGAGAGAACCAAGACTGTTCGCCCCTGGGTGCCCCCTGCTCTCCACCAAACAACTATACCCCATTAACTCCCCCAAACCACACTGATCAATCAGCTCTTCATCCAAAGCCCACTGGGCTGAATTGATACCTCCCATAATATACCCAGCCCTGGACACCCTAGGATAAGGTAGTAATAGCTGGACTGCTATTAACAGCTTTCAGTATGTGAACAGAGGCCAAGAATCTCTAAAGTTCAGCTCTGAGTACAACACAATACATCCCTATCTAGAACATTTTCTTTTAGTAACATCCAAATATCCACTTAAGTGATTACCAACAGGAGTATAGTAAGTTGTTTGCCTGTGACAGGCTCTGAAAGAACTGACATCACAGAAATACTCAAGACTTAAATTTCAAATCTCTGCTAAGCCTTCTGGTATGCATGCTCTGTGTAAAACTCTGAGAGAATCAAGACTGTTTGCCCCTGGATGACCCCTGCTCTCCACCAAACAACTATTCCCTATTAACTCCCCCAAACCACAGTGATCAAATCAATCAGCTCTTCATCCAAAGCCCACTGGGCTGAATTGATACCTCCCACAATATACCCAGCCCTGGACACCCTAGGATAAGGTAGTAATAGCTGGACTGGTATTAACAGCTTTCAGTAAGTGAAGCAGAGGCCAAGAATCTCTTAAGTTCAGCTTTGAGACAACACAATACATCCTTATCTAGAACAGTCTCTCAGAACAGTCTCATTTTAATTTTTCTTTTAGTAACATCCAAATATCCACTTAAGTGATTACCAACAAGAGTATGGTAAGTTGTTTGTATAAGCTAAATTCTGTTATGTTTAACTCTGTGACAGGTTCTGAAAGAACTGACATCACAGAAATACTCAGACTTAAATTTTAAATCTCTGCTAAGCCTTTATGAGAGACAAGGTAATACATAAGAATGTGAAAACATTATTAAACACCAAAACTTTTGCCCTAGTAGCTAAATAGTGCTTTTCCAACTCTTGTAAGGGACGGAGATACAGTTAAGAAGTTTCAAAGGTTGATTAAACTGCAGCACAGAGGAGAAACAACTGACATAGAATCAATTAGGCTGGAAAAGATCATGGAGATCAACTAAGCCAGCACTGCCAAGGCCACCACTGAGAATAATCTGCATCTTGGCATGATGAATGCCACACACTGCATATTAGAAGAAAGCAAAGGAAGGAAAAATGCGGTTTAGAATTTGAAAAAGTACCATGTTTTTATTCCTACTCCATGAACCAGAGATGAAGGAGGGCTCTGCCCATACTCACAATCTTCAGGCCTGTCTGGGGTGCCCCTGAGGAGGGGGTGAGGAGCTGCTTGGCGATGGCCTCGCGCTGGGTCAGGCTGGTGGCGCTCAGCACCGTGCGAGACCCGTCCTCGTTGATGACCATGGAGGCCCCAGGGTGCACCTTGGGGCCATTGATGACAGCCTGCCTCAGCTCCTTGACATTCCAGGGAGTGACTGGCTGAGGATAGGTCAGTTTGGTGGCAAATACCTAGACAGGAAGGAAAAGAGGAGCTTAAAACTCTAAAAGCCACTGATAAAACAGCATCAAAATTTAGTAGTATAATGCAAGAATAAATTACTTTAAGCTCTTGAATGCATCTCCTCCTCAGTCCACTCTAGTGCCAAATAAACACAATTCTGTTTTAAAATCCTCTACCATACGAATAGAAACGTCCCTTTTACAATTTTCCACTGTGGTATAAAACTCAATTAGCAATTTAAAAAAGCAATCATGGATTTAGATTCTGCAAATAAGCCAACAAATACAGAGAAAAAGCACATTATCATCAGGTTCACTATTTTCGGCAAAGACGAGATAACGAAAAACTCAAATTCAGGCTTGGTGTCATTTCTGTGTAGCTAAAAATCCTTAAGGATTGTTGAAGTTGGTGATGTTACCACAGCCTTTTCCTAAGACTGCAGCGTGGAAACCCAGGGCACCACAGGGAATATTTCTCTGTCTGCTCTGGGGTGCCCTGACCCCCAGGGGAGCACTGACTTTCACCCTCATCCATGGAGAAAGTTTCCCAGACTTCAAGATAGACTGGAATCCACAAAAGTGTGAAATAGATTCTAGAGAGTAGTGTAGGTGTATCACTTGGGGAAATTTAGGTTTTGGGATTTTTAGTATGTTGTGGATAGAAGCAAGATGGAGGGCACAGGGTGTCATCCTGGGTTTCTTCTTCATGCTTCTTCCTCCTTCTTTCATGGGTTTGGGTGGCATTTTGTAATTGGGCAGAAAAGTCCTCATTGGGGGCTCTTTGGGATCAGTTATTGGTTAAAAGGGAAAATAATCTAAGTGACAGCTCTTAATTGGATAGTTTAGTGTTAAAAGCCCTTGTAACAAGAGATTGTTGGCCATTTTGTGCCTTCTAATGAAAGGCTGCAGAACTCATAGTAGTGAGACTGTTTTACTGATTAGAAATAATAAACACTTGAGTCCAAACATGAATTACTGTCTCGAGTGCCTTCAATCCAGACCTGGCACTGCAATACCTCAAAAATACCTTATACAAAGATCATAGGAGGAACAGGATCTACTTGTGAAGTTTGTACCAATTCCTAATCCCACAAAGCAAGTACAGCTTTTTTTTTTTTTTAACTCCTCTTTGTCAGATGTGGTATTCTCATTTTGTAACAGTAAAAATCTCCTGCTCTTCAGTGCTCCCTCCTTATTAACACTGGGACAGAAAACAGTTGAGTCAGAAACCCTCTAAATTTTAAACTGCTGCCAAATTGCCATCAGGAGGACACAGTCCTTTATTCATGCTCACCATGGGGATGCCAATCTCGTTGGTCCCAATGTACATGTCGGGGCAAATGACGGAGCGAGCAGCGAAATCCACGCGCTTCCCCATCATGTGCTTGCGGAACAGCCCCTCCTTCTTCTCCAACAGCTTGGGAAACAGAAGGTGACAATTAGAACCTGCAAGCATGTGTCACCCTGTTCTTTTAAGTTCTTCTAAGCCTTCTGATGTTTACATTTTTGCAATGGAGTTTCTCATGCACTTTTCATGTAAATGATGATTGTTTTGCATTCCTTTCTGGAGGAGAGAATTGATGGACTGTTGGTTTGACCAGTGTGGTTGGAGAGGTGGCAATTTCATCCTCCAATCCATGGTCACTTTTGGAAGTCTATAAATATTGGAGTTTGGAAATTAACTGCCCTCTTCTTACCTTGGACATTTCATTTTGTGTGTGTCATTCATTTCATGTCCTATTGTGACAAGTATGGAAAACCAAATGGATTCTTGGAATGATAAGTGGCATGAAAATGCCCATGTACTAACCACAAATAGTTCATTTTTCTTACTCTATCACCGTCTCTTTTTTAATTAAGACTCCAGCCCGTACCCACCTGACGAATACCAGGGTATTTGTCTGTTATCAGCTTGTCCATGTCACTATCAAACACAATGTTGACATGGCTCTGGAGACGTATCCAGGCATTGTACAGCTTATCTGCAATGCTCTGTCCTGGAATTGTTGTCAGCACAGAACGGTCCAGAGGTTCACTATCCTCTCCTGTCTCCTGCAAAAACAGAAATTAGAAACTTGGACATAACAAAAAATATCTTCTACTTACTAGGCTGAAGTTAGAGTATTTAATATAGCAAAAGAAAAATTCACCATTATTTTGCACTGGTAGTCAGTCCACGTTAGGAATCATTGTAACTAGAAAATCCTATTCTTAGATTAAAATAATGTAAATCCAAGAGATTTTATCACTTACATCACTTTGTTTTCAGTCTAAAAGCCACTAAACCAGTCATATCCAAAACTCATTGACCTCCTGTCAAATGTTTTAAGAACAGATCTCCATCTAGTGGCTACATCATGAGTAACTAACCATGTCTCCAAAATGTTTTACACCGCAGATGTAAATCAAGTTCCCCTTAAACTGAGCCTAGTGTCAAAGACCCCTCCATGATACAACTGATGAACAAATATGGACTGAGGCAAGCTGACATACACTATTATTTACACAATACAACTATGGGAACTGTCAGAAGCAGACAAATATTGTTTTGCGTCCTACTTAGACATCAGCTGTCAAAAAATAAACACAACCACAACTGGCTCCACTAGGCTTAGAAGCTGAAGTGGCTTTTCCCCCCTTTTTTCATGTGTTGAGATGCTGGCAAAGTTTAATGGCAAACTGTTTGTGCTGTACATATTTAATTCTCTAGAAACAAGAGCCTGTTATGTCTCAAATACAAAAATCCATGGCTAAGAGAATCTGAGCAAAATGTTTTTCCCCTTTGCACCAGGTAGAAAAGAGCAGAGGAAAAAAACAAACCAGGTATGGAACATCTCCATCAGTAGATATTCCAACAGCTCAGGCAAAAACTTTCACAGGAACAGCTTAAACAGGAGCCTTCCTGAACTCGACCCACCCATCCAAAAAAAGCAAAGAATAAGACAACCAGCAACTCTTACTGTTTGAATTTCTTCTGTAATCTTTATTGGCTGACATTGTTCTTTGGCCATGAAAACCAAGAGCTTCCTTATCAACTGTGCATCTTTCATCACAGCCTGCAGGTTCACAGTCTGCCCATTTGTGAACAGGCGATCTCCGAGGCGATTCACAGGACGATACCTATAGCAAATCAAAATCACTTCAGAGGATCAAAGCCACTCAAAAGCAGCATGAAAAACCTCAAATATTCTAAGCTAAATCTTCAGTGCATGGAAAATAATCCAAACTAACTGTGGGCTTTTAAAAATTCAAATAATTCTACTGGGACAGTCATAAAAGAAGAATGATTCTAAACAAGAAATTCTATCAGTACCGTGTATTTACAATATTCTATATTCATTTAAAATACTAATATATAAATAATAAAATACTAAATATAAATATACTAAATATATACTATCTATTTAATATACTTATAAGTATATATTATATTAGCATATGCTTATAATCTACTTTATATATTTATGATATACTAAGTATATACTATATACTAAATACTAAAATATATTTTAAATATTAAATACTAAAATATATTTTTCCATAATTAGTATTTCAGTCTTCTAACAAACTCACTTGAAGTTACAATAGAACTTATCAACTATTAGTGTCATTTTTATTATTTAAACACTATATTGACACTTAAGCAGACCAGTGTCTGTATTACAGGAGTTTGGATCTCCAACTCCTGCAAAGGGTGCATTAAATCCTGTGATTTCTACAAGATTTTGGGGAAATAAATTTTACCTTGAAGGTGGAACCACAAGCAGATCTAGAAAAAACATGTCTGGACTGAATTCTGAACTCTCATGGGGATCCATCCCAGGGAAGAGATAACGCAGAAAGAAACCTAGAAAGAGACAAAAGAAATAAAAACTCATTCTCATTACCATTGTTTGGTATCCAAACCCCCAGATGCATTTGGTCAACCAAGTCAAAATAATCTACTAAGTTAACACAATTGAGCCTGTTTAAAATAAAAACATTCAGACACAGTCTAGAAAGAATTGCCACTCCTTTTTTTTGTCATATATGTGGTATTTTAGGAACAACTCTGGACAGAAATATAGATTATAGCAAATGGAGAAAGCAAAACTAGAGGAAGAAAGGTTCCAGCAGCTGACTGTGACTGATTCACAGAAGCGCTTTGGTTTCTCCTGGCAAGTGCAGACAGATTCAGAGCACAGGCAACCAAAAAAGAGGCTGATAAATCCATTCTCAGTCAGTGTAACTGTGGGGTGCAGCACCACAGGAAATCACAGTCTCTGCAAACAACTGCTGTGATTTGTGAGGAGCCACAATTTGAGAATAAATTATCAAAGTGTTAATTGAATCCAGGTCTCTATATTCACTGGCTGCCAGTCCTGTCACAAAACCTATTTTGTAGCCAGAAGCCCCTAAGGCAAAAAGCAAATATTTGAAAAGGAGTTCATACTGGAAGATTTGCAGATTTGTCCAGTAAGTGGTACAGAAAATAAAGTCATGTTCCTCTTCACAACCTTACCTTCATTCTTCCACAGAGCCAGGATGTATTCCTTGGCAGTCATTGGTGTCAGGTATCCTCTCTTCCCTAACTGGCTTTCATCAATACCTGAAAAGTAAAACATAAAATAAAATAAAATAGTAATTTTAAAAAAATCTCAAGACATTCCTCTCAAAGGTTTTGTTGTTTGTGGAGTTTTTTTTCCTTACAGTGGTGCTTCCAGCTCAGAGAAGGCATGGAAATACAAAATATACATACAAAATATACTGGCTGACATCTACATCAAAATTATCATTTAAATGTTTGCTTCAGGAATGTGAAATTAAGTAAAAAAGAAACCATTTCTGTGACTAGTGAATATGAATATAAGTAAAAGAAATAAAACTCCACTCTAACATCTAAATTTTATGCTTTTTTTGACTTAAAGTGAGCTGGAACCTTTCCTCAAATGATCTCATCCCCTGACCAAAACACTCAAGTCTCAGCCTGCAGCTGGGGAAGCTTTCAGAGGGGTTCAGGTACTGCCTGGGAGGTATCAAGGTTCCCATGAAATACTCAACTGAAGGAGACAAAAGCACCATCCCTGTTATAGATGAGAGTCTGGGCTACCTCTGCTTTGGAGAGGAAGGAAAACACATGGTTTTGCTACTAAAAAGCAAAAAGATCAATTATTTTCAAAACAAAGCCAGAAATTTTAGCTCTCAATTTCCACAACTCGATGAAAAGCAATTCTCCCACAACCTCAGACAGTTTCCTATTCTTCTTCTGGCTTAGGTCCAGAAATGCAGATTTTTGCAACCTGAAGTTCAATTCTCCATTCACCTAGGAAATGTTTCCACCCCTCAAACAGAAATGCATCAATGCCAAGGTTAAAGGTACTCCCTTTTGGGACTTAACCATCACAGGCTATGCACAATGTACCTAACTGTGTGATCAATCCCAGTTCAGAACATAGAATACTTCCCATTTTGCTTCTTCAGCCACAGCTCCAGAGATTTAATCTAGCATTTAATCACAGAGTAGCAAACAAAATAAACTCTCTATGGAAACCACTCCTAAGGGCTAAACAACACACATAGATGTCTGCTTCAATTCTGTCTCATTGTGTAAAGGATCAATGATATGAGAAGGAAAAGGAGGTTCAAATTCATTCAAATTAATTAATCCTGGAAGTGCCACCTACTTTCTTTTTTGTCTTTTACTCTTTAAGAGGAAATTCACTCACAAGAGTTAGGATTATGTGATTTTCTTTCTGAAGTTGGTCATATTTCTCCTAATTTTACCTGTAGTTGCTCTGTTTAAAAAATCCAGCAGAAAATCAACTACCTGTCAAAAATGAAGTGCCCCAAAACCACCCTAAAATTGACAAAGATTACACTGTTGTACTTCTTTTCCTGACACAGAGACACTTAAAGCTCAAAAAGCACAACAGGTTCTCAAACAGAAATTTAATGGAATTGTTCTCTCTGACCCCTGAGCTTACTGGTTTAGTTATAATGAGTATTTTTTATAAATGAGTTCTAAGTGCACAGTCACTACTAAGAATCTGTGCCCCTTAAATGCAGAGGAAAAGTGCAAACATATTTGGGTAGAAGACAAGTATTTCACCTGCTGTTTCATCCAGAATGCCTTCCTGTCCTGACTTATGGTACACTGTAGAAGGATAGGTGACTGTCAGCTTGCTGTTGTGCTCCTTTCGCACCAGTGATCTCCTGGATCTTAAAGGGGAAAAAAACCCAAACAGGACAGGCAGATAAAGGTTAATATAAACACAGCATTTAACTAGAAACCAACTTCCTCATGTAGTTAAACTTACTTGCAGTTTGGGCATTTCTTTGAAGCCATGTGTGCTTTCCAGAACTGTGATACCAGTTTATTTCTACACTCACAAACATTTTTGACCTGGCAAAGGAAAAAAAAAACCCAAAACTTAAAAATAATGAATATAATAAAAATAAATTAAAACATGTCATATGAAGAATTCACTAAACATTACACAATTAACATTAAAACATGAACATTATTAGTATCAATGCACACACATCCATGTACTGATTAATTCATGCCTTGATCTGTAGTGTTCTTTCATCATCTTCCCATTTGCTGGAGGCATACATCCTTCAGTGCTCTCCATGCTCCTTTTTCAATTTATTCCCTAAACTCCTTAATTTTCAAGTCAGTACTGTAATTTAAAGTTTTTCTCTAATGATGATTTAGATAAGTATAAAAATGTCAAAAACCACTTCTTCTGACAGCCCATGAACGTGTGAGTTACAAAGTGCTCAAAGTGCTTAAGCTTAGTTTTAAAAAATAGTAATAAAGGAATTAAAACTGGCTTATAAACAAATCTGCTGAATGATCTTAGATTATAAGTATCTTCTACACTCACCTTTACTAACCATGCACATTAAACTACATTTAAACGGAAATTAGAATTCAGTTACACAAGTCTTCCTAAAAATGTCAGTGTAATTAACTTTGCAAGTCTGCTGGATGCATGAGTTCTCAAAAGGTGTTCTGCAGCTCAAAACAGTCAGAGCATCATCAGAGAAGTATCAACATCTGTAGGTGGCGTATTGACAGCACTATCAGATTTTAATAGGGCATTTATACCACCAAAACATTTCCCTGCACAGATATTTCCCTATTTTCCAGAAATTCAACAGTTATACTAAGGGGAAATAAAATCCTTTTTAAGTTTATTTTCAGACATTTTCCTCAAAAAGCCCTCTAAATATAACACAATTCAGAACTGGACAAAATCCAGCACTTACAAAGACAGGCTTTGTCCTGTACATCACTCACATTACATTTGAGCACCGGTTTCTTATTTGAGAGCTTTGTAACATTTCCTGAATGTGATAATTCAACTCTTCCTGAATTTCAAAATCCAGCACCTACACAAATCCTACACCTATATGTTCTGCACATCCCTATTTCAAGAGGATAAAGCCCAGGATCTCAGGAGAAGCACTGCCTGTACTTACATTTGAGCACCGATCTCTCATTTGAGAGCTCTGTAACATTTCCTGCACGTGGCGATTCAACTCCTCCTCAATTTCTGAGCCTGTTGCATCTGCACACTGCTCTATAAACTACAAGGAACAAAAGAAGAGAAATTGGCAGAGAGCTCTATAGCTGTGAGACCATCCAAAAAGGGATGGAGCATCACACAGTACTTGCCCTGTTCAGAATGATTTCGAGGTCATGGACAGCATGGAGCAGCCCTTTCTGCAGCACCTTCAGCTGGCTCAGCAGCAGGTGAACCACAGCTCGGGGACACGTCAGCATGTGGCAATTCAAACAGGACCCTCTGATCAGAAGGTACAATTTCTGCAAAGGAAAAGGGAAAGAAGGTCATCCTGACAGATGTACTAGCTTGCACAGTAAGCAAGTAAATGCAATTGGATGGATTTAAAGAAAGCGCTACTATGTCATCATCATATTTTCTGAAAAATCCCTGTGCCAGGATTTCTTCTCCTGGGAAGCTGAGAAGCCTCAAGGAAAAAGGAAAACAATATTTTCTCTTGTGTTTTGCTGCTTTGGAATGTGTTTTGGAGATTGTTTATGCAACAGGTGGATGCTTGATTGGTTTCATGTGAATTGTTTTAACTTAATGACCAATCACAGTCCAGCTGTGTTGGACTCTGAGGAGAGGGTCAAGAGTTTTTAATTAGTGTCTTGTTAAGCCTTCTGTAAGTATCCTTTTTCTATTATTTAGTATAGTTTAGTACAGCATAATATAATATAATAGTATAGTATAATATAATAATAAATTAGCCTTCTAAGAACATGGAGTCAGATTCATCTTTCCTCCCCATGACAGGGGACCCCGAAAATACCACATTACTATAATTGTGAAATTAGATTAATGGTTAATTTTAATAATAAAGAATTTGCTTGAAAAAAAATATTATTTCAACCAAACTCATGTGCAAAGCATGATCTGTAGATAAACTCTCAGCAGGCTGTCTACTATGGATGCAGGGTGACCCGAATGTAGGGAATAATGTGCACTGATTCCATGATTCAGAAGGTTGAATAATTGCTTTATTAAGCTACATTATATTACATACTAAAGAGACACTATACTAAAGTATACTAAAGAAAAATCTGTCACTGTCTGAGACAGTCAGGACACAGCTTTGACCCAACTGGCCAAGGAATCAAAACAACCTTCACCAGTGTCCAGTGAACAAATCACTTTGGGTAAAGAATCTCTGTAACACATTCCACATGTGCAAACCAACAAGAGCAGTAAATAGAGGTAAGAATTGTTTTCTCTTCCTCTCTGAGCTTCTCACTGCCTGTCCCAGGAGAAATCTGTGATAACAGCTGTGGCCACAGGCACATAACAGACACATGAAACACTTGTGGTATCTACAGCAGCTCTGGGACCCAGGCTGCTCTTACACAGCACCTGACTACAGCTCCTGACAGCTCACCCCACAGAGGACAGTGTGGAACCAAACCTCCACACTAGTGAAATGAAACATTCTGGTCTCAATCCTATGAGATCCTTCACACAATCATGTTTTCCTCAAGGTCTGGGAAATTATCAGTGGGTTTTATTATTTAACACAGCTCTGTGTTATTATTTATCACAGTTCTCTCACTCCCCCCTCTGTGGCCTGGAGGCTGGGAATCACTGCTGCAGGATTTTAATCCTGGGTCAATACAGTTATTTGAACTTAAAGCTGTAACAAGGCTAGAAGTGGGTACTTCATCTAACTCTGGTCACTTGAAAGTGAGGTCTTGACTCTCAATTAGTAGCCTGTGCAAAAGGCAGCTACTGTAAATGGTGAGATCAGCACCTCAGGAGGAAAATTCATCCCAGCTCAGATTTGTTAAAAACTGGAAGAATAGACAGCTGTTCATGTGCAGTGGTTGTTTAAAGGAAATGATAATTTTTACTGTGCCATTCATTTAATTAAAACATGACATCCTGCAGTCAGCCACATACTTCAGGATGAATATCCCCCCTCACCTACCTGTCAATATTGAGTAAAACAATAGGTACAAGAAAATGCATATTTTTCAGAAGTTCTATTTGAATTGAACTATCATAACACAACAAAGCTTTTCTACTACATCTGCTGGTATTACACTTAAAAGAGAAAACAGATCTTGGCACCCTTACTGGGTGAAAACTTTACTGTTTTCAAGGACTGCAACCACATAGAATCACAGAATAATGAGGTTGGAAGATCTAAGATCATCAAGTCCAACCTATGCCCCAACACTTCAACTAGACTATAGCACCAAGTGCCATGGCCAGTCTTTTTTTAAACACATCCAGAGATGGTGATTCTACCACCTCCCTGGGAAGAGCATTCCAGTACTTTATTATTCTTTCAGTAATATTTGTTCCTAATATCCAACCTATGCCTTCCCTGACAGAGCTGGAGACTGTGTCCTCTGGTTCTGTCAGAGACCAACCCCACCTGTCTACAGTCTCCCTTCAGGGAGTTGAAGAGAGCAATAAGGTCACCTCTGAGCCTCCTTTTCTCCAGGTTAAACAGCCCCAGCTCCTTCAAACACTCCTCACAGGGCTTGCATTCCAAGCCCCTCACCAGCCTTGTTGCCTCCTCTGGACATGCTCAAGCATCTCAACATCCCTCCTAAACTGAGGGGCCAGAACTGGACACAACAGCCAGGGCACCACCAGCCCTCTCCCCAGCAATAATTCAGTACATTTATAATACATACATCGAAGAACAGGGGGTTGTAGACAGGCAGAGGCAGCTCTACGTGGCCAAAGTGCCCGGGGCAGTTGCTGAAGTTCTGCATGCAGGTGGCACACACTTCTCTGGAGTCCGGGGGCCCCAGGGCCAGGTCGTAGAGCCCGTTCACGGCCGGATTGCCCACATTGTCCAGGTACTGAGGGTTGGTGATGGGCTTCACACTCAGCTTCCTGAAGGTCAAGGGAAAGAGTGAAAATTAACAGCAGTGAACAGGAACATGATATGCACTTGAATGGTTCAACTAGCACGGGCAGTTAGTAGCTGTGTGATCTCCATTGATTAAAATATCTTTCTGAGGGTAATTTGCGAATGCAATGGGAATTTATGTATCACTAATTTCATGATACAGTAAGCAAAATCATTCATATCGCAGCACATATTTATTTTACATGACTAGCCACCCTACTAAGAAATCACATAATTTTGTCAGTGTGTCCCCTCGAGCGGTGCGAGATTTTGTATAAAATTCGGCTGCCGCCATCCCGGCGGCTGGGCCACGGCCCAACCGGACTACAAGTCCCAGCATGCCGCGCGCCATAGCCCGCCGCAGCTCGCCGGCGCCCTGCCGCGGGGCACACTGGGACTCGTAGTTCCCAGCAGCACCCGCACAGCTCGGGAAGCGCACACATGGAGCCTCACCTGATCTCCTCGGCTGTGTACATCCCGAAGGACACCCCAACCAGCCGCCGCCACGGCACCACTTTGGGCGGCTTCATGGCGAACGAGCAATTCTTTCCCGGCCGACAGCGGCTCCCGCTCTCCCGCTGGAAGCGCCGCGCCACGGGCAGCACCACGCGGTCCGGGCGGCGGGGGGGGCGGGGCCGGGCGGTACCACCGCCGGGGAGGGGCGGTAGGAGTGGTGCCGTCCGCCTTCCCAGCGGCCAGCGCGGGCCATGGCGGCGCGGCGGGTCGGGGCTGGCTGCTGGCAGCGGGCGCTGTGGCTGGGCCGGCCGTGCCGCCTCCCGGGCGGGCGGGAGAGCTACCGGTGAGGGGCCGCCGGCAGGGAAGGGACGGAGGGCGGTGGCACCGGGGAGGAATCGACGGGCGGGCGGCGCTGGGTGTGTGGGGAGTGAGGCGGGAAAGGCCGCGCAGGCGCAGTGCGCGCTGGCTCGGCGTGGTCGAGGCGGCGTGGAGGGAGGGAGCGCCTTTTGTGGGGCTTTTATCTGCTTTTAAATGCCTTTTTCGGGAATCTTCCTGGTTTGAGGCGGCTCGGAACCTCCTCGGGAGAGACTTCGAGTGTTTAAACGATTCCTGGAGCTGAGTCTCACGAAAAAGCGGATGAGCGCTTTATGGAGGCTGAGGAAGCTGGGGCTGTTGAGCCTGAGAGGGGAATTTTGCTTATAGGCCCCAAAACTGAAGAGGGCCTGCCAAGAAGCCAGAGAGAGACTTGTCATCCGGAATTGTATCGATAGGAGTAACAAGGAGTAATGAGTCCAGTTCGAAAAAGGAGAAGTTAAGATTAGATATTGGGAAGAAATTTTCTATTGTAGGAGTGGTGAGACACTGTCAGGTTGCTCAGCGAAGTTGTGGATGCCCCAACCCTGTCAGTGTTCGAGGGCAGATTGGATGGGGCTTGGAGCAACCTGGTCTGTGGAAGGTGTCCCTGACCATGGCAGTGGAGTTGGAACAAGATCTTTAAGGTCCCTTCCAACACCTTAACATTCCATGATTCTATGTGATGGTTTTATTTAGGGGCTGTCTCAAATGAAAAGGTTCTGCTTCACTGCGTAATCGTTACTCATTTTTGGGATGGCAAATTCATATTTAATCAGTTTGTGAGACTTGCCAGGAGCAGCTGGAGTCGTGCAGTGGCACAGAGCTGTGGCTGCACCTGAACAGCCTCTCCCTCGGGGTCAAGGTCGGTGTGGAGGCACTGAAGGCCAGGGCTGCAGTAAAGCTTGGTTGCTTCATCAGCAAAATGAGTACAAGCATTTTAACATGAGCCTTAGTTTGTGCTGAAAGCAGTAAAATGTGAACAGTGGTGAGCAAGACTTGAAGCAGTGAGCACAAAGCAGCTGCTTTGTGGTACTCAGCAGAGTGAGTCCATGTGTCTGAGTGTGCTGCAGCTGTGGTTTTGTCAGGAGCTTCTGCACCTCTGTAGAGAGATCTGGGTATCTGCAGCTCACCAGGGCTGATTCACCTGCATCATTACTCTGGGTTTTCTCCTTCTGTGATCACTACTCATGTCTAAAGTTGTTGGGGTTTTTTTTTAAGTGCTGTTTTCAGCATGATCCTGTCTCTAAAGCATAAAGAGTATTTTCTGATTTATGTCTGTGATTTTCTTTGTAAGATGCACTTGTTCATGAAAACTTTAAAAATGTTATACCTCAATATTAAGTAACCACAGATTTTTTTTGGTAGTAAATTTTTCACATACAGCCTCTTGCCTCTTGAAACCAGGCCCTTAAGCATCAAATATAAGCTTTATGGTAATAATTTGGAGTTAATAACAGTGTAACATTGCCAATTACTCTAATGCACTCCAGTTTCCTCTGATGTTTTAGTTAATTCTAACCTGTAGTATGGAATTTCACTACTCTACTTTTGCTGTATTGCTGTGACTGCCATAAATTCAAACCCCTGGTTGTTTATAGGAGCTCTTCAAGTAGTCCTGCTCTGGGGAAGACTGTGGACAATCCACAAGGTAAGATGGCTTCATTACTGCTTCCTTGCATATGTTTTTTGATCTCCAAAGAACACAGTGTGTCAGGAGATAAAGATGATGTAAACACCCTCTTTCCCCTCCTTGGATTTTCTCTCTCCCTGTCTTCAGTGTGCATAAATTTGATTCCTTACCTCATCACCCATCAGCTCCATGTTCCAAGAGCATGAACTCAGTTGTGCAGCTCCATAAGCCCACATTAGACTGTGGTTTTAAAATCGTTTTAGTGCTTTCAGCTGGATCAGCTTAACTCATCAATTCTTGTAGAATATAGAATTGCTGGCATTGGAAAAGATCTCCGAGTTAGTGGGGTGCAGCTCTTCACCCAGTGCTGCCAAGGCACCTCCAAACCACGTCCCCAAGTGCCACATGAACATTCTTAAATCCCTCCAGAGATGGTGACTCCACCACTCCCCTGTTCCAGTGCTTGACAAGCCTTTCAGTGAAGAATTTTTTTCCTGATATCAAATCCAAACTTCACCTGGTGCATCTTGAGGCCATTTGCACTTGTCCTGTCACTTGGGAGAAGGATTGATCCCACCTTGCTATGGCTTATGGGGTCAAAATTTTCTTTGGGTATCTCTTAGTTTCTAATCACCATTTTAATTTTGTTTCTCACAGTAACTCAAGAAGAAATTGTGCTCCCCCGAAGGAAAACATGGTGAGTGTTTACTTTTGGAATCTTCACTTGGAAAAAAATTGGTGTTAGACAGCTAAATGTAGTCTGTCACCAAAACTGAAAAAGAAAATTGAAGTTCCTGTATTCCTTGATGCAATGTCCCACTAGGGATTTTCCTGCTGATTTGGAGCTCTGTGAATATTCTTGATTCTTGCTGTCTCTGCAGATTATGTACTCTGCATTCCTGACATTTCTTTTAAAAGCACTTACAACAACTGCATTTTTAAGCATGGTTCTATTTCTTTATAAAAGATAGCATTTGCCAAAGATCTGTAAAACCAAGTTCATTTGGCTGTTTGCATGTGAATGTGTTTCTTCAGCAAAATAAAACTTGATTGTTGATAACTGACTGAATAAATCCTCCTTAGAAATCACACAGCTGAACAAAACCTATTGTGTTGGGAGCACTTAAGATGGAATTTCATGACTGTACAGCAAAAATTAAGTTTATGGTCAAATGGTGTCAGCTTGTAAAGCTAAAGTAAGGCCACCTTCACCTAAACACTTTCAGTGGCCTTTCCTTGTTTGCTTGAAACAACCAAAGTCTTAAGGTTTCACAGGTACAGGAGTCCTGAGATACCTGGTTTTGGTTGGGTTTATTTCTTCTTGCAAAGACATGTCTTGTAGAATGACTTAATATATTTATCCCTTGGAGATGCTCTTGGAGCAGCATTCAAGGAATTATTTTCTTGGAATGAATGTTTTTTCCCTATAATCTTTCTTTGATAATGTATTATAAGGGCAGGAGTAATAGCTGTAAACACAGATGCTCTTCTGGTTTTCCTCAAAATCTTTTCTTTCCTGGGGTTGTTTAAGAACTGAGGCCATTTTTGCATTTTCTCTTTGTTTGTGAGAAGTGATGTTTTCTTAGTGCAGCAAAAACATTATTTCCTAGAACTGAAAACCTTGTGGGTTAGGATAATCCTGTGCTTGTTCTCCAAGCAAAGTCATGCACAGCATTCCAAGTCTGCAGCTGAGAATTAATCCAGCTCCTTTGTGCTTAGGGATAAACTCGCCGTGCTCCAGACCTTGGCTTCTACTGTCAACAGGGTGAGTGGTTCTGTGGCCATGGAGATGGGTCAGGGGGTCCATTCTGTGCAACACCCTTGTGCTCAGGAGCCCTTTAATTTCTACTTTGGCCATAAATGAGAGATGGAGCTCTCACATGAGGGTTTTCCCCTTTGGCTCAGGGTGTTTTGCTGTGTCCTTAAAGCTTCATTCATGTGCTGAGAGCTGCAGTTACCAGAGAAAGCTGCAGTGCTTTGGTAAGTCTTTCACTAACATAGGGAGCAAGTTCCTTCCCCAGTTCAGCTTCCCAATCCAGAATGTCCTTCCCAATCTCAGCTCAGAAAAGCTTTAAAATGTGCAATGAGGGTCTGCTCTTGCTGGGCAAAACCTGGAAATGCTGTGATTCTGTTCTTAAATCCCATCTAACTTGAATTCTGGGAATTGAATCAAAACTTGCCAAGTCCCATCACCTTCCCAAGACTGTTACATTTGGATTCCTACTTTACAGGACACTTACTGCTTGATATGTTATAGGCAGGACCCTTTTGTCCCCATATTAGACTGCAAGTGTGTGTGTAAAATGGAAACATTTTTAAATTATTTCCAAACAGGCAATTTCCAAACATTTTTTAAATTATTTCCTCTTTTTGACCAAGAGGTACTTCTGTAAAATGTGCATTGGTGATGGTTAAGATGGAAAAGTTCCTTGTGCCTTAAATTCCTTGAGGCAGTGTGTTTGTGCCTGTGCACATGACTGTAAACTTCTCATTGCTGGGCTCTTCTTTCTACAGGATCCTACTGCTGCTCATTACATGTTCCAGGATGACCCTTTCCTGATGCCAAGAAATGCAGCTAATTCTGTAGGTATTTCCTTTCGCTTCCTTGATAGCTTCCCTCCTGCCTTTGTCTAGGCTGTGAATACTCCTACCTAATTGAAGCCTGGTTTTGATTACAGAAGAAAATTATTCAGATTGCTTTCAGAATTTTCTCTTCTCTCTAAACTGAGATGTTTTTGAGCTTGAGGTAGTAGTGCAGCATTTCAGATGTCTGAACTGTGTCCCTTGACTAAGTAACAAGGAAGTAGAATACAATGGCATTTAGAGATTCTTATACTGGCATGAATACCAGAATGTTTATCTGGAATGTTGTCCCTGTGATTCTAGTAAGTTGAAAATTATACATGAGTTTAATTTGATCCCATCAGGATGTTCATTGTTAAATAAAACGTTTCTTCTAATTCTCAGCCTTGTAATTTGTGTATTTTTCCATCTTGTTCTGTCTCATTTCTATGCAGCGTCTGTATTCCTTGTCAAAGGAGTCTGGGAGAAATGCTGCAAAATACATCATAAAGAACTTTCCTCAGTATTTTGACAAGACTTTTGCAGAGCCCAACGTACCAGTAAGCTTTTTGTTCGTTATTTTCATTGTATTTGTGTTTTGTCACTGAAATCTACTGTTGGACTGTCCAAAACTAAGATAAAAGGCTAACTTTTAAATACTGTTTTGCAGACAGTATGAACACAATACTGTATTTCCATTATGCTTTTGTAGTGGACATTCTTCAGTATCATATCAGGTTCTTGAGATAAAAGTAAGAAAAGCAGTGGTTTTTAGGTGTTGCTTCCTGGCACAAAGTGAGGGATGAGGATGTGTGTGGTCCTTCATCACCAAAAGCACTGCTGCTGTTAGGCTGCAAGCAGTGTATTGGGTGAAGAGTAAAGATATGTAGAGAAGGTTTGAGCTTGTGACCAACTTGCTCTGTTTGCTTTTAGTGCCTGATGCCCCAGAGTCTCACCCCTCAGACTGAAGGAGTGAGCGAGGAGGCTCTGAGGGAGCGCATCCATCTCAGAATGGTGAAGGAGTCTGTGGACATGTTTGATCAGCTCCTACAGGCAGGTATGTGGTCACCTGCCAGGTTCTGTGATGGAGCTCTACTTAAATTGTGCCAAAAATACTTCAATAGCTGCCACAGGCTACGGAGACAATTCTGTGACTGTTGTTTGTTTCACAACTGACTCTGGTCTGGTGAAGTGCTTCTCTAGAATTCCTGGAGAATCTTAGCCACTGCTTGTCTGACATGTCGCTTTGGTGATAAGGAGAACAATTGGCTTCTTGAAGAGGAAGCAGATTAAATACTTTTGTTGGTTTTGAACATTTCACAGAAAGGGAAGTATGTGAAATGTTCTTCACAGCAGGGTGTATTCTAGGAAGAGCTATGAGAAGCACTAGAAATTTCAGATGCTGTGTTGGGCTTGTGCTGCTTCACAGTTCTGGCTGAGAGCTGTCACTTCCTTCTACTTGATCAGGAAAACTCTGCTCTTTCAGTGGCTTCAGTAGAAAAACATACTGTAGTTCAGTGTTAAAATTGCCTCCTGTGATGACTGGGTTTGTGGCAGTACTGATGTCACAGCAGGGTTAGGGACTTGCTAGAGAATGTCTTTGTGTTGGAAGAGAGCACAGCTGTGTTCAGAGGTTTTCTGATATGGCTGTAGAGTGATGAGCTCTTCACTTTCTCTGACTGTCATACATTCTCATTTTCTAAAGGTACCCCTGTCTCTCTGGAGACCACAAACAGCCTTTTAGATTTGTTATGCTTCTACGGAGATGGTGAACCTACTCCTGAAAAAGAGCAGCAAGAAAAAGAGGATTTGGAAGAACCAGGGGTATGGAAAACTTGTTGATCTCTATTCATACATAGTTGGGAGCATATGGAGGTGACATCCAGATTTTTGTACTCTCTGTGTGGGAGATGCCATGAGGTGGATCAGATGCAGTCAGTATTCCCATTTCTTTACAAAAGTCCATGACTGACCTAGTAGCAACAGTAGCTTGTGTAAAGCTCTTAATATGTTTAATAACATAAATGTTATTCTCAATCTAGCTGTTGCTTCCTGAATGTTATGACAGTAATTATTCTTATATAACACATTAAAAAACATCTTTGGTCCACGCTGCTGAACTTCAGTTTTGTTAGCAAATTGTCATTTGATGTTAATTCATACTTTAACTCTGAGAAACTTCTTTTTGCAAAAATCTCCCCAGGTGGATGCTTCAGAACAGAAAGCTCCAAAGAGACAATTTCAAAGAGGTTCACAGTCTGGCCCCAGATGGAGGTATAGAAAATGTTGCCTATATTCCCATATTCCATGAGTTGTGCACTTGTATTGTTGTTAGAGACCTAAGTCTTTTAGCAGCCCATACTCACAGGTGTTACTTGTTAAATAAACCTGTGTTTGCTGATCTTTTAAAGTCTTCATGGAAATCTAGTAGGTGATTGTAGAATAGCTTCAAGTATCACAAGTGTGATATGTGAATGTCAGTCTTTGGGGGTACGGTCCATATTTTGTTCTGCATGTTGAATCCTTCTCCTAAGAGTATCTTTTATTTGGTTCTTTAACGTTTATCTTGTTCACTGGTTCTAGGGAGAACAACCATGCTGAAAGGATATTTAAGATAATGCCAGAGAGGAATGCACACTCCTATTGCACAATGATCCGTGGCATGGTGAAGGTAAAGTCATTTTTCAGTGCTGGGGGATTTTTTCAGCTTTTGAGATCTCACATACTCAGAGATGGTTTATTTTTGTTTTTGCAGCACGGGGCTTATTCTAAAGCTTATGACATGTACATAGACTTGCTGAATGAAAGGCTCAAGGGTGAGTGTCTCCTGGCTGTGCTTTGTGGTGTCCTGAGCAGAGGAAGCCCCTGTTGGGCACAGAGTGTTTGTTCATGGCAGTGATGATTGGCGCAGGGGTACGGACCTCAGCTGGATCATGGGAGCTGAATGCAAACTGGGAATTCCAGTGCAGCTGGCGTGTGGCTGGCTCACTGGAAACAGGTTTGCATGAGACTTTGCCAGAAACTGAGCCATGCTAGAACAAACTGTTTCAAACTGTTTCCTGTAGGCTATAAATTGTCATTTCAAATGGATTATCTTACGTTTTCCAGCTGATGTGCACACCTTCAATGCACTGATCAGAGCAGTCCCATATCTAAAGGAGAAGTTCGTAGAAAGATGGGAATTGGCCAAGGTAAGGAGGGTAGAGAAAAAGAGGTGGTGAAGTGGTAAGAGTGGGCTCTTTTACTAATAAGGGTCTGCCTTATTAGTAAAATTTTGCAGTTGTTGGAAGACCAAAAGCAATATTTGTCCCCAGATACTAATCTCTGCTGTAAAGGAAGTACAGTAGTTTAAACAGAAAAGGTAACTATGGAGGAATGGCAAAAAAATCCAACCTTGCCTTTGCAGGGTGATTTGCCTTGTGAGACCATACCTGATCCAGGAACTGCCTGGACAGAAAGTAATTGGGGAAATTACTGCTGGAAGATAAAGTAAATTTAAAATTGTACATAAAAACTCTTTGAATTTTAATTGTGACAGAAAGGGAATTTTGAGTTTTAATGACACATCAGTAAGGGAAAATATTATGTAACTATAAAAATTTTCCATTATGTTCTAGAGACACTTGGGTTTTGATCATTAAAAATTACATAGTACTGATTAAATAATCAGTTAAAGGAGAGTAGTTCACTTAAAGGGGGTGAGAAGGCTTAGGTTGAGGAAATGTACGTATAACCTTCCTGAAAGCTGAACTGTGATCCATAAGAATTTGGGAATTTTGTTTTAAGGACTTCCTGACTCACATGGCTCAACAGAAAGTGCAACCAACTCTGCTAACTTTTAATTCTGTACTGAAGAGCCTGAGAAGATGTGGTGGTGTGGGCAGAACAATGTCTTTATTTGTATTAAAGGAAATGGAAGCACTTGATATAGGTAAGAGAACCAGAGTATTGATTATATGCAGTGATTATGATATTCCAGTGCCACCTCCAGAACAGAACAGTTAACACAGGAGTTCAACACCACACAACATGGTGGTGATTCCCTGACTCCAGGGGAAATGTACTTCACAAGCCACCTAAGCCAGTTCAGGTCTATAGATCTACATCTCTACAGAAAAAAGCTTTTGACCTAGATGATGATTTTTTTCTTTCAAAAAAGTATTGCAGAAACAGAGGATATCTGCAGAATTTATTTGATGTCCTGTGGCCTTTGCTTTGCCCCAGTAACATGCTTGTTGATAGGCTAAAGATTACATTCATGTACAAAAGGGAATTTAGCTGTGAAGTATTTTTGATTTTAATTTAGAGCAGGGAAGCTTGTCTGCTCCCTCATAGAGACAGGATGCTCCAGCTGGTGGAACAGTGCTGGATATCCCCTTTCCCAGGCGTGTGTAGTGGGGTCTGGCCCAGCATTAGGGTGAGCAGGGAGGGATATTAGAATAAATTTATGCATGCTGCCTGTCTGGAGGAGCAGAGTGAATTAGAGCAGTGGCACAAAGCTCACCAGGAGTGTTGCAGTGACTGCAATGTTTTTGCTTTCCAGAGCCCAGCCTTGCATCCTATGACCATGTGCTCTCCGTGTATTACAGAGGCGGTACGTGCACCATCGGCTCGTGTAGCAGCTGCTCTGATGCTTTTCACGTGTGATGGGTGAAGGCAGTTCACTTATGGACTGAAAGACAACCTTTAATGGGTGTGATCTTAGTGTCCCCTGTGCTGCCTGATTCTGCTTGGGTGAAAAAAAAGGATAACCTCATACAGGGAGCAAAAGCTGCTCAGTCACTGTAGAGGCCGGGTCTGACCACAGTGTGTGATTTCATATTGTGCCACTCACAGGGAGTTTGTTTTCCTGCAACAGTTCTTCTGTGCATTAGAGTTGTCATGAGAAACAGCTCTGTTAGAAGGCAGGAACCCAACTGTTTAAGATCCTATGCCCACAGATTTTTGGCTATAGGAAGAGAATAGGCAAAGTAGCCATAACTGCAGTCCTTGTGTTTTAAGAAATGTAAAGGAATTGCTCTGGAGTCTCTCTAGGTTTGGTTCTGGAGTTTAGGGGTTTGTTTAGTTTTGGTTTTCCCCCTTCTAAATTTTCGTTGGTTTGTTTATCTATAAAATATATTTATATAATATACTTTAAAAGTATATCATATAAAGCATAAATACTTTGCTTTTTCTAGTTCAACCCTTCTAACAGACAAACTTCCAGCCTGATTGATTCCTTGCTAGAAAGCATTTCTCTCTTTCTGAATCTGCCCTCCTGATCTGGAAATCTGGCAGTAGCAGGGCAGATTTTAGAGCAAATTAATTGGAGGTGGTGTGGAGCACCCTGGAAATTACATTTGTTTAAAATTATGTTGCTTGTTCCCAATTTTGTAGTGTATTTGCAGACTGATGCTCTTCACAAGGAAGTGCTTGACACAACTGAGATGTGATGTTGTTTGTCTCTTTGTCCCACAGTTGAAGCTCAGTCATCAGACATCATCTCTGAGGTGTTAAATGAGGTTGAAAAGCGAAGTTTCACTGCTCAGGACCCTGATGATGGTAAGGATTTCAAGCTTGAGTGAAAAGGTACCTGTGAATGTCAGGTTTACTAGGCTAGGATAGATGCATGCAGCTTGCTTCTCTCAGTCCCTGCTGATATTTCTGGAGACAAAGGGCAAATTCCAGTGTTGGGAATTGTGTTGTGCATTGCTGCATTGGCTTCTGTGTGAAAGTAGGTGTGTGAATGAGCATTTCAAATCCATGTGATTAAAAATCCTAGGGTTATTACAAGAGCAGTTTAAGGAGGAGCAGTTTGATGAAATGATGCACATCAGGTGAATGGCAGGTTTTTGTTGTAAGTTTTCCTATTTTAGTTCTTCCTAGTCATGTTGAGAAAATTTCATTAAATAAAGCTTCATGGGAAACTGGAGTGTGGGTCTGTAGGAGGGCAATATCCTGAACATCCCATGTGTTACTGGCTCTTTCCACCATTTGTATGTCCACAGCTTTGCCCTGGAAGTTCCTAAACCTTTTCTGTAGGTTTGGAGGCAGATGCAGCTTCCATCTGAATATGGGTTTGGCAAGGAAAGATCTCTATACAACGTGGTGTTAATGGAGTGTTGAAAGCCACTCTTCATCAGCTTTCTTTTTTGTCTTTGGAAGGATTCCTGGAAATAGTCAGAATGTTGTACCCCTCCTTCCTTTGCTTCTGTCCTGCTAGATGTGTTAAACTGTTTATTTCTGTGCTCTTAAGTTGCTGCTAGAAGTGTATAAAAATCCCCACCCATGGCTACCTTGGTAGCCATGCCAAAGACTACCAAGAAAGCAAAGAGCTCTGCTATATTGTCAAACTGAGCTGCAGACTGAGTTTCTAATTGAACATACCTCATCCAGCCTCTGGGAGGGTGGGTTAATGAGCTAGTTTGTCTCCTTGGAAGCTTGAAGTTAACAGACTTTTGTTTGCTCCCTTTCAGCTCACTTCTTTAACACGGCCATGCAAGTGGTAAGTGCCTCTTCCTTGCCATCAGAATTCCTTTGAGCCCCTCCAGCTGTTGGAGTATTGCCTGTGAATTTACATCCTGTCATACAAGGTTTAGCTTTCAGTATCTCCCATTTCATCTGTGCTCATCACCTCCTCCTTTCTGCCATAATTCTGTAGTTCTTTGCTTGATTCCTCCCTAACTGGTAATTTGCATGCCTGTGATATGTGCATGTACCTCTGTGACTCTTGTGAGTTACATTTGGTAACAGCTTCTAAATCTGACTGGTTTATTGCAGTGCTGTGATCTCAAGGATATCAAGCTTGCCTATCAGTTAAATAGGGCCCTGGAGAAGGGAGACAACTGGAAATTCTTGGATGTGGATCGGTCAAACGGCTACTGGTGAGTGAAGGGGAGGTTGTGTTCAGCATCTTCTGTGCTGTTGTCAGCTTCAATACAAATTAGGACACAGACATTGAGCACCAGCTGGTTATTGTGTGTCCAGTGTGGAAATTAGATCCTTCATAAGAGTAGTGATTGCTTAGGATTTATTTTCAGTTTGTGGCCTTTGAACTGAAATCCAGTGTCTTGAAGCATCAGTTTCTCTCAACACCCATCCAACAACTAGACCAACCAGTTGTGGGTTCTACCATTCTGTTGTGTACCCTGCAGGGCAGCTTTGGAGGTGACACCAAAACAGCATCATTTCTTTGTGTAGGGATGTTTTCCTAGTCAGTGCACTAGATCAGGACTCAGGCTTGTCTTGTGAACTTGCATAAGTAAGAAGGTTAATTAGTTCAGTTCTTATATCCAAAAGTTGCATTTGAGACAGATTCAGGTACCTTAAAACTGCCATTAGGCAGGAAGATTGTTTTTTTAATATATTTTAAAACAGAGTGGTCTGATTAGTTCTGCCAATAATCTAGTGTCAGCATTAAGCTGTTGTAAGGAACACTGCTGCTTTTCTGATTGCATGGAGTGTGGCAACCAGTGAAATGTCCTTGACGTGCAATACAAATCTGATCAGCACACCATCATTTGCTGGTACTTTCATAGTTAGCATGATCTAATCATCACTGAATTAGGATGGTTTTTTCTCTCTAGGTCAAAATTCTTTTCATTGCTGTGCATGATGGAACAAATTGAGGTGGTGTTGAAGTGGTACAAAGAAACGTCATCTTCAGTAAGTGTGCACTGTGGTAAGAGCTGCAGAGCTTTTCCATGGAGAAATGGAGCAGTCACAGGTGACTGAAATGATTCTCTTCCTTCATCAGCTCTTCTATCCAACTCCTAAGAATATATTGGACCTCCTTCAAGCTCTGGATGCAGCCAACCAGTTGGAAGTGATCCCTTCAGTCTGGGAAGGTCAGTGATGGTCACATGGCTTCACAGGCAGTTTGTGTGACAAATGCCAGGAGCAGTGCAAAGTTGGAGCTAGTGCAAAGTTTGGAAACTTCCCATTGCTTGGAGTAGCCATGATAAGGTGCAGTGCTTGCCTGTGGTATTGAATCACCTGGACCCTCTGCAGATCCTTGGATAAGATTTAATCTAGCCCCCCAAAAAATGAAAATGAGTCACTCCTTAATCTTCAGCAGACAGTGGTGGAGGGTTCTGACTGTGGGGGGCTGTGGACCTCACTGTCCAGCAGCAGTTCAGGTCCATGTTCCTCCTGAGGGCTGAGAATTGATGCTACAGACAGTGCTCTGTGTGATGTTCCCTCCCTGGTCTGTGACAGGGTCATCACCACCAGCAGCCTGGTCAGTGCAGGGGACCTTGAGGGCCATTATCAAGGGGAGTAGTTGGGCTGTCACCCAGAAGTCTTGAGACCAGCAGGGAAGGGAAGAAGAAATCAGATTAGTTTGTGTATTTGGTGCACAGGATCTGATAATGAGGGGAAAGAAGGGGAACTAACTGTGCCCTACTCTGTCACAGAGAATGATTCTGCCTTGTTAAATTGTGCTGACCATATTGCCAGGATTTGTGAGCAGGGGTACTGGTCACACATACCAACTACTGCCTCTCTCTAAACAGATGTGAAACAGCTGGGGTTCAGCAGGAGACAAGACCTGTTGGAGGAGTTCTTGTCTTTGATGAGCAGGGACCAGCACCCCAGTGAGGTAAGGAAGCTGATAACACCCATGAATAGCTGAGCCCCCACATAGCTACCTGCTGGCTCCTCTCCTGTGAGATGGTGGGGGGAACTGGGACAGTAAAAGGGCAGAGCTCAAGCTCAGTTACCATTTTTCATCAAAGGCAGGTGTTCATCCATGCCTAGGAAAGCCAGGCTCCTGGAAAGCTCATGTAGAACAGTTACTTGGGAAGTCAAACACCATCACTCCAGATGAATCCCCCATTCCTGCTTTCCCCAGCTTTATCTGCTGAGCATGATGACATCCTGTGGTCTGAAATATCCCTTGGGCATTTAGGGTGTCCCCTCCCAACTCCTTGTTGTGCCACACACCTTGTGCACCCCCACCCCGCTCCCTTTGGGGGAGCCCTGATGCTCTTTAGGCACTGCCCAGCAATAACAAAAATACCCCTGTGTTATCAACATACTTCTCATCTTGAATACAAAACACAGCCCCATAGTAAGAAAGAAGAAACTGAAGAAATTTCACTCTATCCCAGCCAGAATCAGCACAGAAGCTCACTAGAGAGTAGTGGTGTCTCCCCAGACTGCAGGTAAATGCTGTATCCTTGGTCAGGCCTAGAGATCCAGTTCCAGTGCATCTGCCACTGCAGATTTCCAGATCCATGTGAGCTTATCCAGGCCTGCTAAACCACCTGGATGGTCTTCAACCTACAAAGAAACCTCAAATTAACTCAGCAGGATCCCTTCTTACCAGGGTTTGGAGAAATAATGCAGCCCAACCAGCCATATCTCTGGGGAAGCACATGGCAGAATCCAGGGATTTTTGCCAAGGATTTCATTGCAGTAATTGCTTTCTCAAGCTGAAGGGTGTTGAAGGTGAATACAGCTGTGCCTGCAAAGCCACCTTGGAGCTTGCCTAGTGGGGACAGCCATCCTGACACAAGTGACACATTTGTCTCTCAGTGTAACAAATCACATACAGAGCAAACCTATAGGAGCTGCAGGAGAAATTGCCCTGAAAAGCTTCTGTTAATTTCAGAATGCATTTGTTGTTCATAGCACAATGTTTTCACAGATTCAGCTGGCATTTGCCAAGTGTGCTGAAGAAATCAAAGGTGTCCATGAGCCTGCTGGGCCGGGGCAGGTCCCGCTGGAGTGGACAGGGAGTGCTCTGGGCCACGTCGTGGTGCTGTTTGCCAGGGCTGGGAGAACCCAGGATGCCTGGTACGTGTGGGCTCTCTGAGCTCTGGCCTTGCTGACACTGCAGCTTAAGGCTTAATCACAAAAAGTAAAAGCTAATGACCTATGCCTTGGAATGCCAGTGCAGACAAAGGGAGGGGATAAAGCCTGCAAGGAATGTGATGGGGTTTTTTCCTTGTTATTGTTCCTTCTTGACACCAAGTTACAGTTGTCTGTCTTAAAAGTGGTTTAGAAAATAATGTAGTATCTGGTGCAGAGCTTTGTACAGCTGCTTATGGCAAGGTGTGGTCTGACAGTCACTTCCCTGAGCACTGCTGAGTGCCAACAACTCGCCATTTTTGATTTTTAGAACTCTTTAGAATTCAAACTGAGAGATTAATTAGTTTAATTAAATTTTTAATTAGCAGCAGTCCTAATTAAAACTCTAAAAAGGCTATTTTTAGAACTCTGATAGCTAGAATTTACTATCCTAACATGCTCTAAACTTGAATTACAGGTTAAAATATCTAGCCTCTCATTTAAGGTTGTGAACTACTTCCTGTTAAATACAGCTGTTCAGTGTACAGCTATTCATTTGAAACAAAGAAATAGCAACAAAGGAGTCTTTAAAATACTAAAAATATGTAGTATTTTAAAAGCAAATTGCCACCAGCTACACTTACTATTTTCTGCAGAGTTAAGATACTTTGTGTTAAACTAATCATTGAGGTTAGCTGGTACAGATTGCATTTGCAAGCATACAGCACGAGATCCATGGGGAAGATTGTTTCATGAATTTGAGCTTACCTGTGTTTCAATGGAGGCTCATCCAAGAGGTTGAATATCTGTCTGTTCCTGTTATGTGAGGTTTTAAAATTATTATTTTTTCTTTTGAACAGGAACATGATGGAGCATTTCCAGAAAATCAATAGGATTCCCACGTAAGTATTTTTAGGTTCTTCAGTTACTGAGCCTCCCCTTTGGCTGCAATCCTGAATTTCTGTTAAGAGATGAAGGAATAGTTTGGGATGAAAGGGACTTTTAAAGGTCAGGTAGTCCAACCTCCAGTTGTAACTGATAGTAATGGCCCATTTATTTCCAGAACATGAATGTGTGTCTGTCGCTGTGAGCATGGCTGTTGATTTATCCAGTGGAAATATTCCAAGAGCTTTCTGTCTTGGAATATATTTCAAACATGTTAAAAGTGCAAAGTGGGAGGGAGTGAAGTGGTTGTTGTCTGAAGCTCTGGGCCATGGAGAGCAGCAGTGCCCCTGGTGAACTCAGCTGTGCAAATCAGTCTGAGCAGGACTCACAAACATCTGGTTTCTCAGAAATATTCCAGTATGCTCTTAACCAAGCACAGCTGTTTCAGAGGTGCCTGGATTTCTGAAGACAAGTTTATCAAGTCAAATGCTAAATCTGAGGTGGTTCACTGTTAGGTTACAGCAGCTTGCTTGTCTTGGGATTCTGGAGGAGGGAATTGTTTGAAGTAGAACACAGCTTGTAAGGAATAGTAATGGGTTTTGTTTGGGTGTGTTTTTTTTTTTTACTAAAGTTGGAGCTTGCCCCAGTGAACACCGTGAGGGTGTGTGGTACCAAAGGCTACACACCTAGTGGCACTCTGTGCCTGCTCTCTTCTGCTGGGACAAAGTTCCCAAACTTCCCACATAGCCTTCCCTCTGTACCAGAGGTGAAGTTCCTGGCAGGAGCAGAGATGAACTGGTTGATCTGAAAATGCCACCTTCTCTCCTTCTCTAGAGCATGGGCTGTGAATTATTGGGCACCTCTCCTGTGACCCTGACAACAGTCCCCATTTGCCTTTGCAGTGACAAGGTGATGGACGAGTTCTTGAACTGTGCTAAGCAAACCAATTGCCCAGATGAGGCAATTAAGATGGTAAAGCTGGCAGCATCCCTTGGCCTTCCTTTATCTCAAAGGCTGAAAAGCAGAACAGAGAAGGAATTTGAACTCTCTGAAACACAGAAGTAAGTTGGAATGTTTCATGTTCCTGCTGAAGGGGTACAGTAGACAGGGTCTTGGAGGGGCAATGCCTTTGGGAAGGCTTCTCTGACAAGGGAGCAGACAACTGGCTTCAGAATTATATGCTGGTGTGTTGACTCCAGGACTGAGATGGCCCCTCAGTTTTTGATTCCACGCTGTACCCATCCCAACTAGGAGGGAAGGGAATATTCCATGGTGGGGTTAGCCTTATCCACTGCTCAGTCCTGCTATTGCCTTCCTTTCCTGGAATCTTTTCCTAGCTGGGTCTGGCTGCCTGAAGACACTGCTGCAGCCCAGTAAAGCAGGGGGGTGGTACAGGATGGCCCTGCATGTTCTGAGGCCTGTGGCCACCTCTCACTGCACTGCTGTAGCCAAGCCCAGATGATCCTCAGATGGTGATCAGGGCCTGAGGGACCACAGTTTGGAGCCAAATGTGCTCCAAGGGAATAAATACAAGCCCAGCACCCCTGACAGCTGGCTCACCACTTGGAGGGGAGATGAAGGAGCAGGCTTTCCCAGGAGGATGTGCTTCCACCAAATGCTGGGTGTCCTTTGAGGACAGTAGGCATTAGACAGCCCATAATGTTCTCTGTGTTTGCCTTGTGTTTGGGGATCTCTCTTTTCAAGCACAAGTCACACAGGTGACTGATGACTGATCTGTTTGACATCACAGGAAGGCACTGGAGAGTATCAAGTGGGATGGTGACAGCAGCGACAGTGACAGTAGTGACAGTGACCGTGAGTAGCTGTCCCTCTTCCCTTCCTCTTGGGAAAACTGGGAGCAGCTGTTGCCATGATACCAGGAGGCTTTGGAAGAAGTGGAATTACTGAAATGGCTTCTGGGAGGTGCTGCAGCACTGATCAGTGCTCTGGGTGTTCTGACACTGGACCTGCTTGGCAAGACACCGTCCTCGTGTGCCAGCTGGAAGCTGTTAAATCTTCTTGGTAATGTGGGACACAGCGTGGGCTGCCCAGGTGTCCTCCCCAGCAGCCCTGCAAGAGCTGGCTCCTGATCAGCAGCATCACTGAGGGTGGAGGGGTGCTGTGCACCCTGGAGGCTGCTCAGGCAGGCACAAGACTTCCACAGCTCCAGCAAGGCTTCTCGTGGGCCTCCTGTCACTCGACCCTGCACCAGCTGTAACTCTTTCCAACTAACTTTGCTGAACTACTTAAATACCAGGATTACTCTGTATATAAACACTGAAGTAATGCAGTACTCAGCACCTGTGGTGTTATTCCTCATCCTTTTGGTGTTTTGGGACAGGTGTTGGAGTCTAGATGTTAAATTATACTTTGTACAGCTGGAAACTGTCTCTAATAAATGGTTGACCTTAAAGCTGGCTGTATCTGATAATCCTTGAGCAAAAACAGGTTGAACCAAAGTTTACCTTTCTGGTAGAAATACCTGGTGTTCTAGAACTACAGCAGAGCAGCTCTGACAAGAAACCTACCAAGACAGGATCTGCTCTGACACCAGTTTTGTACATATGCTGTACTCAAACGTGGGTTCATTTTTTTTTTTAATGCTGTACAAATTAATAAATCACATCAGTGAATTCTTGCTTTCTTGCTCCTTGAAAGAAGTTAATTAAGAGATTTAACTCTTGAGGTCATGGAGAAAGGCTGAGCTTTGTACTGCCTGGCTGCAGTTGATGTTTAAACAGGAGACTTAAACAGCAGGAGCAAGTGGTTGAAGTCTTGTTTTATTCAGCTGACAAAGTGGCAAATGATTAATGGCAGGTTACAAACATTATTTTGGTTCGATCACAAGCCCACTTGGTAAGATGGGGAAACATTAATTCTTACACAAATTGTAGGGAAGCTTCCTGAAGTTGGTTGTCATGACAACTCAAAACCAACAAAAATACAACAGATGGTGAAATTAAATACAGTGCAAGGAAACAAGACTGTACCCGTGCTTTGATTTACTGCTTCCAGCCCCTGCCAACAGCTCTGTTTGAACCCTCAGGAGATCATGGGATTTCTCTCTGGCCCAGAACAGCTGAACTGCCTCCAAAGCTCCAATCCTAGCTCACTGCACTTGAGTTGTTCCCAACCCCACAGCACTGGCGTACGCTGTCAAGATATCCACGATCTGTTTGGTTTCCAGGGTCATCCGCGCTTCCGTCAGCCAGTCGTGAGCCACCCTCCTGGACTCCCCTCGTAACTGGTTGACAAATTTGGCCGCCAGCTCCAGATCTCCGTGCTCGATGCAGTAGGAAGCGTAAGACAGTAACTTAAACGTGTCGAGGTCGTCGGGGCTGAGCTCGGCCGGTGGCTTCAGCTGCTGAGGGTGGAACACCAGCAGCGACTGCAGGTAGGACAGGAAGTATTGGTACAGGCTGTTCCTGGTCTCGTCGATCATGGCCACTCGCTTTGCCAGTTTTTGGACAGTGTGGAAGCGCGCTCTGAGGGCCTCCTCGCTGTACACGCCCCGCGTCAGGGACTCCTGCGGCAGAGCTGCTGTTAAGGCTTCCGTGAAGGCGTTGTCGGCACAGCTGGCCTTGATGGCCTTCACCGCGCTGCCCAGGGGCTCCGTGGGACTGTCCCCCGTGCCTGACCTCATGCAGTATTTGAGCGCTTCCACGGAGAGCCACAGCTGATGGGCCTTCCTGGCCTCCTCCTCTGCTACTGCGTGACCTGCAAGGGAAGCCAAGAAGGGGCTCTGAGTTGGGCACATGTGGCTTTGAGAACAAGCAGCAACAGCCATCCCTCTCCACCCTCTGCTTTCCAAAGCAGCCACCCCCTCAGCACATGCTCTAAAGCAAGTCTGTCCTCTGATGGTGTTTGCAGGGGTCTTAGGATGAGGGAAGAGATGAGGATCTGACTCCATGTTTCAGAAGGCTTGATTTATTATTTTATGTTGTATATTATATTAGAACTACTAAAAAAATAGAAGAAAGGATTTCATCAGAAGGCTAGCTAAGAATAGAAAAGGAAAAGGAATGATAACAAAGACTTGGGCCTGACCGAGACAGTCCGGACAGCTGGGCTGTGATTGGCCATTAATTAGAAACAACCGCATGAGACCAATCACAGATCCACCTGTTGCATTCTACAGCAGCAGACAATCATTGTTTACATTTTGTTCCTGAGGCCTCTCAGCGTCTTTCCTAAGGAAAGGATTTTTCATAAAACATGTCTGTGATACTGTCCCACAGCTTAGAGCCAGAACAAAACAACTTTTGGAAGACAAAAGACAACTGTTGCTCATCTGAGATTTGCTGGGTGCTCAGCAGTGTGAGCTATGTGCCTAAGCCTGGGTTTAGATGCCCAAGTTTGGGCAAGGGACCTTTGGGGAACACAGTCCATAAAGAAAGAGGAATTCAGTGCTCACTCTCAACTGCTTGCTCAATTCCCTTCAGCCTGGCATAGGCAGTGTTTATATCCAAGGTGAAGTTGTCAAGCTGTTCCTGAGTAAGGCGTCTGAACTGCATCTCCTGTTCGCTGAGCTTCTCCGATAGGTTCTGAAACAATGCAATACAAGTAACAGAAACAGCTGGTTAATAACATTATTTTAAAGATATTTCTATAAATCTGTTGCCCTTGTTAGGGCCAATGCATACAGTAAATACAATATACCAGTAAGAAACCTTATAGGGGTAAATTTAACAGTTACTGCACTTGTGTCAAAAATTTATCATTTATAGCAAAAGCTTTTCAAACAAGTCTGAATAAAACCTACACACTGAGTCACTCTGTATCACCACAAGGTAAGCCTGCTTCCCTCCCCAGTCCCCATTTCCATCCCCTGGAACGTTTCAGGATCCTTGTCATATGAAACGTGTGCTTTGCAAGGGTTTGAATATCCCTTTAATTCCCCTGGGGACTCCTCTCCCTTACCTGCTCAAATTCCACTTTTAGATCCTGCTCCTGGATCTTCAGGACGTCTCTGAGGTGGTCGGTGTGGGCAGCAGCCTGGCGCCGGAGCTGGGTCCGCATTTCACTCTCCATCACCTCCCGCACCTCCTCCACCTGCACACAACACACAGGGGTGTACTGCACCACCAGTGCTCAGCTGCTCGGCACACAGGGCTGTAATGCACCACCAGTGCTCAGCTGCTTGGCACACAGGGGTGTAATGCACCACCAGTGCTCAGCTGCTTGGCACACAGGGCTGTAATGCACCACCAGTGCTCAGCTGCTTGGCACACAGGGCTGTAATGCACCACCAGTGCTCAGCTGCTTGGCACACAGGGGTGTAATGCACCACCAGTGCTCAGCTGCTTGGCACACAGGGCTGTAATGCACCACCAGTGCTCAGCTGCTCGGCACACAGGGCTGTAATGCACCACCAGTGCTCAGCTGCTTGGCACACAGGGGTGTAATGCACCACCAGTGCTCAGCTGCTTGGCACACAGGGGTGTAATGCACCACCAGTGCTCAGCTGCTTGGCACACACTGCCACAGTATCACAGCAGTGACTACTGAGGGTACGTGTCAGAGCAGTGGCGCTGACAGAGCCTCTCTTTCAGCTTAAAGACCTGCTGAGGTCCAGTTTTACAGCTGAGCCTTTTCCTAGGGATGTTCAGGAATAGATTTGTAGTTCACCCTGTGTGTAACTGCTGGTTACTCAGTAGGCACTTAGCGCAGCTACTGAAGTAGTACATAAGAAATACAGTTACATGTCAAACACTAAAACCCTTTCAGAAGCTGGTTTATAGATGAGCTTCCAAACCCAAGAGACTTTACCTTTTCCCTGTATAGCCCTGTAATGGCCACACAAGGTCAGATCAAACACTGAAATTCTTCTCAGTGACGGTGGTGAGGCACTGGCACAGACTGCCCAGAGAAGCTGTGGCTGCCCCAACCCCTTCCCAAGATCATGTTCAATCCGGGCCTTGGAGCAACCCAGTCTAGTGGAAGCTGTCTCTGCCCATGGCAGGAGGTTGGAACAAGGTGATCTTGAAGATCCCTTCTAACCCAAATCATTCTAGGATTTATTTTGACCCAATAATCCTATCTCCAACAGGAGCCAAGTAACTTCACAAAGTTATTCTTTGTATGATTTCACCATTTTAACTTTGCAGCATTTTCCTTGCTCAGTATCTCCTGGCAGAACAAGAGGACACAGTCTCAAGCTACATCAGGGAAGGTATAGGTTGGATATTAGGAAGAAATTTTTCACTGAAAGAATAATAAAGTACTGGAATGCTCTTCCCAGGGAGGTGGTAGAATCACCATCTCTGGATGTGTTTAAAAGAAGACTGGACATGGCACTTGGTGCTAGAGTCTAGTTGAGGTGTGAGGGCATAGGTTGGACTCTATGATCTTAAGAGGTCTCTTCCAACCTCATTATTCTGTGATTCTGTGATTCCTTTGCATGTTTAGCTTGGGAGTCACCCAAGTGAAGTCTCCCACTACCCAGAACATCCCAGCTGTCCCTCTGACCTTTTCTGTTAACTCCTCTACCTTCTTTTTGACCCCAAGATTTAACCAGGTGCTTTCCCAAAGATTTAACCAGGTGCTTTAGCCACTTTACCTTCCTCTCTTGTTCTAATTCAATCTCGTTTTTGTGACGCTCCAGCGCTTTGGCCACGGCTGCCTCAAATGCTTTTTTATCTTCAAGCTTCTGTTTCTCCAGGGCGGCCTCGATGTGCTGCCGCTCGCGCACGCGCTGCTCGGCCAGCTGGCGGTTCAGCTGGTCGATGCGCCGGTGGGCGTGCGCGATCAGCGAGTTCAGGTCATCTGTGGACAGCTGCCCAGCTGGAGGGAACACAGGCCATGAGGGAGGGGATGGCAACCACAGGGAAACTGCTGCAGGGCCCCCCCGCCTCCCACTCGAGTGCTCTGCTGCTCCAAGGGGTTATTGACCAGTGTGAGCTTGTTCTAGGGAAGGTCTCTGAGCACTTCAAGCCCTTGACCTGTGCTAATGCCCACCTGAGACCACTTTCTGAACTGTATGTTCATTCCAGGAGAGAAATTATCTTGGTTTCTTCCAAATTATTCCCAGCTGTAATTTACACTTCCATATCCATGTCACACTCAGAGACTGTCAACAGCTCTGTCATTTCTTGGTTTTTACATCACCACGTATTTTCCCCTCTGCCAGCACACAGAGCAGCAGGGAATGTCAGTGTGAGGGACAGACAGAATTACATTTTCTCTTCACCAGTCCTCCAGATGAACTGCTCCCGATCAGATTTCTTACCCCAGATTGTACCTTTCAGGTTTGGCTACTCAGAGAGCAGCACAATTCACAGTGTACCTGGGACAGGAGGACCCAAGCTAATCCTGCAGCATTTGGTGACCTGAGAAGGGCTTTATAAAATGCTGCAGCTCATTTTGCACTGGCTGCCAGCTGTATGGAAAGCTGGGACTAGTTGGGAAAGCATTCCTGCAGGGTCTAAAGCAAACAAGATTGCACAGTCCTTCAGTCACCTTGCTGTTGAGTGCTGGACAGAGGACTGGCACAGGAGGACTTGGAGCAGTGGTGCTCACTGTCCAGCAGGAAAGCTGACCAGCAGCACCAAGCTCAGCTGTTGGGTGTAGCAGTATTACAAAATATCCATTTGTGGTTTAAGCCAGGTGTGCAACATGACTGGAAGGGGTCCCAAGGCATACCTCAGCCTGAAATCTTCTAGGAATGCCACATTTCACCCTTTGTTGATAACTGCCTGTAACTTAAAGCCATGCCCCACACAAACATAAAAAAGGACAAAGAGAAGAGATGTAACTTTCAAGGGCCAAGAAAAAGTGACAGTAACTCACCTAAGTCAGTTATCTCTGCAACAGAAAGAAGTTGGAAAAGTTAGTATACATTCACTACAGCAAGGCAGTCATGCAAAAGTAAAATGGAAAACTAAGAGCTTATCTACAGTGACTTAAACGTGAGACCAAGTCCTTAGGAATTCAGGAAGAACAGCATGTGGAGTATAAAGTCTCTGTGTTACAGGTAAGGTGTAGCCCAAGACACCCCAACTACTAAAACCACCCTTGGAGACCTACAGATGGACACTTGAACTCAGCCAAAGCAAGGAAAAGAAGTTTCAAGTAGGAAAGTGCAACAGGACACTGGAAATTTTCATCTGACATTTTTAGGGTCTTACAAACAGAAGCAGCTGGTCAAGAAACAAAATCCACAGTGGCATGAGAGTCAAGGACCCCAACAAGTCTGTCCCACTCAGCAAGTCACACCAGTTAGAAATGGGGCACATGGAAACCACCAGGAGCTTCCCTTTCCTCCCACAGAGGGGCAGTGATCACAAAATCTAAGATTTTGTCCTGTGCAAGGAAAGGCAGCTCCATCCCCAGGGAGCCTAAATATTTTTTTTTTTCTTCAGAACTAACACCCCCAAAGCAAACCGCATAAACAATTTGTTAATTTCAAATATTTTCCCCATATATACTGGGTGTGAGGTTGGCTGTTTTTTAAATGAAAACTGACCATTCCAAAGGTCTGGTGCATTCATTTAGCCAGGAAAAGTATTTTGTGGACTAAGGTCCACATTCTTAAAGCATAAAGTAGCTTAAAGAAAATCTGTTGTAATTCTGCATTGTATACTTCAAGAAAAATATTAAGGCAATTCTGACACCATTTTTTTCAAATGACAGTCATTACTTCTATAAAAGAATCTGTAGCTTGGAAATAAAGCCTTAGCAGCTGCCTCTGAACACATCAGCTAGAAAAGTCTGAAATCACTTAGTACATTTATGTTAAACCCTGACTGGAAATATCTGGAAATCTGGGGTTTTTAGGGAATGAATTTTTTTGAACTACCACAGACAGTAATTGTTCCGTGGACATACCACACATGGGTTCTTGCAGGAGCTCACCCACAGTAATGGTGAACACACACAATCCACCTCCTGCAACTCTGCTTGTCTTTAAAATGAAAGCAGCTAAGGAGAGCAGGAGCACCTGTGGCAAGGAGTGTGCAGGGAGCTCTCCTGGGGCTGAGCTGACTGTTCACTGCTTTTGTGCAGCACTGGCTGTTGCTACAGGTGTGTTACTGTGTCAGTTTAGATCAGAAATAAAACCTACTGGGGCAGGCAGGGTATAAACAATGAAACCTCTCCCTTTCCTCCCTGATGATGTAGGAAAATTCAGGAAATTCTTTATCACCCTGTAACAACAGTGTTTTATAATACCTCTAATCACAGAGTCAACCAAGTATTTGATTACTGATTAACATCAGATTTGACTGAAATCTCAAATGATCTGATTCCCTTCCTGAAATACCAGGGAGGGGAGAGATGTTTATACAACCAATATGACATTTATCACACAAGAGCTACTTTCCATTTTGTGATACTTCCCATGCAGCACAGATAGAACTGATTCTCTTGATAACACCTGCTTTAGATTATTTAATTGAATTGTGAAATCATTTTCACTTCAGACCAACCAAATACTGTGAAAATTTGAAAACTGGGATGGTGGACACTGAGTGGTCATGCACAACAAACCACAGTGCAACAAGCACAAGGTGACCCCTTCTCCAATGGCAGACTTACTCATCCCCTTCCAGCCAGGCTTCACGTCAGGGGTGATGCTGTCCAGCTCCTTCTGGAACTCCTCTCTGGCTTTGACCACCAGCTCGTGGTACTGAGCCACGATCTTGGCCTCAGACTGTGCTGCCTGAACCTGCAACAAACAAGGGTTGCATTCATTTGTTTTTCAAGGCAAGAATTGAAAATGAAGGCACATATCATTTCAAGCCAAGCCCTGAGACACTGGCACATATCAACCCACAGCCCAAACAAGGCAAACTCACTAGGGAGAGCACAAAACCCCACCCTGTGATATTAAACCTCTCTTACACAATAATTAATTGCTGGAACTATAACTAATCAATTTTGTTTCACAGGCTCACAGTAACCACAGAGTCAGGCTGTAGTCTGGACAGGACCAAGAGTATCTTGAATTCAGTTTATAACTTAAACATCTCCAGCTCCTTTTCTCTGCTCACAGCCATCACACAGGCCTAGTAAGTGATGCCTGTGATTGCTGCCATCCTCAGTGAGTTCTGTTCCCACTATCAGGCTATATTCACTCCAAACACACCTGATGAATTACCAGCTGTCCTGCAAAGGGAGATAAACCTCACCTTTACATTTCTTTCCCAGTCTTCTGAACTTCAAAGTGATTTACCACCAAGTCATTAGCACACATTGAACTCCTCCCTAACCTTGTGGTAAATTACCTTGGAATCAAGTGAAGAATTACAAGTTGCCAACAGAAAGGACTGGGACCATCAAGCCACCTGGAGACTCTTTCAAGACAGAGTTCAAGCTCTCAGGAAGATCTTGCCATGTCTGATTACTGGCAGTATAACCAGCTCAAAGCCTGAGTACAGCTACAAGAGGATGGATTTACAATTCACAATGCACTGAAAGTGGTCACAGCACTGAGCCTGTCTGGGATCAAGAAGTGTTTGGACAACATTCACAGGCACAGAGTGGAATTCTTGGGATGTCCTGTGCAGGACCAGCAGTTGGACTCAATGATCCTGGTGTGTCCCTTCCAACTCAGCACATTCTGTGATTCTGTGAAATATCTCACCCCCTGCAGAGGATTTGGGAATGGGTGGTCTGCACGAGCTGCCAAGGAGTCCCCACTCTAGAGGCAATTATAAACAGTCTGAGGAAGCTTTACCTTTTTCACCACATTGTCCAAGTCCACAATCATATGATGGAGATTTTCTTCTGCAGCAACAATGTGAGGTTTGGCTCCTGCCAGCTGACACTTCTTGGCCTTCTCGATGACACACTTTGTCTTCTCTAACTCCTCTCTGAAAAGAGAAGCAGCTGCTAAGTGTAACACAGACAGGGCTTATCACCCAAAGAAAATTTACTTTATGCTGTTGGTACTCACAGGAACAACTACTGGGTAACTCTACTGGTGCTTCCTATCTACCAACTCTAAGATGCTTTGACTAAGGATTACTTTTTTCCCACAGCCTGAAACCTAAAGATGTCAGTGTGGCTATTCCATGTAAAATGAGAATTATTATACTGCAATTAGTATTCAGGATTTAGCTGGAGGGAAGATGGAAGTTCACTCAAAGGAGTTAGTATTAGTAAAACTAGAATTAGAGATTAAAATTAGGTTAGAATTATACAGGAGACATTTCCAGCACGTAACAGCAGCAAGGAAACATTTTTAATATAGATGGCTTACGCTTGCAGAAGTGTTTTGGACATGGTGACTGGTGGAGATTAATGAGGATAGGAGAGAATTTATAGGGCTCTGTAAAGATAATTATGGTTTTTTGTAATTAGGAAAGAAATGCTTTCCTCTAGCACAATTGGAAATCAAGGAAAAAGTGAAAAAATGTTCCTTTTCCAAATCCATTCAAACCAATGGAGGTTTCCAATGACCTCATTAGAATAAGGAACAAGCTTTAAAATTAATAAATTAAGAAAATAAATAAAAGCAAAGATATCCAGTAGAGCAATAGAGAATGAAAGCTGCTGCATGTGGGGTTTGCATTAGCTTTGTTTTAACAATAAAACCTCAATCACCTCCCACTAATTTCAGTCAGCTCAGCAATATCAAAGATAAAGGAAGTTTATGTGATAGCAACCTTGCAGCTTCAAGGATGATGTTACCCTCTCAGCCTTAGAAGCATCAAAGGGCTTCCAAATTTATTTCTAACCTCACTACAAGGGCATCTTGGAGATACTGTTTGTCATTTTATTTCTGCTCCTTCAGTGCCCACAGACCACACTCAGGGCACATCAACAGAGGTCATACAGACCCCAGGGTATGAGCACTGCTGCCATTCAGAATTCAAGATTTTCTTAGGCATGTGCTCAGTAAAAAACAAATTGCTTAAAAGCAATTCTGTGGACACAGGGAACTGCCAAAGGATGCTGCAAGGTTTAATTTTTTCATTACAACTAAAACAAGCTGGTGATGTTGTTGACTCAGTACAGAGGGCAGTCATGGAGTCATCCTCAAACAGTTTGGGTTGGAGGGGACTTTGGAGACCATGTCATTCCACCCCTGCCATGGACAGGGACACTTTCCACTGGAACAGGTCACTCAGAGTCCCATCCAACCTGGCCTGGAACACCTCTAGGGATGGGGCAGATACAGCTTCTCTGAGCAAACTGTGCCAGGGCCTCACCACTCTCACAGGGAAGAATTTCTTCCTAATATCCAATCTAAATCTGCCCTCTGTCAGTTGAACTCATTCCCCCTTGTTCTGCCTTTGTAAAAAGTCCCTCCCCAGATTTCTTGTATTCCCTTTAGGTGCTGGGGTGCTTGAAGGTCTCCCCAGAGCCTTCTCTTCTCCCAGCTGAAGAAGAGATTTACAATACATTTATTATTAACAAAATTATTCAACAATAATACTAAAAGGACTGTGGATTTTTTTTTTTTCATCTTACTTGAACTTACTAGCACTCTATGTTAGCACTAAGAAGATAAATAACTTAAAAAGTTAAAGATAAAACCAGGACTATTTCAGATTCTCTGCTACACGGAGGACTTTGTGCACAGGCACCCAAGGTTTGCACATGTCAAATTAAAATGCTCACGGCTAACGAGTATTAAACCATCTTTTGATTTGGCACAAACAGATCATTCAGTATGAACACAGGTGTGTCCATACTTTCTAGAAATAGCCCTCACATGAGCAATGTAACTTTTTACTCCAAGAATTAAATCCAGCAACCCACTTGGCTTTCAGGAGGGCATCAGCAGCTTCATCCACGGCTCTCCTGCGGTCCTTGAGCGCCTCCTCCAGCGTGCGCCACTGGGAGGATTTCTTCTCCCCGGCATCCTGGGAAGCACAGACTCCTCATTAGGTCATGACAATCACTGAACAAGGGTTACCCACAGTGGGAGCCTTCCCCCCAGCATCCTGAGAAGCACAGACTCCTCATTTGGGTCACTGCAATCACTGAACAAGAGTTACACACAGTGGGAGCCTGGTCACTGAACATTTCCCTCAAACTGAGCACCATTCTTGTGTTTTTCAACAGCACAGCTGGAAGCTTTACAAGTGATGTTTCTCTTCCAACATTTTGTTTTGGTTTTGTTTGATTCTTAATGGGCTTTATTCCTGGACCACAGAGCTTTATTCACCCAGAAAAGCTTACATGACAATCACTGTATGGCGTACAACCTATAGTGGGGAAATCTCCACATGTATTATAATACTTTAATACTTTAAAATTGCTTTTAAGCTTAATACTTAGAGTACCACAATACTTTAAAGTTGATTTTAAATTAAGTTTAGTAATTAAGCTTAAAAGCAATCTCTTAAGGCAGTTATTTTACTAACTACTAGATTAAGTCTTGAGTGCTTGGTTGGTTGCCCATGTCCCTGCTAATTGATTAACAACTGAATTCTATCTCTGCTCCAGAACTGAATGGGCACTGGCAGACCCACACAAACTCTGGCATGAGCACACCACAAATGTTATCACTTGTACATCCCCTTCCTGTTTCCTGACAAGAAACAAACAAAATCCAGCAAGAGGATGTTGGCAAAGGGAAAAAGTTCAATGGAATTATTGGGGTGGACAGCATGATCTTAATTTGGGAATTAAAATACAGTGTGAAAACTATTAATGCCTTAACTTGAATTTTCTTCTTGCAAAAAGCAAATAGAGGAGTTGGGGAAAAAAACCAAACAACAAAATTCAAAATCAAACACACTGTATTATTTGACTATATCACATTTCACAAATGGAAAGGTGAGTTAAAACTGTGATAAATGTAAAGGCACTGCAAGAAAATATTCCAAGTTTATTTTTAATTCAGATTGAAGTTTTGCTGAACCCAATGAAAAAGAAAAAATTGTCCCCACTTGTCCAATTTACCTCAGAATCATCCATGGCATCCTTCAGTATTTGGGAATGGGCATTCACCGCTTGCACAGCTGACTCCTGAGCAGTGATAGCCTGAAGGGTTACACGAGCAGTTGTGTTTAGGGATCCTTCTAGAGTTGCTGCAAGGGCTGGGAAAAAAAGTTAAGTCAATTAAACAATAAAGAAAAGAACTTTATCATTAGTAAAATAACACGTTATAGCCTCTACATCTCTTAAATTATTTTCTATGCTCTAAAAGGGCTGGTCAGTTTGGGAATTAAACAGCAGCCTACAGAAAAGATCACCAAAATGCTCTCCTCATTTGGAGCAGAGGTACTGAGGAGAGCAACCACCCAGTGGAAACCTCTCCCATGGGACTGCAGGGGGGTGCAGGTACATCCCACGTTCACTTGTTCTAATGGTTCTGGAAACAAATTTTCATATCTTCCTTGAACCTTGAAGTCTATTCCAACCTCAATTTTTCCACAGTTCTTCAATTCTCAGTTACTTATGAGTGGGTGGAAGAAGCTTCATAACCACTCCACATCCAAGAGGTGTGTAAGGAGCTTAGGACTATAAAGCCAGTGCAATTCCACAGTTCTGTCCCACGTAACACACACAGGAACAGTGACAGTGTGGACTCACCTGATACCTTCTCTTGCTCCTCTTTGTCTTGCTGGGCAAGCCGGGCTGCAACTTCTTCTGGTGGCCGTTCTTTCACAGCATGTTGTTTTCCTATTTAGAAGTAAAGAAAAAAAAGAGTCACACTGCTTAAGTGGAGAGTCCAAATTGGTGTAGAGAGGTTACCTGTAGGGAAGTAACTATCAAAACTGATTTTTGTAGTTGGTATCACTTTGTAGATCTCACTTCTGCTCAAAACCATGTTGGAACTACCTGAAGAATCTTTATATCCATAACTACAAAGGCCAGTCTCACAACTTAAAGACAAGAGCATGGACATCTCACATGCATTTGGAGATTTTCCATTGTCTAGTTACAAAATTACACAAGGCTCAGAAGTCAAAGGCAAAGCAAGAAGTGAGAAACACTTACAGAGCCAAGGTTAAATTTCAAGTGAATCTCCCTTTTTGCTTTTTCTCAGTTCTCCTCTGGCATGCTTACAGATCCCAACCAAAACAATGAAAGATGAGTGAGAAGGCTATGGTGGATCACAATTACACTCCATTCCCTTGCCTACAAGCATTTAAAATGCCCTTAAGAGTGAGAATTGACCTAATTAATGCTCTCAAGATCAACAGCAAGTTGCATCTGAACTGAGGAAAGAGCCCAGAGCTCTCAGCCTCAAGTTGCAACAAAACCCATCAGGTCACCTCTGAATAATGCTGATCTTTCTCTGCAGCATGTACATATCCCTGGCATGCTTTCGATGAAATGTGTTCATAACTAAAATAATTAATATAATCTAATCACATCTGGAAGAGAGCATCACTTCAGGGCTGGTGTCTCTTGTTGAGTTTAACAATAAACACAGTTCCTTCACGTGTCCCTGGGCAGAGATGCCCAACTGAACAGTAATCAAAAAGCCACCAAGAGCTGAGGCAATGTGCAAGTTCAGTTCTGCACAAAGGCAGGCTCTGCTCTCGTGCTCACACCTACACCTGTCCCAGTCATCTGCAGCTCCCACTGTGTCCAAAATCTCTTAACAGATGATGGAAGTTTTCTACACAAGGCACAGAAACTCACACCTTTCAACAATGACAAATACCAACACAGAAGCAAGAATGCATGCACGTGAAGCTAGAGGATTTGGGTTTTCTTCATTGTATTCACATGGTTTTTTCACCTTCTTCAGTCTGTATCTCTGGAGCTGGCACCGACACGGCTACCCCTGTTGCAGAGATGATCTGTGCTGCAGCCTTGCCTGCTGTTAAACACAGTTGCAGAACACACCAGTTAGTACAGCTGGGGAGATGGGCTCCATCTGCCACAGAACCATGGCCAGAGCATCTTCAGCCAGGGCCTGCTGAGCTGGTGAGGAGAGGTTAAACCAAAGCTGCTGGGAGAGGGGGCCCGGGAAAAGGGAACCTCACTTCATGGAGACATGGTGGGAGGGCAACTGTGAGTGGAGGGCTGGAATGGAAGGATGAAGGCTCTTTAGGAAGGCCTGGTGAGGGAGACAAGGAGTGCAATAACCCTCTTTGTCAGTGACCAACTGGAGTGCAGGGAACTTTGCCTGGGAATGGATGAGGAGCCAACCTAGAGTTGATGGGTCAGGATTAGAGGGAGGGCAGGGATAGGTGACATTACACTGGGGGTCTGCTATAGGCTGCCTGAACAGCATGACAGAGTAGATGAGACCTTCCAGTGAGGGAGCAGCATTGCTGAATAAGGGAAGAGCAAGTGACATCATCTCCCTGGATTTCAGAAATCTGCAGTGTCATTTCCACTAGCTTGCATGACATCCTTATCTCTAAACTGGAGAGACATGGATCTGATGGATGAACCACTCTGTAGATAAGGCACTGGCAGGATGGTTGTACTCAAGGAGTTGTGGTCAATGGCTCAATGTCCAGTGGACACCAGTGGTAAGTGTGTTCCTCAAGGTCACTGCTGGGACCAGGACTGTTAAACACCTTTGTTAGTGACCTGGGCAGTGGGACTGATGCACCCTCTGCCAGGTTTGCTGATGACATCCAGCTGAGCTGTGCAGTCACATGTTGGAGGGAAGGGATGTTCATCCACAGGGACCCGGACAGGCTCCAGAGGTGGGACTGTGTGAGCCTCATGAAGCTCAACAGGACCAAGTGCAACATCCTGCACCTGGGTCGGGGCAAGTCCAAGCACAAACACAGACTTGGGGGGAGAATGGATCAAGAACAGCCCCAGGAGAAGAACTTTGGGGTGCTGGTGGATGAAGGGCTCAACATGAGCTTGTCATGTGCACTGGCAGTCCTGAAACCACCTGTCCTGGCTGGATCCCCAGCAGTGTGGGCAGCAGGTGAAGGGAGGAGATTCTGCCCCTCTGCTCTGCTCTGGTGAGGCCCCACCTGCACTTCTGCATCCACCTCTGAGCCCCCACTCAAGGAGGACATGGATCTGCTGGAGCAAGTCCAGAGGGGGCCACAAAGGTGCTCAGAGGGCTGGAGCTCCTCTGCTATGGAGACAGGCTGGGAGAGCTGGGGGTGTTCATCATGGAGAAGGCTCCAGAGACACCTTCAGTTACCTTCCAGTTCCTCCATGAGAGCTGGAGATGGTCTTCTACAAGGGCATGGAGTGACAGGACAAGGGGGAAGGGCCTCACATTGAAAAAGGGCAGGGTTAGATTAAATATTAGGAAGAAATTCTATATTGTGAGGGTGGTGAGGAGCAGGCTGCCCAGAGAAGCTGTGGCTGCCCCATCCCTGGAAGTGCTCATGGCCAGGTTGGATGGACTTTTGGGTCTAGTGGAAAGTGTGCTTGCCCTTGGCAGGGGTTGAAATTAGATGATTTTTAAGTTCTCTTCCAAACCATTCCAAGCTAAGTGCTATAATATAATAACAGGGCTATAAGACTTAATTTTCCTCTGTAGAAAAATATTAATTGGATATGGATGTTATTATTTCCAGAAGAAGATGATTTCCTGGATAAACAGCAACAAGATATTAGTTACACATACACAGAGCCATTAGAGATAAACATAAAAAGACATCACAAGTGCTCCTCTCTAAACGAGCTCCATTTGATCTGGCTTTACAATAGCCCAGTAATTATCCAAAATTAAGTATCTTGTGCTTGCAAGAGCCTCAGAGTCCAGCACCCGAAGTTCTCTTCCTGCAGAATCTCACATCTATACTATGAAGGTTACTAATTATTTATCTCAGATTTCAAATATCCTCTAAATTAAATATATTTCCTAAAAAAATAGGGAAAAAAAAAGCTAAAGCCACTTCATGCAAATGTTATGACTTGGAAAGAAAAAACCATTAATTCTAAGAAATTACAGTATTTACCTTCAACCATTCAAAGGAATATGTTAATCTACTCTACCATATATGATACAGGAGATCATTAGGTCATCTGCTTCTTTGTACATGACACTCTATAAATTTACCTCCTTTTTCCTCTGTAGGAGCACATTCTGGTTTGCTTATCTGAGATTTGGGAGCAGGCTGTTTAGACTCTTTCATTACTTCTGCTACAGATGAGATCTTCAGTGGACCTTGTTGTATCTTGAAAAGTCAGAAATGAGAAATATCATCAGTTTTTCAAACAGCTTGGATTTCACCAATTCCAGTATAATGAAAAAGAACTTTCCCATATCCAGGTGTCTGTACCATAAATCTGAGCTTCAAAGTGCAATTTAAAACAGCCATCTAATGCCTTGTCTTGATTTTTAATTCAGAAGAAATTTTTATGATTTTCTCCTCTCCAAAAATGCAGGTAGAACTGTGGCAATTTCACTATAAACAAATATTTATTAAATTATGCATAAAAACCAAATAGTTTCATGCCTCAAATATTCCAAGCACTTCTGAGTGTCTTGAATGCAGAAATCCTAAGTTTGGCTCCACTGATTTCCTTTTGACAGGCTTGAGATGCTGGTGGTTGGGGCACATAAACACTCAAACACAGAGTATTGTGACATTTTATGATATTACTCCCTTAATATCCATTGTGGAAAGCCACAAGGTAAAAATAAAACCATCTGAGTTAGAGCCATGACTGGAGAGTTGGTAACTCTGCTCATCAATCTGGTTTGCAAAATTCCCTGGGAGGCACCAAGAACTTGAATGATCACACAAACTGTAGCTAAAACAAGAAGAGAGAAAATTTTGTTGAGTAATATTCCCCCACTCATTAAGAACAGCTTTCTTAAAATCCAATTTAAAATATTTTGAGTTTCCTTAAGGCCAAATGGCTTCTGAAAGCTCAAAAAATCCATGGCCAGAGCAGATTTTCAATATTCTTGATTACTGGGAAGTGTTTCCTTTCACGTGGAGGAGCAGAGAAACTTCCAGGTTTCAATTTCCAGAGTTGTGCCAAAGGCAGTATCAGATTTTCCTTTCCCCAGGGTAGGGCCACTAAGATGTCAAAGCACAATGCTTATGCCTGGCTCTGTACCATTCAAATCTTTACTTATTCAAGAATGTTCTCAGTCCTCTTTAAAATAACTTCCTTTAGAGTAAGTTTTGTAATTCTGCTACACCACTAACTACAGTAAGCCTCCAGTAAAGCAGTTAAATTCCAGCCTGTCACCTGCCTCTCTCTCTCCCCACTTTATTTCTGAGTATAAGCAGAGCAGCTATTCAGTTGAGATTTCATTAGATTATTTTACTGCAAATAAAAACAGGTTTTACAACCCACACACCACAATCATGAGATGGTAATGGGAAATGTACAAGCATCACTTTTGCTGCACCAAGTAGGAACTTGGTGGAGTTCATGAATTTAAGGAATCATAATTCTTTAATTTTTAAATTCTTAGCACAAAGCAAAATTAATCAGAATTTGAAACCTAAGGGCAGATACTCTCTTTAAAAACCAGAGAAGTGGATGTGTGGGGGTGGATGGGAGACACTTACTGGTTTCTTTGGCACTGGTGTGCTGGAAGGTGCAGGGCCAAGTGCCATCTCGAAGAGTTTGTCAGAGTAGGGAATGGCCTTCTCCACGCTCTCCCGGAACTGTCTGTCATAGCTGGCATACAGGACAGTTCCACCTATCCCTCCACCCACAAACAGCAGACCTGCACCAATGATTTTGCCCACAGAAACACTGAGGAGGAAAGAAGAGTGAAGGGATGTAAATTACATAAATAAATAAATTACGTTATATGGCAAACATTAAACACTTTGTGAGTCTTCAGCTTACAGCTGGGGACCACCACTCTGCTCCAGAACCTGCTTTAAATCACCTTCAGCCTGGTACAACACTGCTTAGTGACTAACCCAAAGGTAAGATGCCAACCCACAACTTCCATGATAAATACTGATCATCTTCATTTTCTTCATCTAAATCTGACTGAACAAAATAAGGAACACAGTCCATGAGAACAGGATTTACTCCACACAGAAATCCCACTGCCAGGAATCTGCTGTCATGTGAAACCAAGGAGCAGCCCCCCTTTTGGTGAATGCAGAACCAGTCCCACCCCCAGACCCCGTTACGTACCCGGAGTCCCCAGAGTGGGTGGCATATCCGCGGTGCGGCCGCGATGGACGGAGCGAGGCTCTCACACAGCAACTGTTCTGTGGGGAGGAGGCAGGGTCAGCAGGGACACAAGGACACAGGGACACATCTCCCTAGAACAGCAGCACTGGGCTCTGGGGAGGGTCAGCAGGGACACATCTCCCTCCAACAGCAGCACTGGGCTCACTGGCTCCATTGCCACAGCCTCAGTGTGTCTGTAGGACAGCTGTGACCAGCACTGCAACGTTGGACTCTTTTCTGGGAACACATGCACAGCTTCCAGGTTCAGGGTGTTTTAAGAAGTCATGAAATTCTTTGAGAAATGAATTGAAAATCTGAAAAATGAGAAGGAATAAACCCCAACCCCAGCTTCTTTCTGCATTTATTTCGCTGATTTATGTGCTGGGCAGTACATAAATGACCCAGTACATAACTGGGTCAGTTTCAGATGCATTTCAATCTCACATACTAGAACAGCTCAGTGTGAGTGGGGCAGAACACAACAACAGCTGTTTAAATGCTTAAAACTACTTTTAATTCTTAAGATATACAAGCAATTCTCCTTAAACTTCCAAACTACTTAAATTTTAAATTCTCCTTAAACTTCCAAACTACTTTTAATTTTTAAGATATACAAGCAATTCTCCTTAAGCTTCCAAACCAAGACCACTTCTTTAAAAGAATTAGTAACATGTACACTTTCCAGACAGACATCAGATTATAATATAAATTAAATTAGTATATGAAGAGTGATATTTTATTATACTCTACTTAACGAGATCCACATTACCAAGATTTTTATCTTCTGTGAAGGACTGGTTAAGCTACTCTAAGCCTACAGAAGAAAACACACTGTTGACCTCAAACGTTTTTTCCCCACATGGGAATTACTAACAGGGAAATCAAACAGGACTCATGAGAAATCCAAGTACAAGGCACAAAAAGAACTTTTCCCACAGTTGAAGTATTTTGCCCAACAGGGAATTTTTTCTTTAAAAGAGAAAAAACTGGGAGATGCTTCACTACAACATAACCCCAAAAGACAAGTTTCTCTATTTCCTTTTGCACATGGCAATAACATGCACAACTCTTGTGGTTTAGGTTCTATCCCTGTCCAACAGCACAGACAGGAAAAGGCAAGAACACTGCATTCTTATTCTTTCCACAAAGAGAGCCAAAACAGTTTTAATTAACAGCAGGAGCACATGTACAGCAAGAGGAAGCCTGCTCCTCTTACCCCTGAGACCTCCAGGAGCCCTCACTGTGGGTGGTTTTCTGGATTGTGGTGGATAGAAAGGGCAACAAAATAATAAATATATTCTGTAACATTTTTGATTTTCTGACTTGACTGCTCCAGGAGCACTTCCTGAGGCTTCACTGCTCAGTTCAAGGGGAATTTCACTAATAAAAGCCTCACAAATAATTTGGTTACCAACTGAATCTACCTACCATAAATCATTTTGTTAACTTCTGAACGTGCTCCTGACTCTCAGCACGTCCCTATTACACCACAAAGCACAGGAGGAGCAAATAATCCAGTATTATGCATACAGCTCAATCCAATAAATTGAGAAGGGAAAAAACCCTGATTTTCTATTCATCAATTCAGACTGAATTTGCAGTCCCTTCCAACACTCTGGGATTATGCTATTTTGCCTGGTGCTCCCCTGGAAATGAGCCATCACCCCTGAGCTCCTGGCCAGGCTTCCTGGAGGTGATCCCACCCTGCACCACTGTCACTCCCACACCCTTGCTGGGGCTGGACCCGCCCTCTGGGCCAGCTCAGCCCTGTCCCTGCTGGCTAAAACCCCTTCTCACAACAGCACTGGACCCATCTGGCTCCACACCTTCAGCAAACACCAGCTCCTGCCCTTGGGATCAGGCTGTGCTCAGGGAGAACCAAGGCAGAGAACACCTGCTTCTCTTAACTCAGCTTTATACACCTGGAGGGTTTTTTGGAGGGATTACTGATTTTAGTCCAGATAATCTTTTGAGATCTCTTCCATGCTGGACTGTTCTAGAATTAGCCAAATCCTCATTTCTATTTTTCGTGCAGATGAGAGGAACCAAAACACAGGCCCTCCATCTCTGGCACTGGGACTCACACACATGTAGCAATGGGAGCAATAATTAAACCCCAAAACAAGCCCTCACCATCTCCATCTTTCAAGTCACTGCAACAAATTTCCACAGCTGGCCAGTGGAACAGCAAATGAAAATCTCTAAGTACACAAGTTTTATGAACAGAAGCCAAATTTTCCTCCCTCACATCCAAATACACTAATACCTCCAAAAATCACTAATTTTTTTTTAAATAATTTTTTAAATAAGTATTGTTCTCTTTTGGCCACCATAATAATATTGCTTGTATTTGCTGTACCACCATAATATGGAAATTAGCAGGTAATTTCTAATCTCCCCTTTGCAAAATTTCCAGGACTTTGTATATTTTCAGACCCTTGTCATTTATTTGTAATAATGCCTCAAAGAATTTTGGAGAAATTCATCACACATGCTTTGCTGTGCCCTTCAAAAGGCAGAAATAAACCACTTTCTGTCCTGCAGAAGACAGAAAATTCTTTGGATGAGGCAGCATGGACACAGCAAGGATGCCCACAGCAAGGGCACTGCAGGGCAGCTGCTTCTATTTCTTCCTCCTCCTCCAGCAGCTCTACATGACATTTCTTTCACCAACTTTTTTAATACTTATTATTTTGCATTCATTACCTACTATTTAATCACCACAAGAATCACTTGGCAGGACACATCACACCTTCACTCTGGTTAATATTATGAGCCCCAGTGATTTAAGGACATTTAAGGATATCCAAGTGAGCTCACTCTGGCACAGTGCTCAGGGCAAGAGCAGCATGGCAGAACATCTTTAAACAAATTAAATTTGCCCTGCAGGTTTATGTGTAATTTGCTTTATGTGTAATTTCAAATAACCATGGCCAGGACACACCATCCTCTGCTCATTCAGCTCCAGCTCAACCTCTCTTAGGCACCAGGCTCGAGTATCCTGATCCAGAATTTCTGTAACGTGGGATTTGTGCACTTCAACAGAAAGAGCAAACCAGAAACTTCTCTGAATTTTTCCTTCATTAAGACAGAGACCAGGTACAACAGGGAACTCTGATGTCCCATCATTCAAGACTTCTGCTAAATATCACACACTTTTACTAAAAGCCTTGTTCATTTCACAGAAAGCTTCATAAAATACTTCAAGAGAAAAGTCTCTCTGAAGCACTGCACATGTAGCAGAAGACATTTCTGAAAAGTGATGAAGATCCCCTTCTCTCAAAGCCACTTCAATTTACTTGTTACAAGTTTAGTGATGCTCCACACACAGAGCTCATGGTAGGAAAGAATGAATAAAGAGCTCACAGAAAGAATGAAAGTAGGAAAAAAATAGTAACAGGAAAGAGAGAAGGAAAGAATTAATGAAGTTTTCCCAGTCTCTACCACGAACTCTCTGTTACAGATAAAAAACTTCAGAGAGTGCTGTAGCATCTCTGTGTTTGCACAGTTCTTAGGGATAAATTCTGCCCTGTGAGGGTGGTGTGGTGCTTGCCCAGAGAAACTGTGGATGTCCAGTCCCTGAAGTGTCCATGTCCAGGCTGGTCAGGGCTTGGAGCAGCCTGGGATAGTGGGAGGTGTCCCTGCCCAGGGCAGGGGGTTTGGAATGAGAAAGCCTTACGGTCCTTTCCAAACCACTGTGTGACTCTTTCACCAAATATTTATAGCCTGATGACCAACTTCCAGCTGCAAAGCACCACCCTGGCTCTTCTGGAGCTCTACACTCATTCCAGACACATTCTGTTAAAGCCAAGCACATTAAAATAGCCTCAAGTGATAAATATCTGCCAAAGCCTGGTTTCTGTCTTCTCAACTTCCAGATGAAACTTTCCACAACCAGGCAAACCCAGAGCCTTTTTTCAGTGGGCATCAGGTGACCAAAGGACTCTCCAGCCCTGCAGAGCAGCAGAAGAAATGCAGCTGCTGGGACTTTAGAGGGAAGAACCTACAGCTTTTCCCTTGGCAAATCGTGTGAACAGAGGGTAATGAACACTGGGATGGAGAACAGGATATAAAAGTGATCTAATCCGGTTATATTTTATCAGGAAGCTGAAACACAATTTGGGGCCTTGGTAAAGGAGCCACCCTCACCTATAAATCGCCGTGGCTTCCTAAAGTTGGCCTACTGCTTTAAAAAGGCTCCAGAGCACATCACCATCCTTATCTCCGCTGATAAGGAGAGGCAAAGGTCCAGAACACACAGCACGAGTCCCACGGGCACTTCTGCCCTCGGCACCGCGAGTTGTGTCCCACTGTGCGGACAGAAGGATCCCCTCACACACGAGCGCTGCCATCGCTCGCGTCCCCCCGCTACACAGCGGTGCGGGCCACTCCCGGCGCTCCGGGGGCCGCACCCGGCGTGTCCATGAGGGGCTGCGCGGGAGGGAGGCCGCGCCGGGGAAGGCAAGGTCACGTCCTTCCCGCCGGGGAGCGCCCCTGCCGCCCATCCACGCCACATCCGCGCGGGGCCGCCGGGCCCTGCGCGTCCCCACAGAGCCCCCGCCGGCCCCCGGGCCACGCCGCGGCTCCCGGCGCTGTCCCGGGCTGGGGGCCGGCAGCAGAGGAGCGGAGCTGCGGGCCCAGCACGGCCATGGCGGCGAGACTACAGCCCCCAGCAAGCAACGCGACACCCCGGCACTCCATTAAGGACTAAGAGTCCCGGTGTGCTTTGCGGCGGTGCCTCATTCCGTCCCGCGCTGTGCCGCCGCGGTGCACGCTGGGACTGGTAGTACACCCCACCGACCAGCGCCCGCCCCCCCGCCTCCGTTGGCGGCCGCGGCCGCCCATCAAAGGCTGCGCGGCCAATCAGGGCCCGCGCGTGCGGAGTCATTCAGCGCGCGCCGAGCCGCGGTCACAGGGATTCCTCCCTCCCCGCAGGCCTGGCCCGGCCGCACCGGTCGCACGGCTGGTCACAGCGCGGGTGGGTCGCGGGGCTCCCCCGGGGAAAGCTCACCTGCTTGGCCGCGGCGAGCCCCGCTCGGCGGCACGCCCGCAGCATGGCTCGGAGCGGCGGCCGGCGCGGCCCGCGGGAAGGCGCCTTGCGCGGGTCCTGCCGGCGCCGCCTCCGTCCCCCCTTTAGCGGGCACTGCGCCTGCGCGGGCGCTCCCGCCCCGCCAGGGGGCGGCCGCGCGTGACGGGTCTCGCGTGGCCAATGGGAGGGCGGGCACGGGCCGCGCGACGCCGGCGAGGCGGTGCCCGCGCGCGGGGGCGCGTGCGCGGAGCAGGGGTCGGGAACTCCCGGGACCGTCCGGGCGCGGGCGGAACAGAATAAAATAAAATAAAATAAAAATAAAAATCACAGAATGGGTCAGGTCGGATGGGACCACAGTTGGTCGTCTGGTCCAACCTCCTTGCTTAAGCAGAGTCATCCCAGAGCACGCGGCGCAGGATTGCAACCGGACAGCTCTGGGATGTCTGCAGTGAGGGACACTCCGCACCCGCTGTGGGCAATGTGCCCCAGTGCTCGGTCACGGCACTGTGGGGAAGTTCTTCCGCGCGTTCAGGTGCCGCTCCTGGCATCAGCTTCTGCCCCTTCCCTCTTGTCCCATTGCCCGGCACCACCGAGCAGAGCCTGGTCCCTACTCCGGGCACTGACAGCGTACAAATAAATTCGGACACTGACGGATATGGATGAGGTCTCCTCTCGGGTCTCTTCCCAAGGCTGAGCAGCCCCAGCTCTCTCAGCCTTTCCTCCAGTACCCCAGTCTGAGTGTAACACAGCACATTTTATAGCGTTTATCAACAATTTACAGCTGTAACCTTTCACAGCTCGCTCATAAACCTTCTCACGCTCAGAGCACTCAGGAGCCATTTTTATCTCATCCTTCAACCAGACCGGCCAGATTTCTGAAGAGAAAAAAAAAATCAGAATATACCAGTAATGTGCACAAACAATGAGTTAAATCCACCTGGTGCGTTTTGTAGAAGCCTTTAGTAACAGGCTTCAAAGCCCCCGGGGCGGAGGGTCGGTGTGTGCCGGTCATTGAAGGTGACGGGTGTGAGGGGGGAAGGAGCGGGAGCGGCACCGGGGCGGGCGAGGACTCTGGGGGCGTGAGGGACACCGGCTCCGGTGAGAAATCCCGGCTCCGGGGGGAGATCCGGGCTCCAGTGGGAGATCCTGGCCCCGCCGCCGCCACAGCCCCGTGGGCGGGACCCGGCGCGGCCCCGCCCGGCGCAGCGTGGCCATGGCGGCGGCGGCGGCCCGTGGGGCCCTGGCGGGTCGGTACCGGGGCGGTGTCGGTGTCGGTGTCGGGGCTGGGGGTGTCTGGCGGGGATGTTTGTGCTGAGGCTCTCCCGTGTCCCCGCAGGGATCCTGCGGCGCTGGGCCCCCCGTGCGCTCCCGCTCGGCGGCCCCTCCGCCCGGTGCGTCGGGCTCGGAGCGGCCCCGGCCCCGGCCCCGCTTTGGACCCCGCGGCTGCTCGGCGAGAACCGGCCCCGGGCAGGGACCCCCTCGGTGCTCAGCAGGTGCGGCTGCGCGGCTTCTCCCTCGTGCGAAAAACCCTTAAAAGGGGTTTCAGTTTCTCTCTATATATAAGTCTTATATATATGTACCTAATATATATTTTTATCTGCATACCTTACATGTTTTACATGTATTATATTGTTTCATATAAATATAAATAATTTGAATTACTATACATTTCAAATATATGTGTATATATATGTATTTTATATTAAAATATAATTATACACAAATACATTTAGGAATATATATATATTTTGTTCCATTACATCTGCATTACATAATATGCAATATACTGTGAATTTATTATCTATTCTGTAACATATATAATTTACCATCGTGTGTATTAATATTGTTAATATAGTCTATGTTATATTTAATAATATAATATGTTGTATTATATAACATACACAATATGTGTAGTATATATGTTAAAATTCCTCCATATATATATGTGTGTGTGTGTGGAGGAATTTTATTAATATTAATGTTTTTATTAATATTAGTACACACAATGGTAAATTATATATGTTATAGGATAGATGATAAATTCACATATATATATATGAATATTGTAGAATCATAGGTTGGAAAGGACCTCTGAGATCATCAAGTCCACCATCATCCCTCCAGGGATGGTGACTTGTCCATTGCCCTGGGCAACCTCTGCCAGTGCTTGACAACCCCTTCTGAGAAGAAAGTTTTCCCTAGAGTCAGTCTAAACCTCCCCTGGCAAAACTTCCTTCTGTCCTGTTTGTTTCTTGGGAGACTGACCCCATTCCCCATATAGATATAAAATAGATAGATAGATAGATAGATAGATAGATAGATAGATAGATAGATAGATAGATAGATAGATAGATAGACACATGTATAATATACAAGCCTCAGTCTGACACTCTTGGGCACCTTTTCACTCTGCAGTGGATCTGTGTTAGCCCCAAAGCCTCCCACTTCAGTCACCATTAATGCTTGAAGCATTAATGGTAAGCATTAATGGTAAATTAGGATACTCTTTGCAGCCATTTTTTACAATCACTCTTGTAATCACTACTGTTTCTCTTGCTGCTGCTGGGTTTTGGACTAGATGATTTAATGAGGTCCCTTCCAACTCAAACTATTTTGTGGTTAATACTCTAAAAGTAATTTCTGAATCCAAGTAACAGCTGAATATTGGCTTCTGAGTGTTTGACTGCTTTTAGTAGATTAAAAAAAGGTGCTCTGTGTGAAATAATAAGTTGGAGCTGAATTTTGTCAAGAGTCCAGCCCTGATGTTGGTATTCTACACCCATTAGGTGCTGTGCTATAATATTGGAGGAGTCCTTGTTACCCTTCAATCAAGGCACAGCTCTTCTGATCTATGTGTGATAAAGGCAGTGATTTCTTTTAGAAAAAGGTGTTTCATTCCTGTTCTGTTTCCCTCTCCATTTTGGGGTTGGATTGGTTTTTTTTAGTGTCACACCTCTACTTCCAAGTTTACTCCAGCAGCCAGCGAGGACCCTCACCTACTGCAGCCTACGGAAAGGAAAGAGGAAAAGTGTGAAATCTGTGGTCAAAAGGTTCCTCCGGCTGCACAATGGCCTCTGGGTGAGGAGAAAGGTGAGATTTTCTGGATAACAAGAGCCTGTTCTTTACAGTCAGAGTAAAGTGTAATCGTTTCCCTTCACTTGGAGGGCAGTGGCTGGTGTGGAAGTTAAAAAAAGCTCTGTAGAGAGACTCCCATTTTCCCAAAGTGAGGGATTTATCCAGGTTTGCTGAGCAGTGTGGCTGTGTTTGTGCATTTGCAGTGACCTACTAAAAAATGGGGGGGTTTTTTGGTGTGTGTTTTCTCCTGACAGTCTGGTTACAAGAAGAAGCTGTGGAAGAAGTCAGCTGCCAGGAAGAAGCGTTTGAGGGAGTTGGTGTTGTGCACCAGGACACAGTGTAAGCTCCTGGATAAAATGACCACTTCCTTCTGGAAGAGAAGGAACTGGTACGTTGATGACCCCTACCAGAAGTACCACGACCGCACAAATCTCCGTGTGTAGAAATCTGGGGTTTGCACATCTCTGGGAAAGGGGCAGTGGTTGTGTGGCGTGGTCTGGGTTTTGGAACCTACATCTGTAATGCCTGTACTTTTTTAAATAAACATGTGCGTATCATCTGAGCAGGATTATGGGAATCAATGCCCACAATAAAGGAATACTCGAATTTATCTTCATCTGCTGTTTGTCTTACTTAGCAGAGGCCAGGCTGGTCACCTACACATTCTGATGTCTGGTGGTTTCCTGTGATTGTCTGTCATGGAGGAATACACTAAACAGCACTAAAAGTGAATAATTCAACATACTTCATCTTGTTTTTTAAAATAAGTATGTTTAAATAACCCCAAATTCTATTTTTCTGTATCCATACTAAGTGGTGGCTCACTGAATGGAGTCTTCTGGGGAAGAGGAAAAAGGAGAGAAGGGTCCATCTTAGCATTGTTGCCTGTCACAATAACACACTATTGCCTTGTGTCCATGCTAGAAAGTGCAGGGGGCAAAAAAAAACCCAAACCAGAGTTTCATAGTTACATGCTGGTTTTATAACTGATTTTAAAATGTATTGGCCACCAGCTTTCATTACAGGACTCACATTTTGTGTCCTCTGTTGGTTTTTGAGTAGTAGAATCTATTCTTTGTGTCCTGCACAACATCCTCAAGCAGACAAGTCAGAGTAATTTCTTGTTCATTTTTCCTTTAAGTCTAAATAGACCTCATACTGCACATTCCTGGTCACACATAAATGGAACAACCACAAGGGTTTATCATGGAATCTGTTTGGAGTGAGTAGATCAGCTAGACCCTGTTGTTGCTAAGGCTTGGATCAGATGTTTTCTCTACAAAGCTGATACTCCAGAAAGTGGATGAAAGCAGTACTTTAAAGCATTCCCTGATCCCATTATTGAGCAGACAGTCCCTGGTTATCAGCCCCAGAGCTGCCTGTATAGCAGAGGTGGTTTGCTGTACAAGGCTGTAGCATTGCAATGAATTCACTAGTTACTCGGAGTGTTCAGTAGCTGTATTTTGTTCTTTTTCCAGTTCATGATACAGAAAGTTCTGAAGGACATGCAGCACTTAGTGAATACATCTATATACAGTCAGCCAGAATTCAGATAAAAATAATACAGCAATCAAAGTGATTATTCTGGCCTGCCAGATACATTGAACAGACTAAAGATGTTTGGTTTTGTATTTTGTTCTTTTTTTTTAATAAAGAAAAGATTAAGACTTTATTCAAGATGTATATCAAGCAGTATAACAAAACCAGCAAAACATCAAACCTTTGGAATACTGTTGTAATGGCCGTCCTTGTGAGGCATCGAGTGTACCATTGTATCACAGACCTTTTCTACCCATCACAGGAAAGAAATCACACCAAGTGCACAATTATGAGCCTTAAATAGTTTGTCTAAACGCAAATCCCGACGTGTTCTCTGCTAGTTCAAATGTGCTGGATGCAAAACAGGAACCTGAAACTAACAGCAAAAGGGAGACTGTGGGTGAGGAGCACAAGGGTTCATCACGACACGAGGACACGCTGGCAGCCAGAGGCAGCAGGTTGTTTACAGGAGGAGCGTTGTCTCCAAGCAGCTTTCTCCCTCCTAGCAGGAATAAATTGCCTGCTTCTCTTTCCTTCTGTGCTGGGTTTGCACTTCCACAAGGTTTTTAGGTTGATTCATTCCAGGGTGACAGGGACACACATGAAGTCTGTCTTGTTTTTGGTGGGATCCTGATTCAGCAGTTGGTGACTGCTGGAGCTGCGCTGATGCTGATCCCTACGGCAGTAGAGGAGGCACAGAGGGGAGCAAACTGGGCTTTTTAAACTGAGCCAGATCTGCTATTTTAAACCATCAGCTAAAAGATTGCTTGAATTTAGGAGGGGAGATCTGGAAGTGCTCAACCAGCCTGCACACTCAGAGCTGGAATGGGAAGGGAGCTGAGAACTGCTCCTTTTCAACACATGCCTAGAAAGCATCCATCCATCCATCCATCCATCCATCCATCCATCCATCCATCCATCCATCCATCCATCCATCCATCCATCCAGCCTCCTCTCCTGCACACCGCGGTTTGCCAGGAGGGGTCAGCAGCAGCGCAGGAAGGCGAGAATCACCGAAGCGGGCTCGCTCCTTGGCAGAGGCTCCAGAGAAAAGCTGGAACAAAAGACTTCACGGGTGGTGTTTATCCGGAATGAACACAGCAGCTGTGACACCGAGCTGACAGCCTGGGGCAGCCCCTGTAAACAACCTGTGCGAGGAAGGTGAGGAATCAAAGCAAGTGGCCGCTCTCATCTGTACAGAGCACTGAGCACAAGGAGCACAAGTGCACGAGGTCAGGCATTCACATTTCTGTCTATCTATATGCAAATATACAGCTCCGTTGATAATACAGTTTTTCTTTTCCAGAGATATGAAAAGGTTTATTTTTCTCATTTATACAGTGAATGTTTTGAGAGATATAAGGCAATTCCCTTGTCAACATTTCACCTCAGCACTTAAGAAATGCTAAACAGTCAAGTTTACAGTAAAACAGCAGATTAGACGCACATTAAATAGTTTTAGTGAGAATCAATGTTAATACAGCGTGGCTGAGATTAGAACTTGTCAGATGTTATGCAGCTCTATGTTGTTGGGGTTATTTGGCATAATTGAGTGCAAACTTGTCAGCTTCTTTTTTATCTTACAGCAGCCCATTGCATAGCAGGGAAACATGGCTTGCTTGCAACAGGATTTTATTTTCTGCTAACAGTGCAGGCAGTTTTCCTATTTCTTTTTAATGTTAGCCAAAAGAAATCAAATAAACTCTAAAGCTGCTTAGAAGTAAAATACATAAGCTTAGCTTCTCAAAGCTTTTGCTGAGTATCTTCCAGGGACCAACTCTTCTGTAACTGCTCTTTAGACAGGTTTGTTTGGGGATGTTTTTTAATTTACTTTCTGAAGAATTTTTCAAAATTTGCAAAATGTGACTGAATCAGCACATGGAAATAAAATTCTCAGGTAATGAGGCCAAATACAGTGGCAGACACAGGAAACACCTGCTTGATTTTCCATTTCCTAGCCAGGTCAGACAAACACTTCTGTGTGCATATAATTTATTTCTTTCTGCCCCACACATGTAGGAAGCTGTGGGGGTGACCTCAGGGATCCACCAGATGGGCAGCTGGGATATGGATGCACACCTGGCAGAGAAATGGTTTCAAAGGCCACTTCAGAGTTATCTCTGAGCCTGGAATACTCCAGCTGGCTTTTGGCACCCTGGGCTGCTGCACCTGAGCCAGATGAACAGTGACACCATGGAGCCCCTGTGCTGATCCACTGGTGATGGCACATCCTACATAATGCTAAATCCTTTTCTAGTCTATGTGACAGGTCCAAGAGCAAACACAAAGGGTCACGTAATTAACTTATGTGTGAATCTCACATGCTCAACACTTACAAGAGACACCAACTTGAAGCACAAATACACAAACCCTACCATGTCTTCCTCGTCTTTTATATTTCCCATTTATATATGGATACAAATAAACCAGTCCATCTGGTTCTTGTGGTTCTAACCAACTCCTTCATGCTACAGGAGAAACTCCAGGCTTCAAAAAGCAGCTCAGACCCAGCACCCTCCTCTGCTCATTCAAGCAGAACAGCAGCCCCTCAGCAGCACAGCAGAGTGCTGGGACTGGCACTGTTGCAGCAGGGAAGACAGGTGTGTTTTCCCCTGTAAATGCATCACTAAAGCCATTCTAATTTCTGTTGCTGCAGCTTGCTCAAGCCTGACTTGCTCACACTTTAAAACTCGCAGTAGAACATTGGCCACAAGTGGTGGGATTTAGTTATTCTACGCATCATTTTCCACAAAATACTCTCCTGGCTCAGGATGATTGAAACTAGGACTCCCCCTTCATTACATCACTGAAACAATTTTTTTTTTCTTTTGCACATCACTTCCTCATCCTCTGTAAGTGGTTCTGTCTCTGTGGGTTTAGCACAATGGTTTTCTCAGAACATGTGATTTACTTGCAGAAAAACTCAGTTGCAGCTCAGCTTTCGCTAACAAATCTTGGACATTTTGTACAGTCAAAGTACTTTGACATTTGTTACATCATTCACAGTCTTGAGGAGGAAGGGAGGAAAGAGAAATCCATGGGTTCTGCAAATCCACTTCATCCATGATAAAGCCATAAATAAATACACTGTCAATGTAGCATCATGAGTAACTGATTATTGTTGCTTCCTCTGGGCATTCACAGAGCAAGAGCTATGCAGACACAAATGAAACTGTAAATGTACACAGTGGGTGGGTGCACACTCTGCAAACCAAACCAGGACCCCCCACCTGCAGGTGCCTGCCAGACTGTCCTACCCACAGCAGGAACAAACACCAGCAATGTGCCACAGAAGGATGTGGAGAGAGGAGGAGAAAGGCCATGTCTACAGTGCTGTACATCAAAGCACATCCATCCCACTGCTGCTTCCTAGGTTATGAACAAGTAGCTCTTTAAGGCAGAAGAGAGACATTCTGTGGATCTTGGTGCTATTGGCTCATTGCACTCACATTGTTTCAGTGGCAGAGGACGAGGTACTTTTCTTCCTGAAGCGAGGTCTAAGAGTCCTAGGCGGTGCCTGCAGAGAAACAAGACAAAACTTCAGAGGCATAGTAGGAAACATCTTTTTCTCTTTACAACTCACCCATCTTTGTGGGACCTCTGTGAATAGGATCCCATTCCACTCATGAAGTAAGCAGAAGTTTTGGCCCTGAAGATCAGGAATGAATGGCCAGCTGAGGACTAATCTCTTTAAGAAACCTGTTGTACACCCAGATGTAATCAACACATTCCCCTCTGGTGCTTGATTAGAGGCGTGGCTAAGGATTGCTAATAACTCAACAGCTGAAAAAGCCAGGTCAAACTGGTGCCATTTACAGCAGCTCATGGATCTAGAGATCAAACTGGTGGCAGGGAGCCAGCTCTGGTGTCTCCCAGCCCATCCTGCCCTGTCCAACCCATCCACAGCTCCTTGGAGGGTACAGCTCATGGCATTACAAAGCTGAAGGGTTTCCCAAGAGGGAACACACCAGGCCCGTAATTCTCATGAGGTAGAACTCCTTAAAATCACCCTCTTGCTTGGGAAAGAGAACAGACAAAAATCTGTTGAAATTATTTTAGAAACCAGCTATTGGAATTCTGCCTTGTAGCCAGCTGGTGCAGAGCTTTTACAAGGAGCCCTGACTGCCCAGGAGGAGGCAGACCAGCTCCAGGAATTTGGTTTCCAGTGGTTAACCCTGTTCTCCAAACTCAGACAGACATTAGTCAGGCCAGCAAACAAATGAAAGAAAAAGGCCTAATCTGCTGTGCCTACTTCTCTCAAAAGAGTTCTGGTGTGGCATTGTGTCTCATGAGCTTCACAACAAGAAATGGTTATCAGATGTTGTAACAGGGCATGGATTCTCAGTGTGGAGGCAAGTAACACTGCAAGGTGTGGTAGGCTCTTCTATTCCATTTACATAAACATCCAAAGCCTTGCTTTCTTAATAGCCATTAACCCATAGTTACCTGTAAAGGCCTGACAGGACCAAAGCAAGGACTTTTCTGTTTTACAGGACTTTCAAACCCAAGATCATGCCCTGTTTGTGCATTGCCATGATGCAGCAAGGTATAACTATTCATATAGACAAGGGACTGCAGCACAGTGAGGTTTTGTTCAGATTACACTTAAATCTCCATTTTTTTCTAGCTTGACCATAAACCCAAGTAGTTTCTCACAGAGATGGGATTAATCCAACCCTTTGCCCCATCTTCCAAGCCTGAAATCTTACCCCAGATCCCTGCAGTGAATCCCCAACAGCACAACACATCTGGATGGGATGGCTGTGCCCAGAAAGCACAGCTGGAGCAGAGGAGAGGAGCAAAGCTGCTGTGCACACATGGATCCCACACCACACCTGACTCCACAGCTGCTGCCTCCCAGGAGCCCAGGGACACAGCCAGACAGTGAGAGCAGCACCTCCTGCAGCCTGGCAGAAGGCTGCTCTTGGGGAAACCCTGCGGCTCTTAAAGCAAAGCTGTCATTAACTGCACAGCCAAGGCTCTTAAATGGGGCATGAACAGCTCTGCCTCCTTTGGGAAGCCACTGGAGAGGCTGCATCTTCCCATGGCTAGAACAGAGCAGCCCAGACTTTGGTGACAGCCCCCACAGGCAGGACAGCCCAGCAGAAGGGATTGCAGCTGCTGGCCAAACCACACAGCTCTGCTCCCTCACACTGAGCCAGGGAAGGGCTTGGGAGGGAACAAACTCAGCTTCCCACAGGTGGAGATCTCAGCTGCTGGCTGTGGCTCCATCCACCCTGCCCAGATCTGCAAGGAGTCTTTGCCTACAGCATCTTCCACAGAGGTTTTATTTCCTCCATAAGGAAATGTTGCTAAAATTTTGGCGAATCAGAGTGAGGTCTGCATTTCCTTTAGTTCTTTTGTTTCCATGAAGCAACTTAAAGTGTATTTAGTGAGTTTAGACCAAAGAGAGGTGTTTGCTCAGTTGAAGATTCCAGCTGAAGAATCAAGGAATGTCATAGAAGGAGGAGTCTTGACAGTATAGAAGTACCTCAAGGGGTGGATCCTTCTTTTTGGGCCTTTTGTTCATGGATGCACAATCGTTCTCTTCATCATCTGAGAACACTGAGCCTTTTGTTTCACACTTTCTCTCAGGTGGCTTCTCATACCTAATGTCCACACTTAATTCACCTATTTAACACAGCCATTTGCAGCCTAAATGTGAAGACAGGGGATGAGGAAATCAGTGATGGTTTGATTCACACAAAGGTCACTCACTGCAAAGCCATGCATCTTCCAGGGATTAATAGACAGAAGGGTCACACATCACACTCTAATAAAAGCAGCTCTGGGGTTAGAAATCAGTAGGCTCTTGTTTACAAAGCCACTATAAAGTCTACTTTGAGTATTTTACACAGAATTGAGATTAAATTCACAGCTTTTGATGTTTGGGAGGTTGACACTAGACAGAGATTTTTGTTTGTTTGTTTGCTCAGGGATAAATAAAATAATTGATTTCTTGAATTTCTGGTTTCATCCATAGCTCCTGCATCTACTGCTTCCTCTAGAAGACTCCAAATGGGTGTTTAAGTCCTCTGGTAAGCACAGAGAGAGCCGCCTGGGATGCAGAAATAGGAAACAGCAGCACTTACAGACTTGAAACTGAGAGTGGTCAAGGCAAGCCTTGTGGTCAAGTGGTCAAGGTCACATCAAGACTCAGTCTGAGATCCATTGAAGTTCTCAACAAGCTTCACCAGGCATTGAGTGGACCCTCATCAAGTGGGTGTGCTCCTGGAAAACCAGTGCAGGGAAAAGTCTCTCTTCTCTCCCTCTGGAGTAAATGTGGTGGAGCACTGGCTCTGCTGATGTTCCTGGAAGCAATTTATGGCCTCATAACTTCAAACCACAAACACTTGGTGGCTCTTACCCTTGTAACTTATGGCACAATCTTTGTGGGACTGGTTGTGCTACACAGCACAATCCATTTGTGCCTGAATACACACAGTAAATTTTTAATGACCAGCCCAAAGCAAGAGGTACAGAAGAGGAAACTCAACATGACCAAGTTTCCTGCTCTCCATGGTTTATTACCAGCAGGGCTGGAGGTTTCTCTGTTCAATTGAGACGGCTTTTTTGATTCCAAAACATGGAATTTGCTGTTTAAGTGGCACTTATCAGAATTACCGGGTCTATACTTTGTTGCATGAACAAAAATAGAAATAATGCTCTGTTCTTCTTGTCTTAGCCTGTGTAAGAGTCTGCTGGACCAAAGACTGAACCCCAAAGACTGAATCCAAAGAGGATTCTTCAACATCTAATACTTACTAAACCCTTTTGATTCTTAAAGCCCAAAAGAACTGAATTCTTCGACAGCTCTTCCAGTAGGGTAACAGACAGAGGGGAAATGATTTGGCTACTGTAACACTACAAGTCATGAGCAGGTCACTGGGGCTCTCCCCAGTGCCAGATTAAAGTCAGCAGTTAATCACTCTCAGCCCACAGGATGCAGCTGCTGCTCCAGACAGCAGCCTGTGCACACCATCCTCTGCCCACTGACCCTGTGCTTCTACCCCTTTATCACCATTCACATGGGCAGGCTGGAAAACACCACTGCAGCTTTTCAGGAAGAGCTGGAAGTTGACTTTTTCCCCAGTTGTACTGAAGATGTTGATAAGCATATTGCAGAGAGGCCCAGGATAATGCTGAAATGTTTTTATTCTGTGTATAGTGGGAATACTGCGCTGTGGGGAGAATTAAATGTTCTCCAGACCACATGGCAAAACAGTACAGGAATATTATGGTTTACTATTTTATTCCTCCACTTGGGAAGTGGTCAACCCAGGAGCAGCCTAGCTTAGACCCTCTTGAATGTAGAAGCTGTTCTTTGCCTGCCTAAGCCAAATCAAAATTTAGTCAAGTTTAGAAGAAGTGGCTCAGAACTTTTTTTGATGGCCTCACTGAGGTTTGCACAGTGGCCCAACCACACACCCCCAGCCATGTGCCACTGAGAGCAGACAGGGGCTTTCACCAGGGAAAAAGGGCTTGGAATGGGACAGGATGGAGGGTGTTGGAGACCCAGAGCTGCAGTGGTCAGTGACCAGAGTGAGGAGACTGCTGAGGCTGAGGGAACAGAATCATGACAATGTGCCATGCTGCATTCTACACCAGCCACTGGAAAAGGAGCCAGAAGGAGCTGTCAGCCTTACAATGCTTCCGTTAATCCCATGGTTTTGCAGCACACATTGCTTTCTTCATGACTGTGCTCTCTCTTAGATGCTGGGCAAAAATTACACCCAGCAAGCTCTGCCACCCACGTCAGCTCCACAGCAGGCACAGTCTCCTGCAGGTTTTCCATTCTCCCCATCAGCCCAAGCATCACATCCATGTCCTGAAGGTGCTCCCATGAAGATCAAGAGGAGAGCTCAGCCTCCAAGCTGGTGCACACTGCTTTGATCCCTGCAGCTGAGAGGTCTGTAAAGCTAAAACTCACTGGAAGTTGGGCTGATGCCCTTTCCTTCCCTGCTCCACATCATTGTGAGTGGGACACTGAAAATCAGCCAAATGGGAACCAGTTTGGCCTCAGCCTCATTGAACTGGAAGAAGGAAGATGGGCTTTCCCAGGCTTTTCCACTACTTTTCTGGCCATGGATGAGAAAAGATCTGTAATACACACAGCACTTTCCTTCAGACCTGGAAAAAGAAAGGAGGACTCCCTGGCCATCCTGCCTTGGGAAGGACATCTGTATTTTGAGCAATCCAAGCTCATATTTGGGGTGCCAGCCTTTGTCCCACATTTGTGGAAGCATTCTGCTGATGTGGGATGGCAGAGAACTCATCTCCAAAGAGCAGCTGCTCTGTGAGCCCCAGCTCTGAAATTGGGGGTTTTGGGAATATGGTGATGATATGATAAAAAACTGATTTTCTGACACCAAGAGAGTGAGTAAAAAGGTAAAGCAGAGGTTAATCAGAACAAACACACATGTGAGGAACTGCTGAGAAAGGAGATAGAGGTTTGAAGTGAATGAAAGGGTTCTGGGACACCAAGGGTTGTTACCACAGAAGGTAGACTGAGGAGCCAAACACTCTGTTAGGGCTGGAGCGTGCATTTTGAGCACAGCATTTGGCCTTGGGTGACCTCCTGTGTGTTTCTAAGAGGCATTTTTATGATCTGAGGCTATGGGGCCTCAGGTCACTATCAGATGTCCCCAAAGCAGCTGAGTCAGCAGTGTGTGCTGCTGCAGGGAACAGCCAACAACCCCAGGGACTGTCACAGCCAGGAGGTGGCTGTGTAAAAACATGGATCACACACCAGACCTTTGCCCTGGCTCTGTTTGGGAGATATCACTGCCCATCCCAGGGTGGGCTGTGTCTCCAGCTGTTACATTTATGGCTCCACAGCTTTGTGTGGAGGGGCTGAATTGCTGCAGAAGTGGGAAATGGGCTGGTGTTCCAGGACTGAAGATGCTGCTGCCTCTTGCAAACAGCTTTTCAGACAGATTACACTCCTCTCTCCACTAAAGCAAGACAGAATCTGACTGTAAACAGTCTAAGGAAATGGATTATTCCAGTTAATTCCCTTAATTCCAGTTCCTATCATTCATCATAATTCCTCCCAAGAGAACTGATACAACCAACACATTGGGTGGGAAGCCCTGAAAATGGGCACATTTCAAGTTAAAGCAGACATCTGAGTGCTCTGCAGAGTTGGGATCTGAGCTGTTAATGCACCTCAGGGAACAACCCAGCATGGAGCAGGAAATGTAGGGCTGGATCATTGCAATCTTTGATCTCTATGATTCAACAAGGCTAAGAAATTTCACTTGCAAAACTTTTTCTACAGCAATATCTGGGATTCAGTAGTGTGCTGTCTTTTTCAGCAATCACTGTGGTTCAGACTCTGGTCCATGCTGCCATGTAAATCCGTACCAAATTCCTTTGGATTTTCTTGAGTACAACAGAAGTCAGGACCTGGCCCACTCTAAGAACAAGTGAACAAATGACTTTGATCTAGATCCTCTGAAAAATCTGGACACTTAAGTACTGTTACAGTGGGAATCAGGCAACTTTGACATTGGACTCCTCTTATTTTGCCCGGCACAATAATTTTGTCTCCCATCACTTGAATTCCTCAGGAGCAATGGGGAAAACCACAGTCACAGACTACACAAACCAAGAGTGATGCATTGTATTATTGTAATGGAAGGTAAAGTCACTCCAAAGTTAACCCTTTCCAGGGGATCATTCATACAAAGAGGTTTGCACACCACTGAATAAGCACAGGAGAACAGATATTTATTCTACGATGGCCATCAGCTTCTTTCCCCTGCAACAAAGATAAATTCACCATCATTTCCAAAAGACATTGACCCAAGTCCTGTACTTCCCCAGCAGTTTTCATTGCCAAACCAAGGAGTTAGGAGCAGCCAACTACACCAGCACACACTGCCCAGGAGCCACCAAACAGAGGCAGACATCCTTTCCAAAGCTGGAGTCAAATGCAACCAAAGCAAACAAGCCTAATTACATCAACAAAGTCATCCGTTAATGAAAACACATCCCACAAATGAGTGAGTTGTTAAGTGCTAGTCTATTCCAAACACCTCAGAGGAAAATTCATGCAATCTGTAACACTTACATCAGAGTCCCATAATATTTACATAGAGAAAAAGAAAGAGTAAACTGTTAGGAGAAAACATTTGGGTGCAGAGGGGGAAGGAACATTGTTTCAGAACACAGAAATATTCATCTTTGCTTTTATCAGATCTGTCATTCAGCTGAAGTTTATTAAACAATAATTAATGTTTTCACTTTCTGCTGGTACAATGCAAATGTACTTCAAAACTACTGGTTTTCTGTGATTTTTTTTTTCTTCCCTGAAGTAACCAAAATACATCTGAAACTATTTTTAAATCTCAAAACGAAAATCACAAATTGCTATTCAGAAATACCAGCGCAAAGTGATGCAAACCAGCCCTGTAAAATTTGCTTCAGTATTTAGTAAAGGGAAATTTTAAGGAACAAAATGCCTAGAGCAACAGAAAATTGCTGTTTGTTCTTTAAGTTCAATAAGGTTAAAAAAATCCTCAGAATAAGAGCTGGAAGCAAAACTGGCTACGAACCAAAATAAAACCACCTACACCATTTAATTGAATTAGTTCAGAGATGTACAATCAGCCCCCTTGACATAAAGTCAATTAGTGTTTTTAAAGCACTTTCCACTGTAATAACTCATGTGCACTTCTGAGCACACCGCAAAGGAAGGGTTGGATTCAGCTAGTAGAGCAGCGAGGTGATTTATTTAAAGCACAATTAAGTGGATGTCCCATCGAGGTCCTTGGTGAGCTGCACTGCTGGCTGGGTGTGATCTGTGCAGCACAACCCTGCAGTGCACACCCAAAACAGAGCCATTCATCACAAATGTCCCTGCACATTTCTCACACTGCCTAAGGCTTCTGATCACCATTTTAATATTAAATGCCCCCTCAAATACTTGCAGTCCCAACAATTCTCCTGATATACAGCTGATTCTTCAATTCATGAGAGATATATTTATTCTCTGCAAGAATGAAAATGGTTTCTCCCTCTCAACCATGCCCCAGGTCTTTGCAACAGCACCCAAGAGACATTAGTTGAGAGAACAACACCAAACATATTTTGTTACTTCTTGAATGCTGGTCCCAAGCAAGATTGTTTAATACTGAGCAGCATTTAAGCATTTGCCAGGCACTGCCAAAAGACAAACAGATATCCCTGGAGATTTTTACTCTGTCCTCTCTGAAAGGGAAAAGGAGCTCTTACATAATTGTACCATTGCTCCTGAATGCTGCAGCCTTACTTTCCACAGAACACAAAGGAGATAAATCAGAAACTTGGGTTAAAACCTGGAGGGAGTTCCACCAGCAAAGGCCTCGCCAGGAACAAAAGCAAGAGGAGCTGGCATAGGAGGTGTCAAAAAGATGTGCTGGAGTACATCTGTCAAACAGGCTTGTGTTTTAGTGAAGCTGCCCAGAGCAGAGGAGGATGAATGTCCTGAATTGCATCAATGCTTTGTCATGTGCAGACTGTGAGGCCAGTGGGAGTGACCCAAATGGGCAGGAAAGGGCTCTCCTGTGGAGCCAACAGCTTCAGCACAGAGAATCCCAGCAGTGCTGACAGGGACAGACCTGCTCCAGAACAGAGGGGCCCATCAGCTCCCTGGGGTGGTGTTCACAGGAGTCCCAGGATGAGGGAAGAGATGAGAATCTTGACTCCATGTTTCAGAAGTATTATTATTTTATTATATATATGTTATATTAAAAGAAAATGATATATTAAAATTATACTAAAAGAATAGAAGAAAGGATTTCATCAGAAGGCTAGCTAAGAACAGAAAAGGAATGATGACAAATCTTGTGACTGACCAGAGAGTCTGAGACAGCTGGACTGTGATTGGCCATTAATTAAAAACAATCACATGAGACCAATCAAAGATGCACCTGTTGCATTCCACAGCAGCAGATAATTATTGTTTACATTTTGTTCCTGAGGCCTCTCAGCTTCTCAGGAGAAAAAAATCAAAAGGATTTTTCATAAAATATGTCTGTGACAGCACCCAGCCCAGCAGCACTGACAGGGACAGCTCCAGCCCTGTGGGGGGCTCAGGCTGTGCTTCAGGCTCTGCAGAAATGCACACTCCATGGCACCTGCAAGGTGTCATCCTCCTGACACCTTCTCTCAGGGTATCATCTAGGGAGCAGAATGCTTGGACTTTTACTCCATCAGCCTCTGCTCTCCTAAGAGCTGAGGAGGCTTCTGTGAGTTAGAGAGTGAAAGAATAGAGTTTTACCTACAAGTTTCACCACAAGAGTGAAATAATAGAGTTTTACCTATTTACAACAATAAAGTTTTACCTGCAAGAGCATTAATGCAACTGCTCCTGCCAAAAAAGAATGCACCAAGGCTCTAAAGCAGCTTTTTATATCCCTGCTTGAGGAAAGACTTGACTATCTGCCCATTTAGATTATAAACTCTGGAAATGAGAGCTGTTAATGATAGGACTCTGAAACTGGCTGCACTCAGGTTTGCACCAAGAGAAGATGAGTGCCAATAGCACAAGGCAACTTAGCTCTACCTAAACAAAACTAGATTCTTTCTTCTCCCAGCTTTTTGTGGCACTGAAAAATGTTCACATGACGTAGTCAGCTCTCCAAAGCTACCAAAGATGCACTTACAAAGGAGCATTTTAATGGCAGGCCACTGTCTGAAAGTGCATTAATGCATCTATTGCCTTGGAGACAGAGAAAGGGCAGCCTGTGGAGACAGAATGAACCCTCTGTGACACAGAGCCTTGGCACATCCCTATTGACATGGTCTGAGGGAGTGGATTATGCTGAAGAGGGGGCAGGAATAGTAAAACAAGCCAATGTGAAAGACAGGGTCTGCAATTTCAACATGATCCAAATTACTTTGGGTCCAATTCCTAAACATATTTGACTGCTTGCTGCTTTAGCATCATTAAAAGACTTTCCCAAGATTACCTCATGACTTTTAAGCCCATAAGGATTCAGTGATTCTTTTTATAAATAACACTTTGAAGTCAAATCCATAAAATAGGTTTAGGCTAAAATTAGAAGAGTTCTAATGAAATGCCCTGTGAATACAAGTGTTGTTTCAACAGATACCACCTTAAACATGTTTCCTTGTCCTGCACAATGGCACACTCAGCCAGAAAAGGAGGGGCAACAAATCAAATGTGAGGGTGGGTTTGCCACCCAGGCAGGGTGCACGGAGGCTGTGCCAGGCTGGAACCATCAGGCTCCAAGCACCAGCACTGCACAGGGCTCTGGGAAGGCACAGGCTGCAGCACTGTGATCCTTTAGTCCTTCTGCTGCTGTCTCCAGGTTGATTAGTGGGCAAAATACACAAAAAGCACATGAGATGAGAAGAAAAGGAGTTACAAAGGTTTTTCTGCTTCCACCAACATGAGACACTGACAGTCTGTATTTCTTTTTTCTCCCCAGACAAGCTGCTTGGCAGTCCCATCCTCTGGCATGCCCAAATTGGAGTTCTCCCACTCCTTTCATCTGTCACTGGGAAAAAATGCAGAAGTGACATGTCTGGGCTCTTAGCAACCCAGCTAACTGGCACAGCACTGAAAAGACCACCAGCAGCTAAACCATTCACTGCTCTCCGACGTTTGTAAACACAATAAATGCTGGGGACAGTGGGGACATTTTTCAAAAGTGCTTCTGCCAGAGACTGAATCAGGGACAGCCAGTTCAAGCCTATTTAGTCTTACCAGGGTCTGCTGACGGGATTTGTTACATACCCTGCTCACCCCAAACACAAATGTCCTCTCCACCTATGGAGAAACATGTGCCCATCCTTAGGGAACACAGCAAAACAGGGCTGGGGCTGAGGAGGTTTTGCTCTTGTTGCATTCCCAGTGGATTTACACCAGCACTAGGGGCAGAGGAGTGACACTGCACAGCAAGCACGTGGCACATCCTCTAGAAGAGAAAGGAATGAAGTTTTTCTCCAGAGGAACAATCCCCATCCTTGGGTAGCACAGGTCAGTACAGTGAGAAGCACTGAGATTCTTGCCATGAGCACACACACAGAGCTCCCAAACCCACTCACAGCCTGGCTTTGCCCCCCTGGTGTTAGGAAACCCAGTGAGCAAGAGCATCAGGAGCAAGCCAGGCTGGGGAACGCAGCCATGCCCAAAAGGGATGCATGGACAGCAGGAGACAGGAAATCCAGCACTCACCTCTGAGGAGTCGGCACACGGAGCAACACGTGCACACTGGAAGAGGAGCTGAGCGTTAGGAACTCGTTGTGAAGCCACTCACTCTCAGAAAACACCTGGCACCACTCTGAAGTGCACTTCAAGGCCCTGGTGTGCACAGGGAGATGAGCAGCATGGAGCACAGACTCAGGAATGTGCCTCATCCCAGGCTGTGTCCATGTGGGTGCTGAGGATGGGGTTAGGCTCAGCTCCCTGGTGCTGTTCCCAGACCTCTGAACAGAAGTAACTCCTGTCTGGAGGGATCTGGGAGTGTGGATAAGCAGTGGGAGCATGGATGCACAAGCCAGTGCAAAAGGCTCTAGGATAACAAACACAAGGTGCAACACTGGGGTTTGTAAGGCTGTGTGCCTGGATTCTTTCAGTAGATTTAGAATTCTTGTAGAAGTCTGGCTGCTGCAACCACTCACACAGCCTCTAAAGAAATCTATCCACACATCCCTGATCTTCCTAAACCAGGAGAGTCCTACAGGAATTAATATCCTGATGGAATTGCCATAAGAATGAAAGCAGTCAGGGGAATCGCATTGCACCCTTCAGTGAAAGCAGGTGATTCATAACTGTTCATGAACATGTGAAGTTTACAGCTTCATCTTGGGCACAGTTTGTGTTCCAGGAAGCAGCCTAAATTTCCAATTGGAGCCTTTTAATTTAATGCTCACAGTGGCATCAATGGCTCCACATTAAAGAAAGTTATTGAAGAAGAAAAGGATTTGAGCTCCGTGTGATTTTTTTTTAGTTATGATTATGCTGCACTGGAGACACTGGAAGTTCTTCTATAGTTTCACAGTCATTTTAAAGCAGCACCATTGAGAGCAGATGTCTCACTGTCCCTTGCACTCTGCCTCCACCTCCTTGTCCCATTGCTGATGTCTGTGCTGCTGCTCTCCACCGGCTTGAGGATCTGACCCAGGTCAAGAGCAACCTGGGATAGCATTTAACTTGAACCAATTCCTTGACTGGGGTCAGCCTGTAAAAACAGGATTTAAATGTATCCAAAGGAAAAGACAGATATCAAGCACCTGGGTTGCACCTTTTAGTGGGAGTGCTGCCTCACATTGGCTGGATGCTGCTGTGAAACTGTGGGCTTCCTCAAGAGATCTGCTGTGGGTTCAGCCTCTGATCTCACACAGAAAGAAGCTGATCACAGTTTGATGACAGTTTATTCTCTGGGAGTTCAGACAATATATATCTGGGTTGTTCTCACACATCTTTCTGGTTGATGGGCACTGAATACCCAAACACATCCTGACTGCTGATGTTCCCCCACCTTTGTTCTGTACTGCAAAGCTTTTGGTCCTTCAGCACAAGACCAAAAAACAGATTTGATTCTCTCCTGCTCAGAGGAATGGAGAGTATCAGAAAGCACACTGTCCATTTCTGCTTTGAAATCATTCCAGATAAGAATGATCTCAGCCTGGGACAAGCTTAAGCAGAAAGAACTCTGGGTTTGGGCAATACAGAGGTGGCTGCATTGTTTGTGATCCTCTGCCCCAGGCAGCATCAGCTCTGGACACTGACTGTCCTGTGAAGCAATACAAATTAAGGTAATACTGTAAAGTTAAGAAGTGCAAAAGCTCCTGTTAATAAAGACAAGTCTGTATGTGAATTGTTACTGGACATTTGCCAGAACAACAGGTTTCCCTTGAAAAATATTTGGAAATATTGTTCTGGAATTTACACTTTTCCATAACAATGCACAGCCACATGACATTTACAGTTCCCAAAGGAAAGAGGCAGCTCTGCCTGTGGAAAGGGCACAGGTTGGAACAGGCACTGAGTAAAATGTCACAGTCCATCATCTGGGTGCCAGGACAATAAGCTGAGAAATGCTGAACCGAGAGTGAAGTGAAAAATCAGATGCAGAGGTGGTGGGCCTGCTGTGTGGAAGGGGCTCACTGTGTGTCCTTGGTGCCCAGCAAAGGAAGGTGGGCACGTTTCCCTTTGTGGGGATGAGCTGCTTGTGGGGCCAGCAGCCCAAAAGAAATCATGGCAAAAGCAGCCTGTGCCTCTCCATGCCATCTGGGGGTGGCTTTGGGCTGGGTGTGAGCAGGAGAAGGGTCTTTTTGGGATGAGTGGGCACACCTAGAGCCCACTGAGCAGTCCCACTCCTGCAGAAGGACCATCCTCACAGCAGAGCAGCACAATGGACAGGCACTGACTGCCACTGAAAGGCAGCAAAGACAGAAAAAGGTAAAGCTGTCTCGACGCAGCTCCTGCTTACTCTATTTCTTGGCCTCCTAAGAAACTTCAGCAGGCAAAAAAAACCCCTTTGCTGCATCTGCATGAGGCTGTTACAAAATGGCAAGCTCTTCACACAGTACTTTGTGTCAAGAGGGGATTCAAAGAATCACAAATCCATCTAAGCGGCACCATTCACATTACAAAAATAACAACAGTGGAAACAAAACAAGCTGAGTGTTTGTGTAGCCTGGTCCTGCAGCCAGCTTTTGACCACAGCCACAGCCCACTGGTGTCAGGACAGCCTTTTCTCATGCTTCAGTGGGCTTGGAAACATGCCCAAGGGTTGTGAAAGCAGAACCTGAACCACTGCTGCTGCTCACAGGGGGCTGGGGGGTTTAATACCAACAAAACTGAATTTTAGCACTCCCTTCTGTGCAGGGAAGACAACAGACCTCTCCCTATGCCCCTGTCTTTCCAAAACACTTTATTTCAGATGTCACATCTGCTCTTAAACACAACAGTCACACAGGAGGATTGGAACCAGCAACACCAAGTTCCACCCCAGGTCTGGCTGTGCGTCCCTGCTCAGGGCATGGGACACAAATAAACAACTCTGAGCTCATCCCAAAGAGCCCTCTCTGCTCTCAGGTGGGGTCAGCTCTCAGCACCCTCCATGCCAGGTCCTGTGTGATGACAGGGCTTTAGCTTTTATTGGCTAATTGAGCTAACATTGCATTTTTATCTTCAAACATCATTGTTCCAGCTATACCTTAATTGTAACCATGTGAGTTTCAGAGCTCTCATCAAAAAGGGATGGTGGTTTGGGTGTGTGTTTCTTTCCTGAGGGCTTAATCTAAAATTCTATAATAGCAAGGCTATTACCCCTCAGAAACTGAGCTCTGCTGTGTTGTCAGTCAAAGAAACCACACCAGGTGAGAACATGGCTCTGTGTTTTTCACTGTGAGCATAACCTTAAAGTCCAGCCCTCAGCTAACCCCCTTAATTAGTGTGGTCACAAAGAGATCAAGGAGCAGGAACAATTCTAGCTGGCAGCAGTCAAGGACAATCAACATAAGCGTCCTTTGAATTATAGAAAACATTAGGTTTTGTTTTGGGAATCATTATCCTGCTATTTTAAGGCTTCTCTTAGAACACCAGAAATGAAGTATCTACAGAAGGAAAGGGTAAGATGTTTCCTTTTTTGTTGGTTCTTTTCTTAATGTTGCTAATATAATTTGTGGATTTGCAGTGGGACTAGGATGGAAGGAAAAAAGAAAGGGAAATACCTCTAAAAAGCAAAAAAAAAAAAATCAAAACAAAAATGTCTACTTTAAGTCTTCTTTGGGTGACAGGCTGCTGATGAAAATAGAAGTACAATGCATGTTCTGTAATTCACAAGAAAAGTTGTCTATTTAAAATGTGAACGCCCTCTTGCCAAACATAGTCTGGATCAAATTTGATGACTCCATCTGATGTCACATTGACTATGTCTCACTATTTCTAAAGCAGGTAAAAAACCAGAGGAGTTCAATGTTTCTGTGAGGTAGTGGGGACATCTGACAGGGACATTGATGCCATCTGAGGGCTTTGAGGCAGGAGACAGGACTGTGTGTCTGCTGTTCTGCAGTGACTGCTCACACCCATTCTCACACGTGCATACATTCCATGGATATATAACACACTAAATGGGCAGAGGCAAATTCTCTCTATCCCCTGCTTATGTCCAGCTCTCCAACTAAACAAACATGAAAGGTGAAGTGATGGAACTGCCCAGAGCAGTGTCATCTCAGCAGAGCATGGCCCCCAGGATGTGGCACAGTGTGGTTGGCATATCACAGTCTCACACACACACAGGGCAGCTGGCTCTGATCAGTTCTCCCCTCCAGACATTCTGGCTACACACAGAATGGTGCCCACATGAAACAGCACAAGGACTGCAGAGACCAGAGCTGGATCTTCCCCTTCCTGTGATCAAAAGTGAGAGCAAAGCTCATGGCTGGAGTCTCCCACTACCTGCAAGGGGAGGTTATTTGTATTCTCTGCAGGTGGAGAATGAGGCACCTCAATGAAATCACCAAGTGAAATGGCACAGATAGAGGTCTTGGAAGATTTTGCAAATTTGGGCAGTTTCTATTTGAAAAAATATTAAACTCAAAATATCAAATTACTTGAATCCAAAATTTGTGATAAACACTTAGTCTGAGTTCAAAATACTTATGGACAACTTTTCAGAGATTCATTCTGAGAGATCCTCGTGCACTGTGGACACAAAACCAGACCAAAATAAAAAACTCTTGTGTCTTGAGACAGGGGCTTGTGGCCAGGTGAGCTGACTTCACTGTCTCAAGAGCAAAACTACAAAGGCTGCTCTACTCCATGTGAAAGTAGAGCACAGAGCTCTATTCATAACTAATCTTCTAAAACATACACTAAATAAACTTGTTGCAACTTAGAAGGCCCATCTACATAGCTCTTATTGATCTGTTTCCCATGTCTTCACTACAGCTTAGAAAACTTCTCTGCTGCCTTAGCACTGTTCACAAATCTGCTGTCTGAGGCCTGTCTTTTTACCACTTTCTAAAACCCTCTAATTTTATGGATTCCCACATGTGTCATTATTTACTTTTGTCTAAATATGTGACTTTCTAAAGACTTTAATATTCTGTGTGTGAACAATTTATTTTCGGACTGATTATGTCAAGAGAAGGGTATACAAGGCCTTACATAAAGATGAGAATAAAACCACTGTGCACCAACATTTCAGTTTACCCACGAAGAAAATGTATTCAACAGATAATATTAAAAAAAAAAAAAAGGAGAAGTCTGATTCACAGAATTTGTAAAAGGCTTCAAGGATACTCTTTAGGAAGCATAAGACAAGACATTTCTAATACCATTCCAAAACTAAAGCAAATTAGAAGGAGTAGCAGCTACCCAGGTTTGAAACAGTGCAAGAGTTTGCACAGACCTCTGCACACACAAGTTGAAACTGCTGAATTTCTGACTTGCCAGCATATGCTTCACAAGCCCCCAAGTGCAACACGCCTGCAACTTTCCGTGGCTCCTCATCACAGCACTGGAATGGAGTGATCCTTGGTGGTGTGTGGGAATCCCAGGAACCATCTGGAGCCATCTCCCTGGGATAACCCTCCATGTCTCACTTTTTGAGATCTAATCTGCAAAGCTATCTCCAATTAAATGTTTTGGATTTGGACTCAAAAAGATTTCTTTAACAAAGCTTGAAATAAATTTTTTTACCTGAATTCTCAGGAATGGATCTTATTTACAGCATGATACTTCTTCCCTTTGTTCTTTCAGAATTAGAAAACAAACCATTGTCCTTAAAATAATTTTTTTTAACTGAATCTTCAGAAATGGATCTTATTTACAGCATGATACTTATTCCCTTTGTTCTTTCAGAATTAGAAAAAAAAACAGACACAGTTTTTTCAGCATGGCTTGCAGCCCCCAGCCCAACTTTCCAGCTCAGGTTGCAAAGACTGAGTCTGGCTTCTCTGCACACTCAAGTCTCATCCTCAGTACCAGCCAGGAATAGTAAGCATCAAATGATGATCCTGTTTTTTTCTCCTGAGTGCCAAGAGACCCAAGAGCATGTCTGCGTCCCAGGAACTCTGGTATGTGCTGCCTGCAGTGTCCGTTTCTCTCTGTCCCTGCCAAGGGCATGACTTCATTGAACAGTGTGATATTCCAGACAGCACAGCACTGAAAATAACACTGGCACTTACCTGAGCTGCCAGTGCCTTCTGATGCACTTCTGGATGGTTTGGGGTGGCTCTGTTTGCTGCTTGTCCGTACAGTGACCGAGGGAGGGACGGTGCTGCTGCTGTCCCCACGGATGCTCGACAGGTCCTGCATGCTGAAGCTCCGTAGCCTCTCAGACAGGGCTCCCTGTCCCTAGGGAAACAAACAAGCCAATAACACAAAGTTAGTTCCAACATTTTGAGGCTTTTTGCTCTCTTGCTCATTGAAATCCATCAGGACAATAGGAAGAGAAAAAAATGGTGTGGTCCACTAAACTAGAGGTGACAAAAAAGTGTTGTTAAAAGCATCATTCCCTCTCTTGGCTCTTCCTTTTGGAGTGGTTCTGTGGCAAACATCTCTGATTATTCATTGCAGGATGTGAGCACAGAGCAGCCTTGGCCATGTTTTGAATTTGCAGGCAACCTTGATGAGGGGAGAAATGAATGAATCTGACTCCATGTTCTTAGAAGGCGAATTTATTATTATATTATATTATATTATATCATATTATATCGTATTATATCATATTATACCATATTATATTATACCATATTATATCATATCATATCATGTTATACTAAAACTATACTAAAGAATAGAGAAAGGATACAGACAAAAGGTTTAACAAGAATGATAATGAAAACTTGTGACTCTCTCTTCCACAGCCCTGACACAGCTGGCTGTGATTGGTCATTAAGTTAAAGCAATTCACATGAAACCAATCAAACAACAACCAGTTGGTAAACAATGTCCAAACCACATTCCAAAGCAGCAAAACAGGAGAAGCAATCAGATAATTATTGTTTTCATTTTTCTCTGAGGCTTCTCAGCTTCCCAGGAGAAGAAATCCTAGCAAAGGGATTTTTCAGAAAATATGACAGTGACAGCCACGTGTAAAGGAGCAGGGTGTTGCTTTATCTTTCTAGTAGGTACTTTCCTTCACTAGGAATGAGTCAAGCAGATGCTTGGCTTCAGAATCACAATTAAATGGCCTGTGTCAAAATAACTCCCTTTTAAAGTTAACCATCCATGATGATATTTACCCAGCCATTCTCAGCAATACACAATATATCCAGAGCACAGAAAACTTGAAATTTTAAGCTAATAAAAAGATATTGTTAAATTCCAAGAAATATAACAATGCTTTTTTTCATGCAGCTTAATGAAGAAATGAAGTAATGCAATATTTTCCTTTCTTTATACACTAATTCTCAATCTGACAACAAATATATTCCTTGATGAAAGGAACGTAACCATAAAGGATGGGTTGGTTAAGTGACACTTTCCATTAAAACTGCATCACATCAAAAGGTTGACTGTAAGGATTCTGTAACCCTTATACTACACCACAGCCAAAAAGTAGGAACACCAGAAAATTCAATCCATACAGAATCATAGAACTTTTGAGCTATATTAAATGACAATCAGAATATAAATTGTATAACTGATAAAAATTACATTTATGCTTTAACATTTTATTGAGGGGGAAGGATCCAAAAGATACTTCATGGCACACAGTCTTGAAAAAATACTGAAGTAAACACAGAGAGCCTGATTCTCACATTCTTTCTGCAACTGTAAATTAGGAAAAATTCAACTGATTGATCGACTGAGATGAAATCAGAAAGAAGGCAAATAACAGACAGTAAATATTATCCAGTTTAACAAGAAGATAAGGTAACCTGTAGCAATTCACCCACCGCTTTCATCTAGACTTGTATTTGTCCAAGCAGCACAGCCACAGGACAGGGCTGGGCTGGAGCAGAACCCAGCACTGCTCCCTTCTGGGCTGCAGCTTTGACATCCTGACCCAGGGTGCAGGCAAGGCCCATGGAGAGCTCACTCTGGAGCTGGTCTGGCACAGAGAAAGAAAGGACTCATCCTGAACATCCACAATCAAAGCAAGACTGGACACATTCCTGCTAAAGCTCTTGGGCAACACGGCCTGTCCCCTCTGCATTGGCATTGATCCACTGGGAAGGCAAAGCAATAATTTACCTGCTGATTTATCAACACCACTTCAGAAATTCTGCATGCACTGTAGAGGAAAATCAGTGCCTCTACCTCATACAAATTCCTCAGCACCTTATTTTTAGGGTGTGTAAGTAGAGAGGGCATCAGGTGCTGATACCTACAGTCACTGTGACAGGCTGCACTTTTTACATTCAAGAAAAGTGACAGACCAGTAATCTCCAACCTTTCAGCCTGAAGCTTTTTGTACAAGAAAAATGAGTTCAAACTTCCTTCTCAACTCCACATTTAACTTTCCTGCAGACTGTTACAGAGAAGCAGCAGACTTACTTTGCTCTTTCCCACTAGCCTATTCTACTTTTGAAAGTATTTTAAATTAAATTGATGGGGCTTCTTTGCTTAAATTATGTTGCTGATTTTATAGGCATGGCAGTGGAGTCCTTAGAATTTATATTTTGCTAAACTCTCACCTCTGCCCTCGCATTCTCCAGCCTGGCACAAGAGTTGATGCCTGAATTTTGGCTACTCCTGCCAGTGGCTGAGCCACTCTTGGGGTATGTTCTCACTCCAAGAGGCATCTCCAGTTAATCCTCTTGGGCCAGTGCAAGCTACATTTACTCTGCAAATGTTTCTGGGCTGGTAACTGGAGTTGCCTTGCAGGGCTGCTCAGCTGGGTGAGATCTCAGCTGCCCAGAGCTCAGCGCAGCTCTGGATGGGTTTTGGAACCTGCACTGAATTCCTGCACAGACACCCAATTCTCAGTGACTGATTCAGAGCCAACACAAGATATCCTCCCCTGCAGCCTGATTGCAACAGGCAGATCTCCAGTGAGAGCAATCTGACCATTAAATAACATTTTGCTATTGCAGAATGACTGGGCCAGCAAAGCCAGAGGGTTAGCAACTGATGAGCTGTAATTTGAGTGCTGTATTCCTCCCTCACACCCAGCTCAAGTGTCAGCAGGGCTCAGGCTTTTCAGCTCCCCCCAGCTGCTCTGCTCAGCCAGCTAACCCAAATTCCATTTCATTCCAGCCAGCCATTTATGTGTGCGGACATGAGTCAGGTTAGAGATGAGATTCATGTGTCAGACCAACCTGGCAGGGAAGATGACACCAACACATTGAAAATGGAGATGTGTTAATATTCTTGCAGTGCACCTTGTGATATAGCAGCAGAGAATGATCAAAGGGCCCAGGAGAGCTTTGAAACAGGGACCTGAGGTGTGCCTGTCATCTATGGGTCTGTTACATCAGTGTGGAATGCAGAGCCTTGAGCACAGACTGAAGCAGCTGGACTAAACAACTTTGACTTCCTCCAGGAAAAAAAGAATTAAAATTGCCTTTTCTTAATTTTTTATTTAATTTAACCTGAGTTTCTAACAGCAAAAATAAAGATGGTTTACAAAATAGGTTATAGCAAAATATTACTGTTACTGTTCCTACCACTCTATGAAACAATTTTCCAAATATCAGAAATGGCAAGAACAGCAAAGGCCTGGGCTGAGTGAAGGCACTGAACACCTGTGAAAACCTGCAGAGTTCAGTTTCCCTTCTTTGGCCTTTTAAGGGATAGACTTGATTTATTTGCTCCTAGAATACAGTGTAACACTCACAGTTCTTTCCCAGTTACCACAATTTTACTTGACCCCAAATAGAAATGTGTCAGAAATTACCACAGAATGGGGATGGTTTCAGAGTAAAATGGAAAATATTGTTTACCAACTTTTATTTCCCTGCTATATAAGCAGCTGGTGTATATGAAATCACAAACATTTGAAAAGCCAGCATGGGGAGGGTTTGCAGAGCTGTGTTTTAAAAATAAAGACTTTATCCAGATGTAATGTTTATTGTTCCATAAAAATATTTATATTTTATTAACAAAAGAAAATAACAAGTTAATAGCTTTATTTTTTGACAGAATAAATTTAGCACAGCACATGTTTTGGGCTGTGTTTTGTTAAAACAATCATGTGGAAGATGAAGAGCAGCTGTTTGGGGGATTTTTGTTTACTGTTGTGGCCATGATCATGCAGATGCTCTTCCAACTGCTATAGACATGAGAGATATCCCAGGAATTTCAGCAAGGAGAGAGGATCCAGCTCGTGAAGCTCTGCCTGTGCTGCACATCCCCACAGATCTGCACTAGTTTTATCCTAGAGAGTGTGACAGCAGAAACATCATGACAGGAGCTGTAGTAACACCATTTCTGTGTCAGCACAGAAACAGCTCAAGGTTATTACAAAGCCTTCTGAAAATTGTGGTTGGGAGGGCTGTGGGACCAAGGATGACACCACCTCTCTCTCCTCCTCACTGAACACCAACACTTGCCAGGATGATTGTGCTGGCAGGGTGGCACCTGTGTTTTCGGGACTTTAGAGGACACAAGCACAAAATGGCGCTGGAAAAAATGAGCCCTAACTTCCCTGGGCACCAGACTCCCTGCCTGGACTCAACTTCTCATCCAGCTTCTCTTCAGACACGGACCACCCCTGTGGGCATGGCACTTCTGATTTTACAGACAGTGAGGTTTTGAGGGCCACAGGGGGGAACAGAGGTGTCCCTCTGTTCCCTGATCGCTACAGTGCATCTGTCCCCAAATTCATCTGATCTTGCCCATAGGTGAAGGTACAGCACAGACTGAAAGTGGAGCTCTTCAGGCTTCCTTTCCCCAGGATCTACCAACCTCACAAGTTCTGTTTTTACAGGGAAAAGCCAGGGCTCAGTGCTACTGAATAGGATAAAAGACAAATACTAAAAAGGACATGGTAATTTCCCTGCCCAGTCACTGCTATCACTTGATATCAATCTTATTTAGATTCATGACTGCACCAACAGTTTGAGGGCATTGGCCACAAGCTGCAGAAGCTCATTTGTGATTCTAAGTGAAATTAAAGCTCCCATCCACATGGCAAAGTAATTAATCTAAAACTAATTTAAGTATTAAATTAAATTTAGTCAAAATGATAGTAGTATAGACATTGTTATCTCACCCACATCTAGCACATTCTCTCCTTTTTGCTTTAAAGATTATCACAAAACAGTATTAAAACACTGAGCTTCCAGAGCCAGCAACCTGCACTCTGCCTTTCTCTTCATGTTGCAGACATCACCATCATCATCTCCAAAACCAAACATCAGCCTCTCTGGGTCCAGAGCACAAACACTGATGCAACCAATATTTGCCTGGAAGGACCAGAAATACTTTCAAAAAACTGACATCTGCATTGTGACAAGCACTGTAAAAGGCACCCCATCAGAAAGAGCTGGAACTGTCTTAATTTTTTTTTACCATTTTTTAATCAGTCTCTGCATTCTCATTTGAACTTTTTAGAGGAAAATGCATTTAGGAGTCTGGGAAACACTGGCTTTACATTCAATGGATTTATTAGTCATAAATACTTCATGTATGTAGGTAGCTAAAGTACATAAAAATAAGCACATAATTTAAAAATCTGCAATTTATATAACAGTCCCATTGAATATGATCTAAATACAAACAAATAACAGTGTCTAGAGTTTATCATTATTCCTTCAGTCTGAAAATATGAAAGAATTCTGTAAACATTATTTAGGCTTCAAAACACCTCTAATACCTACAAATTCCATTTTGCAGCTGTGGAAACTATGACACAGCATGACAAATCAGGAACCCAAAACTGCCAAGTCACAAAAGAGAAGCTTTTAATACACTCAAGTGTTAATGCAGGATGGCACCTCCTGGCCTTTTGTCTCTTAGGATCAGCAGTTAATGGAGACAAGCAAGGGAACACTAAGTCACACCCAGCACACTTCCAGCACAATCCTCAATCTGTTAATGTTCTCCTCTCTTTTTGCTGTGACTGTGGTTAGCAGTTCTCCCCCACTGATGTCTGCATGCAGCCTCCATCCTGCCAGCGTCTAAGGGTGTAGAGCACATTCCCCAGCTGGTGGTGCCAGCAGGACTGCCCCAACCACACCTCTCAGAGATCCTCCAAAAGCTCCACTGCAACCCCAACCATCCTCACAGGGACCCCAGCACAGGGAGAGAGGCTCCCTCCATCCATTAGTGAGAGCACAGCGGCACACACAGCAGCAATCAGCCCAGTTAAATGAGCGTTCCATGTAAAAGCTCCCTGCCTGGAGCTGGAATCTCTTCCACTGCCAGCAGAGGACTTGGAAGGCAATTTGCTGATCAGATCAAGGACAGGCTTTTAAAGCTCAGCACGCAGCATCTACCCACTGGAAGCAGAGCAGAGAGCACTTGGCCTCAGACCAATCTCAGCTGAAAACAGTCCAAACCAGTCTAACAACTAGTCTAACAATCAATCTAACAGGGAGCAGACATTAGCTATGGGTTAGTAAAAGCACTCAGCAGATTACCTGCCCTTTTTTCTGGTCCCAATACAAGTGTAAATGGAGTAGTTGAGAGACCTAGCAAAGGGAAAAAAGAGAGCCATTGTGGCAACACACATCAAGGCTTTGAGAATGAGATCCATTTGAAGCATAAGTAATCGAGGTGAGACATGAGCATGACACTGGGCACCATGTGCAGGGACTCACATACACATAAAAAGCAGGGACACCCACCTGTGGACTACCCCTGTGAACACAGGCCCTCCCTTCCTCAGCTTCCCCAGAGAGGTGGAGAAACCACTCCATAACCCCAGCTGACAAGGTGTCACCTAACATGTCTTTTTAAAGAGTAAAGCAAATTATAAACACAATGGGCTGCTACTCCACTCCTTGCACTTGATTGATGCTTCCCACTGGAGAAATCCCCAGTGTCAGGCCTAATGACTAATTTAGGCACAGGCTTATGTGAGGGACACGTGGCAGTCATTTTAGTGACTGACAGTTCTCCTGAGCAGCAGGGTGACAGTGGGGAATTGCTCACTGAGCAGCAGTTTGCACACAGAAGCTTCCTCATGTCTGGCTGCAGGCAGGCCCTGAGCAGAACCATCAGCTTTATGGGCTGAGCACAGGCACGAGTGAAAGAGAAAATTGCTTCTGCCATCATATGAACACAAACATCCTACAAGCAATATCCTTATTTATGGCCAGGGCCTGCGTGCCATGCCTAGTCTGGAAGAGCTACCTGTTTGGAAATGTCAGACAGTAATAAAGACTCAAAGGGAAACCAGCTGACGTTAATGTTGATGGTGGAAATGTAATTTCATCCACCCTTTTTGTTTGTGCAGTTCATTTCCTCTCCAGGGAACTCTTTGTTATTGTTTCTGCCACACTAGTCTCTCTGTATAAATTTATTTTTTGGTTCTGCTGTCCTGTGCATTCAGTGAATGTTGTTTGCTTGTTGGAGACACCAACCAAACAGACATGAAAGAGAAACTGGAAAGAGTTACCTGGATTGTAACTCAAACAGCACTAGGATTCTATAGACTTTTGAAAAACAGATTCTTAAAGACTTCTGAATAAAAGACGCATCACACATGACAAGAATACTTCACAAAGTACTGCAATCAGTGGCATGCTACCATATATTTTAAGAAATCCATTTGTTGCTCCTCTCTATTGGCATAAAATAGCTCCAAGATCTTTGATTTTGCATCCCAAATGGAGATCCTTTAAAAGAAGCTACTTTCAAAAGCAAAAAGCTCAGCCCCTCTGAGATAACAGCAAAGTGTCCCCAGAGGCTTCTCAGACTGTGAACTCCAAATCACTGCTGACCTCTGCAGCTCCAGGCCACGGTACTGATGATGAGGGCACATGATGTGGCCATCACAGATGTGGTGCTAAGCAGATTGGCCAGACCTGTGCTCCCATGTGTTTGCTCAGCAAAGGAGCACTCTCCCTCTGAGCATTGGCATCTAATCATGACAAAGAGGCTTTATCAAGCATCTTAAGGGAAAGGATGCTCCCCACCCCTGCCTCCCTCTCCCAGTTCAAGTAGAAGTGCAGTTCTGCACTGTTATGTCACAAAAGGCAGCATGTCTCTCCCACACAAGTGTTTTCCTCCCAGTTTCCACAGTTAATAGGTCTAAAATCACATGGCAAATTAGGGATCTAAATATTGATTTTCAGGCAATTGCACTGGCTACACCAGCTGGATACTAGAAATGACTTAAAAGATGCTGTTTGTCTAAAGAGGATAAAGGCTAAATCATCACCAGCATTTCCCTCCAAGTGTCCTGGTTTAAAAAACAACAAATGCACTGAAACACTTCCTGATAAACTTCTTGGGTTAAAGGGCCTTGAGATAATGAAGCTATAACCCTCCAGGGGAAGGTGAGCCCAAGGGTGGAAACAGAAATGAATAGAATGGAAATGCCAGCCCAGACAGGTGGTTTGGGAGCTGCTGAGGCTGCACTGCAGGGCATTATTTGAGCAGGTGGGTGCACACCCTGAGCCCCCCTGCCTGTGTGCGTGGTTGCTCCTCTGAGCGATACACACAGTGACTGCTGGCTCCCACATTCCCCACCCATCAGAGGCTCCTGGGCTGCTTCTCACACTTATTAG